>CM076459.1:11211944-12411944 GCA_038419695.1 Scomberomorus guttatus
TTTATCTGCCTGTTGACGCAGGAGTCGAACCCATGACTCTTAGGATAAGAGTCTCTTGCCCAACCTACTGAGCTATCTGGCATTTTGGTAAGATTGTGTACAACTGTGTTATATGTATAGGTATCTGATTACTGTAACCACAGTAATGATTCGAGTAACACCCCCCCCCTTAATCAAAATACATGTAATCAGATAACTTTTACCATAATAATAGGATTGTGATTCAGATTTTGAGCATCACCTCTTTTACTCATTTTTTGTGGTAAGGGAGGAGTCGAACCCATGACCCTTAGGACAAGAGTCTCTTGCCCTACCTACTGAGCTATCTGGCCTTTCGGTAAGAGTGTGTACAACTGTGTTATATGTATAGGTATCTGATTACTTTAACCACAGTAATGATTCGATTAACACCCCCCTCTTAATCAAAATACATGTAATCAGATAACTTTTACCATAATAACAGGATTGTGATTCAGATTTTGAGCATCAACTCTTTTACTCATTTTTTGTGTGTAACGCAGGAGTCGAACCCATGACCCTTAGGATAAGAGTCTCTTGCCCTACCTACTGAGCTATCTGGCCTTTTGGTAATACTGTGTACAACCTGTGTTATATGTATAGGTATCTGATTACTTTAACCACAGTAATTGATTTCGAGTAACACCCCCCCCTTAATCAAAATACATGTAATCAGATAACTTTTACCATAATAATAGGATTGTGATTTAGAGCATCAACGCTTTTATTCTTTTTTTGTGTGACACAGGAGTCGAACCCATGACCCTTGGGTTAAGAGTTTCTTACCTTACCTACTGAGCTATCCGGACTTTTGGTAAGACTGTGTACAACTGTGTTATATGTATACGTATCTGATTACTTTAACCACAGTAATGATTCGAGTAACACTCCCCCCTTAATCAAAATACATGTAATCAGATAACTTTTACCATAATAATAGGATTGTGATTTAGAGCATCAACTCTTTTACTCTTTTTTTGTGTGACGCCCGAGTCGAACCCATGACCCTTGGGTTAGAGTCTCTTGCCCTACCTACTGAGCTATCTGGCCTTTTGGTAAGAGTGTGTACAACTGTGTTATATGTATAGGTATCTGATTACTTTAACCACAGTAATGATTCGAGTAACACCCCGCTCTTAATCAAAATACATGTAATCAGATAACTTTTACCATAATAACAGGATTGTGATGCAGATTTTGAGCATCAACTCTTTTACTCATTTTTTGGGTAACGCAGGAGTCGAACCCATGACCCTTAGGATAAGAGTCTCTTGCCCTACCTACTGAGCTATCTGGCCTTTAGGTAAGACTGTTGTTCTACAAACTGTGTTATATGTATAGGTATCTGATTACTTTAACCACAGTAATGATTCGAGTAACACCCCCTCCCCTTAATCAAAATACATGTAATCAGATAACTTTTACCATAATACAAAGGATTGTGATTTAGAGCATCAACTCTTTTACTCTTTTTTTTGTGTGACGCCGGAGTCGAACCCATGACCCTTGGTTTAAGAGTCTCTTGCCCTACCTACTGAGCTATCTGGCCTTTTGGTAAGAGTGTGTGTACAACTGTGTTATATGTATAGGTATCTGATTACTTTAACCACAGTAATGATTCGAGTAACACCCCCCCTTAATCAAAATACATGTAATCAGATAACTTTTACCATAATAATAAGATTGTGATTCAGATTTTGAGCATCAACTCTTTTACTCATTGTATGTGCAAGGCAGGAGTCGAACCCATGACCCTTAGGATAAGAGTCTCTTGCCCCTACCTACTGAGCTATCTGGCCTTTTGGTGAGACTGTGTACAACTGTGTTATATGTATAGGTATCTGATTACTTTAACCACAGTAATGATTCGAGTAACACCCCCCCCTTAATCAAAATACATGTAATCATATAACTTTTACCATAATAATAGGACTGTGATTTAGAGCATCAACTCTTTTACTCTTTTTTTTGTGTGGACGCAGGAGTTGAACCCATGACCCTTGGGTTAAGAGTCTCTTGCCCTACCTACTGAGCTATCCTGACTTTTGGTAAGACTGTGTACAACTGTGTTATATGTATAGGTATCTGATTACTTTAACCACAGTAATGATTCGAGTAACACCCCCCCCCCCCTTAATCAAAATACATGTAATCAGATAACTTTTACCATAATAATAGGATTGTGATTTAGAGCATCAACTCTTTTACTCTTTTTTTGTGTGACGCAGGAGTTGAACCCATGACCCTTGGGTTAAGAGTCTCTTGCCCTACCTACTGAGCTATCCTGACTTTTGGTAAGACTGTGTACAACTGTGTTATATGTATAGGTATCTGATTACTTTAACCACAGTAATGATTCGAGTAACACCCCCCCCCTTAATCAAAATACATGTAATCAGATAACTTTTACCATAATAATAGGACTGTGATTTAGAGCATCAACTCTTTTACTCTTTTTTTTGTGTGACGCAGGAGTTGAACCCATGACCCTTGGGTTAAGAGTCTCTTGCCCTACCTACTGAGCTATCCTGACCTTTGGTAAGACTGTGTACAACTGTGTTATATGTATAGGTATCTGATTACTTTAACCACAGTAATGATTCGAGTAACACCCCCCCCCCCTTAATCAAAATACATTGTAATCAGATAACTTTTACCATAATAATAGGATTGTGATTTAGAGCATCAACTCTTTTACTCTTTTTTTGTGTGACGCAGGAGTTGAACCCATGACCCTTGGGTAAGAGTCTCTTGCCCTACCTACTGAGCTATCCTGACTTTTGGTAAGACTGTGTACAACTGTGTTATATGTATAGGTATCTGATTACTTTAACCACAGTAATGATTCGAGTAACACCCCCCCCCCCTTAATCAAAATACATGTAATCAGATAACTTTTACCATAATAATAGGATTGTGATTTAGAGCATCAACTCTTTTACTCTTTTTTTTGTGTGACGCAGGAGTTGAACCCATGACCCTTGGGTTAAGAGTCTCTTGCCCTACCTACTGAGCTATCCGGCCTTTTGGTAAGAGTGTGTACAACTGTGTTATATGTATATGTATCTGATTACTTTAACCACAGTAATGATTCGAGTAACACCCCCACCTTAATCAAAATACATGTAATCAGACAACTTTTACCATAATAATAGGATTGTGATTCAGATTTCGAGCATCAACACTTTTATTCTTTCTTTGTGTGACGCAGGAGTCGAACCCATGACCCCTGGGTTAAGAGTCTCTTACCTTACCTACTGAGCTATCCGGACTTTTGGTAAGACTGTGTACAACTGTGTTATATGTATAGGTATCTGATTACTTTCACCACAGTAATGATTCGAGTAACACCCCCCCCCCTTAATCAAAATACATGTAATCAGATAACTTTTACCGTAATAATAGGACTGTGATTCAGATTTTGAGCATCACCTCTCTTACTCATTGTATGTGCAAGGCAGGAGTCGAACCCATGACCCTTAGGATAAGAGTCTCTTGCCCAACCTACTGAGCTATCTGGCCTTTTGGTAAAATTGTGTACAACTGTGTTATATGTATATCTATCTGATTACTTTAACCACAGTAATGATTCGAGTAACACCCCCCCTTAATCAAAATACATGTAATCAGAAAACTTTTACCATAATAATAGGATTGTGATTCAGATTTTGAGCATCAACTCTTTTACTCATTTTATGTGTAACGCAGGAGTCGAACCCATGCCCCTTAAGATAAGACTCTCTTGCCCTACCTACTGAGCTATCTGGCCTTTCGGGAAGGCTGTGTACAACTGTGTTATATGTATAGGTATCTGATTACTTTAACCACAGTAATGATTCGAGTAACACCCCCCCTTAATCAAAATACATGTAATCAGATAACTTTTACCATAATAATAGGATTGTGATTCAGATTTCGAGCATCACCTCTTTTACTCATTTTATGTGTAAATGAGGAGTCGAACCCATGGCCTTAGGATAAGAGTCTCTTTCCCTACCTACTGAGCTATATGACCTTTTGGTAAGACTGTGTACAACTGTGTTATATGTATAGGTATCTGATTACTTTAACCACAGTAATGATTCGAGTAACACCCCCCCCCCCTTAATCAAAATACATGTAATCAGACAACTTTTACCATAATAATAGGATTGTGATTCAGATTTTGAGCATCAACTCTTTTACTCATTTTTTGTGTAACGCAGGAGTCGAACCCATGACCCTTAGAATAACAGTCTCTTGCCCTACCTACTGAGCTATCTGGCCTTTTGGTAAGACTGTGTACAACTGTGTTATATGTATAGGTATCTGATTACTTTAACCACAGTAATGATTCGAGTAACACCCCCCCTTAATCAAAATACATGTAATCAGATAACTTTTACCATAATAACAGGATTGTGATTCAGATTTTGACCATCAACTCTTTTACTCATTGTTTGGGTAACGCAGGAGTGGAACCCATGACCCTTAGGATAACAATCTCTTGCCCTACCTACTGAGCTATCTGGCCTTTTGGTAAGACTGTGTACAACTGTGTTATATGTATAGGTATCTGATTACTTTAACCACAGTAATGATTCGAGTAACACCCCCCCCCTTAATCAAAATACATGTAATCAGATAACTTTTACCATAATAACAGGATTGGGATTTAGAGCATCAACGCTTTTATTCTTTTTTTGTGTGACACAGGAGTCGAACCCATGACCCTTAGGTTAAGAGTCTCTTACCTTACCTACTGAGCTATCCGGACTTTTGGTAAGACTGTGTACAACTGTGTTATATGTATAGGTATCTGATTACTTTAACCACAGTAATGATTCGAGTAACACCCCCCCCCCCCCCTTAATCAAAATACATGTAATCAGACAACTTTTACCATAATAATAGGATTGTGATTCAGATTAAAGCATCAACTCTTTTTTGTGTAACGCAGGAGTCGAACCCATGACCCTTAGGATAAGAGTCTCTTGAGTAAGGGGGGGGTGTTACTCGAAAAAGGTTAAAATGAGCAAGGGGGGGATGTTAGTCAAAAAAAGCTGGAAAATGAGCAAAGGGGCGGTGTTACTCGAAAAATGCCCAAAATGAGTAAGGGGGGGGGGGGGGGGGGGGGGGGGTGTCACTCAAAAAATGGTGAAAATGAGCAAGAGGGGGTGTTACTCAAAAAATGCCTCAAATGAGTAATGGGGGGGGTGTTAGTCAAAAAAGTGAGAAAATGAGCAAGGGTCGAACAAAGGTGAAAATGAGCAAGGTTGGGGGTGTTACTCGAAAAATGGCCAAAATGAGCAAGGGGCGGTGTTACTCGAAAAATGCCCAAAATGAGTAAGGGGGGGTGTTAGTCAGAAAATTGCCAAAATGAGCAAGGGGGGGTGTTACTCGAAAAATGCCTCAAATGAGTAAGGGGGGGGGTGTTAGTCAAAAAATCGTGAAAATGAGCAAAGGTCGAACAAAGGTGAAAATGAGCAAGGGGCGGTGTTACTCGAAAAATGCCCAAAATGAGTAAGGGGGGGTGTTAGTCAGAAAATGGTGAAAATGAGCAAGGGGGGGGGGTTACTCAAAAAATGCCTCAAATGAGCAAGGTGGGGGGTGTTACTCAAAAAATGGCCAAAATGAGCAAGGGGCGGTGTTAGGCATTTGAAAATTATCCAAGATGAGTATGGTCCCCCCCTTACCAATTTTGGGTGATTAGTCAAAAAATGGTGAAAATGAGTAAGGGGGGGGGGGGGGGGGGTGTTAATCATAAAAAGGTGAAAATGAGCAAGGGGGGGTGTTACTCGAAAAAGGTGAAAATGAGCAAGGTGGGGTGTTAGTCAGAAAATGGTGAAAATGAGCAAGGGGGGGTGTTACTCGAAAAATGGAGAAAATGAGCAAGGGGGGGGGTGTTACTCGAAAAAGGTTAAAATGAGCAAGGGGGGGGTGTCACTCGAAAAATGCCTAAAATGAGCAAGGGGGGGTGTTACTCGAAAAATACCTAAAATGAGTAAGGGGGGGTGTTACTCGAAAAAGGTCTGTGAATGTCAAGAGAAACACACAGACTGATGAATCCAACACGAGGTCAAAGCTGCAGTAAGTCAGCCTCCTTACATGTTAGAGCAGTGATGAGAGCGCAGAGGGTCCCCAGCATGTTGTCAGTGTGTGCTGAGAATGGCCTTGTAACTCGGAAAGTGAGCTTACTGCTGACAGATTAGAGGGTTTGGAGGATGAGGAGAGGAGGTGCTGGAGGAGCAATTTAATACAACACTGAAACTGAGAGTGACTGACAGGAGGAGGAGCTGAATCTGCATACCTTTTTCCCCCAAAATGTAACAATGTCATGATTTAAAAGAAGACAGCCTACAGTTTATAATTATATCATTTATAATTACATTTTACAAGTTTTTAGAGGTAAACAAGAGATGTCCATTGCAGGATATCAGCTGTGGCTCTGCATACTGTAAACTGTCTATGAATGATAATTAAAACATCAGTGTGTTGCCAGACAAGTTCATTCAGAGAGCTAATACTTGAACTCTTCATTTACATGAAGCTATAAATAAGGAGAGGGGGGCCTGCAGGTGCATCCTGGGAAGTAAGAGACGGAGATGCTTCACTGACTGAGGGTGAAAACGACTGCAGGCGACTTCAACGAGATAAGGAAATATTAATCAGGTTTCGCTCTCTGTTGTTCTTTTAAACACACACTTAATAACAATGTTCTGAAATTACAAGAATACACAAGGTCCCAGTGTTGTCAGTGAAGTGCAGGGGGGAAAAAAGTCATGTATTCCTATTTTCTTCCACACCGGCAGCTCTTAAACTAGTGGATCATCATGCTGCTGCCACTGTTGGCTAATCAGGTCAACTGAATTTTGGGATCAGGACATTATCCTCAAGTCTTTCCAGACCAGGAATGACTGTTCCTAAGTCACTCTACGTTCAGATCTCTCTTTTTGAAAATAAATTCCAGCACATCTGGTTTTTGACCTGTAGTAACAAGCCTCAGAGTACCCAGTGAGCAATAAGACAGCAATGATTAAAATTGAAAGACACCTTGAACTAATACAGATAAGGATTTTGCAGGTTATATGGGTTACATGATTCTTCCAGTAAAGCTCCACCTGAATCACCAGAGACAAACCAGGAAACACAGTCTACTATTCTTCCTGACTAAAGAGAGAAACAAACTGACACGCCAGCAGACGTAACAAGAGTCACTGTGGGACAAAAGCAACTGCTTCTACTTGAGGAAAGCTACAGGAGGGAATACCGAAATACTGCCACTTCAACCAGTTAGTGACTACACACACTGAATCCATTTTTAGGAAAAAAGAAAAAGATTTAACTTTCAGGAAACATTCTACAGGAGGGAGTGGCACCTCACCGGACTGACCTGTGTGAGCTGCATACCTGTTGTGTTTTGCTTCTCTCACACGAAAATGGCTTCTTGTTCAGAGGAGGATCTGTGCTGTCCTGTCTGCCATGACATCTTTAAAGACCCCGTCCTCCTGTCATGTAGCCACAGCTTCTGTAAAGCCTGTCTGCGTAGCTGGTGGACAGAGAAACAAACTCCCGATTGTCCACTGTGCAAGAGAAGATCTTCAAAGATTGATCCACCACGTAACTTGGCGTTAAAGAATCATTGTGACGCCTTCTTACGCAAGAGAGATCAGAGAGCTTCATCAGGATCTGAGGCTCTCTGCAGCCTGCACTCTGAGAGACTCAAACTGTTCTGTCTGGATCATCAGCAGCCAGTGTGTCTCATCTGCAGAGACTCCAAAAAACATACCAATCACATATTCAGACCTATTGATGAAGCTGCACAGGATCTTAGAGAGGAGCTCCAGAAATGCTTGATGCCCTTAGACAAGAAGCTGAAGTTATTCAATGAAGTTAAACAACGCTGGGATGAAACAGCAGAGCACATCAAGGTCCAGGCTCAAAACACAGAGAGGCAGATTAAGGAGGAGTTTAAGAAGCTTCACCAGTTTCTAAGAGAGGAATATGAGGCCAGGATCTCTGCACTGAGGGAGGAAGAGGAGCAGAAGAGTTGGATAATGAAGGAGAAGATTGAGGCTCTGAGTAGAGAGATAGCAGCTGTTTCAGACACAGTCAGAGTCACAGAGGAGGAGCTGAAAGCTGCAGACGTCTCATTCCTGCACAACTACAAGGCTGCAGTGGAAAGAGTCCAGCATTCCCTGCTGCTTGATCCACAGCTGCATCCAGGAGCTCTGATAGATGTGGCCAAACACCTGGGCAACCTGACCTTCACCATCTGGGACAAGATGAAGGAGGTGGTCACATACAATCCTGTGATTCTGAACCCAAACACTGCTGGTTCATACCTCATCCTGAGGGAAGATCTCACTAGTGTGAAACGTGGAGAGGAACAGCGGCGTCCTGACAATCCACAGAGGTTTGATGACCACTGCTCTGTCCTGAGCTCTGAGGGCTTCAACTCAGGGATTCACAGGTGGGATGTTGAGGTTGCAAAGAACACAGCATGGGAAGTGGCTGTGTTTGAAGCATCTACCCAGAGGAAGGGACACAGTAACATAAACAAAGGATTATGGAGATTACGGTTTCTTGATGATAAATACAGTGCATTCTCCCCAGCAGATGAAGGCATAAATCTCACACTTTTGAGAAAGCCCCAGAGGATCAGAGTGCATCTAGACTGGGACAAAGGAAAGCTTTCATTCACTGACCCTGACATCAACACACACATACACACCTTCGAACACACTTTCACTGACAAGCTTTTTCCATACATGGGTACTTTAGATACACATCCTCTGACGATATTGCCAGTGAGGGTCTCTGTTACACTGGAACAGTAGCGTGATGATGATAATGATGTAAATAATGTGCCATCTGTTTTTTTTAAGGAGAAGTAATTGTAAGAATTGATTTCATGTTATTGAGCTTATAAAAAAAACTCTTACCTCTTATGTTAGCCAGCAGATATTTTGTTTTATGTGCCAAGGTTCAGAGAAATCTGTCACTGAGATTTCTGCCTATTCTGATATGATGGAGGTGAATTGAATTTCATTGGTGCTGCTCAAAGCGTGAAAAATTACATTGGAAAACTTCATTATGAACCATATTCATACGTTTCTACTGGGATGTTTTCAATACAATGTAGGGTGATGTATGCATCAACCCTGAAAACAGACTGTGTTTGCTTTGTGATGAAATAATTTTGGAAATAATTCAAGTCATGGTGATTAAGTGTAATAAAAAGCAAGCTAAAAGAGATCCACTCTCTTGCATACTTGGGCATCTGGCTCCTGAGATTAAATCAGAAGTAACATGCCTGGGAGTTGTAGATTGAGAGTTAAATTTTACTTCACACCTAAAGAAAAGTGACCACAACAGCTTTTTGTCACTTGAGAAACATTGCCAAAATACAGTCGTTCATATCCTATAAAGTTGCTGAAAAACTTATTCATGCTTTATTTCAAATAGATTAGATTATCGCAATTCTATTTTTACTGGTCCTCTGAAGCAGCCAAATGAAAAAAAAATTAACTTATTCAGAACTGTGCTGCTAGACTTTTAACCAAAACAAGGAAGAGAGAGCATATCAGTTTTAGCTACACCCCACTGACTCCCAGTATCTTAGTCTTAGTTAGAATAGATTTTAAGGTTCTTTTGCTTGTTTTTAAAGCCCTTAATGGTTTGGGACTGGCTTATGTTGCATTACATTCATGAGCTCTTAGATCTTCTACTGCTGGGTTTTTAAAAACACGCACAAGAAGGGGATTTTTTTTTTTTTAATAGTTTATTTGGTTTTCAGTACACAGTATTATTAATATGGTAAACTACATATTCCTGTTTGCAAAAATACACACAAAAATGAATGAAATAAAATAATAAAAAATAGAATTCACAATAAAAAACATTTCAAAACACTAACAAAAGTTGCAGTGGAGCTTTTTTTTTTTTTTAAACTATGCTCCAAAATGATGGAATACCCCACCGAGAGCTATAAGAGATGCATACTCTCTGAACATTTTTAAATGACAACTGAAAACCTATTTAATTTGGCTTCTAATTAACATCATTCTTATTATTTTTTTGTTTTTACTAATCTGGTCTCTGTTTTTACTTTCACTTATATATTTTAACATCTACTGTCTTTTAATTGTCAAATTTTATTGTCTCTCTATTTGCCCTTGTTTTAATGTGTTGCACATTTATTTTTTATTTTACTGTAAAACACTTTGAGCTACATGTCTTGTATAAAGAGTGCTCTATAAATAAAGTTTATTATCACTATTATTATAATTATTATTATTATTAAAACCATAGAGATATCTTTGGTCATCTGCAGAAATTGATTTTATTGAAATTCTTGTTGTGTTGTTGTGCTGATTGAATTTTCTGTTAATAAAGAAAGTCGGGGCTTACTAGAGACTCAAAAAGCAGAAGTATTTAGTGAGGAGGTTTTTCTCACAGTGTAAATCACTGTGATACATGCTCCTTAGCAGAGGCATCCCATGTAGCGCAATAATAGACAGCTGAGTCTCCTTCCTCCACATTGGTGATGATCAAACTATAATCTGTATTTGACTTATAAGTAGGTGTGAATTTTGGAGAGGAGAAACCAGAGCCATATTGAGGAGAGCTAAAGCTGTGATAGTAATTCATTATAAACTGAGGAACTCCTCCTGGAATCTGTTTATACCAACGAGGTCCATCTAAAGCAGAGTTACAGTCCATGGTGGCTGTCTCTCCTTTCCTCACCGTCACAACAGGAGGCTTCTGTGTCACCACCGTCACACCACTCACACCTGGAAACAACAAGATGACATGGAGTCAAGAGAAACACACAGACTGATGAATCCAACACGAGGTCAAAGCTGCAGTAAGTCAGCCTCCTTACAGGTTAGAGCAGTGATGAGAGTGCAGAGGGTCCCCAGCATGTTGTCAGTGTGTGCTGAGAATGGTCTTGTATCTTGAAAAGTGAGCTTACTGCTGACAGATTAGAGGGTTTGGAGGATGAGGAGAGGAGGTGCTGGAGTAGCAATTTAATACAACACTGAAACTGAGAGTGACTGACAGGAGGAGGAGATTTGGTTAAATCTGCATGATTTGTGATATTTGTTGGTCTCTTTTCATCTGTGGAGAGAAGGTTACAAGGTCATGATTTGAAAACTAAATTTAAAAAAGTTTTACTGTAATAGAAATATATACAGTATATGATTTACAATGTTTCCGATAGTATAAAGGAGGCACCTATTGCAGGATATAAGCTGTGGCTCTGCACACATGTACACCAATACACACATAAAAAGTAAACCAACTTCTATTAATTAAATGATGATAATCCAACTCACACTTAACCTATTAATTTAGATGAAGCTAAATAAAGAGAGGAGACCTGCAGGTGCATCCTGTGTCAGTAGAGAGGGAAGAGTTGAAAATGACACTTAACTGTCTGGTGCTTTTTTTAAAACTGTCATGGTGGCCTTGCTTGTCTAATAGTAATCCAGTGCTGCTCTCTAGTGTGCTTTCAACATAATAACAATATCCTGTGTAGTGACTTTCAACAGAAATAATAAACTCAAATAAGCCCCTGAAGTGCAAACGGGTTAACTTGTTTCAGACGTATGCACTGGGCCAAACAATAAACCAATGTCCAGTGCGCTGTATATTCCATTTATTCAAAGTTTACACATACTCACCTTAACATGGGTAGATAACAGCATGGTCCATATTCATTCACATTGATGTTTCCATTCAGCAAATTAAGATTCAAAGGTCAGCCAAGCTGACACGATGCCACACTGACGCGGTCAAAAACTGTTTGCTTCCCCTTCCACACACCTGATTCTCATCACCTGGAGTTTGGCTATATGCACTTCCTGCATTAATGCTCCACACTGTGTTCAAAGTGAGAACTGCATGTGTATACATATAATCACACAGTGGTTTAGATAAAGATACAATAAAACAAATCCTACTACCTGTATGTATTATATATCATGTTAGAATGTTGTGTTAAAATCAAACAAAATATTACATCTGTTCAAAGAAATAAGTGAAAAGACTGTATTAAAGACTTCTATACTGTTATATTTTTTGTATATATGAATAAATATATTCCCTAAATAAATGTCTAGTATTAGGAAAATGTGGGTCTTTACTGCTTTAATGCTTGAGAGCATATGGTGGCAGTTTTTTTTCACCCAATGACTTTGTCTGCTTTACTGCTGATAACCAGCAGAGGGCCAGTAGCAAACATCTGTGTGTGTGTGTGTGTGTGTGTGTGTGTGTGTGTGTGTGTGTGTGTGTGTGTGTGTGTGTGTGTGTGAGAGAGAGAGAGAGAGAGAAGAAAGAGAGAGGGAAAGAGAGAGAGGTAATAATATAGGAAGAGAGATGGGGGTGGAGGAATTTGAAACATAAAAGCAATAAAGCCTAAGCAATATGCTGTTTGACTGCTTATGCTTTAAGATTATTTGTGTCTGAAGGGTCTACTGAACAGACAACCTAGATTACAACTCAGAAGTCCCACAGAACCAGCATGATTCAGAGGACATGTCAGGCAGACCACAGCAAGCATCACTTATAAAGCAATAAATATTGTGCATCCAACTTCTAGTTGGTGCGCATACAGCAAATCACTGCGGACTGCAAAATGCTCCACAGTGACTGTGTAGAAAATGACCAAAACAAATGCAAAATCTGTTTTTAGCATTTCAATTTAAAATACCATAATTACCAACTCCTGTCAGATGAAGGGGACTGTCTTTTGTTTTAGCTAAGTCTGCAACCAACAATTATTTTCATTATTGATTAATCTGCCAATTGTTCTCTCGATTAATTAATGAATGCCGATCACAATTTCCTAAAGCCCAGTGTGACAACAACCCCAAAATATACAATTTACTATAATGGACAAAGACAAAGAAATGCAGAAAATTCTTACATTTAAGAATCAGGAACCATCAAATATTTAACCTTTTTACTTAAAAATTACTACAATTAATCAATTATCAAAATAGTTTTATTTATTATTAAATGTGATATAGGCTAGTTAAACAATGCTGGCCACATGGTGTCTGGGATTCATTCTAATTTTCACAATTTAAATCAGCACCTTGTACCTTCTCTTTTTGTCATGGTGAGGCCTGTGCAGCCTGCCTCCCCCGCCCAGGACTCTGCTATTCCTCACCTGTCCACTAGTCGGCCCTGTTAATTTTTCGCCTGTCACCTGGCCACTTCCTACATTGCTGTGCTTAATTGAGTCTACCTGTTTGTATGTTTCCGTAACCCACTACTGGATTGTGGAAACCTACCTCAAAAACTTTCTGTGTCTGCCTGCATGCTGATGCTGCCGGCGTTATTAAACAGCGACAAAGCAATCAGACCACGATGAACCCGGCAGCAGACTCACTGGACCAGTTCTTCAGCGCCTCTGCAGCCAACCATGCGGTTGCCCTTGCAACCAGGCTGCTGTCTGGCAGCTTGTGGGGGTTGCCTATCCATGGAGCTTGTGTCCATCTTCGCCTCTTGCCCTGCACTGACCTGGTGGGATGTCAGGACTGAGTATGGTGATTCTATGTTAAAACATAGAATTATTTCAGTAAAATGATCCAGTGTCAAAACGACTCTTCACCCCCTATCATACACACACACCAGCAGGATTCCTCTAGAAATGTCTGGGTCAAGTGTGCCAGAGGAAGCTGGAGCATTGCGGAAATCAAGGGGATTTTGTCTTCAAAATACAATAAAAATAGCCTTGTGGTACGTATGACGTTTTATTTTTGAAGCTCCAAACGGAAGTACTTGAACACTCTATTTTGCTTGACACTGGTGCAAGATGTCGCTCTGTGCCGAAGCTGAAACGCAAATGCGCATCGCTGACCGACGCATCTTGTTAAAATGAAGCAGCTTATCTGTCAGTTACGGCATGTTGCATGTAGTACAGGACAAGGAGCAAACACGGGTTCATTTTAAAGGGAATGCAAATGGGACATTACCAAATGTTTGGAGCAGTCAAGATTTTCCAGTGTATAAAGTCGGTGTAAATAGCGGATAAGCGTTTCACCGGGTGACCGAGTAGGTACACTGTCCGTCCAAACCTGTCCAGATAAACAGTCAAATGAAAGAAGGCGCGAGACGGGATATTGTTGTCAAACAAGTAATCTAACATATGTGGTAAAATGGAAATGACTGTCAACATCTGTCTCCAAATCTGCTCGAGCTGAAGGTGGAGCTGGATTTTGGGGGTCTCTCTAAGGTGGAATAATATGCTGCGCATTGCTGCTTCTAGGAAAGGTTACTTGAATCTGAAACGCGCCTGAGTCAGGAATTTATTCTTGACCTTTTCTGTCTTTAGGCTTTTGCTGTCTTCTGCAACGCAACGAGGAGGATGGTCTTTGCCCTACATGTGATTGTCATGTCTTCAGCGTTTTTCAATCCCAGTTTTGCCTTCAGCTCCCACTTTGACACAGGTAAGGCTCAAACTGACAAATGACTTGAATGAGGGCGTTTATCCATTTTTACTTGTGATTCTTATGTATCTTCGTGATCAGGCTGAGTGATCTCCTCTGAATCTGGTGATTGACGCAAGGCCATACACCATGGCTTGACGTTATATCGCTGTATACATCATTTTCCCCAGCTGCAGCGTTATTGCCATGACATCATCATCACCACCAGCCTAAACCTCAAAATATTAGCTCAGTAAGGAGGTTTTACATTCAATCATTTCCTTATAGCTTGGTGACAAGAGGGTTAAAAGTTATGCTTGTACTGAATCTGCATAGTCCTACAAGTACATCCCTGCAGCTGAGTGTGTGCATATGTGTACTGTATGTGTGTGCTGTGATCAGGGTGTGTGTGTGTGTGTGTGTGTGTGGTACTGACAACAACATTATAGAGGTAATCTGCTGGCAGAGGTGCATGCTTCTGTTGTTTGAGGTTGCGGTTCTTGGGGACGGTTGTATGCAGTATTGAATCATCCCCTGGGTGTTGGGGTGATGGGATCCTTGTCGAAGGAGAACCCAGGTGCTGCTGCAGTGCTACAGGACCACCGAGCAGGACGTCATGGCTGTGCGGAGAGCCTGCGTGAGGGGCTTGAATTAGAGCAGAATAAATAACAGTGTACAAGTGTAAACAGGACTGAGAGAGTCCCTGCACTGGGCGCAGTGTGCTGAGCATACAAATGACGGTGAGTCCAGTGCCTCTCAAGTTTCAGGCTCAATCTGTCCTCCCCAAACCGCACACTCTCAGAGATCACTAAATCCCTCTCTGCCCAATTATTCCACCCTCATCTGCCTTCCTGTGACTCTCTCTTCACTTCTCATTCTGTGTATCTGTGTATCAGTGAGGATGTCACACTAAAAGAGGCTTCCATTTAAAGTCAGATATTTATAGGGGGGGGGGGTGCTGCCGCTATGCATTTGGGAAGTTTCTGTGCTTACAATTGCAACAACATTGTGCAACATTATGGCAAGAAAAAAGAGACGATTTAGACTGTCAACAAATGTACAGTTTTATTGTGTAAAGCACCATAGCAAGACATACATTTTCATGTTCAGAGCTCATGCTTTTACCATCATACACATTGTTTAAGAAATCCCCAGATCACTGGTAATGTAAGACTCATATAATGCCCTGATATGACATGACAGCTTTGAAGAATTTCCTAATAAATAATGCTTGGCCTGTTTCAGGTACTGTTCTGCTCTGCTTTACCATATGCTGCAAAGGCAGACAGAGATCATTATAGTGTTTAGATATGTGGAAAACAAACTGACAAAAGCAGTTCTTTGTTTGGACCGTGCAGTGGGTGCTGAGCTGGCTATTCCTGGCTCTGTGCAGTGCGATATGATACAAACCTACCAGAGGAGTGTAATCTTTTAATATGAAGCGAGATAAATTGTTCCCAGCTGAATTATGGGTAAAATGCCAGCTAACTGTGGCTTGTGGGGCATTTCCTAATTCAATTGTGTCTTGGTATTTTCTTCCTGGAGCAGATCAGATCAGGTTTTGAATCCTCCCCCTCGGGAATGTGCAGTGAAATGTTTAGATTTCCTTTCCTCGGCCGTTGGTCCCAGAACGAAATAGCCTCAGTGACAGGTCAGGAGCGAATCAGCACATGCATGGGGATGGGTTAGTTTTAGGTGGAGGGTGGGGCATCAGTGGTGTGGATTGAGGCTGGTGTCCCTCTCCTCTGTCATAATGATATACATTTCTCATAAGAGCAGCACCTCACTCGTGATCCTATTCCTTCCCAGTAATTGGACTAAGAATCAATGTTGCCTAGGCAATGGAAGGGGGCGTGTGAGGAGGAACCAATCATTCTCATGGCCAGTGCTAAGGACAGAGGACAGAGAAATGCTAGAGTCCCTTAAAGGGGAGGGACACATTTGGGGAGGAACAGCATTCAATCAGCTGTGAATGCTGAATATGCTGTCTTTGTGGCTAAGGAGAAGATGAATAAAACTTAAATTTACAAGTGCAAAGACCTGAGGAGTGTTTGAATTGATTAAAACAAATGCATCATTTTGTGATGAGTAAATGTCAGACTCAGACTGTCAGACAGCTAGAAGATTAGAGATCTGAAAAATGAAGGCAGCATCAGAAACACATCAGATACTACATAATTATACCATTTGGGTTTTGCACAACCGGGCTACTAATAATGTAGCCCGGTTGTGTGCTATGTACACATCCACTCTCTCTCTCAGACAAATACGCACACACGCTGGATTGATTTGACATCAAATCTCAAATTCAGATAGCGTTTGAACTGTAGCAGCCCTCAAGCCATCCTCCACAGCTGCACTTCCTCCCTACGCCCGGGGCTATGTAAGAACATAGTGTGCTCTACCTCTGCACACACTCGCACAAACAGTCACACATGTGCAAACACACACCCAAAGAGAGGAAAACAACTATGGGGCCAGGTCAGTCGTCACATTGCATGGCATTATATAAGCCGTCAGCAGGGACAGACATACCGTAGCAGGATTGTAGATCTACATACGCCTCGGCTGGAGCTCGGTTTTTTCTGTGTGGCCACGGGGAAAGTAGCCTACCGTACGTGTGGCTTTCTGCACCAATGACAATCGCAGCTAGCACCTGGCTTACTACTGCTTCAGCACCACGGAGAGCTCTTGCATCAGGAGAGGGAGCAGATGTGGGAATGTCGTGTGTGTGTGTGTGATGGGCAGGTATTTGAAAACTTGGCTGCATTCTTCGTACAGAATTAATATGCATCACTTTACTGCCAGGACAATCAAAAGATAGACTGACCTGGAAGGCAACACTGATACACCCAACACGCTGACAGTGCAGCACTGTGAGAGACTGTGTTTCAGCAGTCTCCACTGATGCCTGGAGGTGGCAGTGGCACTCAGCGTGCATGTTACTGAGGGTGTCTTGATGGAGGCGCAAAGTAGCACACACACACGTTTTCCGTCACTCACACACACTACAACATAATGCATAATGCACATTCCACATGCAGGGAAGCTTACACGTGTCCTCACATACTCATGGACACACCACTGCAGGCTATGCAGGGTGGTACAGATGCTGGAGAGGAAGGATGTTAACAACGATATCTTGACTTGCTCTCAGAGCTCCTCCCACGCACTGGGTCAGTACAAGGCAGCCACCGCTGACTATTTGATTATTTATCTCTCCATGTGTAACACCAAGCACTTTAGTTACATAAGTCTGCCCCTGGGGGAACTAGAATAAGAATGAAGTGGATTTAAGCAGTGAAGGGGAACCATCTACGTCTCCTCTGCTCTGTGTGTGATGGTGTGGGGGATGTGGGTTTACTTGGTGTCACACTCGTTGAAGGCTTGTGTGTGTGAAATTGTATGTATGTCTGTTTTAGACTGGGGGGACTATAAGTGCTAGAGCACCCTGAGAGCCATTTAGTAACACCTCACATGGAGGTGGATGGAAGCGGAGAAGTTTGTTAGGAAGCAAGGTTGAGGCGTAGTGGTTTGGCTTTATGATCCAAGATGAAGAAGTCACAGAAGAAAATGTAAACACATTCTTGTGTTCAAATGGCCAGCTCTGAATTGGTTTTGAATTGGAGAGGTAGAAGTCATTTTGGTGGAACGTGAGTGTGTGAATTCACTGCATGTGTGTCAGAGTGGGAGAATGTGCATACAACAGCAACCAGGAAAATATGGGAGGATGAGTGAGGGCACGGGAGTCAGCATAACTCACACTAACATATTTCGCTTAGGTATTTTTTTTTATATCAGTTTTCCTTCTCTTTCTCACACACACAGGCACACACACTGCCTTTGTCTGCATCATGAGACCCGGGCTGAAATGTTTTCTCAATTGCATATTTCTATGTCTGCATATGGTTTCCACATGCATCTAATTTGTGTTCATCAGCCAGAACACACGAGGGCCCAAATACTAGAGTGAGTGTGCGGAGCTGTATTCTGTCAGGTCTGTGTGCAGATGCCCCAGTCATGGATAGAAACTGTGTACAAGTAAAGTTGCGTGACTGTTTAATCAGTTTAATTAATTTATCTTACATTTTAGAGTTTCATCTACAGTATTGTATTCTTAATTTCTAAGAGAGGGTAATGCAGTTAAAATATTATAGTAGCTTTTTAAAGTGTAGTATAATAATTCTGATAGATTCTTTGAAATAATGGGTATGATTTTTGCATGTGGGACATGACAAGCTAACGATTAATTGATTATATTGATTATCAATTAATCTGCAAAAAAACACTGAAAACAACACTGGGTCTGCGTTGATGCAACGCAACGTGGCGTCATCAACACAGGCCCCTGCTTTCTTTTAACACATGTCTGTTTTAAGTCAGAGTCCCTGCTGATACTCCTCGCAATTGAATACTGCATCAGTCTTGCATCAGAGCTGCTCATTCGTTCTGTTTCCAACCTTTGTCAGTTCTTATACTGTTTTGTGTGTATGTGTAGCATTTCTCTGTCATTGTTAAATAAATTGTGATGATAGCATGTCACTGTTAACAGCTAATCACAAAATTGCTAGAGGTCGGTAGCATCTATTTGATGGGATTTTTAGTGCTTGTTGTGCAAAATTTCATACAATTAATTTCTTAAACTGCGTTGCTTCCTGTTGCAAAAGAGGATCCTTGAGTCACGTTATCCATCTACTTGACTGAAGAGTATAAACATGTTTTTCATTCCATTCATTCATTCGACCGTCTGTTTGCCAATGTGATAAACTGTGAACAGCTTGTGTTCCATTTGTGCAAAAGTAGCTCTGATTCTTTTTTCTTTTTTTTTTTTTTTTGCTGCATAATAATCGCCCAATTCAGCAGATTTACCACAGAATCTGACCCAGCAGCCCACAACACAAAGTGCAGAATAGAGGCTAGCACAGGCTGCCTCTGCAACGGTCTGTGCTTACATTAATTATGATAATGTTTCAAATGAATTAATTACTGATGCTAAATGCTCCTGCTACATGCAATGCCTTTGTCAACCAGTTAGACGATCTGTGAAATTAGCTCTAAAGACCCCGCCCATCAAAGACAGAGCTAATATGCACATTCTTCCAGCAGCTTGCCCTTGCCCAGGCTGTCAGGGGACGGACATGACAGGCCTGTAATGCTGATCCATGGTGGTCCTCCTGGGCTCTCACTCCCAGTTAATGACAGTTATCATGGCTCTCTGCAGGCCAGCGCATCCCTTCTGCCATCTGCCGTCATTCACAGAGAGCATGACTAGAGAAAGGCAAAGAGGATGT
This sequence comes from Scomberomorus guttatus, assembly GCA_038419695.1. Lineage (NCBI taxonomy): Eukaryota > Metazoa > Chordata > Actinopteri > Scombriformes > Scombridae > Scomberomorus > Scomberomorus guttatus. The sequence continues at coordinate 11,231,674 of CM076459.1, forward strand.
AAATCGGTGGAGGATACCGTACCCTGCCATTAATCATGCCATGCTGTTCCCTCTGCTGTCAACCCTTGCCGAGACTGACATATTTGTGCATGTGTGTGTGTGTGTTTGCAGAGTTCTTCCTCACACCTCTGTGTTCAACCCTCCTTCATCACATGCTCCTTGCTCTCTCTTGCTTTTAGCCCCGGGTCCCCTTTTCCATTTTTTTTTTCCAACTTCTGCTTTTAAGCTTCTGCTCCTCCATCTTCCTGCCTCTGTGCTAACCCATGATCTCTCCCCTCTTCATGCAGCCTTTAACAGAGGGTTGCTATCTGACACTTCTTCTCTCTTGGGAAGCCAGGCTGTGTCAGAGCACAGCTGACTTCTCCTTGTTTGCAGCACACTACTGTAGCTCCCTCAGTGGCTGTTGGAAGTGAAAAAAGAGAACTAACTCTAAACACTGATACATATTGAACAAGCCTCTCATCACAAGTCTTTTACATGTGTTCAATGACATCTTGAAAACAAAGATGAGCTACCCACTTGAGCCAACAATTGTAATGTAATGTGATGACTGTCCATTTTATATACACTTGCATAAAAGCAATGCAGAATCAATATATAGCTTGGTTTATACATACTATAGCTTCCTGCCTGTTATCCTAAACTGGAATTCTTATTCAGTCCTGTTGCAGGCACACATTTCATCCAGCAGTTTCCAGTTGAATATAAGTGTAGCTTTCAAAGTTAAATTATATAGTGTATGTGAACTGTTTGCAACAGACTCACAGCTCTGCTCCAGCTGCTTCCTGACTACCTGTAAATCTACACCCAAAGGTCACACTTCTCTCCTGTCTGCTGTATCCTAAACACTCCCCCACACCATTCTTCCTTCTCCACAGTTGTGTTTGTGAGAGTGTGTGTGTGTGTTGTTGGAAACCACTTGGTGCAGCCCAGGCAGGGCAGATGGAAGAGCCCCTGCAGCACTGTCCTGAATGTAAACGCATGCTCAGAGAGATTTGGGGCTAGTCTGCACTCTGTCTCCCTGTGTGTCTTTCTTTCCTCCTCACATGTTGACACAAATTTTCATGTTCACCCATTAGGAGCATTGAGAGGAGTTGGAAGGCAGTTAAGCAGCTAAATAACAGCAGCAGCTGGCCTCCTGTTGCATACAACACTAATCTCCACAGCCTAAAACTGCTTTTTTTGTAGTGTAATACATGCAAATTGGTCATTAGTGTAATCTGGACATGTTTCTCTAGAATATGAGACTGTTACAATATGGGCAGAAGTGTCAGAGATAATGTTACACCATGATGTATGCTGTTGAATGGACGGGATGGTTCGAACAACCTCATTTGCATATCAACTGGACCCTTTACCATAACATAGTTGCAAACGTATGTCCCTATTTGTAACCAATCTATTGAATACTAACTGCAGTTGAAACTTCATCTTACCCTTTACCCCCCTTTGTCTCACCATCACTCTTTCTCAAGACAATTTGATTGCAGTGGTGTGTAGTTTGGCACTGTGCCCACCCTGCAGCACTGTCATTAGTTTGTCCCTCGGTCAACAACGAGAACCTGTATGTGTGCATTTGTGCATGCATAGCAACCATACCAGCAAGATAAAGGCTGAAGTATAAGAGGCAGAGGGAGATGAGAATGCCGCATTTCCGTGGGAGAGGAACATTTATTTCTGTTCTGCTGGTCTGAATCAAAGCATACAGCATTATATGTGGTGTGTTAGTGCTCCTCCTCATGGACTATGTCAATGGGTTGCCGCGCTATCAGGAGCAGACACTACAGCCCACTGCTCTCAGTTACCACGGAAACTCCAAACTTCTCCTTTTCAGTCCAGTGCAAAACCTTGACTGGGCTTTCTTTGTGGGTGCATGTTCTTATGCATGTGTGTGAATATGAACACATGACTCGGCCCTGGCCTTGATATGAGTGTGGGAGTCATTGTAATATGCCATTCATTTTTCAGAGGAGATATTTGCACATCCAACTATCTCAGATGCAGGTGCGTTGGAATGTATCACTTCATTCTTGGGAAAGGAAAATCCCGCACACAGCTCTTGCTCAGCATCACAATTTATTGATCATACTAACATTTCGATCCCTCTGGATCTTCGTCAAGAGTATTTTAAACAATTCTTACGACGATGATCTTAAATAGATAATGCTCTGCCCATTCTGTGTGCACAGGTGTGGGACAATCATTCTCCTGTGGGAGAATAATAAGTCTCTCAATAACTGACAGTGACATGTGTACATTCTGTCACATTATAGTCCACACATAAGAAAAAGAAAAGAAAAACAGGAACAAGTGAGACACCATGACACATACTTATGTCTGTTTACTAGAATATTTACAGAAATTGCATATCTAATGAATGAAAATCGGCTTTGCAGCTTTCATAAGTCATTCAAAGTTGTGCAATCATATGAAACACTTGTATCTGGAGCGCATCCTAAATAGGTCTATTTGATAGCATGACATGATAGCAGAGCATGACATGCCATGGAATCTCATCGTTCCATCCTTTGGTTGATGAAGTTTCCAAATTAAATGTCCAGTATACTTATCTTCTATTAAGAATTTCATCAATGTTACGACCTCTCTCTGGCAGTCACCTTTTCAATGCCCTGGAACCTGAATGATGAGATGTCATATTTGAAATCATTGAAATGTATTGCTATTGAGTAATCTCTTATCATGTCTCCTTATGGAGCTCTTGTGTTCACTTATTCTCTGTTTTAATGAACGTCTTACCAACATAGGCTAAACCACAAAGACATTTGATCATATAAATTACACGAGAAGTTGAACATGTCATGACATTGATAAAATACTTTTTTCCCAGGATGAGGATGAGTAGTTACACTTGACCATATTTATCTTAAATAGATAAATACATTATCTATTTTAGAACATTGTTGTAAGAATTGTTTAAAATACTCCAGATGAAGGCCCAGAGGGGCCGAAATGTTAGTACAATCAATAAATTGTGATGCTGTGCAAGAGCAGTGTGCGGGATCTTCCTTTCTCAAGACTAATATGCCTCAATCTACCTTAGCTGCAAGCTTGAATAAATCCCCCCTTTTTCCCATGGCAATGTCTTCTCTCCCCCTCCTGAAGTGTCCATTTGGAGCAGATTTGTTGAATGGATGCACTCTACAAGGTAGTTAGTTACACAGCAGCTGCTTTAGCTGCCTGCTGCAGCTGCACAGCAACAGAAAGCCCTACCTCACTGGTGCAATGCTTTATTTATGATCCAACATGAAAAGCTCAGTAGCTGTGCATAACATACCACATCCTCATCTCATACATACATGCGCACACACACACACACACACACACACTATTGAACTGAGCATCCCTTTGCTTTCCTGCTTCTTCCCTCAGCCTTCATCTCTCTACATGTCTGTATTTCTCGCTCTGTTTATTATTTTCTGTCAGTGTGCCTGGTGTTTCATGACCTCAGACAGTAAGGTATGCTTATTTTTGTTCATTTGGGTTGCCTCCATTTGTATTTGTACACCTTATTCTTACATTGATATGGACAGCAGTGCTGCATCTCTGGCTTTGTTGATGAAGATACACATTTGTTTTGGGCCATTATTGAAATGTTTCTAAATTTGCTTTATTAGCTTCTGTGCCATCATCTCCCAGAACAAGCCTGACTTCATTAATCAAAATTGAAGGAGTCACCGGCTATTTTAGTGAAATCAATCCAAGCCGAGGCACAAAGTCATGCTAAATAGAGTAACACTCTCATTGATTAGTCTCACTTTTGGGAAATGCACTTCTTGTCACCAAGGATGGCAACCGTGATTTTAAAAAGAAAGCAACAGCAGTGGCCTCCTCATCCATTCTTTCTCCTTTACCCCAACACACATTTTTCTCTCTCCCTCCCTCCTTTAATCCCACTGCGTCCTGTCAGCCTGAATTGTGGAGGTGGCAGGGTGACTCTATCACTCTTCCCTCCCTGTCTGTCAGGACATTGCTCATCTTTCTCCAGTCCTGAAGACAGCTTTTTAATAAAGCGGGTATGAACCCGGCTTTAAGTGCCTTATTTTCATTTCGCCGTGCAGCTGGTGAAGTAATGTGTGCTTCTCAAATATTTATGGAGGACCCCGGGTCGTCGCTCGCCCACAGCTCCGCAGAGAGAGAGAGGGAGACGAATTCTCCAAATGTCGCACTTATGAAAATAGTGCCACTGATTTTCCTCTGGGTGACCGTATTAGACTTTCCGGAGGTGAATAAAAAGTTAATAAAGCTTTATCCGTCTGTTGTAGTTCAAACTACAGTATGCAAGAAAATAGGCTATCTGTCATCTGTAATGCTAATGAATGCACGCCTAATTTGCCTGAAAATTACTAAAATTGGCTTTTCACTTAATCCTGTCTGGTATGTTTGCTGTTTGTGTGAGTTGAGGTGAGTTAAGATGTCACAGTACAGGGACACTCTTCCTTGGGATTCCCCAAACCTCCACCCAGCTAATAATGCATTTAAACATACTCATAAGGTACTTGTACCACCTTTATTGGCCCTTCTTAATGCGTAAGAACAATGACTTGAAACAAGAAAAACCCTAATTACCTATCATTTAGACTAACATATAGCGAGGGGGGAAGACACCCTCGTCAGAGTAGTGTACATGTGAACAAATACAAACATGGGTCTTGCTCCAAATGTAGAGGGACAAATGGACTCTTCTCAGCACTTTACTGGAAAAACATTCACCTTCATCATTTGCCTTCTCCAGACTTACAAAACAAATTTAGAGGGGATTTCTGATTTCCATGATTCCTCTATTATCTGAGATAGTATAACACTGGTCCACGCCTTTGTTCACCATCTGCTTTATCAGCGCCTGTAGAAGCTTGCCAGTTACTTCAGCCTCAGGCTAGATAACATTTCAAGTTAGACAGTTTATCAAAAAGAATAAGTGATCAAGGTGAAAAGGTGCATCTTGTTGCTTTAAGCTTAATAGACGGATGATGTGTAATCATAGCATAACACTGAAAAAAACAAGTTTGTTCTTCTTGAAAGAGAGGTTAGACATAGCCTATGTGAATACTGTACACTCTTTTAACACTAGAACCTCCAAAGGGTTAAACTTACTCATGGCGGTTTTTCAGTTGTAGCCTACGTTTTAATAAAATATTGAAGTCCCCCTGTCTTTGACTTTTCCTAAAATAATGTTGTGTAGCACCCCCTATTGTTAAATATAGTGAAGATGAATCCAGATTAAAAACATTTATAACAGGTAAAATGTACCCGTATATGAAATGCATTCATTTTAATGCAGTTTATGTTTAAACATTCTAAGTTGCTAGGCAACAGCGATGGAGTGTATGATCTGACCAACTCCGTCAAGTCATAATTAAATTATAAAAAGAGCAGAGAACGACCTTTTGCCAAGTGCCTGAAGTGAATTGTTTATAGGCAATTTAGCTTAATTTGCCTGTTGCTTTATTCTGTTTCCATGAATGGAACCAAAAGAGAAATATATATTTTCATTATGATGTTATAAATTTAAAAAAAAACTTTAATGGTTACCTCAAGTTTCTTGGTGATGTTCATTTATTCACACATTGTTAAAATGCCTGAATTAATAGTTGATTAGATAAAATTGTGCACTTGACTTTGTCATGTTGATTTTCTTGCGACATTAAATCACCCATAAGTGCGGGGGTTGTCTATTGCTATTATTATGGCTCATTATTGTCCTATTTAAGCTACTTTGGTAATTGAAATAACGTGGGTTATCTCATTATGTGATGAATATCATTTTTAATAATATCACACCACTCCAATTTGCAAATATTTCCTTTTTTCAGTGTCATTTATTGGCTACTGACATGCAAACTGATGAGTGCTCTTAAAGATACTTAGATTATAAAACAACAGAACCAAAACACAGGTGATGATTAAACAAACTCGTGACTTTGTGAAGACAATGCCTAAATACAATGACAGAGTACATTTTTTAGTCTTAGAAATGCGGTAGCCAGGCGCATGGGTAAATTTAACCCATCGGCAGTTTTAGGTATATAGCGACCCCTGGTGGTTCTAGTGTTAAGCTATTGTATTGTTTTGACACTGCAGGAGAGACAGTATTTAGTGATGGCAAACAGAAACCAGAGCCATCAATCAGGCCCGGGGCTTGCATATCATGACAGCCCACTTAATATTCTCCTCCAGAAATTACAACATGTGTTTGTGTTTTATGTTGTGTCCTTCAGCGAGCCCTGAGTCACCATGCCCTCTGATTCAGCATGTGTCATCGTTGTTTCTGGCATCTGCACAGTGTGCCTCCTCTCTGCCCCCTCTTTCCTCACATCCATCCATTCACCTATACTATACATCTATATGTTCAGTATGTAATTCAAGGTGATTGATATGCAGCAGATTAAAAAAATGCTCACAAACAGAATAATACAGTTGTGAATAACACACAGCTGAATAACACAGTTAGTGTTAGCTTCATTAGAGGTTGTGCTGGAAATGTAGCTGCATGTCGGCAGAATGCATATTTCTGATGGTTTTAATTCTTAGCTGCTTGACCAAGATACCAGTGGGAGGGATTAGAAGCTGTGAATGTTCACATTTTAAGGAAAGCATCATCCCCCTATCAGCCTCTACACAATGTGTCCTGTCACTACCCACTTACCCACTCAGGCTGTGTGTTGTGGTATGTGGCGGATCCAGAAAGGGCACTGCTTGGTTTAGCTTCGTAATCTCTTTCTTTTCCATTTCAGACACTCACTCACACACACACACATACACATTCACAATCTGTCACGGCATTATACAGGCAAATAGACAGGAGAGAGTGCCAGTGGATAAAGCATCAGCAAAAACGTGTTCTTCCAAAAGTGGAGAAAGAAAAAGGGGGCATGAGGTTTACCGCACCGTAAAAGCCAATCAACTAATATGTGTTGGCCAGCAAGGTTGTTACCATGGTGATGTGTTGGCAGTTCAGCGCCACCACACACACACACACACACATGCATACACACACAAGTGGGAACCTGGCTGCATTGGCCTGTCTGTTTGCATTGTTTGCCCATGTGTGTGCATTTGTGCATGTTGGTCTGTGCAAGTGTGACAGGCTTTGTTGCCGTGATCCTGGGGTCAAGCTTCGGTTGGAGCAGTGCTGTCGGGGCTGCGGGAGCTGTCAGGTCTGGAACAGTGTGTTTCCCACAGCCAAATGGGTCAGGACCGCTGGGTCCCAATCAGTGAGCTGGAAAAGTATCCAGACACAAGCATCGCAGACCACAACTCCTAGTAGGCTCAATCAGCACTGGAGGCCCATTCCTGTGTGCTTCCTCACAAGGACAGAGAGATGGAGGGAATCCCGGCGTGAGGACATACTGCCAGTCCTCTTTTTTTTTTTTTTTTTTAACAGGCAGTGAGGTAGATATACATATAGAAAGGGAATGAGAATTAACAGACCGGGGACATCACCTTTTCTAAAGAAGTTTGCCAACGTGATGACAGAACGTGGGTGTGCTGCCAGATTGCTGTGGTTCACTGTTGAACTTTAACCGTGGGTATGGGAGTTTTTTACAGTTGGGTATGACACAACAAAAAGAGGAATTCAGGTTATTTGGATGATATTTTTTACAAAACTGTGTGCTGTGAGGAAAAAGAACTCAGAACAGAGATGTATAAATAACAAGTCTTCCAAATAAAAGGAAAAAATACAACATTGGTCCGTGTACTCCAAAACAACACATTGATGCATTTTCTGATCTGAAATCTTTATCAGCAGCATGACATCATAGGTGCCTTCCAAAACTATTACAAATTCCTGCTGAAAAATCAATGGTTTGGGTTAAAATGGCTACTTTAAGGTTAAGGAACCTTCATCATTATAACCACGTGGCCAAGGTAAGGGGGTGATTTTGATTTAAAGAAAGACACCATTGAAGTGCATTGTGAGGTACAGCATTTTTGTAACCTGACTCACATTGTAGGGACTAAAAGTCAGGATATCTAGGCCTCTGCTGCTTCGATTTTTTTTTTTCCATTCCTCTTTTAATCTTTCTCTCATAAGTCTCCCAGCTTTATGGCAATATGATACTCACTTGCTGGAATACCCTTTTAATTCATATTCCATACAGCAGCTCCGTAGATCCCTCATCCTTGATGAAAATGACAGATGGATATTAATTAAAGTAGCATACAGTATAGCGACAAATTAAAAAGTATTACTAAATAAAATTGGAGCCAAAATAGTACGCGCAGGCAATGCATGAAAATCGATTCTCCAGTAACTCATTTTAAAGCATTAAATATGGCTGAGAGGCCATAAGCACATACATTATATTTTCTCCAGAGGATATAAAAATGGAGGCTACAATAGAGCTCACCTCATTGCTCCCAATAGACTGCTAATGCAGGGAGTGGTGAGGTGGTATAATAAAGTAACCTCAATTGAGTGTCCAATACCTGACTGATTGAGTTTAAGTCCCTCTAACCATGTGTTGTCTGAATGCTACAGGTGAACAAATGAATGCAATGGGCCTTGACGTGGATAGAAATAAAACGGCACGAAGAAGGGATAGTTGATGAAATGAACATTAAAGTCCTCCTCCACCGAAACATGAGTTTTGCTTATTGCTGCTTCATTTAGATGTTTCACCTCCGCTGTGCAGAATGATGTGTGTGCAGAGACACTAGAGGGCTGTTGTCACATTCATCTGCTGAAGGTGGAAAGTTTCTCATGCGCTCGCCTTAAATCTGAGTTAAAGGTGTGTATCTGCATGACTTGTGAGATCACAGCTAATTTGGAGTATTGTTGCCTTATTTTTGAGGGAGGAGTAGATGTCATTTCAAGGATTTTAATTAATTAATTTTGCGGGAAAAAAACATATAACAACTTGTAACTCAAAGACTATTTTTTTAATGTATTTTTTTATGTATCTTTAAACATGTCGGGAGGGTACATACTGTAGGAATACTGATGGGTGTTTCTGGTATTTTGTGTCTGTGTGTGTTATCTATGTGTCTCCCGCTGTTTTCTTTCAATTTGTCTATCCCTCTGTCTTCCTCTCTTTCTTTTCATCTGTGCTGGCACAAAGTTTAAACCTGTAAATCAGATTACATGGAGGTGCTCCAAACTGACATCTGGCCCTCTGGCTTGTCCTCAGCTACCACAGGCCAAAAGACAAACTGACACATGTGGGCTGCACATATGCACACAGGAAGACAATGACATATTGTAAATAATTCACACCAAAGAGAAATAATTATGCACATTCACATACATGCATGCATACTTGACCTTTCTTCATTGGTCACAGACGCACACAAAATGTTTCTTTTTCACTGTGGTGTTGAATTAGACCCCTATTCAAAATGCACCATCGTGTGCATTGCTCTGGAAAGCAGTTACTTCTATTAAATACATTTTGGGTTGTATATTGATTTGCAAATTTTCAGGGCACTGCAGAAAATGAAAAAGGGTTATAGATTCACTGTAAGCATTTTCATTCATCACAGTTGTTTACACGGAAACAGAATGAGCCGCTACACCTACTCTGCCACTGCTTTATTAAATTATTATGAAGAGGCAGTAATTGTGTCCATGGGTGGTATCAAACTGTTAGCCTACATGACGCAGAGATTCATAGTAACTACTGTAATTAAGCATATGGGGCCTGCTTTTCTATTCGGAGTCACCAATAGATGAATGGGAAACAGAAGAGAATGCTAATGAAGTGTCACATGCTTCTCTCTTCAAGCTGCCAATAAAACAGTCACAAATGATCTGCGTGTATGCAAATCATCTGTATCTCTATTTTGTTTTTAATTTCCTGTACCCTGCAGTTTGCCGTCTCTGATCTGTATGCTTCCACCCCATTTAACACTGGCTTTACGCTCTGATGTTGCAGATGGGGCTCCGCTGAGCGAGCTGTCGTGGCCTTCATCCCTGGCGGTGGTAGCTGTCTCCTTCTCTGGCCTCTTCACGTTCGTCTTCCTCATGCTGGCCTGCCTCTGCTGCAAGAAGGGTGACATCGGCTTCAAGGTGAGCTCACTGCTGCCCCCTGCTGCAAGTGGTGAGGAAAGCACAAAATGTGTGTGCATAAAAAAAAAAAAAAGATGCCACAGGGCAGAAGGTGGATGGCTTGTCTTGGTCTGTAAGTTACTTATGAAGAGCTGACAGCATGAGATGAGCTTGTAACAGGCATTGATACATTAAAAAACACCAAAAAGCCTGCCATATGTAGTAGTAAACTGCCATCCAATGTTCCAGTAGCTAAAGATTAAAAGAATGATTTAGTTATGTTGTATTATTGACTAAACTGTCCCTTATTTTTCAATTAACTGATTAATTGTTGTGTACAAAAAGTGGAAAATACTCATCACAAGTTCTGAAATCCCAAGGTGATGTCTTCAAATATATTGTTGTGTCCAAAACTCATATATTTTCTTACAATAAACAAAAGGAAATGATGACATTTATCACCACAGAATTATCAGATATTTACTTTATAAATGACTTTAACGATGAATTGATTATCAAAATTGTTGCTGATTGTTTTTCCGTTCATTGACTCATCAATTAATCGTCTGCGTCAGCTCCAGGATAAAATGTATTTCAGTGCCAATTTTAAAAACAGCAACAACAACAACAAATTACACATTTTTACAGAACTTTTTTGGCATGAGATTAACATTATGTTTCATTAAAAAGTATTCCTGAAACTTACTGTATTGTATTGATATTTGTTTTTCCTGGGAGATAGCAGCATTGTGAAGTATCAGTACTTTATTACTGATCGACCAAACTCCCTAATCCACACAGACTGTACTGTAAATGCTGCAGTCTTTTGCTTCATTGTGTGCGAGTGATGTGACCAAGTACTCTAACCCGTCCCAGGCTGGCACACACTGTCTCTGTGTTGCCTTCAGCTGCCAGCTTGACTCAGCCATGCTGTGTCAAACATCAGCGCTGAACTGAGCAGCTGATGGGTGCTAACAGATACTGACACAGGCAGGGGGCATATGAAAAGGGAGCATAAAAATGGATGTGGGGTGGGGGGTGGGGGGGGGGGGGGGGGGGGGACTTTAGAGCTGCTGCACTGGCTGCTCCTGGTCATTAAAAGTTTTCCATTAACATACTGCTCATATTATGGCGCTAGCTTCACAACATATTTTTAATTCTGGTCATGCATTTTAATGTTTCTAAGTCTTTTAGTTGGAGAATGGATAAATTACAGCCTCAACTGAACACCAGAGCCTTCTGTTGAAATCACTTATGCAAATCATTTTGTAATTCGAATGGAGGAAATGAAACCATGGCTGAATTTTTGCTGATTAGAGCGCTGCAGAAAGCAGAGGAGAGAGGACGACAGCAGAGCAGCTTGTTTCCTGGTTATGTATGTGGTGAGAGTCAGGTCTGCGTTGCAGTGGGAACAGCCTGTGGTAGGTAGATGCTGCAGGGATAACAGTGTCACTAATGAGCACAGCATAGACAGGCATCATTAACGACTTTTCAACTTTTCTTCTGTGTTTATGTTTGTGTTTGTGTGTGTATGTGTGTGTGCCCACGTCTGTCTCTCTGTCCTATCTCATCATTATGTGAACCTGTTAAAATAATCTGCAGGAACAGTGGGAGTCTAGGTCTGTGTCTGCTTTTCATTGGCCTGGCTTTTACTGTAAAAAGATCAGTGACAGGTGGATGGCTCCAGCTGCTAAAACATGCTGTGACAGGGCAAAAACTTGATTCATTTTGTCATGATCAACCATGGCCACATCTTGAGCCTGGTTGTTATAAAGCTGCCCTCGACCCGGGAAAGAACACATACTGGATTTATTATGTTGTAAATATTCAGGAAAAGGGATGAGTATAGGTTTTACAAAGTCAGTTTGGGACGCTGCGTTTTGCCAGCCCCCTCTAACAATGATTGGACTAAGCTACTAGGTTTCCTTTATACAGTAGTTGCTACGTTTATTAGCTCACTGTCCTCTTCTCTACTTAATGTTATCCACAAGTTGTAAAAACAATTACATGGAGACGGTTTTCCTTGCAGCAAATTGTCTCAAGTGCAGAGATGTGACTCAGGTTGGGAGATGACATAATGTATAAAGCAATATAAGGCTGCAGCTAACAATTATTTTCCTTACCAATTAATCTATTTACTAATTTCCTGATTAATTTATTAGTCGTTTGGTCTTTCAAATGTCAGAAAATGGTGAAAAATTTCGATCACTGTTTCCCAAAGCCCAAGAACTACAATGTCTTGTTTTTATCTAGACCAACAGTCCACAACCCAAAGATATTCAGCTTATGATATAGGACTAAAAAAGAAAAAAATCAGAAAATATTCACATTTAAGAGGCTGGAACCATGACTCAAAACCATGAATTGATTATCAGAATACTTGGCAATTAATTTTCTGACGATCGAGTAATCGTCAACTAATCATTGAAGCTCTAAAGCAAAGAAAAGATTAAAATAAAGAGAAAAATCCATTGCAACTGTGGGTACTTAATAGGACATGAAAGAAATATATAGTAAGATTTGAGATTGTGACTTAATTAAATAAAATATGCTTGTCTTGATCTTAGAGATCATTGTAATTACAGATAAGACAAGCCAGTATGATGGTCGGTGTCTATTGATCTTTAAGCTTTAAAGTTATCAAATCCTCATCTTGCTCTCTTAGTTTGGCAGCAAACATCACAGAATGGTTAAATGGTTCCCACCCCTTATCCCGCTCCCTGGCACCAGCTCGTCACTCAACAGCTCACTTGTAAGGTGTGCATTCGTGTGGGACTGCAAAAATCGCACCACTGCACCATCCAAAAAGCTTCATTATTCCTCTCCATCACGGTGCTCTTACTGGAGCGTGTAGTGTGAGGCTGGGTATTAAGTGCTTTCTAAACTGAAGGCTCTCTGAGGAGCTATGCAACGCTGACTCACAGCCAGGTGCTCACTTTCACACTTTGCTCTGTGGAGAGTGGCAGATGGTTCTCCTGAATAAGAAACACACATACACACATTCCGATGTATAGACACTGGTGTTTTAGGACACATGTAAATGCACACAAACACACACACAAACACACTGAGCCATTCAAATATTTCATATGAATCCAGCCTGAAACCCAGTCTCTTGCTCTCCTCCTTTCTCATTGCCTTCCTCTTCACTTTTTCTCCTTTCTTTCCCTCTGTGTTGCTGCAAGTGGGATATAGGCTTGTTATGGGTTACAGTTCATTAACCAGGGAATGGATGGAGGGGTGGATGGCTCAGTGCTTGTGAATAGAGCACTATGGCCAGCCCAGTTACCCAACATAGCCACAGTCCTAGAAACTGCTAACAAGATTGACTTTAATGTTAATAGTTGTGGGTTGTTGCTTGAGATGGTATGACACACTCACGACCAGCATCAAGAGGGGCTTTGATTATGTACTCTGCTATAACCTAAAAAGGTTACAAACAAGGAAACCATCACAATTGAAGGATTTCAGTTACTGTAGGCATTGTTAGTGTAATCTTTGTTACTTCAGTTTCTATACAGTTTATATGTTTCCCTCAATTACCTATGTATATGTGTATGTAATTCACCAATACAGATAGCTATATACCTTTTTAGTTGGACTAACCCTACTGCACTTCTTTTTATCTTATTATTAGTGTGTTATCATTGAGATTAAAATTGTATTTTTATTGCAAAAATTTTCACTGCACTACTTTCAATATTATTGTAGATGCATTGTGAATTTATTCTCTCTTGCCTCAGGTTAGTTTTAGTTCTTACCTGCTGTAGTTCATAAGGGACAGTGATGTATAATATGTTTGACACGTGTTGAATATGGAAGATGAATTCAAGAGAGACAGTGGCCTGCTAATTACTTACCAGGAAAACCAGGGTTTTTTTGCAACAAACTAAGTTTGAGTTTTAACTTTGATGTGTCCACTCTGCAGAATCATTTGAACCCCTGTTCTTATACACATTCTCTTACTATTTTTAATATATTGGTTACACGGGAAGTATATGGCCATCTTTATAGTGCTGACCTGAGGTTATAATTGCGTGCAGTAGCAGCAAAGGAAAATTCATCACATGCAGATAGTGGTTTCTGCAGTTTAAAGCACTGAACACAAGCACATACATACTAAAAACCCAGATTTCCTGCAGGTATTTACTCCAGGAAAAGAGTAGATTTTAAGGAAATCCTAAAATCTCAGTGAACACAACTCATTCCTACTCACAGCCCAGAGTGACTGCAGGATGTTACCCTTAAAGAATTTAGGGTTATCATGGGACCAGCACAGCTGCTGAACAACAGTTGCACTGTTTCCAAACAGAATATAAATATATATCATTATTGAACATATAGTAGAAATACTTTAGAGGTCTCTTATGAGGTAATGGAATTGCTTACTCCCACAAATCTTGACACCCTGAGAATAATCTGCAAATATACCACGTGATCATCGTCATACAGCAAAATATCTTTAGTTTACTGTTTATATACTGTTTCCTTTGGCTGCGTGTCTTCCTCTGCACTGCTGCTTTTCTCTCAGCTGTTCATACCTTCATGCATGTGTGGTTTGTTGTTGAAGTTGGTTTAGGACATATGACCTTCCTTTTTGTTTAAGATCAGCACTCTTTATACTGTACATGCAATGCTTTACAGGGAGCTATAGGGACACACCACAACAATCAGAGAGCCAAGGACACTGCAGCAGACCGAAGAGCAAAAATGAATGGGGGGCTGAAAGAAGGGTAGCAGGGATAAACCAGACAGAGCACATGATGTGGGGTATGGTGTATAGAGGAAAGAGAAAGGGTCATCCATCTTATTGAGGGTGGTGGAGAGTTTTTCTCTGCATAGCTGATTATAGTCCCCACCCTCTCTCTGGCTTTTTATTGAAGGTAGTGGAGACATTCAACATTTAAATTGCAAATGTAAATGTTGTAAACGAAAATTTTTTAAGAGAAATAGTGAGAGCTGCAATTCAGGATTCTGCAGTGACATGGTGGTGTAAGGGGAAACACTCAAGAAAACATTGTGGTCTTAAAGCTCTAGTAATGATTATTGATGAAAGTCTACAGCAGGTATTTTGTGTATATTTGCAGTGCTGTTGTGTAATATAACTTTTCAGCACTTAAAAACCTCATTTATGTACCAGTGAAATGACAGATTTAACAGCACAGTTAAAACCACACAGCTAGCACAGAAACTAGCACATCCATCAAGAACAAGAAGTCCTTATGGGCTAAAATAAGCGCTTAAATGTACTTTTTACTTTGTACATAAAGAAAAAACATAAAAACTTACAACTAGTACCTTTCATGATAAGAATGTTGTGTATGTGTGTATATGAGGGAAAAAGAAAAGACAGAACAAAAGAAAGAATGGCTTTCTGTATACAGTTTCAATAGTACTGTGCATTAGTGAGTTCCCCTACTGTGTCTTTACAGTGAGCCACACAATACACCCCACAATGTACATGACTTATGTATATGGGTAGGTGGGTGTGCCACAGTGCATTTGAATGCCTTCACAGTTGAACCATTGTCTCCCACTATCTCAGCAGTGGGATGGCTGCGAGTGGATGACTAATCCCAGCGTGTGTCTTTGCACCAGGAGTTTGAAAACACTGAGGGAGAGGAGTACCAGGCAGATCTCTCGGCCCTGGCCTCGCCTTCCTCCCAGAATGGCCCCGAGGTCTACATTCTTCCCCTCACCGAGGTCTCCCTGCCTGTCTCCAAACAGCCTGGCAGATCCAGTAAGAAACTACATGACATTATCAACACATAAACCCTCTAAGTTACATCTGTCTGGACTTTTAATGACCTGTTTTTTGAGTGTTACTTGACCTCCTTTCCTCCAACTTATCGCCTTGCTTCATGATGTTTCTCATTACTTCTCTTCTATCCCCTCTCGTACTGCATAATATTTAGTATTAATTCCTAGCTTTTTAAGAGTGAATATCTGCCACACTTACAGAGACGATTAAATAGAGGTTATTACTTCTCTGGAGTATACCACAAGTGGATTATGAGCATTTTACTGGCGCGATTGATTCGGATGAGATAAAAACTGAGTAAATTTTGCCAAGCTTAGCTGGAACACCATGGCCTCTTTCATTTGTTGTTCATCTAGCATTATACGTTCCTTCCTTCTTGCCCCCTCCTTCAACAAGGGACAGACATCTGTCCATTGTGTAATGCATTTAGAAATCGACCTACTGCAGTGCTGCAATTCATATCATATGTGAAAACTGCAGCCTACTGGAGAGGAAGGAATCTGACCTAACCCTACTCTACATTATTTCTTGAGCTCTGAGTGTTTTTATAAATACATTTTACATCACATTAACATGAATCTAGTGTGGCATTTGTTTCTATTTTACTCACTTCTTACAAAATCCAGAATCACAATCAGCTCACATCCGTATTATGCTAGTGCTTTTATTTGTATTCTATAACCACAATCCTTCCCAGCAACGTCACAGGCTGTTTGTTTTTCCTCTTTTCATTCCGAGCCTGTTAAAATGTGTATATGGCTGGTTCATGTGCATGTATGAGGTGTGTGTGTGTGTGTGTGTGTGTGTGAATCTCAGTATAAGCTAGATCCTGGGTGCTCAAAGTCCCTTTCCCTGCATGACTCACTGGCTGTCTGCGCTCCACTCTGCTCAGCCAGAAGGGAGGCGAGTTGGGGCTCAGCATCCGAGGATGTAAGCTCCAGCAATGATTGGACAAGGCAGCCTCAGGCTCGTAGCCAATCACCGGCCTCCCCTCTGTCCTCCATAGCTACCGCTGTATGATTGGTCCAGGTGTTGCAGGGTGAGGAATGGATAAATGGCAAAAGGAGAGGCTAGATTGTGAAAGAGGGAGATTGAGGGGAGAACGAGGGAGAAAAGTGAAAGAGAAAGTGTCTTTTTTTGCCTCCTTTCTTCTTTAAAGACAGTAAAATGTGCTACAATCAGATTAACCCTTTTACTTGTAAGTATTGTGTTTGCTTAGGTATTGGATGTATAGGACATTTATAATGTTGCAGTCTTTACATTATTCTGCTAATATTTGACAAATTGTCATATGCATGTAAAAGTCTGAAAACATCAACGTTGATGACATCAATAAGCTACAGGTCAAGAACTGAACAGGTTGTTTTCTATACTGCTCATCTGTTGTTAGCCAGGCATAATCACTGAAGGCTCTTGCATACATATTAACATCATTTCATAAATTATCCACCCCGACAGTAACACAAAGATGTTGCAAATGAGCCTAGTAGCTGAATGTGGAACAAAAATACCAGTTGTACACTTACTATGAATGGTGTTTTCTGTATGAACCGAGCAACACTCATGAACACACAGCACAATGTCTGCAGATGATCTGGCAGCCCTGTTTTTCACTTGTTGCTCTAATCTTTTATTCAAGAGGTCATGCAAAGCTTTCAAACCCACGACTGTGGCTCGATGCATCAAAATGTAGTGTCTGTGAGACAATTGTGTGTGTCTCATTTCACGGGGCCCACCGGTCTTACAATCCCACTGGACCCTACCATCTTCTCTGGGAATGCCATGAGTAGGAGAGGACGGGAATGCACACTCACGCTCACACATTCCACATTTGGAATAATACCACTTCTTAATGTCTCTCTCTCTTTCTCTCTGTCAGGGAGGGGTGGTGGAGGCTCGGGGGTTGGGGTGGAGAAGTGTGGGATTGTTATCACCGTGACAACCTCTGCCCAGCGTTCCAGTGGAGAATGGGCCTTGTGTGTGTCTGCTTATGAGTGATTGCGCGCCTGTGTGTGTGTGTGTGTGTGTGTGTGTGTATTTGGTGCACTGGGTACCAGGAGACACAGCGTGAGTGTGTGAGTGAGCGAGCCAAACAATGGCCCTGATTTAGTCCGGCTGGGCAGTGGGTCAGCATAAGGCCGGACTGAAACGTCCGTGGAACGCACCAGCGGAGGACTGGCATTATGGGCAGAATACAGTGAGAGGTCTGTGACAGGATGAGGAGAGACAGGGGAAGGGTGGTGGCATGCACCAGGACCTAAAAGTGGGGAGGGGACGCTTGAGATAGGGGTGGCGAGTGTGTATGACAGAGGTCTTTTCTGCATCTGACAGAGCAGTGTTTGTGTCCTGTTTGGCTGAGGAATGCTGCTGTCCTGGGTGACAGGGGGGGCATTATGTGGGCCTTATGTCACTGCTGGGTGTCTTGAAGCTGCACACAGAGCTGGCGCGTCAAACGGCACACTACCAACATGCGTGACGGTCACATCAGGCGTGATACATGACCAGAAAACCTCAGCACCCAGCTCAGAAATCCTCTGCAGGACTCCTGAGTCGAACCGTCTGCTTATCGATCCACTGAGTTGAAGCTGTGATAAGTTTCTACCTGGCTCTGTTAACCGTAGATTTCAATGTAGTCTGTATAGGAACCAAGGATTCTGGTGTTTGCTCGACAGCTGGAGAGCTCTAGAGGAGGACAGTGCGTGTGTTTGTGTGTGTCCCAGTTGGAGGATGAGCTCGGTGCAGACGGGGAGAGGCAGCGTGGCGAGCTTGTTCAGCTGTGCGAGGGCTCGGAGGGTTAAATCCTGCCGAGGCTCTCTCACACACACACTGCGACCGTGGGTTCTTTCTCACATACACACAATGAGGCTAAGGCGCTTGGGGTTAAGGCTGGGGCCACGGGCTCTCAGTTCTCACACTCTGAACCAGTACTTCATCCCTGCCTGGGACTCGGACTCAGTTCCTGTCACGGTGTTCAGAGTGGATGGCCGCTCCACTGCTCCGCCATCATCATCTCCATTCCTGAAGTATGAGGATCCGTGGAGGTATTTTATTTTGAGCACAACTTGATTTGATTTGCAGAATAGTGCCATGTCCCTGTTGTAAATTTGCGTGTGGTGGTGGTAAGCTTCCTTGTACTCGAAGAATCATTTAATTTAGCTTGGAAATTAGGTTTATTACCCTTCAGGCAATCTCTGCTCTTTAGTTGATACAACTTTTTATTTAGGGAACTGTACAATGATAGTTTGGCTGAGGGGGGTTTCTATCTTCTCTCTTCTAATCTCTATCTTTGAGGCTTCTGTTCTATATCTTGCAACAATTTACAACTTTCTATTTTTTTTCTCTTTCTTTGAAAACCTTTGTTGTTCATCTACAATCTTATATTTTTCTGTTCAAAAGTAATCTTCCATCTTTCTTACTGTTTCTTTCCAGTCCAGCTGCTGAAATCATCAGACCTTGGCCGCCATAGTCTACTTTATCTAAAGGAGATTGGACATGGCTGGTTTGGCAAGGTAAAACATGCTTTTTTTGTGCTTAAAACATACACACAGCGCACAGAATTTGGGTCCTGATACACCACCTCTACTCATTATCACATACTCATTATTTCAACTGCAATTTTCAAAACTGCAATTATCCTTATTTTATCAACTGTACACCAATGTGCTTTCTACTCTGTGTGGAATGCGAGGGTAATGTGAGGATGATCTCATTCTAGCGAGGCTAATCTTTGGCACTTGTCTCAGGGTATTGATTCCATGGGAGACGAGTTGAAATTCACAGGCACAGTGAATTTCACAAATTCCACACAAATTCACACAAATTCCTTAGAATTTACTGTATAGCACATGCTGCTGTAACACTACATTTGCTCTTGCACCATTCCCATTCTAGTTTTGTTTGTTTTCTCCTATTTTCTCACTTTGTAACTGCACGCTCATGTTATTTGTATTAAATTCCAGTCTACCTGCTTTGAGATTGCCACTAAAACTAAAACCTACTTTGCAGGTTTTGCTGGGCGAGGTCAATGCAGGCCTTAGCACCACCCAGGTGGTGGTGAAGGAGCTGAAGGCCAGTGCTAGTGTCCAGGACCAGATGCAGTTCCTGGAGGAGGTCCAGCCATACCGGTCAGTTCACTGAAACACCCAGAGATCGCACAGCGTAGCCCTTCAACACATGTAGCACCACATAGCAACAAAACCATGTAAATGAATGAACAGATGAATTCTTGATATGGTTATTTATTGTATGTATGGTCTTTGCACTCTCATACCTACTCAACTTATGTTTCCTCTGCCAGAACCCTCCAGCACCCTGCTCTCCTGCAGTGTCTGGCACAGTGCTCAGAGGTTACTCCTTATCTGCTGGTCATGGAGTTTTGCCCTCTGGTGGGACATATTTTAATAATCAAATATTGTTTATTCATACATTATTCCCTTCCTTGGTGCAGTGTCATCATTCATAAATAGTCAGAGCAGCTCACTGTCTTCATTTTCTTTCTTCTCCCAGGGTGATCTGAAGAGCTACCTCCGCAGCTGCCGGGTGGCTGACTCTGAGACTCCTGACCCTTTGATCCTCCAGCGAATGGCGTGTGACATTGCCTCAGGGCTTCTACACCTCCACAAATACAACTTCATACACAGGTACAGTATGCCAGTCAGTCCAGCTCTGTTTACCTTCATCAGCCTGAATATTAATGCCTCAGAAAAAGAAAAGAAGAATTCATCTGAACAGTCGGTGTGCCCTCTCCTGGTCTCTCCCTGCAACAACATCCTGGTGCTGCCTGAGTAGTTGTCACGAACTCCAGCATCAGTGATTTTGTTGCCGGGGGCGAACCCCTCCTGCTCTATCTCCGTGCGGTGGCTGCCATAGCAACTAGTCAGTGGCTGCCTGGCTAAAGAGCTCCCTGTTTGTGGAGGAGGTGAGATTAAACAAACTGACTTAGTTTAGTCTGTGTGTTTACATGGTCAGGTGAGAACAAACAGCACTTGATATTCAACATGTACACACATTATACTATGCTTTTTTCAATGCTTTGGCTAGATGGGATAATCAATTTACTATATATCATAAACAATATGTTTTAGCAAACCCAGACAATACTGATGTATTGAATGTACTTACAATGGTTAAAACTCAATAGTTTTTTGATAAAACTTCCAACACTAAATAAATAAGGGTATGTTTATGGTATGTTTGTTTTGACAGTGACCTGGCCTTGCGAAACTGCCTGCTAACTTCAGAAATGTCAGTAAAGATCGGGGACTATGGCCTTTCTCACAGCCGATACAAGGTTAGACAGTCTTTTGATAATGTCATTATTTTTCTAGACTGATTTTTACCTTATCGCCCAGGACCCAAAATATATTTATGTTTTGTGTCTGTAGGAGGACTATTATGTAACACAAGACCAGATTTGGGTGCCCCTGCGATGGATTGCACCTGAGCTCATAGACGAGGTCCACGGAAACCTGCTGGTTGTTGACCAAACCAAGTCAAGCAACATATGGTGAGATATTTAGGGAGTGACAAACAGGAAATATTATTGACTCAGCCATAACTTTTATCTAAACAGTAAACTTAGATGTTTTTTTTCCCTCCGTGTATATGAAAACGGGAACCAGTTGCTCTAACATTGAATGATTGCAAAATATAGTGCCAGAATGTTATTGGGGATATACTTCTTATACAGAATCATGTTATGTTTTCCTGTCATCTGATATTTTATTGAGAAACTCAACTGTTTGGGAAATATGTGTACAGCACAAAGATTATTGCAGATTTAAGCTACCATACTAACATCATCAGCAACTTGGATGGATTCAGTTTTAGCTCGTTTCCAGGATTATGTTACATTTTCCTGTCATCTGGTCTGCTTTTATTGTGAAACTCATTGGGAAATATATGTACAGCACAAGGATACTTGTGATATAACATAAAGATTATGAATTGAACTGTTTGAACATTGAACTGTTTGGAACATGGCCAGGTGGCCTGCGATATGGTTGGTGAATGCACTTAATGATTTTTTTTTTTTGCCTGTTCCAGGTCATTGGGGGTGACTGTGTGGGAACTGTTTGAGCTGGGAAACCAGCCGTACAGACACTACTCCGACCGACAGGTACTGACATATGCTGTGAAGGAACAGCAGCTTAAACTACCCAAACCCCAGCTCCAATTCCCCCTGGCTGAGCGCTGGTGAGACATAGTTGCACGCCCACACACTCATGGAGACATACAAACACATACACCAGCTGAAACACAGAATGTTATGTATCTTCACGCCATGTAAGCAGCCTTTTAGACATTGCTGATAACTAAGCCTTTCACCTCTCACTGATCAATAAATGTCCTTTATACCAGCACACTAGTCAGTGTGTCCTATTTTCAAAATCGGTTTCTGCTTATGGTGGTGCAACACTCCATTGTGGCAATATTTCTCTTTGCTAGCGAGAGCAGATGATCAATACTCCCTATTCTTTATGATCCTCTGTCATCGACCAGAGTTGAATCACCTCGTTCATCTTTACCTGGGAATCCAGCCAAATATTGTTTTTATTTAATTCTTTTTTTTTTTAATTGTTCTCCAATAAATTAAACATCTTTGGTACCAACACAGAGGATTCATTTACATACACACACAAGGAGGAATGTAAACATCTTCTGTGTCAGCATCTGCACTGCACCTCTTTCATACTCTATATGTCTTTGGGCTTATTTCATGGAAAAGTACTGGTTTTGCTTGAGAGTGCTGACTACAAAACATCTCTTCTATACTGCCCTGTTGCAAGTCTAGAATCAACTCTTTAACTTCTGCCCATTTCTCTGCTTGCATAAAAAAAAACATATTCTTAAGATTTTAATAAGTGCCTCTGAGCTAATTGACATGCAGAGTTGAGGAGAGTAACATAATTATTACTTTGTTTTTCTTCTACTCTCTCTTGTCTCTGATCTTTCCTCCTCTCCCTTATTTCTGTGCAGGTATGAAGTTATGCAGTTCTGTTGGCTGCAGCCAGAGCTGAGACCCAGCAGTGAGGAAGTGCACCTTCTGGTTACATACTTGTGTGCCAAAGGCTCCAGTGAGGCTGAGGAGGACTTTGAACAACGTTGGAATGCCTTGAGACCCAACTTGCTTGGCAGCGCCTCCCACACAGCTACATCCACAGCCCTGGTTCTGACCCCTACGCCTGCCTCAGCTGACGACCTCGGTGCAGATCAAACTCAGGCAGTGGAGCTGGCCTCCTCTGCCTCATCCTCCTTTCCCCTCCTGGAGCACTTCTCTGACAGCTTCCACTCCGACACAGGAGACGACCTACTGACTGTCACAGAGACCAGCCATGGTCTCAACTTTGAGTACAAGTGGGAGCAGGCCCGAGCTGAACAGCCCTACTGCTCTTCCTCCACCAGTGGGCCACTGGGCCAGGGGAACCCACATTATCAGGATATCTACTATTCAAGTAAAGGAAGCACCTCAGGGGGCTGCAAAACTGACAGCCTGACCTCAGGCATTTCCCCATCCTACTATGAGCCCGAGCACCCGGGTGTGGTCCCAGTGTTGAGTGCCCACAGCCCCTCAGTCAGCAGCGAGTACTATATTCGTATAGAGGAGCCAGTAGAGTGTAACATTAACCTGGATGATAACGAGGAGGACTACAGCCCAGGACTGGAAGCCAGCAACAGCAGGTTGTCCTCTGAAAGTCGGACTGGTTCATCCATGGCACAGCCCAGTGCTTACTGGTCAACTGCTGACAACACCAAATCTACTGCCTATGACTCCGATTCAAGCCCCACTGTCCAACTAACCATGGAGCCACTGCTGAGACAGACATCCAGCACCAGCCCTATAAAGCTAGGCCACTCCCACAACTGCTTCTCATCCTACCAGAACGACACTGTCTACTGTGAACAATCCACATACAAAACAGGCCGCCAATCCTGTCTGTCTGAATTGGATACGTCGCCAGAGCCACGATCAAATGTTGTCCATCCAGTGGGGGGCTTAGAAAACCCACGCAGTTTGTTGCAAGCAGTCAGCAGCCCCAGCCTAGGGTTCTGCGATCCCTACCTTGAAGCGAGCACAGGTCGTAGCGCGGTTAATGAAACCTGCCATAATATGATGGGTCCCCTCAGAAAGACACTACCCATTGTTAACCACATTAGCATCGATGTAGGGACAGATGATGGCCTGCTGGTGGGCCAGCAGAGGGATGGAGACATTGAGGATGACTTTTTCTCTGAGGGAGAGGCCACTAACTGGACCTCAAACCATTCAGCGAACAATAATAGCCTGAGCTTTGACAGCAGGCAGACAGGCAGTGGGCATGAAAGTTATCTGGACCTTCAATATACCACTCACTCTAACACAACAGAATTATGGTCTTTGACTAAGGCCAATACTATAACCTTCCACAGCTCCAGGTCTTGTGGCACCTTGGAGGCAGAAGGAGGTAAAGCTGCTAGCAATCCTAGTGAATTAGGTTCATACATTCACTTGTGTCACAAAGAAAGAGAGGCCACTCCAATGGAAAATAACTTACCTGTAGATAATCTAAGAAGTATTGATTCTCTTACCAGCTCAAGTATGAATGCCAGGGGTACAGAGGGTGAGAAAATGGAGGTAAAATATGAAAAGCAACCACTGCTTAATGGAGAGCGACTGTACTCTGAGCCTAAGATGATACCCGAGGCAAGCTATGTGAAGTCCCCATCCTCTTTCAAGGAGCCTCAGACTGGTCAAACTGGAGCCTTAACAGACAAGCAGAGGGGTAATATCTGGGAGGGGGTTTCAACAGGAGTCTCTGTTGGTCTCAGAGACACAAGGCTAACCTATCCAGAGACATCAGAGAGTAATAGAGTGTTAGACAGTGGAGTGGGGGTCAGAAACTCCAGCATTAGCCTGGTTGAGCTTGGGGACTACAGTGAGGATGATGACGATGACATCACAGATATTACATCAGGGATCTTTGCCGACTTCAACCTGGACTATGCTGAGGTAGAGGAGGAAGAGCTAAGCCCACTGAAGAATCCAGAGGGAACTCCTGACTCTGTAGACACCCTTAACCTGTCCTCATCGATGGCAAGCCCCTGTGACCAGGCCTTCAGCCCAGATCCCTTCAATACCCCTGTCCTGCCCAAATCCCTGGACAGTGGATATGACACAGAGAACAACGAATCTCCAGAGTTTATCTTCAAAGAGCTTGGAGATCCCCGAGGTGGTGACAGAAGCCCCAGGCTGGGTGGAGAAACCGAACTTGTTCTGCAAGTGGGTTTGAGCCAAGGTGTCTGCACTTCCACCAGCACCTCAGAGCTACAGTTAAAGGCCCTGACTGATAAGAACCCATACAGGGATTCAGCCTATTTCTCTGACTATGATGCTGAAAATGAGAGAAGCCCTCGAGAGGAAGGCAGTAAGTTCTTTACAGGTCCAAATAGCTGTGACTTGCATGTTGAGACATTGAGCTCTACCAGAGATGATGATCATATCAAAAGGAAATTCAATGAGGAACATTTAACAAATCTGAGACACATCAAAAGCTGTGTTTTGGCGAATCTCTCAGAGGCTGACCCTAGTTCACGCCATCCCCTTTCCACCCCTGGATTGTCCATGCTGTCACCATTTCCTCCGCAGATGGGCGGCTGCCTGACCAAAGAGTCTGCCCCTGCAGATGATGATCTTGGATTGGAGACAGACCACTCAGGAGAAGAGCCCTCCTCAGACCTTAGCTCCTCCATTGTGTCTGAAACTTCCTCTACTGTCCAGGAGGCCTCAGCAAACCACGAGGAGGGGAACAGGAGAGCAGAAGATTGTTCCCCTGTCCAGTATTTGTGTTCTGACTCCACCATAACTGACTACAGAGACGAGGCCCCCAAAGAGAATGAAAATAGTGATGGATCCACAGAGGAGGAGGAGCTGCCTGAATTCAATCATGACAAAGAAACAGAGGACAGGAGGGAGGGTGTGGGAATAAATGAGGAAGATTTTGAGGACATAGACGCAGAGGAATGTGACTCACAGGACAGTTTATGTGAAGAATCCAACGGCCCTGCTGACCTGTCCACTTCCTCATCGTTGTTGGAGCTGTGCGGAGAGAACGTAAGAGCTCCACTGGAGGAGGCGGAGGATGAAGATGACTCGGATGACAGCGAGTCTGACGAAGAGTTGAGGACCTACAACATCCAGGATGAGGACAGTGAGGAGAGTGAGGAGGATTTCACCACAGTGCCAGTGGTGGTAAGCGACTGCAGCAAGGCTAGACACCTCCGCAGCCTCCTGAAGATGCCCACCCTGCTCACCCAGTCCTTCTGTGACGAGTTGGAGAGGAAGAAAAAAGCGGTGTCTTTTTTTGATGATGTCACTGTGTTCCTTTTTGACCAGGTATGAGGTGTAATTGGGTCAAAATTATGCAGTGTGTTTGTCTATTAAAGATTAGATCATTGTTTTATAGTATGTGAGGAATATTTTTGTTTCTGACTTCTAGGAGAGCCCCACAGGAGAACTGGCTGACTACACCTTCTCCACAGGAGCAGAGTCCAGTGGGCAGGAATCCTCAGAGGAAATAACCTCTGACCACCAGCCGCAACCTGACCCTGAACTTGAAGCCCAATCCTGTGAGACATACTGTGTTTCTGAAGAAACAGACGGGAACAACTCAGAAGAGGGTGAGTTTATCAAGGACATAAAACACTATACTTCCTAGTTCACTTATCTCAGATTGTTCACCATTGTATACGTGTGTCCATGAATGTGTGTATTCAGGTGGGGGTTATGAGTGGGAAGATGACCTTCCGTTTGAGCCCTGCCCGTCTTCACCTGACACCATCCCTGACCCCGACTCCTCACCCACATCCACACCCAAGAGTCCAGAGGCGCCGAAACCTGCAGCTGTAGCACTTAACCGTTTTATTGTCTCACGATTCTCCATCACACACGTCTCCGACCCCCACATGGGCACAGCAACAGGTCTGTATTATTACATTACTATTATATAATGTTAATTTATTTGCATGAACAATATGACAATATCATCATCAACATCAACAACATTGTCACAAACACGTAATAATCTTAACGTTGTAGTCTCAACAGTTTTTTCTAAATTTTTAATTTGGTGCACATTATGTCTTACTGATACTTCACCAAAAATATTTTAAGTATAAAATAACACTAAGTTTGTAATGTGGCTGTTGGTGGTTTATGCAAACATAGCCATACATTACCAACATAAATAGCTTATGACTTTAGCTACAAACATAAGTGTATTGAGAGATATTTTGGTGGATAATTGAATGTTTGTAGCATACTGAGTCTAAAGATGGTAAAGTGGAGAAGTGAATTAGAAGCGGTGTGAGAAGTTGTTATTTTCCTGCTGTGAAAATCTTTGGAATTCGAATTTGGACTGTATGGGGGTCAAAACTGCTAATTTTTAAAAGCTACATTTCAAGCACACAGTAAGACACATTAAACATGTTTTTGGTTGGAGTATCACTTGAAGCTTATTTTCAACTGATTGTGTCCAACAGGGAACAGTGAAGATAGTCCAAAAGAATGAGTGCCCCACGGCCCCGACTGGAGGAGGACGAGTTTCTTCTCAACACAGAAAAGCAGCATTATTATATCTAGATGTTATACAGAGTTTTATTTTTATCGACGTTTGGGGCATCTGACCCTGGTGACCCTTTATGAGACAGTGCCTCATATTGTAGTGAAACACCTTTGATGATTTGCACACTGTTTTTTTTTTTTTTTTTTTTTTTGGAAGAAAGAGTGATAGCTGCTGATATGACAACCTGATTGAGACAACCAGGAGAGTGGATACAAAAATCAGATCATATATTTTGCAGAATTAGAAAAATTATATTAGTTTTAACACGCAGTATACGACAGTAACTACAATAACTTATTTGCTCAATGCAGCATCAATTTCTGTTGGTGACCTTACAGGTAATTTAATTTGTGAATTATAAAATAATCATAAAAATAAAAGGATAAAAAAACCAAAAAAAAATACTGTGAAATGAGAGGCTTTCTAGCTGCTCCTCTCATTGGCTGCCTTGGTCCATCTGCTTACCACTGATCTGGCATTTTTAAAGACTGTTAGAGCTGTCATTGTTGGAGCCAGAGAACAATGCTCGGTGATTATTGCGTACGAAACTCTGGTGGATTTCCAAAAAAACAAAATCTGACTCTTTTTAACAGTTGTGGGTGGTGGTGACAATGCTTGAAGATGGAGGTGCTGAAACTTAGTTTGTCCCTTAATCCAAGTTTTAGACTCTGACAAAGCCAAATGATGTTGATAGTTGGACTACAAGGAAACAAGGTGTTGTCACTCCCTAATTATCACCACCACTCGCTCTGGTTAATGATGACTTACAGTATCTGTCTACTGTTACTGCATCTGTCTAAAGCACTTTGCGTAGCCAAACTGGGTCCTTATTTGTAGAAGTTGCTCTACATCTCCCCATCCTGGAATGAAATATGTGAACATGTGAGACTCCCTATTTGTGTCCACAGTGCCAGCTACAGGTTCACTTTATTTTGTGGCATATTAGCTTAAATTACGTTTCATCTGCAATAGAATGACACCAAAGGGATGGAGAGGTGTTTCAACACAATTTGCCAGTGTCATGTCAACATGCCAGTCATAAATGTTGAATGTCAGTCGGTATCATCTTTATGCATCTTTTATATGTCTATGTATTGTCCATAGTCTCATACATAATGTTACAGAATTCTATTACAATTGTGCTGAAGCCCGGGTCTGAGGTGTACAAAAAAAAAAAAGACATTCAAACTACGACATATCTCACATATTGTATGAATGTTATATCAACATGTAGCAGGTAGCTTGACTTGAATTACTACTGCTGTATCGACAGCTCCCTCCCCCTCTCTATCCTTCTGTAGCTCAAAGTGCCAATTCTGTTTCCTCTCGCCTTGCCTTTTAAGTTCTGCAAGAAGAGAAAACATCGCTAGTATTTTTGTACGAGCATTTGAAAAGATGCAAACCAGGATGACGGTCTCTCAAATTTGCCAAAGAGATACTACAAAGCCCATTGGCTAAAAGTGGCAGACATGTTTGGAGAAGATGAGGTGGGTTGTTCTATGCACCAGTAGTAACATCATTGCTGTTTCCATTTCTCCCTCACTCATGGCTATTGTACTATCCCAAACAAATAAATCCAAATACTTTTTCCCTTCTTGTGTCTGTGATATATTTATGTGCAATAATGCCCAATAAGTTGTTTTTTTTCTGAAATGTAAACCATGACAACATGACACAACACAAAAGTATGACATTTATGCCCATTTAGATTTATTTTTGGACAAGATAATTTATATGCTCTTTCTGTACAGTACAGATACAATACAAACAGGGACACAAGTGGGAAATGGGCAAAATGCAAGCTATATAAAAGTAAAAAATGCATTTGAAATTTGCTGCCCAAATGAGCTGTGTAATAAAAGCGTGATCATATCACTCAGTGTAGAGGACTCTCATCCATGGGAAATTCATTTTTCATGTTGTAACTGTTTATTTATTGCAGTCTAAGAGGCATTTTAGCTCATTCACATACCATGCACATTCTTGCTTTTCCATCACATACAGTTTCACTACTATCCACACACAGCATACTATACATAAATGCCTCTGCTTTAAGCTCTTGTCCCAGATGAGTGTATAATACTGAGAATGAATGATCAAAAGCTATGTAATACTGTACCTTATCTGATAAGCTACCACTCCCTCAAAGCTAAATATTTAAAAAAAAAAAAAAAAAAGGTCCATTATGTATGCATTGTATTTCACCTCTTCGCTATCTGACAGCTTAGATATTATTATTACAAGAGAAAAAAAGAATAGCAAGAATAGCAGTTCAAAACATTATTTTGGTGGAATTGCAAGTTGCACTGTTGTACTGGAGCATGCACAAGCAAAAAAAAAAAAAAAAGTCAAGCAAACAAGACAAAAGGGGACATAATCCCACTGATATTTTAAGAAATATAAAAATACAAGTAGAACTGTGATGCATATGCCCTCAAACCAGTTTACAGGATGATTTGGTCAATGCTGCATGAAGCATATGTTTAAAAAAAGTAGAAGGCACAGTTCCCACATTGAAAATCTGGGTATACTGTATCACAACTAGTAAATATATAGTTCTATATCACTTAAAAGAAAAAAATGACTGTTTACTCACCAACTGTCCAGTTCTAGCTATCTGTGGCAGTAACCAATCTATACTTCTTCTTGAGTGCATATTACTGTGATGCACCGAAAACATTTATTAACCATCTTACCGTATCTTCACCCTCAAGCCTCGCTTTAAAAAAAAAAAAAAAAACTAATGCAGAGAGTGTCCCTTCACTGTTCATGAATGTAAATAATCCTCAAATGAAATTTACAGTGTATAGTGTTGAAGAAAACAAGAAATCCCATAGTAGAAGTGCAGATAAATAATAATGTGACGGCATCACTAGTAAAACCTATTAGCCATACCTTATCCACAAGTGGTGTGATCTAAATAACTAAAACTACTGTCACACTTGCCCTTGAATGTTCAGAACGAGACATTCAGTGTTTACCTGCAGTGTTGTGGAAGCGTTTGCAACCGGAAGCTCTCAGAGTGAGTTTCCACGGCAAATGAACTAATTTCTTCGTACTGTAACATGTTTCTTGATGTGATTTTTTTCCCCCCTAATCACACTTCTGGGCCCTCTTGTGATAACATCATACAACTCAAACATGCCAATGTTGGCCATTTTCTCTTTCTCCTTATGAAAAAAAAAAAAAAAAAAGGGCCCACGAGTGCACATAAGGGGTCAGCAGTCCGCTAGTAGAAGATGGGCGCAGATCGGTCATCAGTGAAGGTGGGCCGGAGGTAGACCTCCAGGGAACGGTCACTGTGGGGAGAGGAGGGGTGGGGCAAGGAACAGTGACAGTTAGGTTGAACACACAAAAAACTAAAAAAAAAAAAAACTTAAAAAAAATCTAGAGAGTCTATCTAGAACTATGTAACCACACCCCAAAAAATCTGCCTTCCTTAAGTTTTTTTTTTTTTTTTCTTACAGTTGCAAGTTGAGCAAATGGTTGCGGTATGTAGTTTGAGTTTTAGCAAGCATGTAGTGAGAAAACTAGTAAAGTAAGAAAAAAAATTAAAGCAAACCAAAAAAGAGCTTGAAATAGACATGCACGCAGGGTTAGTGTCTTCTCTGCATGATACTGTGTTACTGACACACACAAAAAAAAGGAATTCTTTTACAACCCAAGACCTGCTGGACTGACAGAACCAAATGCTGCCACATCCATGAAGGCCAAAGGACAGAAAAGAAAAGACCGGTGTTTCCCAGCATCCTATTGCAGCCAGACAGCCAATGACAGCAGAGAAAACCAGGCAGCAAAAAGAGAGAAGGATAAAAGTGATTGCTTGGCTGAAAGGCGATGGTGGCTGGTGACTTACGGAGGTCCTGTTCCCTCAGAACCGGGACAATTCTGGACCCAAACTGGAAGGTAAAGAGAACCCTTGGGTTTGAATGGCTCATCTCTCAGATCATGCATGGGTCACATTTTGTAACGACACTGCTGGTTAGTCTGGTGCAAGATGAACATACTGTAGGTTGATAATAATAACTGTAACTGAAATGAGGGATGGAAAACAGAAATACACACTTCATGCACAACATGCCGTATAGTATGCTCCTTTTCAAATCCAAAACTGTGAGGAAACATGTCTGCAGCTTGTCTTAGTGGGGAATTACTGTAAATGCAATGCGATCCGACAGGCAGGTAATTCTGAAGTTGCGTCAGCTTCAAACACGTGTATCATCAACCAAATACCACGCAAACACAGGCCAGAAGTACACGTGTATACAACCAAAAACGAAGGTAAGCAGGCAGGCAAAGTTCAGATACTCACAATACTTTACACAACACCACCACACACAGACAGTCTTTTTTTTTTTTTTTTTTTTACAGTGACACAGAGAGCAGCACAGATGCTATGGGTGTCAGGGAAAGGGGTAAGGATGAAACGGCATGCTTAAGTCACCGCTGTGGCTTGAAATGATTCACACAAGGGTGGCAGTTTTGGGGAAAAAAAAAAAAAAAAAAGGAATTCATTTAAACATTTAAGGAAAAAAAATCTGTTCAGAGCTATTACTGAAACAGGAAAAATGAAAATGTAATTGTCAGTGACAGAACAGATTTCTCGTCAGACCAGACTGTTTATTAATATATAGAGATATGTTTTATTTAGAATACCTTTGTAAAAAGTCACCATACATTCAAGGTCAATTTTTAGTATCACATTTTCTGGTATCCCTCCACAGCATGCATAAGATAAACACTTCAACTAATCAGTAGTTTCTCATTGTTTCTGGTAATTTATTTTTTTTACAAGGACAATAATTGTTTTAAAAGAAAAAAAAAAGACCAAAAACTACATAGCCACTCAGGGAATACAATCATAAATAACACTGAGAGCTGCAAAAGCCGTGGTTGTCATTTGAACTCAAACTCACTGTAGCATCAGAAAAAACGGATCAAATTGAAGGTTGCTGGAGTGAGACATTTTATTTTGACTGACAATTCTGGCAGTAAGTCCAGCCAAGAACGGCGAAAAGAAGGATTCTGTAGGGGCTGAGGGGTTGAAAGTTTGAACTGAAAATTTATATGAAACATGTTTTGCAATGATCATAATACAGTGCAATTTGGTGGACTGACGGAAACAATTTTATATATATGTATAGATATGTATACTGTATATTCTTGAAGCTCAATTTGTAATTTTGCTTCAGTTGCACATAAAATATGTGTTTAATAGAAAAAAAAAGAAAAAAAAAGATGCAAAGTAAGGCATATGACACACACCCTCTGGACAGAAAATCAAATCTAGCACTGACACAAGGAAGCACAGCGCAACCTATGGGATCTCTCAGAAAAGAACATTGTAATCTGCTGCACAGCCTTACTTTGAACAAAGCTTTGAGCATGTGTGTGTTGGGTGGGAGCTTGATAATATTGGGCCCACGTGTGCTTAAAAAGGCCATTCAGCCAGTGGCTTTAGTACGACACTGAAGTCTTTTGGCACTTGTACAGTACATGAACATGTCCTTTAGTTTGACAAAATGACACAACCATGTACATGCATGAAAGACAAGCAGTAGCAAAGGCAGTCTCTTGAGAGATCAGTCCATGATGGTGGACTGTGATCAGAGATAGAGTATTCAGAGTCCATATCGCTGCATGCCGAGCAGGTAGGCCCCGCTCTGGCTCTCGCGCTCAACGCAATCCTCCACCCACCAACCGCTACTGTCCACACCGACACCACCAGCAGCAGCACCCAGGACGGACGGAAGGAGGAAAGGAGGGACCCGGGGAGGAAGAGAGGACAGAAAGGAGGGATGAAACTGGCCTCTTCCACTTGGAGAAGGGGTGTGTGTGGAGGCAGAGGAGGAGAGGTGGAGATAAGTGGACAGGAGGGAGGCTAAGAGGAGGGGAAAGATGGGGAGGAAGAGGCCCCTGTGCTATCCGGAGCTGTCTGTGTCTGTCTGTATGTCTGTTCTCACACAGTCGAAATCAATTTGCCATCAGGACTGTCACTGTGGAACAAAGAGAGAAGGAAGCTTGCCAGGTCGGACACACTCAGAGAGAAATGGAGAAAGACAAGACAGGCACAAGGAGGCAGGGTAGAGTTTAGGAGAAGTGTAGGTAGGTGGGATCAAGAAATCTACCTTGCCCCACCTACAACTACAACTCCAAACACACCTGCCGTGATCAGGAAGATTGGACTTCCAATTCCCTCATCAACACTGTTTTTTTTTTTTAATCCAGATATGCTGGTTGGATATTATTGCCCATTCATATGAATAGACTTGAGCCAATGTTTGCCTCTGTCGCTCACTGAATGGCAGATAAAACCTACAAGTTACTGTTGATGAGAAAATCATCAAGTCATCTCCTTAGCTGGAGGGATGTCGTAATTAGTCTTAGATTAGCCTGTTGGGGTGAATACACCCTGTAGGACAGTGTTGTCTCAAAATACTGATACAGAAAGAAAAACCACATTCAGAGCAGACAGGAGTATGTAAAACAGCTTGGCGCTGGTGCCCAAAGCCCCAGGCTGACAAGCAGTGATGACTGAGATGAGGTCAGCATGATGTCTACTGTCACAACATGTATTCCACCAGACGCCAAAACGAGTGCATATACACTCTACTCCATTTCTCTGGCTCACACACAGCGTCTCTCACACAAATACACACGTATACAGATATATACAAACACGCACACACACACACACACACGTACACAAGGATGTACTCCCTGATTGGACAGGAACAGGCACAGCATAATTCCTAGCCCTAACCTCAAACAACCCTAGTGAGTCAGCAAGGACTTGATAGGATTACAGTTCAAATATACTGGGCCAAGAGCACTCTGACAATAAACTGAAACATTCAGCCCGCTATACTGCATTCATTAGTTTAAAGAGCTATTAAAAAAGTAAATTAAGGAAGAGCAAAGAGGAAAAGACAAAGAGGACACAGTAAAAGAAAATATATTCAAAGGAAACGCTGCGCATATCTGATGAGAAGGGATTTTAATACTACAGCAAAATTAAAAGTCATTACTTGAGCTTAATTAAAATCCTCACTAGTCCTACATCATTTAGTTAACCGAAAGGAAATCAATGGCTGACTATTTTGATAATTGATTAATTGTCTAATTCATTTATCGAGCAAAAAAAAAAAAAAAAACCCAAACATTCTTTGGTTGCAGCTTCTAAGATGTGAGGATTTGCTGCTTTTCTCTTTTTTATATCCTTATAAATTTAATACATTTGGGTTTTGGACTGTTGGTCAGACAAAACTGCATTAGTTAATATTTTCTGACAGGATTAATCAAAAAAAAAAAAAAAAAAGAAAAAAGACAGCAATCAAGAATGAAAATACTCCAGCCCTACTCTACTCATACTATGTAAATGTGTACTTTGTTTTTAACACTGCATGGAGCTGTAATAGCTTTGCCTCAGTGTTAACAAAATACAGGAATCTAACAAGGTGTCCCAAATCCATACAACATACTAACTGTATGTATTCAACTGTCATATTATACTTTTTCTGCAGCTAGGTACGATATCAAAGTACTTCCACATTTTGTACCAACATGAAATGATGCAATCGGACGTCAATCCCATTGGCACTTTGGAATGTCAACTGAACTTCACTAAGAGAAAGCTAAAAATTATTTCTTGAGATTTCATTTGCATCGTTCCCGAGCTGTCTCACCACCATCCACAATTCATTTTATTTTTTTGCAGCTGACTAGTTACCTCGTCCATGTTCTTTGTGCATTGCATTATGGGACAATGGTGTGCATCAACAGCACAGAATTTTGTATGGAGCATTTAATTGGGACATAGCACGCGTTTAGCCGTTGCCTTGCTGTCTCTTGAGTGTTCGTGCATGTTGTAGCTCAGGTGAAAGGGACTCGCTCTCATGTCTTCTTCTTCTTGTGATAGAGCACACCTTTCATTACACTTTCCAAGTTAAATGATTCAGATGTCAGCAGCAGTCATATTGTTACTTAAAAGGCAGGGCAGAAAAGGCACTTACCTTGTGGCAAAGCGACCATCATAATCCTCAATAGCAGGCTGAAAAAGATCAAAAATAAAATTTTTCACTTTGTGTGCATAAATACCTTGGATTAAAGTATCTGCTATACTTAGAAACATACACTAGGTGGAAGCAGAAACTAAGTAAAAGTCTGCTTTTCAGTTACTGCAGGATTACTCATATACAATTATGTAACATAGGACTAAACCAGATGGGGCCTACGAATTAACTAAGCAAGTGTAACAAGTGTAAAATTGTATTGTTCACGGATACTACACATGTCAAATTGTACCTACCTGTGTGCCAAAGCCTGCCATGCTGTAGGGGCGTGGGCGGGACTGTGCTAGGCTCTGTGCCAGCAGTCGGGCGGTCAGGCCATAGTCAGTTGTGGGCAGTGATGCATCACTCTCCAACAAGTTCCCTGTGCTGCTACTTTTCCCATGATGCAGGCTGGGATGGGAAGAAAATAAAGGTCTCAGACTCAGACTTGCACTTCATTCGGGCTCATTTAGCTGACATGCCGCGCTGCTACATACTTCACTCTGAGCTTCTCATTGTCGCTCTCAGGCAGCACACGTGTATAGGAGAACGGGAACCAGCCGCGCCTGAGAAAAGTGAAGACCTTGTTAAACTTAATCTCTACATTCACTGTACCTAAACGTTGGACAAATATTTATCCAAAGTCACAGTACGGATTCAGGCAAAATAGAATAAATGAATATATTACTTACATTTTGTTCTTCTCGTTCTCCCCATAGTGCCAACCGTCGCGAGCTTCAGGCACTAGCAGGGTGATGACATCTCCCTCGGAGAAGCTGAGCAGGGTGCTGTTGTCACCGGCGGCGTGGGAGAAGATGGCCTGGACACGAGAGCGCCCGTTCTTTTCCAGGCCCGCTGCCATGGAGCTGGACCTGGGCAGGGTCCGTGTCTCTCCTTAGGTGTTTTGTAGAAAGAGATAATGGTCAGAGTCATGATATTCAGAGTACCAGAGGCATAAATGCTCTAAATACCTGGAATCTGCAGTGATAACTAAAGGTAACATTTATGTCTCTTTAGGCCACAGTCAGTAGCCAGGCAGATGTTCTAAATCTTCTTTATCCCAGCTAATCTGGAGTTTGAATGCTTAATCTTTCTTCCTGTAATGCTACTGTTTCTCATTAAATTCCAACAGCGTTTTCTTACCCACGGGGTTCTTATTCTTAGCGGGGGCAGGCCTGCGGACAGGGAGGGTGTTGGAGTAGACATCGCTGACCTGTCTCTGAGGCTGAACCTGGGACGGGCCCTGCGCCTGAGTCTGAGGAGACGAAGGCCTGACTTGAGACACAGACATACTTCCTCCATCCGTCCAATATTCCTCCCCGTGGACTCCTGTTGTCCCATTGACCATGGACATACCATCAGGGCCCATCAGCCTCTGGAATAAATCAGCGGACATATATATTTATGCATTGAAAAAGGCTCACCCTGCACAATACTACAGCAGCCATGAGCTACAGGAGCTAATGTGATGATATATTATGATTTACATATGCTGCATTCGTATTAATTCACACTGATAAAAAAAAAAAAAAAAAAACTATAACTTTGAAGAAATGTCAATTAAGAGTTTATCTAAGTCTAGTCAGACAGACTAGACTCAGATGAGTCATTTGTTCTGGTTTATTTTGGTCATCTGTATGAAGCAGTAATATATAAACTATAAGAAAAAAGAAAAGACACAAAAGAGAAATATGAAGCCCCGCATTTCCTAAACTCACCGCTGGGTGTCCGAGGCCACTGCCCATAAAGACAGCCAGCTCTGGAGGCACAGGAAGAGGCTGGGCTCCGGGGATGGGGTCTGAGATGACCAGGTTGGATTTGGAGGAATGCAGGGGGCTTGTGCCCCCAAGTGCGGCAGAGCCCATCTGCTGGGCGAGGAGCATGGCCCTTTCTGGCAGTTTGTTGGGATCTGAACAGGCTTGTTGCCACACTGGGATCTTCTGGGTCAGAAGGTCTTTACCCTGAAAGGGAGGAAGAAAAGATTGGAGAAACAAAACAAAAAAATGAACACAAACATACACTACGCAGTATTACTGTAAGAGAAGTGAGTTTTTGATACAGCTGTAGTGCGACAAGAAAAAAAAAAAGCGTGAAGCATTTTCTTTGGTATACCTTCAATACCTCTCTATTCTCTAAAAAAACATTTAGTCCTCAAAGGTTTTTCCTCACTGCGTATCCTTGACCACTGCCCTTTGCACAACTATGATAATGTGCTGCGTGGGTGAGGCAGTGGGACAGGATAACATATAACCAAGCTGCCCACTGCAGCAACTCACAGCCTGTGGACATTGTTGTTCTGTCTACAAATATAGAGATAGAGTTTAATGGACAGAAATGCTCACATTTGTATATGATTGTACAGTATACATGCGTGCGCACACACACACACACATACAAAACAGAGAATTTTGTCCTTTTGTTTGCATTAATTTGTAGTTCTCTCCATCTCTTTCTCTGTCTCCCTCCCTCCCTCACACACACACACACACACACACACAGATCTTGCACTCAGACAAACACACAATAGGAACCCTCTGGGAGAGGGTTCTTCAGTTTGTTGAAGGTGAGCTCTTCCCACGCACACCCCCATCCTGATTAATGACTAGACTTCATGTTGAAAAAGGATGCAGCAGCACAGCACAGCACAGCACAGCACAGCACAGCACAGCACAGCACAACACAGCACAGCACAGCACAGCACAGCACAGCACAACACACACACACACACACACACACACAGAGTCCTCCTCTAGCCACATCTTCAGGCTGACAGTTCACACCCACCAGTAATCCCAGGAGACTGATGTACTCTATTACCCAATAATTTGATATTCCTGGGTACTGGATAGGCACACATGTGTAGTACACAAAGAGACAAACCACAACAAGCATTTCCTATGGAAAAAAAAATTGGACTAAATAACGCTCCATTAACTTTGATGGTATGATATAGAAGGGGATCTGTTTGGATTCAAAGGTTCTTTGCTTGAAATGTCAGCAGCAATGTGAAAATAACAAGGAGCTATCACAAAATTTTACAGCCACTGTTGTTGTAAACAATATGGATAAGAAACAGTTTGCAATTCTTGTTTTGTTCAGCGCACTGAGCTTCGATTTCTATCCATTTTGCTCTAGATTCAGCGTTTTGATGCCTTTTCCTATTGAGTTCCTTTTATCAGCTGAGCGAGCGAGGCAGTTTGCTACACAAAAAGGTAGCCAGACGCTCGAAGGTGCAATGATGGATTACGGCTTCAGATGTGCCTGTCAGCTGGGCATTGTCTACAGTCTTAATGAATTTTTAAAATGAAGAAGTCCCTATGAGCGGTCAAAGCTAATGTGACTTTGAATTATATATCTGCTAGTATGCTCTTTTTGATGAACAATGGTCTAGAGCAGCTGAGTTTCAAATAAAACAGAGATGACAGATGGAGAGTAGTCGGCTAGAGTCAACACAAAAGCACAAAATAGAAAAAAATTCAGTCTATCCGGCCCTGCACATTCATTTTAAACATAATAGACAGAAAATATGTAGAAATACCAAAAATACTCATGACAGGCTAAACTCTATTAGTAACTGAGGTTACGTCCAGCAACAAAGCTCCACTGTGAATAGTAAATATGTCCTGATCTATCCTATGATGTTCATGTCTGTCTTTATCATTCTATGGTAGAGATTTTTATTTTTATCCTCTTGGTGGTGAAGTGACCCTTGGACTTACCTTGCCATGGTAGGCGCTGCTGTTCTTGGCCACAGCACACTGACGGTCCACCAGAAAGCAGTACCTGCGACGCTCCTCGGACAAGGCTGTTTTGTATCCCTCAGCGATGAAGGTGTCCAGCTCAGTCTGCTTACTGCTGATGGTCTCCACAAACTGAAGAGGAACATACAATAACACAGGTCCGCTTCTGTTACACAGAGTATCTACACGTTTGCACAAAAGACAACATGCATGGATTGAATTTGCTTTTGTTTTATATGTCTAATTATTGCTCATATCGTTTCCTGCTGAGACAGTGAGAAAGACATTTTGTTTACTGGTGCGTAGCAGGTCCTTCATATCTTAGGGAAAAAGATGCCAAAAGACGCTTTTCACATCTAGCAGGTGAGGACAGTGGACAGAAGTTCTGACGCAGAACTTTTAACTAATAACACCCTGCCTCAAACTCGCACATTTACACACATTTACACCTGAATGCCACTCAGTACAGCACAGTCTTGCTCCAGCTCCACTGGAGCAATTAGGGCTTAAGTGCACCTTTGCGGTACTAGTTGTGCAAGAAGAGAGCCTTACTCAGCAACTTTCTCTGCCCGGATTTTTTCCCGCCGAGCGCTACCGAAGCAACGCAATTATGACTGAAGATCCCACAGGGTGGGGGAGGAACTGCTCACAAAGACCCGCTACTCCATTTTACATGTCGGACAATAACAAATAACAGGTGTGTTAATGTGTGTATCCAGCGCTGTCAGTTTGTCTTAGCCTGAGCTCTCTAAAAATGGGAAATGTCAGTGGGAACCGAGTTCAACGACAACTCACACACACATAACGGTCAGCGCAGTGGTGAGAAGCTACAGGGAGTCCTATTTTGAAGAGGAAATGACATTTACTGTAGGTGTTTTTTTTTTTTTTATGAGCGAGTGCATTCACTGTATTTACAAACAGCAGAGTTTGAAGGTTGGTAGACGCTTGCTGAAAGTTTTAGATACCGTCTTAAAAGTAGGCCAACTGAACTGAGACCAGTTTCATGGCTTTGATACTGTAACATCTGCTAAAAAAATGCTGACCCAGAAGAGTGTGTTATATTTACTTGCGTTCATTTGATCAACATTGAACCTTTTTTCTACGGGGTATTTGGTTTGAATGTTGTTATGGGGTATGCTTCTCATTTATAACCTGAACCAAATAAGCAATGCACACAATTTTACGTTGGCATGCAAATAATGCTTGCTGGGTGATTCATTGTTGCTGTAGTGTGATTGATAGTTCCTCAAGTTCAGTTTTTTCTCAGAGCATTAGATAAGATTTCAGGAAGTTTTACATTACATTCCACAAATACTGATGAAAATACTAATGACGTTTCTAGAGTTCCTCCCTGCAGCCAAATGTAAGTTACTGTGGTGCCACCACGAAGTTCAGATGCATTTCACTTAGTAACCACCAGAGCACGCTGCTTCCTCACTGCCAACAGCCACGTGTTACTTCATTGGAATTTCAAGTCTGAGGGAATATTTTAATTGGCTAAATGATACTGAACACAAACTATTTGGGGAATGACCTTTCGCAGTAGTGTACCCACCAAGCACTGGAAGAAATCCACCTAAATTATTACACAAATCCACAGAGCCAAGTTGTCAAATCAAGCAAGAGAAGGATGAAAGAATGATAACAGGCTTGGGCGGTATCTATGTGTTCATACCTTCATACCTTCCTGACATTTGTGTAAAAAAAAAAAAAAAAAGCTGTGTATCTATTATGCAGTTAGCCCTTGCTTGGTTTAAATACTTATGGCCCGTAGAATAATAAATAGATAGATAGTAAGCGCCCTTCTTCCATAGATTCTTGCTGGAGGACAGGCTGACACGGATACTGACACATCAGCGGGCTGAACAGAGAAGACGTGTGGGTGGTAGTGGCAGACTGGCAGTTAAATAGTCCTCTCAAGATAAAGTTATATGTAGCATTCGGGACTAAATACTTCCAAAGAGGGGCATAGGCATTTTTCTTTTCCCCCACCACTCGCAGTCGCCATCTTCGTCAGCTCAGCTGCCTGTTCCACCAGTAGAGACTGACCTCTGGTGGCGCGTGCTGTGCACTACAATATATCGCCTCAATACAGCATCTCTGTATCAGTTTAATAGAAAGAAGAGCGTCTGTATTTTTGACGGTATTGAAACTCATACCTTTAGGATTTCTAAATACCCTGGTATACTGTAACATCTTCATACCGCCCAAGCCTAGGTGTTAAATCTCC
Organism: Scomberomorus guttatus; assembly: GCA_038419695.1. Lineage (NCBI taxonomy): Eukaryota > Metazoa > Chordata > Actinopteri > Scombriformes > Scombridae > Scomberomorus > Scomberomorus guttatus. Next base: position 11,273,062 of record CM076459.1, read on the forward strand.
TTTTCTCCAGAGAGCAGCCTGACCCTATTCTGTTCTTTATGTACAGCTTAAGCTCTAATTAAGTGCTTTGAAACTGGTTCAGTTAGTTGTAGTTCTTTCACAGCCTTCAGTTAACGACCCGAGCATCGCCTCAACATGGTGGGTTGGGGAAGGGAGGAGCAGAGTCATGCTACGGTAGATATGCCACCGGAGCTGCCAAGCTGAAATCTTTTCTTCCGCCCCTTGTCATTTTCTCTCCTGTGAAAAAAGTTAAAGATAGTGATTTTGTTTTGGTATGAGTCATACTCCATACTGCGGAGAAAGAATAAAGAAAGGAGGGAGAAATACGCCATGGTGAGCAAATGTCTAGCACACACACACACACACACATATATCTCAGCAATAACATTTGTGAATGGGTCTTCCGTTCCATCGAGGAAGGAACATAACCATTTAAAAGATCACCGCCAACTTGGCTGCTCCTTCCCTCTCTCCCTCTCTCTCTCTCTCTCTCTCTCTCTAAGTCTCTCTGTTGGAGTGACCCTTTTGTTTTTTTGCAGCCTCTGACTCACAGTCTGCTGGCCTCTCTAGCACTTCTAAGCAGAGCTAATAGGAGCGGCTCAACCAGCGCGCCCTCTCCTCTTGTCAAATCCACATGGCCCAATTCTCCAACCATTTAAAAAGGTCACCAAAGTAACCCAAGACAATGAGTGCAGTGGGAAAAGCCAAGGCAGACACCAGCCACTATTATAACCGAGTGACCTCAGGTTACATCATAGCTAGAATGACTTGTTTAGCAAAAGTGATGAATATAAATGAAACCTGCATCAGACTTAGAGAGAACAGCATCGCTGCCTTTTTGTGAGTGTCTCCTTACGTTGACATATTCAGGACAACATCGTAATAGACCAGCAAATTATGCGCCATCTATTGCACTTCACAACAATACTGTTTCCAGTAATTGGAAATACTGGGAAAAGGAGGGATTCATACCCTTCAAAAAGGCAAAACATAGGATTCACAACAACAAAGCTGTTTATATTCTCTTTCATTCCTGTGGGGATTCAGAAGCTTTTCCCTGCACAGTAAAAAAGCTGCTTAGATCTGCTAATCTGTTCCTTCATCATCAGCACTATTTGGAATCAGAAGAATTGTATTGTAATGCTCCAGGGCACAACAGAAAGCACCTACACCTACAGTACATGCATGAATATGCTGCATGTGTGTGTTCGTCAGTGCTTATCTCCCACACTTGCACGTCAACAAACGCCTTTTTTTTTCTCTGCATCTATATGAATGCATGCATCCAATTCCAACTTTTCAATTTTTACAATATCAAGCTGAAGAAACCGAGCTTATCAAACATCTTGTGAAATTAATTCTGAATCCTGAACTCCGTCTCTTTCTCTCTGTCTGGGCTCTTATTAACAGCCTATGCAGTGTAAAGGAGTTTATCTAGATGAAACCCCTTCCTACGGTATCTTGGTCCACTCCACTGAACTACATAATGAGCTGATTAGCATTTTGGCAGGGGCTTTGCCCATTGATGAGATGGCACAGTGAAAGTGTCTGAAGACAGGAGAGAATCGGGAGGGGGAGGACAGACAAACAAAGAGACAGACAGAAAAGTGGGAGAGAGGGAGAGAGGGAGAGAGAGAGAGAGAAGGAGGGAGAGAGCGATGAGGCTATCAATGAGATGCGGCCGCCATCTGTGTCTGCCGCCAGACTGCGCTCAGACATCCTTTACTTTTTAATGAAAAGAGAGCAGATTAAAAAAAAAAAAACAAAAAAAAAAAAACTTAGTGTCTCTCATCTGCTAAAATAACACAGATGGTGGGAGAGGATGAAATCTTGAGCAACTCTTACTTGCCTCCTAGCACCCATTCCAGTCCGCACAATTTAAACTTTAAGGCTACATCTTTGTAGTCAGTCACTGTCTAAGCTTTTCCAGGTGGACGAGTGTCATTGTGCAGCACAGGTCTTGTGACAGTGCAGGGCTCTCTCCCTCTCTGTGTGTTGTCCTCCCCGGGGGGGTGGGGGGTGGGGGGGGGGACTCCAGCACAAACGGGTTGACTTTTCTCTCACACGCCCACAGCCATGATATGATCAGTGAAAGTGAGCAGGCTGAAAATGAGAAAGGGAGATTAATTTTCCTTTTCCCTGCTAACTGACTGTACGTTATGAGTCCAGAGCCTGATGAGCTCGTTCCTCTGCACAGATGGGCTCACAATTGATGAGTCATACGGACTCGGCAAATGTGTGAAGTAATTCTACTACTCTGGATGTCCAATATGCACCAAGATGTTGAGTTTTTTATCATGCTGTTGTTTGGGCCTAAGGATGGTGATGTCGATCCCTCCATCTACTCTTGTCCACAGCAAGACATTGTAGTATATCAATTAATAATGTGGTATCATAATGCCCAGAAGTTAAAGCCTACAGCTTTTGGTGAACCCTTGACCTTTGCCTGGTGCTACTGTCAGTTAAAAATACCACAGCACTTCAGTCAAGCCACTGTATCTTGAAACCTTACGACCGCAGTTCTATTAAATCTTCTATTAGCATTAATGGTTTCCCAGAGGATGAATGCTGGTGATTTTGGTAACTCTCTGACCTTTCATTTCACCCTCACAGGCCAAATCATTAATTTTAACACATGAGATATAAAAATCTATTGCGAAGATTATCAAGAAATGCCAAGAATATGAATCTTTCCTTTGTGGACACTGTATGAGTTTTCCTCTTGCACCATTAGAACAAAGGCTTTCATTGTCTTTAAAAACCCCAAACTTCACATTAGTTCCACTACTCATAAGGCTCTAAAAAAAGCCAAATTGTCAGTAGGTAAGTCCAACATATTTTGTATTTTGGGATGTAATGAACATTACCACCTCCAGGGGCCGTAATAAGACTTTAGACTTGTGGTTTGAGTTATTTAAAATATTTCTATGTTTAAATCTTACTGGTTTTCAAAAAAGATGATGCCTGCATTCCTGTTTCTGTTCATCAAATTGTGCTTAATGTGACCCCGGAAAACAAAGAGAGGCCTAATTATCCAAAACATGAGGCATTATTAGACGGACAGGTACAGTATGTGTAGCAACTTTCCATTTTTGACTGAGATTTTTCTGGTTTAGTACACTCAGAAACCCCTTCCAAAACAAGTCTTGCTCCATGCAAAACTGGGACGCTGCACACGCTGCAGACTTTGATGCCTTCAGATGACACTTCATCTCCTTATCACACCCCTGACACAGTGGAACAAACTCAATATGACACCGCAGTCAGATCAATCAATGCACGCGTGTGTGTGTTTGTGATTGTATGTTAAGAGTGGAAAGAGGAGGTGTGTAAGGAGCAAAGTTTTTGTCCCCGATGAACTCTACAAAACATTCAAGTGTTGACAGAAACATGTTTCTGGTCCAGCTATCGATCTGATTCTGTCATTGCCCGGCTACACTTCACAGCCAGACCAAAAGCAGCTCAGTAATTACCCTGCAAGCCTTGACCTGTTTGAGATTTTTTTTCCTCCATCCCTCCAGGCAGTCAGACTTCCAGCTTCCAGTGAAACCCTTGTGAAGGAGCAGCAGTCACACTGATGCCATTTTCTGCTGTGTCATTTTTCACAGTTTGACAGTAACACCAGCTACAGGACTAAACAAAGACACAACACCACAGCGAAGGCCTACAATACGGGGTTAACACAGATGGTGCATTTGCAGACACTCGTGTGTGTGTGTGTGTGCGTCTGTGTAGAGAGAGTACACTGTGGCTACCTCCCCTGGCAAGTAGGCACTTGAGTGATGGAAAACTAAATGTGAAAGATAAGTAATTGTGTTATGTCTAACACTGAAGGGTTGATGGGTGCATTAAACTAATTTCATCTCATCAAAATTCATTTCACCTAAGCGGCTCTGTCAGGGGTTGCTTTGCTATGGAAAGAATCACATGAATGGTGACGCCAAAAGCAAACACAGCTTTGTTCCCTCAGTCAGTCAGGTGACTGCTTTCAGCCTGACACATAAACCTTTTTGACAGGTTTGAGATGTTGGCCGTCTAGACTCCTGGAAACAGAAGACTGTTGTGAAAAAAATCTTGTTTTTTGATATAAAAATTTCATCCACATGTAACCGTAGTTACACAAACATGCACTCCTTCAAGCCTTAGCATCACAAAAATGCCAACATTTTACAGCAGAATGCTATAATAAACAACTGCAAGACAAGTTAGTTAAGAAGACTTAATATAACACTAATACGGACAAAACAATTCCTCTTTGATTATGTAACCAAAACGCTCTGATATTAAAACTTTGGTAAATAACAGCATTTTTGAAGTGAGTTAGCCATCTAATTTACTCCTATTTGGATAATTGAGTCAGCTATTTTCCGGTGTATATTTTTACTTGTTCCATTAAAAAACCCTGATTAAAGTCATGTGCAGCAACACACTGGCTTTAGTAAGTGCGTACTCTTCCAGTACATCAGTGTAGCTGACTTATTATCTTTTTCCTCGTGTGTGTGTGTCTGTGTGCCTGCTCCATGTGTGTAGATGTGCTAAAGATTGGCCAGGGCACACGATTCATAATCAAACCTCCACTATTTGCCCTCCCACTCAGGGCATCTCGTCGCCGCTGCCTCCGCCCCCATCCTTGCTGTTTTGTGCATTTTACTTTACTTTATGAAGATTAAAGTCATTATTTTGCACCGAGACTCATAAATCTCCAATCCAACAGTCACCCACATGCATACAAACTCAAACTAAGTGCAGCACTGCTACAAAACCTGAGAGTCTGTATTTTCTCAGTTTTGTGTTTTGTGATTTCCGGGCATTTTGGAGCTTTTGACATTTTGACATGAAAGCAGGAAAAGCACAAGCGCGATTAATGACGTTAATGGCGGCTGAATCCCATTCAGTTTTTTTCTAAATTCATGATCCTGGTATTGAGCATGATAGTTCACCAGTAGGGCTTCATTAGGCGCTTAAATGGAACTAAGCCACCGTTAATGTTTTTCCTGCTATGACGCGTCAAAATATAATCACTGCGTAATTCCTAATGTTATAATAGGCTCTGTGCAAAAACCCAGCAAGAGGCTCACCTGCATCTCCTTCTCTCCGTACTTGGAGGGGTTCTTGCTGCCCTGGCTCTTCCTGCGCAGCTTCTTCAGTTCAGCCTGGCACTTCTCCAGACTCTCCCCTTTGCTTTTGTGTTCCATCTGGTATTTCTTCAGGGCAGCCTACGTGGGGCAACAAGCAGTGCACAAAAACAAAATTAGACCTCTTGTAGAAGCACAAATTTAAAAGCCCGGGTGAATAAATAAGAGCATTTGCCCGTCCTTTTCACAAACTTTTTAAACTGATTTCCAAGCTTACAAACAGCCACTGGATTCAAATCATTTCACTGTACTATGGAAATCACCTTGCAGAGCGTTGAACCTTGCTTGCTATCAAGCATTTTACCTTCATTAGTGTTGTGTGGTACTTCAAATGCAAGCAGGGATTGTTCTGAACATCCGAGAGCTACCTTTTTAATGAATGAAACATGCAAATTCAGATGATCCTTTACAAGCTTAATGTTTGCTTATTATTTGTCTTCTAGATTTGATTATGCAGCAACACATCTCATGATTGTGCCTCTGAAAACATCCACCGTAACTGATCACTAATCTCTAAGCAGGTTTCAAGTGGATTTTAGTGAAATAAACAGAAATCAGTGGCCGCCTGGGAACGAATGTGTTTGTGTAGAACAAGCTAAACGACTGGCCTTGTCCTTTTTACACCCAGAGTTTATTTAATTCATTTAATTTGCTTAGTTAATTATTTATTTATTGAGAAAAACAGCTTTGTTTCCGGGCTGTACCGGCTCTGTTGCTATAGTAACTGTGTCTGGTGTGACAAAGCTCATGTGGTTTCAGTATGAGGTGAAATTGGCAGAGGAGAGCTAATGCATGAGGGTTCAACACCCACATTTGCATACTGTAAGACATTGAGGATGCAGGTATCCTTCTAGGTATTGTTTGGCTGAAAAAAGGAGCAGAAAAGAAGCCGGAAGACTGACTCGAGTAGACTTCACTGGAAGACTAACATTATGACATGCTGTGTGGATTTCATAACAGAGATGAGTTGTATTGGCTCTGTAAGCCTGAGCTACACTGGAAATCTCTACTAGGTACTTTACAGAGCTTTCCAAGGATTAACTGTGTTCTGCTTTCTCAATCACTGAGTGCAGCCAACGTTTTTTTTTCTTAATTTAATCTTTATCTACTGTATCTACAATTTTCCCAAGTCAGAAACTTCTCAGAAATACCGATTTGTTCAATATATTTCCACACAAAAATCGACAAAACATTCCTTTGCACAGGTGTCGTCTTTGTAACCCAGTAACAGTGACTCAACAATAACAATGAATCAACTCAGTGTTCGAGGCAAAGCAGTACAACAAATATGGCTTGCTCTGCTATTCACATTGACAATTTCATTCCCAGAAACGGAGGCTCCCCAGTGGAAAATCACCAGCACAGTATTGGTAAGGAGACAATATTGGCTACTGTGAAAAGTTTGCCTTTAGTTTGCAGGGTCATTTTGGGTAAACAAGATAATATCTCAAGTATCTGCCTCACTGAGCTGGAATGCTGCCTCTAATTAACAAAGCAAAAGCCTGTTGACTTTTGTTGCCAGTGCCCGTATCCACAACTCTCAATCACTGGCTGCTACTGCAGACAGATAATAGCACGATGCAATCTGATTAGAAACAGTGGACAGTGGCTGAACTTTGGTACACTTGGAGAATCTGACCTGTAAAGGCTGATCTGCCAGAATCGTTTGCTAATGTATGTGCTGTTTTTTGTATTTTAGGTTTATGCCCAAATTCTGACCTCAGTGAATGACTGAAGAGTGCTGTAAAACCCCGGGTAAGCCATTATGCAAGACAAAAGAAGAGAGATAGAGACAGAGGGAAAACAGAGAGAGATGCACCGCTGGGAACAGCGGAACACACACACACACACACACACACACACACACACACACACACACACACAGACATTTCAGTCTTGGAAAACAGCAAGCTTTTGAACGGAGTCAAAATTTTAGATGATTAATTCACAAAGTCTGAAGCAAAATGTTTCCTATTATCACTGCAGCAGATCTGTAGGAAATTCATTGTAAGTAATGGATGTTAAAAACCTCAGGGACACGCTGAGATAAAAACGTCTGAAATGGTTGATGCATCAGAACTAATGTAGGAGGCTTGTTTAAGAGAATATTCTCGCATGAAACATTTCCATACATTTTCCACTTCAATTTAGACGGCAAACACACATTTGGCAGATGTGTAGAGTCAAAGATTGGGTAGACAGGAACACTAACAACTTTCATTTGAGGTAAACGTGACAACGGATCAGACATCGGATTTTAGTTAGTTAAGGGGCATAAGTGACTCATAAACAACCTTCTGTCCATTTCATTTTAAAAGCAATATTGTATCACGTGTGTGTGTGTGAGAGAGAGAGTAGCTGTGCTGCAGCAGTGCTGCTCTACGCTGAGGCTGCAACCCACTCATTCTAAAGATATCACATGTAGACCAGCTCCATAGTGCTTACACACACACACACACACACACACACACACACACACACACACACACACACACACACACACACACACACACCAGGAGGGGTTTATTTTAATCAGTCTACCTTTGACGGGTGAGTAGACATGAAATGTTATTTCAAAGCATCTCTTTTCACAGACACATCCTCTCTAATTGTCTTAGAGACGGACTTTGATCCAGATGTTAAAACACAGCTTCACCTCCATCTCTGTCATCACTTTAGTCAAATTAAGCCTCGACAGATTTGACGTAACATAATATTAAGTACTAAAATATGGAGCGCACTTATTGGATTGAGGCTGTCCTCGGGCTTTGGGAGAGCGAGCCAATCAGATACTCACAGTCAGATAACGAGCATCCAGGTCCACCTTCTTCTCCAGCTCAGAGAGCAGCTCATTGTGGAAGGATTTCAACTGCGGAGGAAAGCACAACAACAGTTGAATAACATGGTAATGACAAAATCATGGATGCTGCATGTAGACACGGAGGGTTCCACATGAACTTGTGTGACCAATAAGCAATTCAATTACATGTGTTATCCTCATTGAATCAGTTACTGAATAAATATTTACCAACAAAGTCCTGGCCTGCGAAGCCTCTCTCAGTTTGCAAATCACTGTCACTGTTACTGATTCAGCGCTATCTGACGCAATATTTAGTCACTAGATTGTAAACTGACCTGCCTGAAGAGCCGGCAACCAAAATCAGGAAAATCTTTTAAATATCTGGTAACATTAATTTTCTATAAATTTATTGTTAGCAATAACATCAATTATGTTTAATTTCCTTTTGGTCAGAGAATTTCCTTAATATAGATTTTTCTTTTCAAATGAACTTAATGGAAAATCTAAACTTAAGTGGTTTTGATGCATAACAACAATATATGTGCATACTATGCTATCTATTCTACATTTATTACGTTACATCATATATGTTGTTTTGTACACATTTTGAATTAGAAAGGCTTGATCTTTGGAAAATTAATCTTCAATCTTGAATTGGCTAACTCAGCCTGATGAGGCATCACATAGTGCAGAGTGGGAGCTGTGAATCTTTTTGGGGGAATTTGACATGTGCTATTGAGATAACTCTGCAGCGCCAGTATGGAGAACAGGAATGATTATGTACATACAGTAGGGGCAGTGAGTATAAGACTTGAGAATAAAATTGAGAAAAGACTTGAAAAAACAATGAACATATCCTTTAGAGGCTGCCTAAATGAGCTGGGGGGGGGGGGGGCACACAATAATGAACTTGATGCTAACTGTGGATAACCCAGCAAACAAGCATATTTCCCAGGATGCCCACACTCTTCAATTAACTCACTTTACATCCCCAGCCATCTGCGTTAGGCGTAAGGGTTTATATGAACTCAGCGTGTCTGTTCATTCAATATGAGTTCATGTTCATTTAATTGTCATGTATCCATTGCACGGCCCACAGGGGTGCGAGAGCTCAGAGACAAAACTGTGAGGCTGCAACTAACAATTATTTTCATTACCCATTAATCTGCTGATTATTTTCTAGATTAATCAATAAGTCTATAAAATGCCAGAAAATGGTGAAAAATGTCAATCACTGTTTTCCACAAGCAAAATTCTTTCAACGTTACATTATAAAGACCTTTTTTACGTAGCCTGCGTTTTATATGGAGTGCTGTAGTGTTAAATTACAGAGCTAAAAACCCTTTGAGCTCGGAATACCAACCATCTCCTCTAGCTGCACTTGAATCTGTCTGTGGACCTCAGCCATCTGGAACAGCACATCCCCTGCACAGAGAGAAAGAGGGGAGACGAGGAGGAAAAAAAAACACATGAACAACACTCAGCAGCACCAGCATCACTAGAGCAGAGAAAAAGAGAGGAAAAGGAAAGAACCACGGAAAGCATAAAAGAGAAAGAGAGAGTCCCAGCGTGCAGAGCTCATGCAGTAATACAAGACACACAAACATACAGGACAAGTGACTTGTAACTAGGACAGTGAAGAACATGATGGAAGTTGGGTTTTGGTACAAGATAACAGAACACAGAGAAGATGAAACAATAAGTAAATGGCAAGTAGGAAAAATGAAGTGAAGTGGAAAAACAAAAACAAGCTGAAGGAGACAAAATGCTTAAAATTAAATTCTGGTTCTTCAAGCGTGTAAGTACTGATGTCTCGTGGAGATCAAACATATTGCCTTTCTTTCTTTGATTAATCTACACGTCAGGCAATGAGATTTCTAGTACAAAAAAAAACACCTCAAAGAAAGGTTAAAGTCTCCACACAAAAAAAAGGAGTAGAAAAGGAAAAAAAAAAGGGAATATAAGGAAGGTCATGCAGCTACCGTAGTGAGAGTGTTTTATTTTCATATACCTACAGGCTGCCTCTTCTGAATGTGCAGTGCATTGTCAAGAAAAGGAACACAAAGAGCTACATTGAGCGAAGGACACATATACATCGAGACCTGGTGGAAAGACAGTGTGACACCTACAGAAAAATGAGACAAACACACAGATTTCCCCGACCAAAAGGTCCAAAGCCCTTTAGTCTCAGCCCTGCTATTGATTACATTCAATCAACACTTCCATTCAATGTGTGTATTTTTTTTTTTTTTTTTTTTTTTGCACCCCCTGTCAATTTATGCCCTCTGGAAGCAAGTTTGATACAGCCTATGTCGCCTCAGGTGTGCAAAACAGACAAGAAAAACTTCAGTAAGTAAAGAAGAGAAGTTCAATGAGTGACCAGTGTTACAAAGCTAAACAAAATTGTGACAGGTTGTATTTTGGTGTCATTTATTATGAGATTTATTACATTTTGGTAAATAAAGAACTGGATGAATTAGAAGAAGTGAACCGCTGTCAAAGACAAGACCGAACTGTGATCAAATATAATCACAGTCTTACTACAGACCTTAAAGTAAAGCATTTTGAAAAAAACAAGCATTTGTGGCTGAGCTACATACTGAAGTGCACATCATACTGTCACACACTTCACCCAGTGGTGTGAGCATAACCACCTTCATCTCAATGTCAGGAAAACAAAAGAAATAGTAATAGGTACCCCGTCACTCCAGCACCCCACCTTCACCAATAACAAAACAGATGAAATGCTTGACAGCTTCAAATATCTCTGGACAATAAACTCAGCTTCGACCAGGACATTCAAAAAAAGGAGCCATCAAACACTATCAGCCATCCGTAAAACCCAAAGGACTCTACGTCGCCCCTCATCTCTACTGTGTAAGTATTGTTCAACCCATCCTGCTCTGCTGCTCCACCAGTTTCTTCAATATGCTTTCTGTCACAAACCGAGTTAAAACACACACACACACACACACACACACACACACACACACACACACAGCTGCCAAAATAATAGGTCTCCCCACGCCCAACCTCTCAGAGCTCAATTGTAAGGCCATTGCAAATACAATAGCACAGGACATCACACACAGACTCAATTCACTGTACTGCCCTCTGGGTGCAGGTACTGGTCCCAGAGGTGCAGAAGGGCCTCGCTTTGGCAAAAGCCTGGTACCCGCAGCCTTAGCAGCCCTAAACAGGGTGACTCGCTGGGTCACTCGTCTTGTTTTCATGCTGTTTTGCCTGTCGTCGTTGCGTGCTGTTGTGTTGTATTTCATGTATTTCTGTCTGTCATTGTCGTGTGACGACGTGTAATGTTGATTTTCCCTGTGATGTACAGTGCTGTGAAAGAGAACCCACCCCATAGGCAATACAGTCAAATATTTGTTTCTTCTCATTTCACACTCCCCTGCTGCCTTTGAAAGCCGACCTGTAAGAGAGTTACATCTCAAGCTATCTCCAAATACTGACATAACTTTTACTAAAAATCTATTTTAACCATCTTGTTGACCTGTTCATCATCAGAAATGTGTGTGGGGCTACATCCAAAATAGTGTTTTGTTTTTTTAATCACAAGCTAAATTCAGTGCACTCTCTGCCCCTATAACCCCTGATAAGCTCATCCCTGTATACCAAAGACAACCAGGCCTTTTGCCCATGTGCAACCTGCCTGCTGATCTTGTGTCTCACAGGAGCACAGAAGCAGGCCAAAGCATCCTGTTAGTTCCCAGCAGGCCTGCTAAGCAGCTTACAGATACTCATCCCTGATCACAGCCCTTCAGGCTCAGAAAACCCTGGCATCCTGTTGGCGGCTTCAACTAGCTGGATCAATTAACAAATGAGCAACCATCACTATACCGCACACACACACACACGCACACGCACACATGTCAAGTAAACTGGCAGTAGGACAGGGTGTTTGCAAGTAGCCAGAAAGGTAAAGAATGAATCAATCTGTGAGAGATCTTATCTTGTCATCTGCAGTTTCATTACTGCAGGATGTATGATGCCAAAGCATGGGGGGGGGGGATAAAAATCACACTTTGGCAATGCAAATAGTTACCATGGCAACTTCGATACCATTTCACACAACAACAGTAACATAAAATTGGACTGCAACCTTCAGGGGCATTAAACAGCAGAGAATTCAATCAAGAATCAATAAAGAGGCATAATGAGGAAAATTTAAATGGGTTTTGCAACATTATTGTTTCGTAAAGGAAATATCTGCCAGGCATGACACAACCTGTGAGACTTAGTGTAAGACCTGCCAGTCTGACAAGGATATCCGCATACCAGCTAAGAGCAACATGACAGACCGGTCGATAGCCACGGCGACAAGTTCATGAACAAGCGCAGAAACACGCACGCTCTCTTTCAAACAGATACACATATGTACACACCAGGAAACAAACTCCCAAAGGCTTGTCATTATTGTATCAATATTTCCCAGCTCAACTTCAACCGCGCCTGTGTCCCTGGCTGAGAGAAAACAATAGCTGCTTTGTGGGGAGGTGAGCTCAGGTTGATCTGCACCTGCAGCTCAGCAACAAGCAGCCACACGCCTGCAAGCTTACTGAGTCAGAGACGGAAGCACGGACACAGGACTTAGGCGCATATGAACAGACTGTCCCCTGAAATATGACATCAGCTTGTGTAGTTGTATTGACTGCTTGTGTAACAGCAGCGATGGTACACCCACACAGGTAGAGAAAGAGAGACAAAAAGAGAGAATAACAGAATGCGGGCTATGGAGCAGAAAAAAAAAAAGTGGAAGTTTGCTATGTTGAACAGAGAGAACAAGAGAGACAAAGATGGAGGGAGGAAGAGAATGGAGGTGGATGGAGAGACACTGAATCACTGGTGAAGGTCAAGCCGGATTCACTACGGGTTGTCATGGAAGCAGGATAATGCTAGGGTCGTTGCTATGGGAGAAGTTGCAAGATGAGGGGCAGCGGCGTTAAAAAAAAAACACTGCTCAAAGATCTCCACCCTTACTATAAGCTATCATTACATCAGCCTCTACACTTCTCCGGGGAGGAAAGCAGAGTGAGTCCCACCTGGGTAGTCTGTGTACAATACGTGTGTGTGTGTGTGTGACTAAAAAGAACAGTGTTGTTAAAGCCTGCCTACCTGGCATGCTAAGTCACAAGGGAGACAAACAAGTGGGCAAGAATAATGGGGCAGCGGGATAATGTGCGAGACGCAGATAATAGCTGAGAGTCTGGGTGGCCGCGTGAGTGTGTAGGTGGGTGCGTTTGTGTACACATGTGCGAGTACATTTCCCCGTGAAGAACCACAACATCTAAACACAGCTGATCTGGAATTCGAGGGCAGCCTTTCCTTACAGTTTATCCTCTCCCTCTCTCACACACACACACACACTTTGTAGTTTTGTAAAATGGATGATAAACCCAGTTCGAACCGTTTTCCCACTTTACTCATTCAAGTAGCCTCTCAAAGGAGAAAACTATTGATATACTGTATATATGACACGTTGCTAAAATTGGAAGCCCAGCCATCACAGCTGTTCAACCTACTAGCCTAATATAAGTTTGTCCAGCAATGGTGTCATGCATTTAGGCCATAATGAAGGCTTAACAGGAGAAATAAAACTGCCAAACAGAACTGGGCCAGAGAGCAGTTTCAAGTAATCTTGACATTTGTTCTAAGAAGGTCTCAGGTACAGCAGGTTGTCATGCATTGTCTGCTGGATAATACCGTATGTAGCAAATCCAAACCATCTGGTATTAGAGAAACAACATCTTTGCCTCGTTTTAAGCATCTGTTCCACTAGCCTTGACCACATAGCGTATCCTCAGAGAGAAGATTTTATAATAATTTATTCTTTAATAAGAAATAGGAAAAAAACATGATAGTGGAGTCTTCTATTCATATTCTAAGATAAAAAAAGAGTCTTTCAGGGGCTAAACATTGGAGCAGCTTTCTATTTTAACAAAGATAAAATAACAGTTATTTTTGTAAGCGTTCAACAACAACATATCCCATGAGCCTTAGCCAATGGCTGCCAAAGCCTCACTGATGTTGTAGTTTTTGAATGACTAGGTGTTTAAACTTGGTAAAACTTTACAATAAGTTACACAAAATACGACTGTTCAGTAGTAGCTACTAAAATATTTTAGAATAAGGACAGAAAGTCCAGGTATCAAACCCAGATTTTAGCTTTAGTAATAATCATGAAATTCTATCTGTTAGGCTCAAGCTATCATAAAGCAAACATATTATAATGTGTCAGCTCTCCAATCCATTAATTCCTGCTCTTATTAGGCATAACTTAATCATTTCCATCATGTTGCTGAGGTCATGAGATGTAAGGGTAGGGATCCCATGAAAATAACTGACTGACAACTAAATCTCGACCTTACAGTCATGAAATATCAACTTATCATTTATCTATCCCATTGTTTACCCTGATTTAAAAAAAAAAAAAAAACCTACGCAAGTCTGCAAAAAGCAATAGTGGGACATGACTTAAAAAAAAGTATGTCCCCTGAGAGAAACTTTGATTACTTCACAAAACCCCTTTTTGATAATGTATCTGCTTTTCCTTGTCACTGACAGCATAAGTGATGAATTGCAAGCACTGTGATTGATTTGTCAAACCTGGGAGAAATGTGGAGGGAGAAAGGGGGGGAGAAAAAGAAAGAAAATCAAATAATGGCAAGACAAGTAAAAAGAAAAAATAACAGGAACAGTTACTATGACTGTGACACAAGGATTATGAATGTGTGTGTGTTTGTGGGCGGTTGGGTGTGGGATTCTTTAAAGATCCGGGGTGTCTTCGTCTCTCCCCCGTTCGAGACAAAAGTCTTCAAAAACAGTATGAAGTTCAAAGTAAAGAAAGCTTAACATGAAAGTGAAACAGATTTTGTTCTGGGGCAAATCAGGCAGACGGGAAGAGCAACAGCTATGAAGGCAAAAAGTGGAGTGATAGTGAAAATCCCCTGAGAATGCAGTAATAACTAGTGATACCTCAATGTAACAGAGCAAAGACTGTCGTGAACTTGCACAACATTTTTAAGCCTAAATGATAGCGCCGTTTTCCCCAAAGCTGTGAAGCAGAGCTTTTTCAACTTGAATGGAGGCAACAAAAACAGCACAGTCATGCAGCTACCTGTTGAGGTATGGAGATTCAAGGAGGGGATGAGTGAAAAACCCAACTGAGCTGTTTGACTGTCTGTGTGTGTGTGTGTGTGTGTGTGTGTGTGTGTGTGTGTGTTATTTGATCCAGCCAGTTAGCCCTAAGAAAACCAGGGTCAGTACTGGTCTCCAAACACAGACAGAGTATTCATGTCTGAATATGTACTAGTGTGGGTAAATGGTAGAATGGCTACTTCAGTTTCAAAAGTGTGCATGGTTGATGTCTCTCACTCTCTCTCTTAAGGAAAGATCTTTCAAACCGTTTTCTAAGTCTGTATTTTCCTTACAAATCAGGATAAATATCAAATATTTACCAGGACTGAGGACTCAAACTAGTCTCTTTCTCTTGGCTGATGTATTTGTAATTATGAACTGCATTATGTTACTGTATATAATGAGCCTGTCTCCAAATATCATAATTCATGTCAGAACTGGAAAATTCAGTAATAAAGTCATTAATATTGTATGGCCTTTACACTGTACAGTATATGCATGCACACTGATACCAGCGTGCAGGTATGCAGACTGATATGTGGATAATTATAAATTTAGCTCATCTGAAAGTAGGCAAAGGGATGCTGAAAGTGCAGAAAACATTGCTGCTGCAACCTACTATTACACACACACACATACACACACACACACACACACACACACACACACACACACACACACCCTATGAGCAATGGACACAAAAGACAGAGCATATAGTGCCCGATATAAAATCATGACATTTCTAAAACCCACACAAACAAAATGCAGATTTGCATACAACACAATACCAAGTCACCCAAAACGTAGGCATACTGGTTTGAGCACTGACTGCGGTGTTTTGTATCATTGCACACCACCCCAACCAGTGCAGAGTGTAAGTACATCAATTATGCTGACAAGTCTACACAGGTGAGCAAGCAGTGTGTGTTCTCATCCAAAGGAAACAGAGAGAAAGTAGTCTGTGCAGTATGGTCCATGTCCATCCCAGCTGTATCTAAGCTCACCTTCAGCACGTCACTGGCACGAACAAATGAAGGGCAATGCGAAAGATGGAGAGTGTGGGGGCCACTGGCTTCCCATCATGCAGTGCGTGTCTCAGAAATAGAGCAGGAAAAGGCAGGGACCCCTGGGATGGTGGCACCGAGCTAAGAAAAGAGCTCTTCTGCTCTCATTTAAACAGGGACAGGTGCTGGAGGAGGAGAGAGGTAGGCCAGACTAAAGACTGAGAGACAGCAAAGGGAAACAGAAAGACAGAGAGAGACAGAGAGAGAGAGAGAGAGCTATGTGTATGCAGTATGTGTACTCATTCAAATACACCATGTCACAGTTAACGCTTCAACCACCACTGCTAACCTCTGCTCTTAACAACAGACACGCCATTTAGCCTTTTAGATGGCATCCATTTACCTGCAGAATGCAGAGC
Organism: Scomberomorus guttatus; assembly: GCA_038419695.1. Lineage (NCBI taxonomy): Eukaryota > Metazoa > Chordata > Actinopteri > Scombriformes > Scombridae > Scomberomorus > Scomberomorus guttatus. Next base: position 11,289,575 of record CM076459.1, read on the forward strand.
ACGTATGTCCTAGATCCATTAACCTAAAAAATAGACGATTATGCTACGTCAGTTTGCAGCCTCATTTTCCCTGCATGAACCCTTTTTTTTTCCTTCAGGTAATTATGGAGGGCTATGGGTCTTCTCCCCAGTAGAAACCTATGAAATCCATTGGTTGACTACAGTTTAATATGGCTTCTTTTTTCCTCACTAATTCATGTAATTTCCCAAAAGACAAGTCTTTGTGCTGAATCATACATGAAAGTTATTAAAACGTGGCAATTAGCAAGGTTACAGAAGTTGATAAGTGGGGTGAAAGATATTTGATTTCCTCTGGCTGGGGAGCCTGAACTGTGAGTACTTCACATTCCTGTCTAGGTTCTTGAAAACTGACTAATCAGCCAAGTGGCCAAGAGGGAGTTTATTTCATTGTTAACCAGAGGACAGGATTGAGGAAAGCCAGCTGGAGTTTAACATATAAAATACATTATGTCTGCACTTAATACATGCGCTAGAATTAGGTTAGTTCACAGTTTGTAGTCTGCGCTTCTCACCAATCTTTATCACTTGCAGCAGTGAAACACTAGTCATGTAGGACAGCAGAGTGGAACACACCCAGCCGAGCACAGAGCAGCTCTGAACTCTTCTTCACCTGAGGACACTACAAGAACAGGCCGACCATATCGGCAGGCCTTTACCGGAAACCTGTACCTGTACAGAATGATGCATATAACTTTTTTACCGTTACGTGATATCAGTGCACTGGACTCAAGTGGGGAAAAAGATGTGCAACAGCAAAATTCAGTTTTACCAAGAAATGTTCGGTCTGCTGGACAAAAGTAATCTCTACGATGTTGCTCAGATGTTTGACAGCTCCGATTCCTTGCTTAGTTTTTAGAGAAAGTTGGGTGACAACAGTTGAAGGAACTGCAGGAATGGTGACGAATCAAAATACTCTGAATTTCAGGAGGAGTTAAAACCTGTAAATTGCCTACTTGGCGGTAGGCCTGGTCATAAATAACAAGCCTCTTAGTTCTGAGGGATATAAACACAACAGAGCAGAGCTGGTCGGTTAGGATTGTCGTAAATATCTCCAGCGCCGCACTCTGTGTTTCCTGTATTTTTCTAGAAGGGTTGTGAAGCCACAAATGTCACTGAGGTAATAAATGCTCACTCCTTCTATATGAAGAGGGATAAAACAAGAGGAGGATGGCAGAAATAGAGATAAAGAAGGGACAGAGAGAGAAATGAGGGAGGGAGAGCAGGTGCGTGTATATGTGTGTGTGTGTGTGTGTGTGTGTGTGTGTAAGCGTGTGTGCATACATGTGTGTGTGGGTGGCAAAGTGACAGGCGATGATTAGCCCAACCAGAGGAGGATATGTGGGAGGGAGTGTGTGGGAGTAGTGGGGCTGGCGAGAAAGAGAGAGAGAGAGAGAGAGAGAGAGACAGAGACTCTGTCTCATACTGTATAAACACATAGAAATGACGGGAGATTTAGGCGCAGAAAATGCACACAACCATGTAAGTATAATAGGCATGAACACACGCATGCACATATACAGACAAGGGAGGATTCCTGTGGGAACAAACTGTGTTCTGACAAAATGAATTAAGACTTAAGCCAGGGTAGTGCATGTTGATTTGATGATAATTAAAACAGCAACAGAGGGCATTATTTCACAAGGGAATTTCATCCCCTGCATTAAGCATAATGTTTATCTGTGTGTGTGAAAGACAGGAGGAAAAAAAAAAAGGGAGGGAGGATGAAGAAAGAGAGGAGAGCAGCTGCGACTCTTAGGTGTGTAGGTGGGACCATTTGCAGCCCGTCTCTTACTGAGCCTCTATGGAATTAACAGGCTTTAAAGAGGGGCAACAAGGACTCAAACTCATACATGCAAGTGCGAGCATGCGCACATACAAAGAGGACATGGAAACAAGCGGATATATTTCTTTTTAGATGAAGACATAGTACCAACAACCCTTGTGTGATTGCTCTGACTACGAGTGAAGTGAGTCAAGGATGTAAATCTACTATACGAGGTCACTCTGGGATCTAGAGCGATGTTTTGAAGCTCGTGTTTACGCTCATATCTCCAACAAGGCGGGGCTTTTGGTGGAATTAAAAATGGGACAAGCAAGCCAGCAGCAATCATCATGGCTGAGTCTGACAGCCTGAGAGACCTACCCTAAAATATACCTCTCATCAAGCATTAATATCAACCAAGTGGGGATGTGATTTCTATCAATACACACGTTAGAAGCAGCGAAACAATACGTTTTTGGTTTGAAATATAATGCGCAGTAACATATGTTAAGATAAATAAGAAAAAATATTTTAAAGCTCGGATTCAATTATTATACATACAGTATATACAGGTAATATCTATTCATTTGCTCTCAAAGCTAACGGGTTATGGATTGTTAGGCTTGTATATCATCCAGTGCTCTATTTTTTCCCCCATCTGTGGATATTTTTGTAGTCTCCTACCACTCCAACAGGAAACTCTGAGCTTTGGGTCTCACCCCTGCACATTGTTGGACAGGAGGTCAGGGCACTGGCATCGACCTCAGGGTGGGGACTCCGAAATGTTGTGCACAGGTGGCTGGAAAATAAAACATCAATCTTTCCTCTGGGACTCACTTTGGCATGCAGGGGAGTGTTTGGTATAGCTGATGCATTGTACTAGATACCAACAGTGAAAAAACAAGGGCTAATATCTTAAGTTGCATCAGAACCTCTCTTTTTCATCTTACAACAGCACCGAGCGATTCAGTCTTTGGAGTAGGCTTGATGAAAATAGGCAAGAACAGACAAAGACAGAAGATCAGTCTTTTGACCGGGAGAATGAGTCATTTCAAATATCCAGTCCCCTTTGCAAATCTTCCTCCAGGCAGTGCTTTGGAATCAGTTTTCAGTTCCCTCATACACACTTGTAACAAAAGAGTTGAGTAAATTGATAAGACTTTCACACATGCTATGCACAATTTCTATAATTTTACTTCCCTCATGTGTACGTGTAACTACAAGGAGAGTCAAACTCACCTACCAGCACACACATAAACAAAAGTGCACATTTTATAGTGTATTACAATGGGGGATTATTTAAAATAAGATTGAATGATTTGCTGTGAGAGCCATAGTGGTGTTTGGTGCAAAAAGAGATAAAAAAATCAGCTGTCAGTCACATCACATACATACTTGTTCTCTTTTCATGACAAGTTCAGCTGAGGATGTCTGGCTTGGAAGTGCCCACTACTGTAAGCAAGGCTCAACATAGAGGTACAGCTGTAAACTCTGAAATCAATGGAAAAGCTCACAGAGGCTGTGAGATAGAGAGATAGATAGACAGAGAGAGAGAGAGAGAGAGAGAGAGAGGGGGGCCGCTTGCTGAATAAAACATCCTGAGAGCACTTTCATGTCAGTCCCTGTTGGCTGGGCTGGAGGAAACCCAAACTGGATCTCAGCTTCACTGCAACAAAGGCCCCGTCAAATCAACAGCTACTTCTACGCAGATGAAGCAGTCGAAAGCACAATCAGTGCGGAGGGAATCTCTTCAAACAGGAGCTGATTTCCCATGGGCTGGTGACAGCAAATACAGACACGTTCAGACACACCGATCACCTAGGAAACTACTCACTATGAGAGGAGCAGGTGTTGGCTCTCCAATTGACCTCTGTGTTTGTAACAAGAACAAACATACAGACACACCCAATTGACATGATGAACACATATCATACGCCGGGCAACATTTCTGACATCTGGCATACTGATACATTCTTCCATATAGAATCAATACATACAGCGACACACTGGAAAAACATCACATTGGCAAACTGCTACCAGTCATATAAAAAGGCTTTTTCAAAAAAAAAAAAAAATCTAATCTTCAGCTCAGATGAAAACATGTTGCTATCATCTATACTGTTGTAAATAAATGGAAGTTCAGCTCTCACCTCGCTGTGCTGACGGTACTGCACTCATCACCGTTACCTTTTTCTATCTCTTGCAACATTTTTCTGACAACAGGAGGCCAATGAATCGGAAAAAAAAAGTTTTTTCCTCCAGAACAAACAATCTTACAACTAGAGCCCGACCGATACTGGATTTTTGGGGCCGATGCCGATATTAGGGAGAAAAAAAAAAATCTGATTAAACTTGAATTAAGAAAAAGGACCAAATATACATAAAATGCTGCCTATATAACTGTAAAAAGTAAAAAACATATCGGCGCATACTGGACAACATATATGCCGATACCAATATATCTATGATAGTCCAATATTGGCTGATAATATCGGACAACTGATATATCTGTCAGGCTAACAACAGCCTTCTTTTGGACTTCAATGATTCAACCAGTCAAGTTGCAGTTTACATCCATGTCTGTCCAGACTTATATAATATTTGTAGTGAAGACTTTGAAGGAATTTAATAAAAGGCATTAAGTGTATTTTTTGGTGAAATGGAAGTTATCACTATATTGAGTTTGATTTTAAGTCTTCACTTACTGTAGAGACTGTTTTTACAGAGGAGTACAGAGACTGATAGAGAGCTTCATCACATGGTGCAACGATAATCACCTGAAGCTCAATATCAGCAAAACCAAAGAGCTTGTGGTGGACTAGCAGAGGAACAAGAGCCCCCTTTTCTGGCTGTCATCCAGGGAGAGGAAATGAAGAGGGTGGATTCATACCTTGGGAAAGCAAAATGCAAAGAAGCTACGAATTCTAAAGCGTGGATGCTTCCCACACATCTTTAAACCGGCAGCACAGAAGATCTATACAATCACCACAGTTTCAAGGTGGACACTCGAGATTAGAGACACCAATTCAGTATCTGACCAAATGTAAATTATAGTCACAATCTCCCCTTCTGTTCCTGAGTTATGGCGTTGAATAATGGCCAGAAAAGTGTTTTTGCAGAACATTATGACGTCACAGTGAAGATGACTTTCGACCTTTTGGATATAAAATGTCATCACTTCATCATTTTATCCTATTAGACATTTGTGTGAAACTTTGTCATAATTAGCGTATGAATATGAATGACCTTGACCTTTGACCACCAAATTCTAATCAGTTCATCCTTGAGTCCAAGTGGGCGTTTCTGCCAAATGTAATGAAATCCCCTCCAGGCTTTCCTGAGATTTCGCGTTCACAAGAATGGGACAGACTTGAGGTCACAGTGAACTTGACCTTTGATCTTTGACCACCAAAATGTAATCAGTTTATCCTTGAGTCAAGGGGATGTTTGTGCCAAATTTGAAGAAATTCCCTCAAGGCGTTCCTGAGATATCACGTGCACGAGAATGGGACGGACAGACAGATGGACAACCCAAAAACAATCAACATGAAAGACACCTCCTGTATCAACCCACACGTTTCTCTCCGAGTGCTACTTAGCCTCTTGTGCAACATTTTAAAACAGGAAACTTATGTTAGGTGATGTGTGCATATTATGTGTATTAAGTACTGGTGCTGCTGTTAAAGCTCAGTGTAACCAAGGCCAACACCAAGAAAGAAAAAGAGAGAAAGTACCAAAAAACAGAGGTCATCAGGTGTATGTTAGTCACTTACCCAAATCTTTGGATCCTTGACTCTCACTGGCCAGTTCACCCATTCTGACCAGAGCATCAAAGTAGCCTTTGGCAGCAAATGTCACATCTAGAAACAAAGACAAGCAAGAACAAAAAAGAAAGCAGAATGGTTATTAAGTTAAAAGGTTACAGTGCAATATAAAAAAATAAATCATTACACAGCTTAGTTTTGTGTAAACTAAGTCGACAGCATTCTGGCCAGTGATGCTGGTCTTCTCCTTCCTGTCTACCTCTGCTTTCCCTCAGATGCTTTTGAAGTGGTGAATCACAGCTTCTCGCCATCAGAAAATAAGGCAACAATGATGTTGCTACGTAATTACTCAACATCATCTTGTTGGCTTTCTGCATCCTTGATTACAAAGAGGAAATTATTGCCTGGCAGATTATCTGTGCATGCTGGGCAAGCTCTAAAAAATGGTTTTGTTTCTAGATTGAAGTTATAATGGGATAAAAATTCTGTTTATTACAACCCGAATGTGTACGCGAGTGTTAAGTTATTGAGATGACTTTTTTGGCATTAGGTATGTTTTCCCTACACTTCCCTACATTCTATGAAGCCATGATTATGCTTCATAGATGCTCCTAACTCACACTCACACACTTCCTTTGCTTACTCCATGTTTTGACATCTATTTTAAGTACCACACATTGCAGTGACTCAATAAGTCACTCCTTGCAGTCATTCCTGAGTCAATTTTGGGGTTTTAGGGGTTCTGTCTGGAACAAAGTGACTGGGTGGTAGTATGGGTGCCAGTTTGAGTCAAAATGCACAAGGGCTCTTTTTGATCTATGTCCAAATGGGCCACTAAAATTCGATATTGTCAGCCAATAGCTCTGAGGTGTTGTCCCACCAAGGAAATAGCAATGTCAAGCTGTTAACCACATGCTGTTAACCACCATTGGCCTTTTCCTTCTTCCATCCCAATTCATCTTTTTTTTGTCAGTATGTCAGGGTGACACAGTGAATTGGGGAGAGTGTTGATTAGCAGAGAGATTCAGGTTCATACATCTGTATAGACAAGGACTAAACCTGCCGGGGTGTGATTCAGCAACACTGAATGTCCACAACTTATGGCTGACATTGCACCAAGACTCTTCATTGGAGGGGGCAAGTAAAATAAGACGTTCCCTCTGTTATCAGTAAAACATATATTACATCTCTAATGTAATGGGGTTAACTAACTGCTCAAAATAATCTGTTTATTCACTGATGTGCTGATGAGAGTCCGAGGTTCACTAAAACACATGTACAGATATTTGCAGATTTGTGCACACACACACACACACACACACACACACACACACCTACAGTACTCATGTACATACAAAATACTTAACCTTTGCTCTAGATCTTCAGCATACACAAAACAATCTGTAGGGTTAATCATAATCAGCAGCCATATCTCTTCTTCTCTCTCACTGTCTAAATAAAGATCAAGAGTACTCGTGGTTGTCCGGATCAATATCCACCTCAGCCCCTATTATTCCAGCTGCTGCCGTGCTGGCCAACAAAGGTCACACAGGGCAGAGTGAGCTTCCAGTGATTTCTGCCTGACTGCCATACATCCCGTCAATCAGCACATCTCCAGTGAATAATGGCTGCCGCTTTTGGAAGTGAATTCAACAGCGGCCCAGGTGACAGATGGGCCCTGTGCCTGCAGACAGCTGCCAGGTGAGAGACACATTAACAACAATAGCCTGGCAGGGGCAGGCTAATTCTAGCAGACAGATGTAGCCCTGCGATATAGGAAGTCTCTCAGGCTGGGAGCCTCGAAGCTCTGCTCCAATACTGAGGGACATATGTTAATGCTAATCCCAATTACAGCTGAGTCAACGACAGAAAAGGCGGCGTATTTCCTCCTTCCTCTCTTGCTGAAGGAACACCTGAGAACTGAGAGCAGAGTCTCCAGTGCATCACGGCTGATTTCTCTTCATTATGCCAAACATGCCTCCTGCGTGCCTTGATGTGGAAAGTGCGCGTGAATGTGTGTGTCTGCACATGCGAGTTTGCACATGTGTGGTAAGGGGTTTGTGCGAGTAGGATGGTGGCAGCTACAGCAGATTTTCAAAGGGATCTCCATTCTGCAAACACTTTCTTCTCGTCGATGCCGCCGCTGCTGCTGCTGCATGAGAGAATGTGTGTGTGCAGTTGGGTGTAGATAAGCTGGATCTATATGGATACTTTACTTCTGTCTAATGAAATGTGTGGTGAGGGGCTCACAGAGACAGACGGAGAGGATTACGGGATCTCGGATTGTAGGGCAGACAGACAATCAGGTGGGGAGGGGCTCATCTCAGAGCCACTGATCCATCATCATTCGCTATGGAGAAGAGGAGGACAAAACCACGCATCTCTTAATCAGGACAACAATCATTTCCTCTACCTGTGTCTCCCTCATCATGCTGTCAGGGGACTTGTGTAACAAGTTCCAGGCTGTGTTCGGTAGGCTGTTGGAGTCCCTCAGTTGTATGCATCTGTTGCTTTTACACTTACCAAACACAGTGAGATTTAGCGACTCACTGCTGTGTTGGAAAACCTGGAACGCACCCATATCCAGATCTAGCAAGCCTACCCATGAAGCCCTTTTGGCATTTCTGGTGTTGAATAATTTCAGTGATTTGCACCATATGGGTGAAGTGTGTCCTCCTATCCCCTGCCCCCGCAAATCAGAGCCTCTTAGTCCCTTGGGTCTAGCCAATCCTGCAAAGTGGGTCTTTAATGGCTCAGTGACTCCCTACCAGTCTGTCTCCTACCTTCACCAAGGCCAGGATTAGTTATTGTGTGTGTCAGGGGAAAGAGGCACAAGCGGAGGGAGAAGCCCCACTAATTGCTGGATTCGTTGGAGGGCGGGGGCTCGGCCTTGGGTTAAGTTTGAGGACATTTTTGGGCAAAAGTTTGGGGATGTTGTTACCAAGTCAGAGGGCAAATGAAAAATGATGTATGGGTTTGGGATGAGACAAATATACATTATACATACACATTTGGCTGCTCACAGTGAGCTATCCTCACTTCTGCATCAGATTAGAGACCTTTTTGTGTTTCCTTGAACACACCTCCACTATAGTATAAAAGCTGTGCCAGAGGCTGTGCACCAGATGATAAGGCCTGCCTATTTGGCAGGAGGATGAATATTGTCCTTTTTTGGTAAGACAAAAAGGACAAGATACGTAGATAGATATATACACGAAGGGGGAGAGAGAAATAGAAGAGTGTGAGAGAGAGAGAGAGTGCAGATAAGACAGTGTTGGCTTGGCCGTGTGCCAGAACTTGCAGTGAAACAGGGAGCAAGGAGAAAATAAATGAGAAAAAAAAAAAGGACTTACTGGCGAGGGCTTTCTCATAGTTCTTCCCCATGGCAACAAAGTTCCGTAAGCAGGGGTTGAACTGCTCCATGATGGTCTGAAACAGAAAACAAGAGATAGATGGGAGGTTTATTTATCAACAGAGAGGGGTCAAGGGCAGAGAAGGAGGACTTACACTTTGCTCTTTTCATTCTCCCTAACACTTTTCTCTGCCTCTTCCTTTTTCTCTTCCTTACATACCTCCTCCCTCGCTCTTGCACAGAGTAAACATCTATCGACAGATCTTTGGACGCTCAGCGGTTGTCTTGAATGTAAATGAGGGCAGGAATGGGTTCCTCCACCCACACCCTGCCCTCTTGTAGTGAGAAATAGTCCAGGTGAGAGGAGGCAGGAGAGGCTGGGGTTGATTATGGTGGCGGGGGAGCGGGAGAGGTACTCACGGGCTAGAAACAGAGTGACGGTGAAATTTGCATCGACGGGGATGCATATCGTTACCCTAGAGCATTAGATGATGGATGTTGAGGCTCATTATGGCCGCTTGAGAACAGAGCAGTGTAGACTCTACAGATGAACATAATATATGAAGCTGCTGGCCATGATTCATCAGCATCTAGACTTAAAATTCACTGCTATAACATTTGACAAAGGTGTGATATAAATGAGGGCTATGTTATGGCGTGTATTGTTTATACGATGACTGGACACTACAAGAAAGTTTCTTGTTATAATGACATACCAACTTATCGTGTTATAATAGCAGCAATATAATGCATTACTGTACAGACACAGTATGATACTACACTGCAGGCAGAGTCAGTTTAAATGCAGAGAATGCACATGTCTGACATCGCCCACCATCATCGTTTCCTCTACTTCTCTTCCACCTCTCCTCTCTTTCCTCCTCCTGTGCTCCTCCAGGGCTTCCTCCAATTAGCCGGTCCCCAGTCAGCGAGTCAGGAACAGCCAGGGGACAGAGAGACAACCACAACACTGCTGCAGCAGCAGCAGCAGCAGTCCCAACACAAGCCATCAATACTGTAGGAGAACACTTAATAATCTACTCTCCGAGCCCGAATCCACACTGTGGCAGAATAATATGGCGAGATGCCACCAGTGTCAACCTGAAACAACCCCAGCAGCTCAAGCTGAAAATCACATGTCTCTTATCTTCAGTCAGACCGCAGCATTGTTTGCCTTTTCCTTTATGTTGCTGTCTATCTTTTGTTTTTAATGAGAGCCAAGATTTGGATATGATGGTATTGAATGTGTGTGTGTGTGCTCGCTGTGGTGGTGTGTACCCCGTCAAGAGTCGTAGTTCAAGTGGCTTGAGTGCGGCTCAACCCACCTACAGCAGAAACACCAATGAGTCAGACATAAACACCCAATACTTTCAATACCAACAGTAACTATTTTACTATGCCTCTTCACAACTTAACTTGCATCTAAAGCCTGTACAGCAAAACCAGACTAGATTACAAAAATAGGAACAATGATGTAATATGAAAAAAAAAAAAAAAGCTGTAATTAGTTCCCTTCAATTACAAACCATGAAATATAAAGCTTGTCCTGTTGTATATGGTTTTACGACTGCTGCATTTGTGCTGACAATTAAGCTTTGTTATCACATGTTCAATATTAAATTACATATTAAAGTAGGGGTTTGCAACATAGTCAGCTGCATGTCGGAAGCACACACACCTCTGGATTGTGTATAAAATATTTAACATCACCTTAAAATGCGGCCTTTGTGGCAGAAAATGGAAGTGAGTAACAGCAGTAAGCAAAAAGGTAGGTCAGGTGTTACTCAGGTTCCCATGGCTATTGGCTAGCTGAACTCAAAAGGTCCCATCCTCCTCTTCCACTGTTAACTGGGTCTAGCCCTCAAGCAAAATGGACTCACAAGCAGCAAGTCCGCTATGCACCAGCTCAGCAGCTTACAGGAACACAGCAAGACTCTGGAGTGAAACTTATTTTGAAAAAAGGAAAAAAAAAGAGTTGTTTCTGAAGAAAAGAAAAAAAAAAAAAGAGAGAGAGAGCGTGCTACAGACTCTTCAATACACAGCTGATTGCTTTTTACAGAGGGCATAGTGTCAGCTTATTGTTTTACATTAACTTACGGAAAAGAGATGTCAGAATGAGCGGTGTAAACTACTCTACCAGCAACTCGTGTTTAAATGAGTTCCCTTTTTTTATCATCTGGCTGTGTTAGTCTAATACACTAGAAGGATAAGCGCATAATTGGGGGGGAGAATCCCATCTTAAAGTACATACAGCTCTCGTATAAAAAAAAAAAAAAAAAAAAAGGTATCCCCGCTCTCTCTGCCTCTGGGAAGATGAAAGACTAACACATCCCTCAGGACCTCGCTAAGGAAATGTTTATTCCTAAATGTTTCTTCGCTCTGCCACATTGTGATGTAAAGCGCATCTCAGTGATGAGGATGGGGTCACACGAATGTGCGCGGATCACACAAACACGCACGTGCGCGCGCGCGTACTCGTGCACACACCTACATTAACACAAGGCTTTACAATAAAGAGTGGTGGTGTTTAAAACTGGTGGGAGGATTACATAACAAAGCAAAGCCTGGTGCAGCATCATTACGGCACACTCTCCCACTGAAGAGGCCAAAGGTAGCTGACACGGGCCTGGCCGCCTTTCTTACACGTACTGCACGAACACACACACACACGCACACACACACTGACCCACTGCCACTGAAGAGATAAGCATACAAAAAATACGCAGAACAACTCTACATAGAGAATAAGATGATTAGCTACTGATACAACTGTTATGTAAGGGACATCAATTACAGTGCATTTTTAAATGACATGCAGCCAAGGGGAAGTGGAGAGAGAGAGAAAAAAAAAAAACAGTAAGGTAGTTTCTTTCGTCATCTCTTCCCATTGTTGCTAAATTTGTCATCCCAGTTCTCTTGTACTACATTGTTACCCTAATTGTGGCAGCTAATTGGGAAATGGGGCCAGGAGGCACTTTAAGTTGTGTGGCTTAAAGAGAGAGAGACACACAGAGAGAGAGAGAGAGAGGAAGAGCAAGTGATAGAGTAGAAAACTGCAAGGGTGAAACATTCTGAACAATGGTATATAATAATGTACTGCATATCCCTTCCCATTCAAACACTCCTCTGTATCAGCTTTCAATTAAAGAAATAATAAAATAAGAAATATGTCACGGCTGTAAGTGTAATCTGTTCCTTTCCCAAGACGGAGCCGCTGTCCATTTTGTGACTGCCTTACACGAGGACTGAATGAATTCATTATCAGCACTCGGGGCAAAAATTAAAGCAGACAATTAAAAGGAGGGCAGAGAAATGTCTCTTACAAAATGAATTAAATCTGTCTGACACCCATTTGCACTGAAAGCTGACAAAAGGAAGGATATGCAGAACTCAGGGAGCACGAGCATAAAGGCTGCAGATAAGGGAAAACATTATTAAGAGGATTAAAATGATTTCTCCCAGAGCCCTAAGCAAATAAATTATTCCTCAGCGTGGAAGTAGCAACTGAAACAAGGTCAGTGTATATAGACAGTGTAAATAGATTGCAGATTCAAACTATGGGATATTCATCCATCTCTGCTCATTCTGTTCTGGTTGTGTCACACACACACACACAAACACAGTAATGACATGCAAAGGGGGTAATTTCAAAGTAACACCAGCTGATTAAAACCGGGGGGGGGGAAATCACGCGCGATCAGTAGCCAGGATGCCATCATCTGTTCCTTCTCCCTCCCCTTGCTCATTCTTCCTCATTCCTTCTTCTACACAGCAACCAGCCCCAGGCCTGAAAATGGCCAGGATCAGATGAGCACTGAAGCCAATTACTGTATTTGTGAGGACTATAAGGACATGTCATGCGGTGACAGGCAGCAGAGGCAGCCCAGCCTAATGATGTAATCAGGGAGGAATGCAAAGATAGCGGATAATGTGTGGATTGACTTATGACAACCGTATAGTGAGTCTTTTCTTTCTTAATGAGGAGCAGTGTGAGTTTATGATGGGTCTCAATCAGCCGGAGGACAGCCGAGACCTTTAGCATAAGCTAATTACTGTGCCAAGAGAAAATAGTAAGGTTGCAGTGTAATCTCCTGTCTGGTTGAGTCTACTGATTGATGAGGAACACTGGACCAATTTCTGCATGTGTGAAGGGCTGGCTCAGGCCCTCTTTGTGGCCCTTACAGCGGAGGTGGGCCACCTAAACCAAGTACACTTTTAAGAAACACAATATTAACTTCCATGGGGAAAGAGAGTGCGCCTATTGTTGAGGCTGCCATTTACTTACTAAACTGATCACAAGATGAGCTGCATCAGGATCTGGGTGTCTTACTACTTCAGCACAGAAAGTTACCTTTGGGGAAACCCTGAGTTATAAAAGTGAACACAATGTCTTATAAACAGTACACGGTGTGGTCTGACAGTCTCAATCACCTAATTTAAGAAGGATGTAAATGTTGCACTATTATGTTTTGATATTATTACGTGATGCTGAAGGATAACACTAGTGGCAATACTCGAAAATGTCTAATGAAAAGAAACGCAGCAAGCAAAGATACAGGCTAAAGGTTTCTATGATTTGTCCAGCTGACGGTTTTAAAATGAGCTTTGCAATATGCAAACGTTTGCACAAGAAATTAAACACATTGAAAAGAAAGAAATCAATGCCACTTAGTTTTGCCTCGGGGCAGCTAATGCATATCATTGCAAATCCATTGCTCTGCATCTACCACACCGAGTAGGTCAGTTACGAAAAAAAATATATTGGCAAAAAAGGAACTTAAATGCAAATTATTTATGTGTTCACGTCTTCTTCATTACCACAGGAACCAATGCATAATGGTTAAAACTGCTTTAAACACACAAATCTGACATCTGCAATAGCATGGACAGGGATCAAATTGGCCTTTAGTCTAAAACAGGCTATAATGCAGACAGATTGAGCCAATCAACCGGACAAAACTTTTTATGCTGCCTTCAGGAGCATGTCGTAAATATCACAATCATCAATTCTACATGCATGTGTACAGAATGCTATATACAGCACATAACAGTGGCAGTTGGGATTTCTAATTGAATGATAATGACCAATGCAAGGTACGCATGTGAATGTATACTTCCTAAATCAATAACTGATTGTAAGAGTTATTCGTTAAATGCTGTATTTTAAATTTGAATGTATCACCGCATGTACATTATAGTGTAAAATTGACTTTGTAAAAGCCAACTTTCAATTGTATTGAAAAAAGTGTGCGAGCAAAATGTGAGAATTCCAGATATGTGGGGAGTATGCCCTGGAATTTTGTCGAGGGGCAGTCTAGCTCAAACTTAGCAGAGGAGGAGGAGGAGAAAAAAAGACAAGATGAGTGGAAGAGAAGGAGGAGGTACAAAGAGGAAAAGCTATTTATTCCCAAGTGAGTCATTTTAGTTCCAAGTTTGGACATAGCTCATCATAAATTGTTTATATGTTTTAAACTATCCCTCTTGCCGTCGTCACTGAGAATGCCAGACTTGTATGCATTCTTGGAAATACAACAGCCAGTTGTGAGAGGTTGCATTCTGGGGAAATCTTATTACATTTCACCAGAAGAATGCCAATTTAATTTAAAGCTCAAGCTCAAAAATAGACATTTGCTCACAAGAGATGGCAGCAAACTTCACGTTAAATCAGTCAACCTTAGATTAATAGATTAACAGGAAGTTCCAGCAATATAGTGGCATTTTCATCCATTATCAAAGGGGACCACACTACAGCTGGGGATGTGGAGTACAAGCAGTCTGAAGAATTACTGCCGGGCTAGTGAACAAGTGGAGGGAACACAGCCAACTTATTTCTGCATTACAGCTAAAAAGAGAACCTTCTAAAGCACAAACATCCATACAGAGTCTCACACAGAAAGACACATGCTTATTTCAGTCCAGGTATACATACTGAGTGGATGCCATGAAGAAGTTTGTCCTTCTTGCATACCTAAAGTCTTACTAATACTGCAGTAGGCACAGCACGCGCTTTCAGAGGGAGCCAAGGCGAACATCAAATCCGAAAATACCACGTGAATATTTGTGTCCTTTCCAAGTTGTACTGAAGACAGTAAACCTTTCAAGATCGTGAGCAGAGAGAAGACTCTGTACAGCTCCCGTGTTCTTTTGTTATGGATATGTACACAGCATATTATTGTGCAGCAGTCATGTCAAACATAGACAGGATGCACACTGAAAAGACCAAAGACTTCTTCTTCTAAGACTTCTTATAACTTCAGAAAGCACTGGTGATATTTTGTTTGTTGATGCAGCAAGTACAGATGCTTTCAGCTCTTGCTCAGATAATGATGTTACTTCTATCATGCAAACACAGCGTGAATAAAATAAGAATGAGTGTGAATATCAGGATAATGCTTGACATGTGAGTTTCAGGTTTAGCAGTGTCACGGTAAACATAACGTGCATCGCACAATGGAGTCCTGTTGGGATCAGGGGGGAAAGGTTTGGTGTCCTCTGACCTGAATACATTTTTTTTGGGGGAGTGTCAAAGAAACTGGTGATGAAAAGTTGACCTCTGGTGATCTCTCTGTCCAGCTTTATTAAGCAACATGAAGCACTGGCTATTACAGCTAACATATTAGTAGCGGGGATCCAATTATGGGCTGTGGCCACGGAAGTCATATTAAAACTCATGACCAAGCAGAATCTTTGAGAGAAGGAAGTCTAGAAAATCAGCGCTCCACTGTCAGTTTAAGAACCACATTATATAACACAATAAGGAGTTTGGAATGAAGTGCTTTTGTGATTCTGCTTCTCCAATCATGGCTCCGAGTCCAACATGACCTGTATGATACAACACAGATTCTTACTAACAATTGTCCTTCTTACACTCACCATGCTCGCCTTTCTTTGCCATGCAAGCACATTATGTACCTTGCTACAACCTTGGACTCTGGGGTGTGTAAGCTAGAGATGGTCTGCGAGCTCCTGCTGAATTGAGATTAATAACAAATGTAGACAAGTCATTTGCAATAATATTTAATTAATTTGCACCACAAACCGCATGTCAGCTGTTTATGCGTTTACTGTATCTGAAGACTTCCTCACAACAATGCATGCATATCATGTGGAAGCGAAATGGTTTGTCACGTTGAAGGTGCTTCCCACCTTGCAAAGAAAAGTATTCCTTCCTGCAGATGTTACATTTTGGTAAATGTTTTTTTTCCATTAAGCTCTACCATCACCAACAGGTTTTGGTGAGCAGGTTTTGCTTTTTCCAAAGAAAAAGCAACAGACAAAATCCACAATTTTGGCAGATTCAATCACAACCTGACTAGAAATGAGGCTTGATGACTGTGTTCAGCAGTGATGATGTCTATAAGGGGTCTCAGGTGGAAGAGGAAAAACCAATTCGCCCCTCAAACAAGTTCTTAGTCCTGACCTGCTCCCACCTTTGAACTGCGCAGTCTCTCCTGCTGCCCTTGCACAACAAATAATTCGCTTGCCAGGGAGCAACTATTTACCGCGTTTGTTTGCTTTGCCGTCATCTGCAGCCAGTGTGACCCCCCCCACCCTCCCCTCCCCTCCCCCTTCAGCCCAGCATCAGCTACTCAACTAACCCGACACAGGCGCTGGTTACCACAGCAACCAAAACCTAGACTTATTTCCTAGCTTTAGTTCTTTTGACCAGCAAAAGACTCATTCATTTTTGGTTGGGGTAAGAAATGCATTACTCTGAAATCCCTGAAAACACTGTTCTCACTCAAATCAATTGTTGAAATTGTTGTTGTCAAAAAGACTGAACTCAGCTCAGCTTTCATTTCATGATGATGCATCTCTGAGCAACAAAAAAAAAAAAAAAAAAAACAGTTTGTGCGAGGGCAAGGAGGATCACATCAGTTAAATAGGAGATGTAAATGCATTCTGAATTTACACTTGAAAAAGTACATAACCTGTTACAAAGAGTGCCACAACAGTGTGTCTGCTGCATTAGTCACTTTACATCCCACTGGCAAAGTTTCAAAGCGTAGAAATGTCCTCAACAAAAAAAAAAAAAAGGAGCATTTAAACCATGTGGGTACGCATGCTGAATTTCCTACTTTCTGTACAATAGCATAGCTGGTCTGGGGCTCAGAGGAACTGTGCGGTTGCCTGCTCAGCTAGTCTAGTGGGTGTAGTGTGGCCAATGCTACTGAAAGTAGCGGCATCTGCCACAGAGACGTACAGTAACACTAGCCACAGGCATGTTAACTGTAACCCATGACCCATAAATGTAAGGCCATTGTCCACTGCCCCAGCACCAACTGAAATTTTCTGTCTCTGCTTCTTCTGTGTGTCTCTTTCACTCTGTGTAATTACAGCTTCACCCTCCACAGTAATTAGGGACTATTTCAACAAGGATGTGGAATGTCTCCATCTATTTTTCCCTCTCTTCATCTCCTTCTCTCTTCCACCCCCACAATAAAGCATTTTAATGCTTTCTATAAAGCAAGGAACATCCTTAAGTATGCCGTTTTTTGTTTTTTTTTGCGAAAGAAATAATATTTTGGACGATAGCCAAGCTAACAAGGTGACTTCAAATCAACCTCATCTGTCAGCGATGGCTGCGAAGCCTCTTCGTCAATACAGAGTATAGCCTTGGATTGAGCACTGAGCATCTCCCGTCTCTGTCCTTGAAAAAGCAGTGATGAGTAAAAGAAAAGAGAGAACGTCTCTAAACCATCCGCCCCCGGACGAGCAGAGAAGGTGGGTGTGTGGAGCAATAGTCCTCTCTCTCTCTCTCTGCATCGCAGTCAAAGGCACAGGGAACAAATCTGCTGTTCCACAGGCAATGAATGTTATGATATCTCCTGCAGTGCATAACGCAATCTTTTCGAGGCCCAGGGCACCGGCATGCATAAACTTGTTAAAACTATATTCTGGAGGCAGATGTTCAGGAGCTGAAGTCATTTTAAACTGCATTAAATCGCATATTATAAGGCAAGTGGCACCCGTTGAGATATATTGCTAGAAAAAAAAAGGGTAAATAAAGTGATGGATGGCGTATTCATTCAAGTGCTGGCAGTGACTACAGATGTCTTCCTAATGCAAGACCACAGGGACACAATGGACTGTATATACAGCAGACCGAGTTGGTTTACACTAGATCCCTTATGGTGCTTTTAGAGAGCACTTTTCATCACTTACGACAGGTTCAACATCTCCCTTTTACTGTATCCTCTTTCTGAAACACATTCATACTTGCAAAGAAAAAAAAAAAAAAACTATGTAACCTTCCCTCTCCATCTCTTTTCTTCACTCGCCTTCTCCAGCCCTTCGCCAAATGCACGTCTTTTAGCACAACGATATGACAGAAACACATAAGAATAATGGCACGTTGTTGCTAAGAGACCACCTGTTCAGATCTCCCACATGAGATTGTGGTGAAACTGTAGTCCTCTTATCATCATCAGAATATCATTCATTTGAGTGTAGTGAATGTCACAACAATATTGCAACTGAGAGAGAAGCCTGTTATATAACAAGATGTCTTTTAGGCAGATCAACTGAATTTTAGATAAGGGATTTTATCAAAACAGCATCCTGCAGCAGTATCAGACTCATGGCACAATGAAGATCCTATAACCAGAGTATAGTGTGTCACACTTGATCCAGTTAACGTCAAACAACTATTTTGCCTTCTCCATAACAGTCATTTGAGAAAATGGCAACCAGTGTTTTCCAAGCTGTGTTGACAATGAGGGAGTGGTGCTGCATGGGAAAATGAGTGTTGTCCTGAGGGCTGGTAGAGACGAGACACACCCTTCTATTCCCTTACCTGCTAAGGTGTGTTTAAAAACCTGCAGCGCTTGTATCAGGCACTGAACACATCACGCTTCCTGTGACAAAGACTCGACAAGTTAAAGTTGTATTGTGTTACAGGGTGTGTTCAGCTTAATCCTTGTAACCTTCCACAACCTTTGGGATACACTTTTGGGACAAAAGTTTTCGTTGGAAATCATGGTAGCTGTTACAAGGTTGAATTATTGACTGGCTTAACACACAGCCCTATTCTTCGTCGACCTCCAGTTTGATTAATCTGTTTGTTGACTTCAGCTCGTCCTACCCACCCTCCAAGCCAGGTCAGCACTCAGACTTCATCTATTGGCATGTTAAGAGGCTTGACCTGGAGCTCCGCCTCTCTCAGACAGCCAGCGACACGGCCAGCTGGTGGAGATGACTGTGGCGCGCGCACACACACACAGGCGCACACAAACACGCAAGCACTGAGTGTCAGTCTTAAGTATCTGTCTCACCCTGTCAGCGCGGGAATGACGATGCCAATCGTCACGTCTCGGACTGCCTCTCCATGTGAGGGAGGAAAACTGAAGTGAGTCACACAGGGATCATGCTGGGATTGCTGGGCTTACAGGGTTGACTCCCCTGTTGATTAAGATAAAGTCATCTCAAAAAAACCTAAGGAGTGCCTCTGGCCTTTATCGAAGGAATAACACTCACAGTGAGATTCTGAATCTTGAGTCTCGCCCTCACTGTGCCGACAGTCCCAGCCCTGTTAAACACACACTCTCAACTGGGCTAACATGAGTCACAGCAGTGCAGTTACCCCCCCCCCTATTCTCCCCTGCGATTACTCAGTACCTGCCCAGCTGCTGGCTGCAATGCCTGCCGTATGTTTTTACATATCCTTTTCCTCAGGAGATGTCTGCATGCATGCAAAGCAGACAAACACAATTACTGTCTACAGCGGGATTCAAATGTGTATTAGGAAGTTAAAGTCAGTTTCATTTTTCCCCAAAGTCAGTTTTGAAGTTGGAGGTGCATGGAAGTCTCCACGGTACAACAAGTGAAAGCTGTACAGTATGTCTATGAACCTAACTTTGGTAGACAAGTATATTTTGAGTCTCATGCATCACAGCAGTAGAAATATCCAATAATTGTGCCCTACTGTCTGTGCTGTCCTGTCTGTGTGATGGGGTTAACTCTCAGATTTTGGATACATTTTGCATCTTTTCAATTACTTATATAAGTTATATAATTTTAACACTTATGTAACAAGCCCTGCAGCTTCACCATTCCCTCAGTGTGGCTAACAATTGAATGAAATGAAATTTAAGTTGACAGTCTGCACTTCAAACCTGAAGTGTGACAATGTGTCATTCAGCATCCAAACTAATAGCAGCGCAGAGTTCAGCAACCAAACGTGCCAATTAAAGCCTATACTTACAATCAAACACCAGCTCTTTCTACTCCAAGTGTGGTCATAAGGTTATACAGACTGCGCCAGTCAAAAGGAACCCATCCCTTTAAATATTAATGCACAGTGAGAAACTTGCTTTTACAGTGCTGGGTCGGCGCAGAAAGCACGAAGAATGCCAAATAAGCAGCGACTATAGATAACATCCTCTCTGACCTCCTAGCCTTTGCCACTGGGTCAGATCCGCAGTGTGGAAGAGGGAGTCTGTCTCTCCACTCCAGTGCCTATCAGCGTTCCTAGCTGTCAGGGCTCTGACGGGTTGCCTAGACCCCAGAGACAGAGACCCACTGCTGTGCTTGCACTTGAATGAGCAAGAGCATCTGCAGAGGGCTCAGTATCCAAACACCTACAACGTGTCTATGCTGATTAACCCACATCAGTAGGTGTAAACACTTGGATAAACCCCGACAGAGCATCGCACGCGAACAATTCAGCACAGAAATAGCCACCTGAAAAATTTGCTTCCCATGTTGGCTCTAAAAGAAGCACCAGTCAGTCAGTCTCTGCTCATCTGACCTCCTTTCTGATGGATGTCTATTCCCTGCAGGACAATGAGCAGCTCCCTTCTACCTGCTCTGGAGCTACGGCCTTCTGTTAGGGGAACTACTGCTGCCTTAGGGTGCCGGGGGGTTGTTAAAAGTAGAGTAACATTTAGTTATTATGTATAAATAATGAATTATAATCTTTAGAAAGAGATCTCCTTTGGTATTAGCTAGCTTTAGTCAAAATAGGAACCCGAGATTATCATAATACAGAAACAGGTGTGGTGTCCGCATAACAGGAAGTTTTGTTAACATTCCATCAGTAGGTGCCGGCAACTCTGAAACACAATAAAGATAGTGAACCACAGCCAGCAATAACTAATAGGAAGTTTTACTGAATTGTGCAGCAATTAGTGCTGAAAAGCTGTCAACCATTTTGATAATCAATGCATTTATCCCCAAGTCTTTTGTCAAGCAATATGGCTCGTTCCAGTTTCTCAAATATGAGAAGAATATGTTGCTTGTTTCTGTTTTATATCATGGAATACATTTTGGTTTTGGACTATTAGACAAAATAAGCAATTTAAAGACTTTTTGGGGGGGATTTAGGCACCTGTGATGGACATTTTCCAGGCTTACAGAATGATTTATTGGTATAAAAATACTCTGTAGTCTTCTGCCCTTCCGTTTTGCTAATAATCCTTTTAATCCTTTTTTTTTTGTGAGGCTCTAGAATTGCATGCAAAGTTCAAACAGGTTTTTTTTTTTTAAGTAGAGAACATGATTGATGTTGAAATCCCTATGGGGCAAATGTTTACTTGTTGCAACAGAGAAGCCCTCTGCTCCTCGAACACTGACTTCAGGAATGCAACGCGTCCCTATTTCAGCAAGAGAACTGTAGAAATCTGCAGGAATCCAATAGGGAATAGCCTATATGGGCCTACATGTAGGATTTAGGTGAGTGAATGAGTGAATGAGTGACTTCGACTTTGCAAGCACTGGTGCAATTTTGTCTTAATGATCAAATTAATCAACATCAAAAGTGTCTCGGGAAAAGTAGCTATGTGGAGGTGGAAGAAACCCCAAACATAGATCATTTTGGTCGATTGGCAACTGATCAAACAACCAACCAACTGAGCTACTGCGCCTCTCCCTAAAGAGATTATCGAAGAAAAAAAACCATGAGGCTCCGAGTGCGACGACTTGATCAATGAATAATAAATTCGGCTTTATGGTGGAATTAGACTGTGTGTCTGACGGCTGAAATCCCATTATCACAAGCATTTCAAAACTTTATTAATTAGTTGAACCCTACCTTATAGACATTTTCCGTAAAGCGGTGAACCTCGTCGGTGCGAGACATCGTGAAATCTTCAGCCAGGACCATAAACGTTTTTTTCCTTGAACCGTGTATCCGTGTGAAAAAGGGGGGGAGGGTAAATACAGGAATTTAATAAAACAATAGGCGAGGAAATGCGCCTGTGAGAGTGAGACGATGCTGAGCTCCCGAAGCCCCACTTCAACTAAACACACCTTCCCTCACCAGCGCGCACTGACAGCCCGCTGCTGCCTTCAGGGACTCCTCGAGAGCCCCGTGTTCGTACTTGCAGTCTCAGATGCGGGGTGTGTGTTCAGGTAGAAATAGAGTTTTAAAAAAAAAACATAGGACACACAGGGTAAATAAACAGGACAATGCAACATTGAATACATGTCATTTAGTTTGTGAATCAAAAGACACCGTGCACGAGCAGCAAGCGAAACAGGCGCGCTTACGGACAAAAGCAATATTTCCCACGGTATTGCAATGCAGCACCATCTTGTGAAAGTGCAGATTTGCAGCCCGCCCCCATATTTCTGTACCAATTGAGCTCCACCATTCCTATAATATACGGAGGCAAATGTGCTTTTGTATAAATACCATCACATTTTGAAATGTTGTTCTTACCCTTAAAAAAAAAAAAAAAAAAAAAAAAAAATATATATATATATATATATATATATATATATATATATAGACAGGGCCACTCTGCTACATGAAAATGACTTATTTGATAGGTATTTAAGTATATTTTTCTAGTAATACTTATGCACTTATACCTAAGAAACATTTTGAATCCTGGACTTTTTTACATTGTGGTTTTGCTACTTTTACCTAATTAAAGGACCTAAATACTTCTTTTGTCTTCGGAATATATGAGTCCTTAACAGACATAATTACAGTATAGACCCTGCCCCCCAGCGTACCACCTGCACCTGTATGCTTCAAAGGACCAGAGACATGCTTTTTGCTTTCTGCCTCTGTCCATTAAAGCCTCTGTGCACACAAATGGTGTCATTTAGGTGACCTATAAAATGATGTGCAGTGCAGTCGTCGCCTTGAAGTTTATCTTCCTTCTGTTTTCAAAATATTGTATGTATATAATTGCATTATGTAAGGCCATAAGCTAGTCATACTCTGACTGTTTTCAGTAACACCCTAGGTGATGTTTTTCTCACAGTGGGTAATTTGTGTTAGCTTCATTGTACATGCTAATTAGAGACTAAGTGCCCACTTGGTGTAGGATTGTAAATACTATATTGGCTTTCTTGTCTAAACATGTCCCACATATCAGCAACATGAGCTTTCTACTTTCTGTCAATAACTACACACACTTCACTGATGAGATATGAATGAAGACACCTGTTTTGTATGCTGTTGACTCAAAAAACTAGCAAGTAGTGCCCCCTTCTGGAGAAAGCATTTGACACACAAGAATAAAATAGTATGAGATTCATTGACAGGAGAGCCATAGAATCTTTATTGTCACACAACTTAAAAAAGTCAGAAAAAAGAAGATAAATCAGTTTGTGAAAGAAAAGCCAAGAAAACATATTGTTGCCACAGCTCAATTTAATATGTAGAAACAACTGAATTTTATGTGCAAAACATCTAAAAATGAGTCCTGTAATTTCAGTTACGCCATAACCAGCACAGTTACAATGTGACGTTACTTTTCTAATGCAAGTCAGACACAGAGGAAAAGAACATTTCACTTCCTTTATGTAGTTATTTGAGGGGAGCAGCAAACCCAAATACAATCTGCAGGTCCCCACTAACAATGAAGGATGAAATACTGAAATTAACAGAATCCCCATCAGGACATAGAGAGCTTATTCTAATGGGAGGTCAACACTGGATATAAACCACAAAATAAAGTCTGTTAGGCCGCCAGCATCTCTCTGTCTGGCTTGTTCTTCGCTTCTCTCCTCTCTGCAACACAAAGCCAAAAAAAAAAGGAAATAAAATCAGTCTGGCATCAAATACAAATATATCAAGTATGTAAGGAATGCTTCACAGTGTGAAATAAGACCTGGTCCAGCTTTAGCTGCCTCTGGGACCTCTGGTATCGGTTCAGTTGGGACGTCTGGAAGTGCTACATCTTCTCCCTGTTGCAGTAGAAGGGACAGAGACAACACATGATATGCAGACCAACTAGATTCAGTGGCTACTAAAGCAAAGCACTTTAACTGCATTTAGAACTGTTTCTAGGGAAACTGTGTCGCTTTTCCCCTTCATTCCTTTATTGTGCTGATAGATATTCTGATATTTTATTCTACTACAAATGCAATTTTCAGTGCAATACAATCTATATGTTTTATTAGTTTAATTGGAACAAACCCAGTCTTAGAATCAGTGTCTCTTTTCAAAAATGAAACATAGTCATTTACGTAGTTTGACAGGCTTCGGGGTGTGTGTCATTTGGAATAATAATTAGATTACAAAAGAGAAAAATAAATGTCTGGAAGTTTTAATTATTAATCAACCAAATTACAGCTTATTTTTACATAAAAGACACAGTGGCTTTCTTTAAAAATCTTTGAACTTTGCTAGAATTATTTCCCTCCTCGAGAAACAGACACAGTACAAATGTGAGGACAGAAAACCAACATGCAGTTTTGGTATGAAATCCCCCACTTGACTCAACTCACATGCTTTAACCACAGCACTGCTCCAATGGAAGTGCAAAGTGGCCAACATCTGAAGCATGTGGTAACACCAGGCCTCAGTGTGTGTAACTATAAATGTGAAGTGGGGTGTTACAGGAAACAAGCGTGCATGCTCAGCAAACATTCCCTGTATTAATAAAGGTTAAACACGCAGCTTAACACCCACCTGAGTGATAGCTTCCAGCTCTGCTAAAACAGCATCCTCATCCTCCTGCGTCAGGGATCCAGCCAGCATTTCATCTATTTGCTGCAGGAGCAAAAGATGCGAATTAGTTTTTTGGCCATTATCTCTAATGAAAATTTAATGACTTTGAGTTGTGCACAATACTGGTTTTAATAAACAATTAATGGAAAAGTAGAAATAACTGCAGGTGCACTTAATTAACATCAAGCAGACATTTACCCTTTGATATTCAATTGATTCCTGGGTCTCATCCAAGATTCTCTCCACATCTTCTATTGACATGATCTGTCACAAACAAGGGAGGGAAGCCCGTGTTACAGAGGAAAAGTGTTTTGGATGAAAAGTGTTTCTCACATATTCTGGCTGGGCTTGTGAATTTTCCTGGGCAAGATCTGTACACTGTATCCAAGGATGTGCAGCAGTCACACCGCTATAGTCAAGGCTTTGCTTCTTAATCCTTTAATCTTCAAACAATGTGTAACAGCTATGCTAACACAAACCACAAGCTTTCTGTGCTACTGCTCAATCCTCACCCAAGGATAACATTAAACAAAGTACGCTTATCAGTGGAAAGTTTGACATTGTAACAGTATAGACACACATGTCAAAAGCTTAAGGGGGTATTATTATGCTTTTTAAAGGCATATTATAAACACAAAAGACAAGAAAAAAAAACAAAGGATATATACCTCGTGCATACTCTTCAGACAATCATTGCCGACCTTAAGCCCCTCGATGACTTTCATCTCAATTTGCATGAATTCAATATCTTGAACCTGTGGACAAATATTATCATGTTAAAAATTCAAATTGCAAACTTAAAGACGTGAATAACAAACAAACAAAAACAACTAAGTTGCAAACTTTTGTTTGTCTGTTTTTATGTTCCCGAACAAAATTGACTTCACAGTGGTTACACTGTA
Organism: Scomberomorus guttatus; assembly: GCA_038419695.1. NCBI lineage: Eukaryota > Metazoa > Chordata > Actinopteri > Scombriformes > Scombridae > Scomberomorus > Scomberomorus guttatus. Next base: position 11,315,283 of record CM076459.1, read on the forward strand.
TACGCTTCAACACCAATAAGTTCTTACTATATTGACTTTGAGACAGCAATTCACTGTAAACAAACAGCTGAGAATGGCAACACATCTATAATTTTCTACACACTTTTTTACAGTTCAGATTTCAGTTGGATTTTGTAGAAAATCTGCTTGACTGAATTATAGCACAAAGGGAGATTACGGCACAAAGCAGGAAGAGATCATAATTGAAATTAGAGCTTTTTGAGTTTCCTTCCATGTAAGATGGTGGAATGACTGAGACACCTTTGGAAATGTTTATTTCTTATTTTAATATTCACATAGAATCCTTCTTGTTAAACACATTTGTTTTTAAGTATAAATCTGATGTAGCCATGAGCTGTGGCTTAGTGGCTTTTGCCTTTTTTGCCTAAGTTATTAGAGAGGTTGGTGTTTAAATTAATATGTTGAACTTAACTAAAAAGAAGTCAATCTTTGCTTTTCTTTGAGAAATAAATATCTTTATGTAGCGTAGTTAGAAGATTGCAGTACACCATGGTAGTATTCCTTAAAGATGATGGAGTCAAATAGAGTAATCTCACAAACTCTTACCATGCGCTCCAGGTTAGAAATCTGATTTTCTGTCTTGTCTAGTAGCTGATCTTGATACCGCTTCTTCTTAAGAAGCAGCAGAGCCTTTCTGCAATACATACAATGTATTTACTGTGGGACACAACACATATACACAGAAGTACAGTATTTACAAGCAGTACGAGTAAAAGCTGCACTTTGATCAACCGTATACATCTGTCTAAAAATAATACAATAAAACAATTAATATTAACTGCATACATAGTGGTGTCAACCTACATTGCAATAAAACTATTATTTCAGATCAGAACTATGCTAACAAAATGTAGTTGTATTTTTAATACTTACTCTTTTCTGCCATCTTTTAGCAATTGCTTTGCCAGAAGTCGCTCTTTCTCCAACTGTAGGGTGATTCTCTTCTGGTACTGCTTCAGCTTATCTCTCTGCTGTTTCAATTGCTAGGGGGGGGGGAGCAAAAGGTCAGAAAATTACTAAACAGCCAATGTGTGACACCTAAATTAAGTTAAAAATGAATAGCTGGCTAGTTTGCAAAATACTACATAGCACACTGAGCGACCAAAAAAGCCTTAAAATATGCACGATGTTAATATCTCTCAGCAAAATGCAAACCAATAACAAAACAGATATAGCCTTAAAGCTGACTCAGTACATATACACCTTGTTAATAAAGAATTAAAAGTATATTTCACAATGGTTATATTCATTAAATGGCTGTTTTGTGCTGCATTACAAGGCTAAGGACTGTATTTTTTTCTGTTCACTCAGTGTTCGATTTTATAGCAACTGCTGTCGAAGAGACAGATGTTGGGGAACACTTTGCTCGTTCAAATGATTTATGTGTAACGACTAATTGCAGAGAAATCCATTCGTAAACACATCGGCTGACACTAATCCATATTGCAGGCTGCTAATACTAGCTTTGTCTTCATTGCAACGGGACTAATCTGCTGCTCCCACCGCTTTCAGCTCACCAAAATGGCTTTGTCTTGTTCCGTTACACGAGAAGGTCGACTCTTTCTCCCAAAAACGTTTCCCATTATTTAGCCACATCCCCGCCACATTCTCCTTCATCAGCAGATAAAATATCACTTCTTACTGAACATTTTTCCATGAAAATAAGCAGCCTAAAACGGCTAGCAGGCTAACTAACTTCCACCATATCCACAGTTTTTCCGTGTTTCCTACGGCAAGCGAGGTAGGACATGCATGGTCTACGGTTTTACAGGAATTCCGTCCAGTTTATATATATATATATATATATATATATAGATAGATAGATAAATAGATATAGATATAGATATAGATATAGATATAGATATAGATAGATAGATAGATATAGATATAGATATAGATAGATAAATGATCATAATAGATGATCATAATTAACTAAAAAAATGTCAGTTTAACGGCACTATAACAGCAGAAATTATTTTTTATTGACAAGCTTCCAATAAAACATGATATCTGAAAGGACTGACATGATATTTGCACCCTGACATCAGTATAATTGACCTCGCGAGAACCATGGACAATCCCTGGGGGATCCAGGATCAGCACCTTGGACAGCGATCATGACACTGCAAAAAGATGTGAGCAGAACAAGAAGACGAAAGGATGACATATATGCTGTGGGCTGATCAATTCAACCTACAGGTGTCACAGTTTTTTAATTAAGTTAACATAGTTTTGTTCCAGTCCAAAACTCTCCATTCGCATTGAGTCACATTTACACGGGCTCTGGTGGAAAATAAATGAGTCACATACCCCACTGCTTCAACTGGACAGGACAGTTTTTATCTAATTGTGTAGAAACAATACTTTTGAATTGATTTGTTTATATTACTGTGCTGTGAAGGTGGCTTGTATGCCCTGTATGCAAGTCTGAATGATAAATTCATTTTGTGAACTATTCAAGACACAGTCTGGCCTATAGGCAGTTATAGTAGAGAATAATGGCACAATAACACATGCGGTTGAATACAACATTTTATGGTCAAACATCAGTTTAGTTTGATACATCATCCAACATAGAAAACAGCATACAACCTATTTCTCCAACACTGAAGATTACAATTTCTCATCCACAAGACACGGTGGGTCGATGCAAACACACTACTCTGTTATGCTTATTCAGTCCAGGGTAATATTTCACATGCAGCTGCTATACAGTCTCCAGATGTATCAAAACAATCAACCCCTCAGCTATGACTATTGGACTCATCCCTGATAAGCAGGTCATACAATGCAACACACGTATCACAAAAAAAAAAAAAAAAAAAAGAGATGCTTAAATCTGTGACAGTTACACATCTAGAAACAGAGAAATAAAATTAACCACACATATCAAGTGAGTATCATCTTTGGCTGTTCACAACAAAAAACTATGTTTTCTGTCAATGACCTGTTTACAATGATCCAGTGTTTTTTAAAAGTCAAAATTTTGGTGTTTTAGTTCATATGGCACCATTAAAAATTACATGAAGGCCTAAAATATTAAGAAATAAAATTACCTCCAAAGAGTAGGGATATTGCAAAAATCAAAATACAATGATGGAAGGAGTGTGTATTAGTCATATTCAGCCATCACACCTAACATCAAAGTACTGACCATGTTGTTGATCATACTCCTGCAGACCACCAGAATATAGAGAAAAGTTAAAACAAACAAAAAAAAAACATTGTTTGATCCAATCAGTTCAAACGCTCTTGATTTAGCTCACATAAATGCTTATATTGGAGCAGATGATGATGTATGGCGCCATAAATCATGACATCATCAACAGTCTTAGATCAACCTGTATGGGGCCTCTCTGTTCAGAACTGCACGCAGAGCTTTAAGAGCACTGCGTTGGTGTGTTACTGAGGTAATTGCCTAATATGGCCTGCTATCATGTTTCAGATTGGGACGGCATACTGCAGCCCCTGTAAACAGGATTATGCCATGAAGACAGCTTTCTTGGTAAGAACCCAGAGTCTCAGACAGTGCTTTTCTGAAAAGGATTCAGTACGTAGCAGGCTACACCTGGAGGTCAGCCCCAAAGTGTCTGATCTGGGCATCAGTCATAGATAGATAGGCGGTCCTCATACTGGGCGTATACTGCAAAGAAAAATTATTGAAAAACACACTTTAGCACATTTGCATTTAAATAACAGCATCTTAAAATATCATCTTCAAGTGACACATGAAAATGGTGTGATCCGAGATCCAATCTGTGTTCTTGTGATTATGCCCTTTAATTAGTAAGTTATGGAAGCAGGGGATGGTATTTTAATTGTGTCGGTACAGTTCAGGGAGTTAAGTGCAGGTAAAGAGCAGACAGAGGACATGAGTCAGGGGTCACAGAATAAGTTACACTCACATGAAACACTCTGTGGACACAACAGTGCCAGAAGGTCAAAGATCACGCAGCTGTGGTACAGCAACCCTTTGGATTATACAGTAGGATCAAACATGTTGCATGGCAAGCAATATTAAATAAGCCCACAGTGTGTTTCAGAGAGTGCAATGAAAATGAACTCAAATAAATCAAAAAGTAGTTAGACAACAGAAAACTTACAGTTTTTTAAAAGTCTGAGTTAAAGAAATGAAAATAAGAAAAAGGGTTAGTTACAAAGCACTAGTTAATATTCAGCAGTGATATAATTTTGTGCAACTGCTCACATGAAATCGTAAGTAGAATGCAACAAAACAGGCTTAACAAAAACAAAACAGAACAAAGCAAAAATTATATAGCTGTCTCAGTAGATCCATACAACACTGCAGTGTTGCTAATTTACTGCAAATATATTTTCCAATGATTTACGCATATCAGTTAAGCAAACAAACACCACATTCTGTTGATAATACATATCTAGAGTCAATCTCAAATCTGAAACAATGGTCCACATTCTCTACCTCTCCCTTAAAAAGGAGTTTCAATTCATTGGTACGCTGTGAACGCAGTCCAAGCACTGAGTCAGCCAGGCAAAAGAAAAACTTTGCTTAAGAGAAACTTTAACTGTGGATTTACCTGTGTCATCTATTATTTAGCTCCAGCTCTTTAGACACACCACGTGCTTATAGAGTATGAGCTGAGCTCTACCATTAAAACTAGACACCTGCTGTGAGCATCAGCAGGCAGCAGCACGGTCTTTATCAAACACTAACCCATGGTTATTTTACACATACGTAAATGTGGGAATTAACCATAACCATTAATTTGCAACAACCAGAAATACAATTCAAGACAATGCTGAAAAGGATATGAGCATATGCTTAGAGCTTACAGTAAGAGTGTCTGCATGAATACAGATGGCACTCGACTATAGATGAACGCACTTTAGTCAATGGCCAGCAGAGGGCAGTCTTCCATCGCTTGCAAATCCCCTCACTAGGTGGTGACAGTGTGAGGTTGTGCACAGTGTATATGCATTGCTATGTTTATTGTGGTGATATGCATGCGTCCTGTTAGTGTTGTAGCAGTGTTGAGGTCAGTAGTGCCATCATCGTCATCACACTAGGGACACTAGAACCTCATAGGGCCAACGCACCGAGGGAGGTGGGGATCCTCTTCCTATCAGTGGCACGTTCTCATATCGAGGGCTCCCTCCAAACAGCATGGACTGATTCCTATCACAGAGAGGGAAAGAAAGATAGTGAGAGATTTAACACACATATACTAATATACTGTCATCATCCACTGATCTTACATGTATTCAGGAGGTGGTATGACATTAGAAGCAGATTGTGGAGGTGGATGAAGGCTGGCCTGGCTGCCGAGGCTGCTGGTATAGCTACAGAAACTGTGGATGTTGGACCTTCTGGGGTTGTAGGATATCCGTCGCGCCTGGGGGTTGAACGGGTCCTCTTCATCTATGTCATCATACTCTTTATCCCTGGATGAAAGTGGTACACCCGCACAAACACACGCGCAGACAAAGCCAGAAACAGAGAGAGTGCATCCGTTAACACTTTGCAGGAGAGCTTTGCGGGTAGTATATTATGGGATAAGGGGGTTGCTTGGTGCTGACCTGCTGCTCATTAGTGTCCACACTCGGATAATCGCACACAGCATGGCAGAGAGTGCGCAGGCAGCCAGCAGAGAAAACAAAGAGAGGTAGAGGAGCCCTTCCACCCCATCATAGCACACACCCATTAGGGCATCCAGGTAGTCCTACAGACAAACACACAGAGATATACAGAATAGCGCAGTCAGTTATTATCAGTGTCTAGTAAAAAATATTACCTTTCACAAACAAAAGTCCTGTCTTCAGATAGAACAGCAATGTACTATGTGTTCTTCTCCTGGTTCTGCAATATTATGACAATTTCATCCATACACTGAAGTTAAAAAGTGATGATTGGAGTTTACATACAATAAGCAGCAGGCTTTCCTAACACTAGATGGCTAAACCAGACCAAACAAGCCTTAACACTACCCCAACAATAACATCAACTACATTATCTTATGGTGAACCCAATTTATTAATTTAAGGGTGAATTATTTAAAGTCTAAAACTCTGTGCAAGATAAAACTCTGACATTCTGAAACCTGAAAAAGTAAAGTTAAACCTTAAAGGCAGAAAAACTGGGGGTGGTAAATAGAGCCTGTCTAGCAGATATGGAGTGCACTGACAGTTGCAATGGTGTATATACACATACATCACAGATGGCAGTCTATGAGAAGTACATAAAGATAAGGTTGAGAATCAGTGAAGTTGGTCTTTTAAGTGGCTTTGGGCTACAAGTGCCACGAATGCTACAAAGCAGCCCTATTAAAATGTGTCCTGGTTGGAGTCTGACCTTACCTTGTGTAGCCCACGGCAGTCGAGCAAGGCTGTTAGCTGGTGTAGACTGAACTCAGTGGAGTTCAACAGTCGCTGGATCCCCAAAAGGTCTCTCTGTATAACAAGGTATAAAAGGGCAGAGAATGATACACACCTTTCCACAGTCTGGTGTAATAGTCTGTCAGCCAGCCACTTACCTCAGCAGTGGGGAACATGGGCACCGAGAATTGCATCAAGCCCTGGATCTGGATTTGCATGGTGGTCAGGGAACGCTGGCAGACTGTCAAAGACTGTGAAAACATAATCGCCCAACCAACATCACACGCAGAGACATCCACCACAAACAATGAGAGGATCATATTAAGGGAAGCTTTGTTTAAGAGTAGCGTGTCAACAAGTAATTTGGTGTTAAGTAAAGCTATAATGCGCTTAACAGGGGACACATTTGTTTCCAGGCAGACAGGCCCAGATTATCCTTTGCCACCAATCATCTCGCCCATCAATCACTGTCCCTCCTCCCAATATCACCACCCAATCTCAAGCACAAAAGAAAGAGAAATATTTTTATCAACTAGGCCATCAGATAAAAGATTATCCTTACCTCCTTAACAGGCATCGTTTTAATCTCTAAATGGATACTGTGACAATTACTAACCATGTGGGTTTTAATAATAATTGGTCATGGATTTAGACTCCATGAGTTTGCTTAATACATGCCACACACATACAGTACTGCTCATAAAAAGGGACACTATAGACATAAGAAGTAGTTGGATCAAACATAGTTTCTCCTTTTAATGCCCTGCAAATGCTGAACTGTGTGTGGTGGGAAACTGGAGCGTTCCTCAAGAAAGAAAGCCTCCTCCTCATCATGTAAATGGGCATCAAATGCACACTCTGTCCGCTTCAGTCATAGATTAGTTGATCATGGAAGCTGTTGCACTATACCCATCATCGTCATCCGGTGCATCTGATCATGTAAAAAGACCTTCACAGTTGTACTACCACACCCAGTCGAATGGCTCTCGTTTACAGATCCGACACCATGTTTGTAATAGACATTCAGATGTAAGACATTTAGAAATACAATAAAAGACAACTGGAGTTTTGTGCTTTTTTATAAGGTTATAAGTCTATGTTGCTGACCTTCAAATTAAGTGGTTTCCGAGTAGCAGCCCTGGATTAAAGTTGCAATAAATGATATTTAGCCGTATTAGTTGTAATGACGTCCTTACCAGTGACTGAAGTCACACTCCCTCTGTGTGTGTTATCTGAGCGGTAGCCCTGCTGGCTGTGCGAGCATGTTAGTGTATGTGAGCGTGCATGTTAGTGCATGTGAGTCCCTCCGTGTCCTCCGCATCTGTTTCCAAGATTGCAGCCACGTCACAAACTTTCTCAAATTACAGCTAAACAGTACACTATAATATGATTCTGAAAGCATTTGAGGTGTGAAATAGGCAATGCACTAACAGATCCATATTTGATCAGCACTGCCTAGTTTGACAGTTTGATCTGAGTTTTGTGAGTTGTCGGCTTTTTTTTTTGCTTTTTTTTTTTAAACGTCACACGCGTTTGTTTCGGTCTGAGATGTTGGTGCTACAGTGCGACATCTAGTGGCTGAATGTCACCAGTGTCGTGTATTACAACTTTAAGTTCCAGTTTTGTGACGCTCATGCTGTTCAGTTTTTGTTAAGGTTGTGTTACAGCTATGGTCATTTTTAAAGCAATTTAAATGCACCTGCAACTCAAGCATTACGATTCAATAATTCGGATCTTTGGAAACATGTTAGGAGTTAAAATGTTTCTTTGAAAAGTCATACAAGCAAGAAGTGATGGGCTGATGTCTTAAAACACCTAAATAAATCAGTATTACATTAGTTGCCTACAGTTGCATACGGTAGCTGCCTTTATGCATGATACAAAGTTGAATAAATAAACAAAAATGTTGCTAGTGAGAGTACCCCAAGGCAGAGATTATGCACAGGGTAAAAGATACGGCTAATTTTTGGAGGCCCACATATGAAAAAGGAATATTCTTTGATCAAAGTTTCAAATCAAATCACTTTAAGTAATTAAATTAGTGTTGGGGGCTCATTTTTCAGAACAGCCGATTAGGACCCGATAATGATCTAGCTGCCTGGCATCTAACAAGGAAAAACTCATTTTAAAATAGCAATACATTTTCCAGTGTGTGAGTCTCAGTAAACAACTACTTGTGCAAGCAGACAGCTGAGACTTTGGACATACCTGTTGGAAGGGGTTTGGTAGATTCGGACTGCAGAACAAATAATAGTGTGCAACATCTGGAGGGTGAGAGAAAAAGGGAGAGAGAGAGAGAGAAAGAGAGGGAGGGAGATTAGCCTTCTGTCTTAACATTCAGTGACAGAGAGCTGGTATCTGTGCACTTCTTTTTATAGAGATAAATTACCTGCACTGAGGAAATCCTTGGTTTGGTTAACAATAAACTTGTTTGGAGACACACAGAAGTCACTGGTGCCCTGTAGGAAAACAACAACACGCTGTAATCTTGCAAGCATGCAAGACCAAAATGTATTCAAGCCATGAACTAGATCCAATTTCTTGTGCAGCAACTGAGTAAAACTGATTTTACACCGGGCAGTTATTGACAATCGCTCAACAACACAAACTATTCGTTTTAAAACATTTTTATCACACCCTTCAACTCCGGTGCGAGCGAGCCTGTGAAATGAAATGCCCATAGACATGTGCAATACAGACTGCACAGATTTTAGGCTCACACCTCCACATGCATATACACACACAAGCACACTGAAAAATGTGTGGTATGTAGCAACAGATCTCAGGCTTTATTGACCGTATAGAACATGTGCTTTGCTGACCATGGTTGAAATCTACAAAATATTTTCATACTCCTTAATTCATACAGGAAGAGTTGCTAACGTGCATGCATAAGCAATTAGGGGTCAAGGTCACACATTCTGTGTGCACTTAGTCTTCAGAACCTAAAAAGACAGCAATAAAAAAGGCAAACAACAAAAATAACTTAAACATAATAATTTCTCACATGCATGCATAATTCACAGCAGGGGAAAATAACAGACTACCCCTTCAAATTGATCAAGTTCAAAGGGATCAAGAAATCGGCCATTTATTCCTAATATAGTCTTGTGTCCACTACTTGTCATGTCAGCCCCAAACAAACGTATCTCTCAACAAAATTTCATTGTAAAGCATGGCTCAAAGGACTTTACAGTGAGAAAACAAAGCAATGATCAATAAAAAACATAATAATAATAAATACATGTCCTACAGGATGCAACAAAATAAAACACAGGATTACAACCATGAAGCAAGCACACGACACAAAATAAGTCTCTACCTAACCTTCATTTTCACTTTCTATTGTAAGACTGATACTTCTCCCGCCTTACTTTCAGATTATAAACTCGTCCCTAGTCTGAACTGCAATCATATGACATTTGTTTCCAGCAAAAAAACTGTATGGCAACATGTCGGCGCTGTTGCTGGATGTTACCCTTCATCTCTACCTCATTATACTAGCAGGGACATTTTGTTTATGCCGCGTCTCATCAAAAATGTATAAATTTATGAGCATTTTCTAGGACAACACCATCATCTACCTTCTTTTCACGATGCGCCATGCTTTTTGCACAACACAGTTTGGAGTAATGATGTACAGGGGCAACAAGTTCATCTGCTTGTTTTGCTTCCTGCCCCACATTCAAATTCAATTACCTAAGCTTGTGTTCTTTGACAACCCACTTCTGTGTGGAGGACTGGGTTGAGTTTAAAGAGGTGAAATACAGGTTAAGCAAGGCGGTGGAAGAGGCTAAACGACTGTACTTAGAGAACACATCGCCCCTGACTCCAGTTATCATCTTCAGCTCCCCCACTTCAGTGGGGGGCCAGGCCACCTACAAAGCCAACAGGTCTGTAGACAATGCAGTCAACATGGCCCTCCATTACATCCTCTAGCACCTGACCATCAGCACCAGTTCCACTCAAGGCTGCGCCCTTTCTCCATTTCTTTTCTCCCTGTACACCAACAGCTGTGCCTCCAGTCATCAGTCCATCAAGCTCCTGAAGTTCGCGGATGACACCACCCTCATTACACCAAGCATCTCTGGTGGGAATGACACCGCCTACAGGTGGGAGATTGACCATCTGGTGACTTGGTGTGGACAAAACAACTTGGAGCTCAATGCTCTAAAGACAGTGGAGATGGTTGTGGATTTCAGAAGGAACACAGCCCCACCCGCCCCCATCTCCCTGTGTGACTCCTCAGTCGATGCTGTGGAGTCCTTCCGCTTCCTGCATGGGAACCATCATCAGCCAGGACCTCAAGTGGAAGCAGAACATCGGTGGCCTCACCAAGAAGGCTCAGTAGAGGGCATACTTCCTGTGGAACCTCAACCTGCCAAAGTCAATGATGGTGCACTTCTACACTGCCGTCATTGAATCCATCCTCACCTCCTCCATCACCATCTGGTATGCTGCTGCAACTGCCAAGGACAAGAGCAGACTGCAGCGTAATCTGCCGTCCCTCCAGGACCTGCATGCCTCCAGGACACTGAAGTGAGCAGGGAAGATCATGGCCAACCCCTCCCACCCCAGACATAAACTTTTTGAAATGCTCCCCTCCAGCAAGAGGCTAAGGTCTGTGAGGACCAAACCCTCACATTTCTTCCCATCTGCAGCCGGCCTCATCAACAAGGCCTGAGACTTCCTGTGGACATTACACATTATATTAATGTACTGTAATGTAGCACATCTGTGATTTTTGATCTAACATGGCGTGTTACATTAACACAACTTGTATTATTATTATTATTATTATTATGAATTGCAAACTGCATATACTGTTTACTCCTGGGCAATATTTTGTACATTTCATCTATCTCATTTTCTTCTATTTAAAATTAAACATTGTAGCAGCTCTTCTCACTTAGAATATATTTTACATATTTTTTTGTAAATTCTTTCTTTTTTATATTATTTAGGATTACTTAATTGTGTGCATATTTTGACTGTTGTGCACCACAACAACACCAAAGCAAATTCCTTGTATGTGCAAACCTACTTGGCAATAAACCTGATCTTGATTCTTATTCTATTAATAACTAGGCAGGTATAGTTATTGAGGAAATTAAACAGTCTGAAAATGACAGGGAGATGCATGGTAGCAGCGAGGTCAGAGGTTTTAATGCAGGGTCATGTTCTACAGTAATGAGCTGAGCTAAACAACAGGAACAGTCCAAGATATTGGTAATCTGGCTTGACAACTGCAGAGAAGCAAAGTATTTATCAATAACCGCAGCAGATGTCTGTATTTCACACCCTTGTAGTTAATTTCAAGTTAAAGTCAGCTGCCACCACCCTCTGCTACAGCCTTTCTCTCTCAACTGCCTCACAGCTGTCTAGATGTCAAATCCTGTGGGATAATCCACAGAATGATGCCAGGTCTCTCTGCAGGAGACAGGGAGACAGTGGACAAGAGGAATGGAGGAAGGCTGGAAGCCAGGGGTTACTCTTTGTACCCCAGACAGTGTCCCTAATACAAGCTCCATTAAGTGCACTGAGCCCAGATGTGCTGAACACATGGTGTACAGTCAGGAAGACACAACAACCTGTCAGTAACAAGATGACTGAAAGAGATATAAAGCTAAGCACAATAAAAGGGATTTTGAAGAAACAAGGGATAGCAATTAATGCTACAGAAACAGCTTTGTTTACAAGAGTGGAGCAAAGGGTTGATTAACCTCAAAGGCTGGGGTAATCAACTTTACTGCATGACTGGCCATGTGCAAGCAACTAAACAAACAGATACAGACACACTTTGACCAGGGAAGATGCCCTAGAACACATGCTTATTGACAGCAAAACCCCTGGGATGTATTTGCATGTGGTGGGAAGCTAAATACCTCCGCTGTTGACCAAGATGTATATCGGTTCAACTCTGTGTAAAAGGGGGTCTTTGGGGGGGTCTGATCAAAAATAAATAAATAAGAAGCAAGATTTTAAAGCTGGAGTGCGGGACTTTTGTCTCCCCCTACTGGCAGAGAGAGTAAACGGGGGCACTCAGCTATGATTTCCTGACACAGGCATGTGGCACGCTCTCATGCGCACCCCAAATGACATGCACGCAGAGAGGGCCAGTAACAACGGATATGATTTGATGGTCCAACAGCCCAAAAACGTATTTTTTGATGGTCCCCCGGCCCACTGGGATTTGTCCCAAAACAGTATGCCGAATGGCAAGTACACCACTGGCCATAACCTACTGTTGCGGCTGTAAAATGGTGGATAAATTGTTTTGAGCATCACACAACCCCTGCGAAATGATTCGTTTCACTATCAGAATTTGATCCATTCGGTCCTATAACATTTGGAAAGTCTGGAATGTTGCCCCCGACATGAGATTTAAAAACTCCATATACTGTGAAATACAGAGAGATTTATCTGGCGGTGATCGGTTTAATAAGCATTATGTGAACTCGTTTGGCAAGGGCTTGACTGTAACGGCTGTTCATTTATATTTAAAAGTTCCGCACTGCAGGTTTAAAGAAAGATTTTTAAAAAAAAAAAGATTGTTTTCTCACCACAGCTGTAGCAGTGCCCGCTCCCAGTGAGGCCCAGCTCAGGATCAGAGACAGCACTACAAAAGCAAAGATTCTGGAGGAAAACAGCAAACAGGAGAGAGAGAGAGAGAGAGAGAGAGAGAGAATGACGGGGAGATACAGGCAAAGACACAATGCGGATGAATTAGTTCATCTTTGTAGCAGTCATCGTCAGCCCTTTTTTTATTCAGTTAATTTGATTTATTCTTTTCAGCTTTCGTTTTCCATCTGCCTGAAGACAGAGGCCCAACTCTTACTTTGTACTGGTGCATCATAGATTAGACGATACAACTGAAATTCAATTTATTATCAAGTGATATGAAAAAAAACAACTCATGACTCCTTGATGAATTCACTTGTTAGCTCTAGACTCATAAAAAATCAATTCTATTCAGAAATAAGTTTGGTTGAAGCAAAGGAATTGTTCGGTAGAAGTCTCACAAGACCACAACTAAAGATAATACTACTTGAAGTCTGGGGACTTTCCATCTCTCTCCTTTGTCATTTCTGCTCTACTGGATTCCAGTAGCAACATTCTGATTATCTGTCAATCATAGCATGACATCAGGAGGACTTTCAAGTGTGTAAACACCAAGAAAACAGCAGGACCAGACAATATCAGTAGGTGGGCCATCAAACTATGTGCTGACCAACTAGCGCTGGTGTTCACAATGATATTCAACCTGTCCCTGGCTCAGTCTGTCATACCCACGTGCTAGAAGAAGTCCACCATCATTCCTGTGCCCAAGAAAACAAGACCATCCTGCACGAATGACTACAGCCCAGTGGCACTCACATCTGTAGGGAGGTAAGAGGTGCTTTGAATGGCTGGTCAAAGAATTACATCTGCTCCTCACTACCCAGCATGCTGGACTCACTACAGTTTGCCTACCGTCCCAACCTATCAACAGAAAATGCCATAGCACACTGGACAAGAAAAGGACATATGTGAAATAATGACTACAGTTCAGTGTTTAACACCATAGTTCCCTCCAGGTTCGTCACAAAGCTCAAGGACTTCCTTGACTTCCTTCCAGGTGGTGAGGGTAGGCAGACACACCTCTTCTAACCTCATCCTTAACACTGGAGCACTCCAGGGCTGTGTTTTGAGCCCCCTGCTGTACTCCCTGTACACACATGACTGTATAGTGACTTTTGACTCCAACACCACCTTTAAAATTGGTGATAACACACCTGTGGTGGGCCTGATCACAGATAACAATGAAAAGGCCTACCTGAAGGAAGTAGAGGACCTGACCCACTGGTGTCAGGACAACAACCTACTCCTACAGCAAGACTAAAGAGCTGATAGTGGACTTTGGGAAGAAGCAGTGAAGGAACTATGCCCCCCTTAATATTAACAGGTCCTCGGTGGAGAGGGTGGACAGCTTCAAGTACCTTGGTGTCCACATCACTGAGGGCCTGACCTGGGCACCGCATACTGACTCAGTGGTGAGAAAGGCAAGACTGTTTCACCTCAGATGGGTATCCCCTCAAATACTGAGGAATTTCTACTCCTGCACCATCAAGAGTGTCCTGATGGGGAGAATCACTGCCTGATACGGAAACACCACCAAACAGGACTGCAAGGCCCTGCAAAGAGTGGTTTGTTTGGCTGAACATACAATAGGCAGTGCTCTACCTTGCCTAAAGGATATTTACACCAGGTGCTGCAAGAATAAGGTTAGGAGAATCATTAAGGATCCCAACCACCCCGATAATGGCCTTTTCTCCCTGCTGCAATCAGGAAGAAGGTATCGCATACACCAGGCCAGCACTGACAGGCTCAGGAAGAGCTTCTACCCTCAGGCCACTAGGATCCTAAATGAGGTCACTGGATAGACTTCTTGTTTTATTTACCCCTTTAGTCTGAGAGAATAGTTCAACATGGCCTTAACACTGTGGAGGTGGTTCATGAAAAAACATTAAAAAAACACTGTTCACTACACTTTCTCACTGACCACCGGAAGCAGTTAGAGAAAGTGCTGCGAGTTAGAGTATAAAGAGGAAGAATTTTCCCCTGATGGATGTATAAAGGCTGCAAAGGGTTTCGATTCTCAACTCACTCCTCAGACCTTCTTGAAAGCACCAATAGTCCCAAGAGCACTTAATAATTAGTTAAGGGAGCAGGCTCATCCTGCTCAGGCGATCAATAGGCATTAGTGAGACCTATCAGAGAGGGATGTGAGGAATGATCCTGGGCATCATCTCCTAACACTAACACGTAGGCTGCACTAAATTGGGCAAATGAGATGGGAAGTCTGGACTGCTTTACTTGTCAAACATCAGTGTTGGTTTAAATTACCGGTTGCAATTTACTGAATCAAATGTAATCAAATCTTTCTATTTCTTTCATTGCTCTAAACCTCTTTCTCCTATTTAGTGAGGAAACTATAGTGGTTTGGATCTAGATTGAGCATAAATAAATTCAGCAAACTGATCAGTTGGTGTGATTGAGAGTAAATTTAAGCCTAATACAAGGTTACTTTGACTTATATGTGGATGAAATAAAAGGTCAATAAGAGTCATTGAGGAAACGGACAGTGTCATTGTCAGTGCTATTTGATGATGTAATACTATCATTAGTTCTGTTAATGGAGAGACTTTAAGGTGCCAGAGAGGCTCGCTGGTCTCCTGTCTGTCTGTGGTCTGTGATCCCGGCAGTGTCCAGTGTGGACAGGTGCAGATGGATTGCAATAATTGCCCCAGAAACAAGATGAGAAGGAAATACCTCCACATACACACTCATGATACTTACGTGATAATCAGCCATCGAGACTGCTTGGCCATTCCTAAGCACATGGCCAAGCAGATGACCAGATCCAGAATCAGCAACAGCAGATAGGTCAGCCATCTACAACACAGGAAAACCAAGCATCAGCACAACAAGCCTCATCACTCACTTTCACTTGCCGACGGCATACTTCTTGATGCACATGTACAAGCCTTAGGAAGTGCTGGCCAAACATATGTTTGAGACTGAATGTGTGAGATCAGTGGGCACCGTATATCAGCATTCTTGTCTCCTAGTTAGAGCCCATCTGTTCCAGGTTATTTCTACCCTGTTGGCTTAATAATTTAACACTACAGATCCATAGGCATTAATTTTTCAAGCTCTGAAAATGTCCTTGGCCTACACTCAGCCTGGACTTTAAGTGTGTGTGTGTGTGTGTGTGTGTCCTCTAACCAACTAAACACACAGGAATGCTTATGACTCATTCTTAACTCCACAAGCCCCAGTAGCATTATAAATCTTATAGCACTGACCAAAAATATTGATCCTCAGGATGTCACACAAACAGGCAAATTCAGAAAATACTGTATATTCACACAGACTTGCTGTGGAGTAGCTGCAGTATTGTATTAAATCGGTACACTAGGGTCACCAGAGAATATGATCAACTCATGCAATGCGAAAGCATCTAGTGGTATCCTAATAGACTTTGAAAATGTACTGCAGCCTGGCCATCCCTCTGCACAACAAAGAGGGCATATGGATGGAGAAAACCACTGAGAGGCTGGACTTTACGTTATCTGCATAAGCAGAACTGCAGAGTGTTTCTCTGAGCACAGGGGCAGGACAAGGAATTCAGAAACAGAATGGGGAAGGGAGGACATAAAATTGGAAAACAGAATGGTGTCATTTTGAATCGAATAACACTGGGTTGGCTGTAATATTTTCTGTTCATCAATAAAGCCCCGCCACAGGCTGTTCATAGCCCAATGGTTGCATGAAATCCAATCAGTACCCAGGAGATTGGTGTCAGGTTGCACAAAGTGGCAACTGAAGTCCAAAAGAAGATCTGGTGTCAGGATAGAAAGAACACACCATGTGGAGCCATGTGAGAATATGAATGTATAAAACTTATGATAGGAATAGGTCAGTGAGATAACACTGCCAGTGACACACAGTGGCTATTTGTGCTCTGTCATGACAGGAATCAGAGATACATGCTGTCATTAGAGTTGACACAATAAGAAGTATAGAAAAAAATATAGGAACTTATATACAGGAAGTTATAATAATATGGAGACTTCCAAAATCTAGTCAAAATCTCAATAATAAACCAGAAGAAATTAAGTCTTGTTTTGTCCAATCACCCAAATCAGGTCTTGACTACAATGTATGATATATAAGTAATTTTTTCTCTATTATTTTACAGGTTCCTTGCTACACATGGGTTTATAATGCAACTGGCTAGACACTTGAGGTTATGAATCATAGATCATCTGCTCTCTTAGATCTTGTGGATGCTCACATGAGTCAATTTGAACACTACTTTCTTACACATCTAAAAATATAATATGTGTAGAACTCTCAGGCGTTCCTAATGCAGTCTAAAATAAGAAATCCCCATATCAGTATTTTGACAATTACTGACAAAACATGACAAATAGGAAAGAATTTGTTAGGTCAAAGTTATTAGCATTATTAAGCACATTTTTAAAAAAAAAGAAGACAAAAACATAAAGGATTACACAGCAGTAGCCAAGATCTTCTACATGAATATTCAGCTGGCATGTGATACAGACAAATCCACAGCCATCATCACTCACACAGCAAGTGGAGCATAGGCACAGATCATCAAGGGCACAGAAGTCTAGTTTCACATGCACATAAATTAACTGAAGATTTTCTAGTTGACAATCTTAACTCAAGGTCCACTTACTCACGTGCTCTGGAGCTTTTAACCATATCACACCGCCCTTATCATCAGACTGAGTTTCCTTAGTAGCACATGTTCAAACATATTCTGAGCTAAGATTGTTTTGTCAACTGCTGTTTCCATGGCCAAGAAACATGGTTCAGTATATTTCTAGGTTAACTCAAAATAAATGACTAAGTGGGTAAAATCAAAGACATAAACAAGAACACAACCTGAAGGTTTGACTTTTTGAAATTTACATTGTTACGTTATTGTTTTTGTTAGGTGCACTGCACGCTCTACTTTTGAACGCACAACACAAAGCATGGACAGTGCTAATCACTGGTGGTAGCAGGGGATGGTGGGGGTAACTAGAAGGCTCATAGGACCTGTTTCCCTCAGGAGCCTCCAGCCCCTCTAGCAGATTAATCCTCCCGCAACAAGTGTGTTTAACTGCAATAAAAGGATTTTTCCACTGAGAAGCACGTGCACTGAATTAACTATTTAGGTGAAAGATTTAGAATAAACCTGCACATGCAAAAGAACACCAAAGTCCTCTGTAAACACGGTGAATTGACTGAATATGGAGCTGAAGAGGAGGTTATCCAAGGCAGCCTATCTTGTAGATTCAGAACAAATCAGTAAACTGTGTTGTTAATCATCTTCCTGAACAACTAAGCGACATCCATATTTTGTTAACATATGTGAGAAAAGGCTTAGATTCAACAGTGTGTGGTGCAAATTACACCAAATTACTCTTATAGTACAGTGATGAAAAGGTTGCAAATGTAAAACTCCCAGGCATACCAGAACTATGAAGTTTGAGGTTTTATGTGCTCAAAAATAAAACAAGCTACAGAAGCTAAGCAAATCAGAATCAGAATCAGCTTTACTGTTGAGTAGGTAATAAGATTACATATAAGGAATTTCACTTGGTGTTGTTATGGTGCACAGCGGTCAAAAATATACACCCAGATATTACACTCACAGTTTGGAGCGGCAGCCTTTGGAGCCCTCTCGCAAATTAGCATTCCCTTCCTGAATTAATGTTGGATGTGTTATTCATTTGGACTACTTTATTGTTAATTGGGCTTGTTTTTTTCACTCCTGTTCATTGAATTTCATTGCAGACTTCTTAATACTTTCTCACAGTTCTCTTTTGAAGTGAACATAGTTCTCAAAGAGAGAACCATGTCAAAATAATAATTGCAATCAATGTGAGGAATGGTATGTGGGTAAGGAGATCATTTATGGTCTAATAGCCACTCTGCCATGCATAACATTCTGTGAGAGCAATACACATTAGAGTTTAGACTGCACAGTGGCAATAAGCGTAATTTCAGCTTTCATTTATTTAGCAATCAGGAAAAATTGCTTTTCCGGTCTGTATTCCGGAGGGGAGATCAATAAAATCCCATCTGCTATGTATCTGGTCTGGATCACTTCTAGTTACATTCTGAACAGCTTGTTTACATCATCTACACCCAAAGTGAAATAATTGCCCCAGGAGAGTAACTACGGCTCCGCCTACCTGCAATACTCAATGAAAGCTGTTTGATCAGCAATGGCCCCCAAGTCAACATTGGCTTTGTTGATGTCCGGCAGAGCAGTCATCTCTCGGATGACGTTGTTGATCATCAGCTGCATGAAGCGCAGAACTTGGAGGTAGTCGGCCCTTGTAGAAAAGATCTCATCCAGCCGTTGCAGGTGCTGTTTGAGACCCGTTTCCACATTACCTAGAGATCCTCCAACCTAAAAAAAATAAAATAAAGATAAGAGAATGGAAGAAATAAAAGAAAATAGGAAATAGTGGGTAACAGAATAAGGGAGGGAGCAAGGTGAAGAGGAGTCAGAGAGAAAACAGGATCAGAGGGAAACAGGAACAAAAATAAATTCATAAAAACTGGATCTTCATAAAACGAAGATTGAAAATGCAGAGAAAGGTGAAAGAACCAAAGGAGCAGTCCCTCGAGGAAAAGATTAACTTTTCTCCTCAACCGTGTGTTTTATTCAGATAAACAATTGTTAGAGTGGAATACTGATAACAATACCAGGGAGACCTGTTATCACAGGGTTGTTTGATAGTGAGAACAGAGTGGGAGGAGGCATGGTGGAGTAGAGTAAATACATCTTACTTTTCTGTTTAAACAAAAACAATGCGGTGCAGTAAACGCCTGCACTTTTACAGCATCAATGGAGGTAGAAACAGGTCAATTTTAACCTGATGCTGACAGGGGTTAACTGTCTCCCTACCATAGCCACTTTTCATTGAGACTCATAAGCACAGAAGCTTGATCCAGATATTTTAAAAAAGTGTCATTAAAGGCACAATCCACTCTATAATGTAAACAAAAGGGCAACACTGCTATAAAATTGAAAGTATGGACTTAGAACCTGCTGTCACTGAAAAATTGATTGACGGGTCTTTCAATACATGGACTAACACTATAAAATAAATTGTTAGTTAAGCTTTTGAACACTGTTAAGGGTTTGTTTACGTCAGCAATATTTGTGGAAACATGAGAAAAAGAAGCCTGTATGTTTTAAAGAAACAGAATCAGGGTCTTCGATTTTTTAGGGTTTGGGGATTTGCAGTACAGCAAAGATACTGGAAAGAAGCTCTTAAACTCACAAGAATTTAGCAGAGCACTCTAGTTTTAGAAGGACACACACACCACCCACACCACCCACACCACAATGACTTCTTCACTTAATAGTATATTTTACATTAGAATGAGTAAGAGGCTCCACTAATTCTGAACAGATATTGCTGTCTGTATTGTAATCTGCAGGCCCACTTTCTTTATCTGTCATCGTTTCTCCATTACACCCATGACTTCTTTTACACATTCAAGCATTCTGAGTAAGACTATTCATTCCCACGCTGTGAAAACTCACCACAGAGAAGATAAAAATGTATCTCGGTTTCCTTGACACTATAACATTTCAAAAGCTGTTATTAAATTCTACCGAGTCTGTGCTTCTGATGGGCTGTAAGTGAGACCCCCAGAATGAATATCCATGCAGAGATGAGGCTAAGATAAAGGCCCATCCTCCACTCCAGCATTCCCAAGGGTAGGAGGGGTGGGGAGGTGGGGGGTGGGGGGTATGTGATTGCCAGTAAACTGCTCTCACTCTTCCCCACCTCTATGTTCATCATCTCTCACAGTTCCTGCCACAGCGCCCCGAATCTTATCTGCAAGCCGGTCTGCCTGAGTGCGAGAAATGGGATCCATCAGCTAGCTGCTCGGGGGTGATCCACATTTCCCTAATCTGGACTGTCCCGTCTTCCTTTAAAATGGATTAAAGTTCACTTTTACTGAAAGCGGGTCACAAGGAGGCCTCTCCATATTGGACACGCCTGTTAAATGAGACTGAATGATTTGAGGCTCACAGCAGCGGTACTCCAAATGCCAATGCACATGCAACTGAACCGTCCTGTTTGCTGCCTTCACTGATTTTAAATTTTGGATATTTACTGCATTAGCTGTGACAGTAAAACAATATATATGATCACAGCAGTTTAAAGTCAAGACACTGCGGAGAGACATTCAGGGGAGCTGATGTATGGTGCAGCAAGAAGTAATCATTTTGTTCTAAGAATCACAAGACAGCTTTCACTTTCAAAGAGAAAGAGCTATATATAAAAGTGTAACCACAATTGTAAATTGGAAGCGCGCATTCTGATGTAGTGCATTTGCCATGTTTTCTCATCCGTTACTTCCTGGCAGCTTTAAAGAGCTCTTAATATTGCAAGCTGAACACTAGAAATGAGACTGAAATAAAGAGTGCCCCTTCAACAGCAAAAGGAGAACGGTCCTCCTTTTTGACACATGATGATGATGCCTTCCAGAGTGCGAGAGTGCACATTTTATGATGAGAAGAGCCTTATCGTGATATCAGTGGAACCAAACAGGTCCTAGTGTAAATCACTAACCTCGCAGGAGCCTTGTGAAGTAGAGATTCGGTCGCTCTTGTGCCTATTTACAAATCTGATTTCAACCCAGTGTGCAAAATACAACATTAATGTAAAGCAAACTATTAAAGTGATTATTGTTACACCAAATTAATGGAAACACACATGAAAGACCAAGAAAGGATTTGGTAAACCAATAAAACACATTGGAGAAATTATTCTTTCAATCTGAAGACTAAATAAAGACTAACTGTGGAGCGGCTGTGGCTCAGGACGTAGAGTGGGTTATCCACTAATCGGAAGATCGGCAGTTCGATCCCTGAGTCCTCCAGTCTGCATGTCGAAGTGCCCTTGAGCCCCACGTTGTGAGTGTGTGTGTGTGCATTAGATTAAAGCCTGATGAGCAGGTTGATACCTTGCATGGCAGCCTCTGCCATCAGCGTATGAATGTGCGTGTGAATGTTGACATGTATTGTAAAGCGCTTTGAGTGGTCGGAAGACTAGGAAGGCGCTATATAAGTGCAGTCCATCCGCTTACTAAAGCAGCTTTAGCTTTATGGGATGGACAGCCAGCCGACTCATCAGCTCTGTAAGTAGAGAATATCACATCAAGCAATCTGCAAGTGAGAAAGCCTTTGTTTCCCCCCGGGGGAACATCTATGTTGCTCATGAAGTCATAGCATACATCATGCTACAGGATTAAATCAATACCAAGATACCACAGCGGAAGTCAGCTGCAGCTCTGTTCTAGAGAAGAACGTGAATCAACTTTATGGTCACTTTGAAGGGTGTAGTTGTAGTGCTCTTGAAAAATACTGAGAGGTGTTTCTAATATTTAGTCCACCCCATTTATATCTATGAAGGAATATAAAAATCATCCTCCAAAACTGACCATAAACACCTCTCTCAAACAGTTTCAACAAAAAAAAACACTTTAACCATCATGAGGGTAGGATTTATTGCAAGGTTGTCGTATTAGACTGCATTAGCTTTAGCTAGGTGTACCTAATGGCATTTGAGTGAGTATTACTTTATCCATCATGACCCAAAATGTTGTATCGTACAAACAAATGTGTGAGCTACAAATGGATTAAATTTAAATCTGTTCTCCCTTCAGTCAGCAATATTCAGAATCTGTAATGAAAGAGTGCGCACGAAGCTGTTTTTATCCACATATTAATACAATATGCATGCATATGAAGCCTTTAAATGTGTGTTACTGATATGGACACGCACACACCCACACAAACACACACACACACATACAGTACAGATAGTAATACTGAGAGAAATGGAAAGAGGAGAGGCTTAACATCCATTAATGCACTGCAGATGGGAGTTAATCCTCCTCTTTCTCATTGTGATTATTGCTTCTTGCAGGGCCTTGTTCTGACTCCCTTGCTCTCCTTCCTCTTTCCTATCCCTCCTCCCCCTAAGCCTCCCAAATAACTTCCCTGAATGCAGGTCAGGAGTTGTATAGAAATAATCCCTATTTACAAACCCCAAGGCAACAGTCGCCTCAATTCCTTCACTGTGACAAAAAGCAGATACAGACCCCCTGCAGTGATGTGCTGCTGCTGAGACAGATGCGCACCCCATTAATGGGGGAGGAGCTCTGGTGTATACCAGCTGTAAATCAGTATTTCCAAGTAGAATGAGACAGTAAGCCATCAATCTCGGAACCCATCGGCTATCTGTCTGATGACAATTTACCCTCTGGGGGCAATGGCCAATATTTCAGGGGTTCTGTAAATCTGAAAGTATATCCAGCTGCAGCCGCAGTATGAACGTGCAGTATCTACGCGACGCACCCACTTTACTACATGACACACCCACTTGGTTAGGTTTAGGCATGAGGAGGGGGGTGGCTAGGGTTAGAGTTAGGGGTCAGGGGCGTGTGTCATGTAACATGCCGTTAGGGTGACAACATCGGGGGGGGGGTGTCTTGTAGGGTTAGGGTAAGTCTACAAGACTGCAGCTAAACCCTTTCTCAGTGGGTATCCGGATAACGGATAAGCCAAGACTTCCTCTTCCGTGTGCTGGTCGATGTTAACAGTCTGATTAGCAACTTGAGACGGTCCAGCCGACATTTCGGCTAATCTCTATAAACAGATATATGCATACGAATGCAGATAAATTAAATGCAACCAAAGCCCACTCAAACGCGATTGGTCAATACTGCTTGAACTACAAACAGAAACCAGAACACTTCTGGTACCAAAATCTGGTCCTGTTGCCAGATTCTGCATTCATATGCAGATATCTGTTTATAGAGATTAGTAAACAATGAACAGATCCCGCTTTGTGTCATCATGGCTAATAAAAAAAAAATTGGTAATTGAAAAACGCTGCAGTGTAGGAAGCATGGGACTAGCAGTTACTATGAATTTTCATATTTCTTACAGCTCTGACACATTGAATCACACTGATTCAACTGGAAATTTATTAAATTGCTAACTAACATTAATAGACATCATTTCAGTGACCACAATTAATTTTTAGAATGGTGATATGATTGTAGATTATAGAATTGTAGAATTGAGTAGAGCTTGGCATGCTCCTCTTACCAGATTGTTGATGCCACCCAATGTGCGATTGGCATTGTAGATTGAGTAGGTCAGCTGGTACACCCCATCGTTGGTCTCACTGTTTCCATAGAAACCAACTCCTACAGCAGAACTGTGAAAAGGATAGATTCAGATCAAATAAATAAATGAATCAACATAATTAATTCCCTGTTTGTTTCATCATGTTACTTTATTCATTATGGACTGCATGAGGTTGTTAGAGGACCACAAAGACAAAGAAATGACAAAAGGAACGTTGAGGCTTTAGGGGAAATATATATCATTCCAGTAAAGGTTTTTGTATTGTTTTTTGAATTTCTTCTCCCGCTCGTGACGAAAACCACATCAGAATTCTGTTTGACATCTGACATGTATCCCAGTGGAATACATGAGACCCCTCTTTCACCCCTTCCTGCTGACCGAGACGGTGCCCGAGCTTCTATAGGGAGGATTAGTGTCCTAACCCTCATAGTCAGTGTACCCCTACTGCTACAGTATCAGCCAACACTGATATGAGCAATGACACAGTTTCATGATTGCTGTGAGGTCATTCTACCTAAAGGTCAGAGGTTAGTAACACTTTTGAGCGCATTTAGGGGCCGTATCCGTAGGCAGGTGAGAGCTCATCAATCACACTTCAGAAAGCAGATCAGAACAGATTTGTTGTTTGTGGAATGCTGCGCACACACACAAAAAGGGGAAACTTAATTCTAGTTTACTCTCACGACGACTCATATTTGGAGGACTTTTAACACCAATGTGCTGCAGAATCACAAACATCATTACACAAACAGCCAGAGTGGACATGTGGCCAGGTTAACGCTATCGCCCCCCGCGGTGATACAGAGACGATGAAAGTTAGCTAAATGCACAGAGGGGATGTGGTTATTTTAGAATATAATACATCCTGTCAGGGTGTGTGTGATATGTCACTGTGAATGCTTACGTGCAGATGTGTGTGTGTCTTTTGTGTCCGCCAGCATCCTGTTGCTGCAACCTTGTAAGCATAATGAAAACCACTGCCTGTGTCTCTTCCATTAAACTAGTTCCCTCTGGTTATGATTAGGGGCACTTGGGGCATATCCTGTACAATCCAGTATGAGCAAAAATAAAAATAAAAATAAAAAATACTATTACAGTAATCCTTTCAAGTTAAGCTAAATGGATGTGGTTATAAAAAAATACCCCATTCAGCTGGAAACTAAACATTCTTGCTTCACGCTTCTCAAAACATTTGTGTTCCAGTTGATCCAAGGTGGTTTGGACAATGACCTCTTCAGTAACCCTGTGGCTTATGTGGCCAGAAGAGTGACAGTTCAATTCTGGCGTTGAGAATAAAATTTGGCATTGAAAAGAAAACCTGAACTGAAAAAGGAAACATTGGCTCATCATCAGATCAGTCAAGATTAAATTTTGTGTTACTGTATTAAGCGTCCTCCCGTCCTTGGAAGTTTGTACTCCTGAGTCGAACTCGCCACGTCCTCAACACCTACCCGACTGTACTGTGACAAAATAATCTCAGCTCAAAGCTCCACTAACAAAAAAATAACCTCACTGACAGAGAGATGCAGTAAATTGTTATTCAGTCTGTAATGTAGCTATAATAAAAATGATTAAAAAACTTCTGTAGCTTAATAAAATAAAATGAAATTTAATATAGACTGATCTGTTCATTTGAATACATTTATATTTATTGAAATGTGGTGATATCTGTACATATAAAGCCCCAGAGGCAGCGCTGTTGTTCTGTCCAGTAAAAACATGAAGCTTCACTTTAAATTCAGACAAACTAATGCGGCAGCTTCAACTGTTAGATTTCATCTGTGAGTGGTTCTGTGTGATATGACCAAAATCTCATATCCTGATATAAGTCATTTTATATCTTGATAACGATACAGATCATGATATAGCACATTTTCTGTAAGTTTAAAGAATAAATCATTTGTGGTCTACACAAGAAGAACAAGATGAACAAGTAATAACAGATAATTGCCTTGATTCTGTTTGAGACCAGTGTATTGCTCCTTTAATAAACTACATCAGGGTTAACAGAGACTGACACAGGGAGGAAGTTTTTTTTTTTTTTTTTTTTTCAATATTAGATTTTCTTTCTATCTTTAACCTTAATTTAGCTCATTCACTCTGCTGGGGTCAGAAATAATAATCCAGAGAGGTGCAGCAGCTCTTTAATCCTTTTGTGTGTGTGTGTTCTGCAGCACCACTGAAATGTAATTCATCCTGAATATCACATAGAATTAAAAGTTGGAAAAAGTAAATGGGGTACACGAAAGTACATCTCTACCCATTTTATCTAATAAAAATCCCATGACCTATCAGAATAGAGGACAAAAACATTAGTCCAGCTTGAAAAAACATCAGAAATACATCTGAAACTCAAAACTCACTATCAATAGCAATGCCAGTCAAGGGGCTCATAAGGTGAAACATGAAAAATGTCACCAGGAATTACTTCACATTTTGCAACCACATTACAAAACTCTGCTATTAGCAAGTCAAATCAGAAGCAGGGCATGAAGGCAGCAATACAACTGTGGTTTTAAACCACAAAACCTAACCTCTAATTTAAAGAATGTCTCTTCAACCTCATATTAATATATGACTAGATTAATTAATTGGATGCCGTATGCGGCAGTTTATTTGTTGAAATTAATATGTTATTGTCCATTGGAACGGGCTTCTACAGAGAGAGAGAGAGAGAGATGAGAGATCTGGAAAGGAAAGAGATAACAGAGCTGCTTTGCTAAACGGCATCATGCCCAGTCACTTAGCATTACAACAGATCCTGTGTGCTGTAGCAGTGGCGTGTGTATAGACACAGAGAGCTAACAAAGTTAAAGCCCAACAGTTGGATAAATGTCACAAGTTTAAGCAGATCTGTACACAAATTCAATCAAGCCTTTTGGGGGACTCACTTATTCTCCTTCATATCTGCGCAGATGATTTTTGCCAAAGTGTATGAAACCATAAGAAAAGGTACCGTTATGTTTAGGGATGTTTTGTGGAAGCTCCCTGCCCATTAATGCTTGCATAAACTGCCAGTAGATCCCAAGTACTTACAGAATACAGCCTGGTTAGCAGTTAATGGTTAGCAATGACGCTAATCGCAATAGACGATATATTGTGAAAGTATACTATTAAAATGTCAGTGCAAGGCTGCAGCATGATGGTTTGGTGGATCATCAAAATAGTCCATCTAATTTGACAGGGGGTGGGTAAAGTCAGCTGAACATTCATCTGAGGATTAGCAGGCTCATCGGGGCCCTGCTGGTGATGTGGCCTGTCAGAAATACGTCAGCTGCTCTTGTCTCATTTGTATTCTTCAGAAAAAAAAAAAAAAATTAACATCCTTTGTTATAGCCTACAAACTGTAGACTTGTGTGCCTAATCTGAGCAAACTAACAAATCTGACATATGCTAAAACAGTGTATGGTGCAAACAACAGATGGAGCCAAGTCATTTGACTCAGCTTTGAGTGTAATTTCTTTTGACATTCTGATGCTTTATTGAAGAAAACTTCCTCATGAATGTCCGGATCAACTTTTTTCATAGTCTTTTCCTTTGTTTACCAAAAGTGGATCAACATTATTTTACCTTTCAGACTCACCATATCATGAGACCTGTGATGACGGCAGCCCAGGTTACACAGCAGGTATCGGGCCTTTTGGTGTCGTCATCCACGTCCTTGCGGCAGCAACACAGGCAGACCAGGTAAACTGCCAGAACCAGCAGGCTCAGACCCAGACCCACTGCACCGATACATGCTAGAAATATCAGAGACTGAGGCAGGAGAGCAGAGAGACAAAGATAAAAATAGCATCAGTTAAAGTCAAGATGTCATTTTATATTGAAAAACTTGTCTACCAAGGACTATAGCTACAAATACTCAGGGGTAGACTTTAACATTTAGGCAAGGTAGGCAACTGCCTGGGGCCCCCAACTAAAAGGGAGAAATACTTACAAAAGGCCCCCAAAGCACATTAAAAAAATATACGACCCCTCCCTTGCACTACAGATTAAAGGACTATTCCATCACTGGAGGAGCAGCTGAGACCGCTGTGCACCTCTCATGTTGATAGGGACGCTGAAACTCCTCCAGGTAATGTGCAATTCAACACATCAAACAGTGAAACAGAGTTATCACAGGGCGCATTTCGAAGGAAAACAAAGAGGAAAAGTAAAGCAATCATTGTAAAACTCCGGAAGGTGATCTGCTTATTTCTGTGGCTCCCCCTGAAACAACTAGCAGGACGACAGTTACTAACATTTTCCTGTCGCATCGACTCACTTGTTAGATGATGGGAGCACTGACCCCCCCCCCCCCCCCCCCCAAACCCTCAAAGAGAATGATGATAATATAAGAAAATGCTGTATTCAGTGAAGAGAGAGTGTCAACTAGCTTTCAGGACAGAGGGAGAGAGGAAGACAATGTGCAGCAACCTGTCAGTCCCAGTGAAGGAAGTCCTGCATTTAAAGTTTTACTTATGTTATGTTACATGTTACTTGTATTATTATTACAGACACATTACCTTATAAGCAACATTTGAATGTTAATTTAAACCGTATATAGGCCTACTGCTGGGTAGTTTAATCTATAATTCATATTTTACCATTCTTAATGCAAATGTAGTGGAGTATAAATATAAAGTAGCATTAAATGAAAATATTCAAGTAAAGTAAAACTACCTCAAATAAATGAAGGTAGTTACTTTTCACTGGCTGGTTCAGTGAAATGATTGTATCTATGGTAATCAGAAACCTCATATGGTGAAAAGTAACCATGTAAATTTACAAAGTATATTATAAAGTATTATGCTTACAGTTATGAGGTACATGTAGTCTACTTTTACTTTAATATTTCCATTTTATGCAACTGTATAGGCTACTTCTACTCCACTTCTACTAGGGTGATTCATTTCCTTCTATTTCATGGGGAAACACTGTATTTGTCATTCTGCTACATTTATCTAACAGCTTATTACTGGTTACTTTACAGATTAAGATTTTACACAAAACAATATCTGATCAACAAATAAAATATGATGCATTATTATAGATTAAACTATACAGCAGTATATAAAGCAGTTACAATGTGCTGATAATATTTCTGCACTTTCACCTAAGTACATTTTTGAATGCAGGACTTTTTACTTTTAACAGCATATTGTTAGTGTGGTATTAATAGTTTAAAGTTTTGAGTACTTTGTCTACCGCTGCCAGTACCAACATTCTCAGTTACAGAAAGGGTGAAAATAAGGCACGAATGAGGCCCCATGACTGACTTTGCTTAGGACCCCCAAATCACTAAATCCACCCCTGCAAATAGTTTTCAAGAGGCACACGGCTGTTATGTGTGGTCTTGACGTGTCAAATCGGGTGACCCGAACACCTGAGAGGTTGACAGCCTGAGTGAAAACAACCCACCATTATCAAACAACACTCAAGCGTAAAGATATTTTGAAGTCAGTGGTTCGTGTGTAGCTGCCTCATCCATTGATTATCGTTATCACTGCTGACTGCTGCCTACAGCAAAGTGCATAGAAAAACTTAGAGGTTGGTGGGTTTGGGTGCAAAGACATTCCACAGAGTAGCTGTACTTTTTCTGCCAAGTGGCATAGCAAAACTTGGACTGTGGCTAACAGGAAAACAGAAACGATCCAAGGCTGTGGGAGGGGAGCATCATGTGACACAACGGCTTTCATTCAGTCTTGTGATTTCTGAGTGTACAAAATATTTCAAGCCTGAGGGATGGAGAGAAACAGAAGAACACTAATGTAGAGAAAGGAGAGGAAACACTGTATTGAGGTAGTTTGTATACGGATACTCTTTACATGAAACACTATTTCAGACTATTTCATGATAAATTCCCATGGGCCTTCAGTGTTTGTTTTTTTCTCTGCAAAGTTGTTCCTTTTATCTCTATAGCAAGTTAAGAGGTACAAAATGGGCAATATGCTCCAAGACAGAGAAAATCGCAGTTTATTTCAGTTCATCTTATACTGGGGGGAATTTTTTACATAACACCATTTTTTTCTTTACGTACGACTATTTTGTTGGTCAAACTTGCTTGCAGTTTTCTGTAGCTTATTCCGCACTGCAAAGCTGTGTGAAGGCAGCAGACACAGCAATTCGTGTTTCTCTTTACAGCGGGATCATAAAACAAACCTCGCAACCATTTACAGACACAACACTTTCTGCATGGTCTCAGTATTGGAACCAAAAGATCCAAACGGGGGCGACCCACAGTGTTTATCATTACTACAGTAGGGAACCTTTAATTTAGCGGGTTCAAACTCAACACACAATCCAGAGAAAAGCATGACCTTGCTTTTACTTGCAAATAATTTGCTCTGTCAAGTTCAGAAAGTCTGGGTCTGGCTGACAAAGCAGAGCTATTCCTTCGCTACAACATCTGTGACTGATTATTCCATTTGGATGACATTGACACTGTGACTGAATTTAAATTACATCATTTTGCATATTCTAACAAAGTCCTTCATTGTTGAAACTCTTTCAAGTTTTGTCACACTGAGTCCAATTTTGCTGTTGGTGTCACAAATTAGGTAGGTTAGGAATTAGTTTGTTAGTTAGTTAATTAGATCGTCATACATTTAACCTGGGGACTGACAGCCTTAAAACAACGTCAAAGATGTATGCCAATCATGTCCAAATGAGCCTTCTAAATGTAGCTGCACAGAAAAACTAATATAGTTGATGTTATAATGTAACCTCAGAAACCAAAGATTAGCAAATCATTGGTTTTTGACACTGCTGATGAGGAAAGAGTCCCTGTGTGTAGAGTCTACAAAGGTTTTAGCCCTGGTTAGATTTTCTGTCACTATAACTCAGTTCAGGCCCTTCATAGGCACAGTGCTGCTAGTTCCACTCTCTCCCATCTAATTTTCCACTCCATTGTTTTGTAATTAGACATGCAGGCACTTCAATTTCCACTGTCTACAGCACCATAACAAGGCAAAAGATGCATGAGAGGGAGGCAGAAAGAGAGAGAGAAAACAGCTACAGCATCTTCAGTCACTGACCAAAAGGTCATTGATCATTTATCTTCCCAAAAGGATGCTTGTATAAAGTAGGCCTAAATATGGAGGCCTGTCTAATTAAATAAAAAAGTGAACAGCAAGCCTCAGGAAATGTGTTCATAAATGTTCTGTATTTTCCACTTTTCTCAAAAGGCAACAGATGTGTCAGCACGTCAAATGAAGAAGTTATTTTCAGGCTTGAGAGGCTGTGTAAGTCCTACAGTTTAGCCTCTGTGACGCCAACATGGCACTTTTCACTCCTCACTGACTGGTGCTCAGTGGAGCCAGTGTAACACTGCTGGGATTCAATGACCCAGATGGACCTTGACACAAGAAGAGAAAGGTACAGTGGAGGACACAAGTCAGAACAGGGAGGTTCTTACTAATGGTTTCTGTATTCATAGATGACCTGAGGCAAAAGGAGCTTGAGGTGCCACATGGTTATGAACTTACACAAACCCACATACTGCACGCATGCACACACACACACACACACACACACACACACACACACACACACACACACACACACACACACACACACACACACACACACACACTCACTTATAAACTTGAGTTTAGTCTCCTGATGGGAAACTATGGCAACAATTCAGCATGGGCATCCAATATGTGTTGTTGTTTTCTTTTTTTTAAAAATGTATTTATTTATTTTCCATCATACAGCTTATTTTATCTATTATGACTCACAGTCAGTCCTCATCACTAAACATGACAGTTTGGGACATTGTTATGACATGGTAATGTACTCTGGGGAAATTAAAATACATAATTTGAAAAAAAAAAGATATTTTGACGATTGGAAAAGTGTATCCTCTTTTTAGTCATTTACCATACAAGTGAATTTCCCTTAAAAGACATCCAAGAAAAGGATAGGGCAAAAATCACAACATAATCTTCTCATACAGGAAATGTGTTGTTTATGGTGAGAAGTAATCTAAAATGAATGGTTTTTTTTTCAATTTTCAATTGTATTTTCTCTTTTTTACTTTAGCTATGGAAACTACTGGAGACTGCATGAGTGTATAATTACACAGTTGGGGGGATACACAGAACAAACTGACTGTTAAAGAGTGATGAGGAGTAAGGCTTGAAAAAGAAACTTTTTTATATCTTTCAAGGCAATGTGTACATACATATATACATATATACATATATATATATATATATATATATATATATATATATATATATACAGTACATACATGCATGCATACAATCAGTACATAGTTGTTTACTACCTGGGATATTTCATAGGAATGGTAGTTAATACAGGTCATGTGTCATCATGTGAGAACTGGAGTATGTGTTCTTTCTCTCTGACAACACTTGCATCACTGGACTGAGCTACACTGATGCATCACATAAGAAGTCGATATTAAACGTAGCTTTTATCACTCAACACAACTTTCTACAATTCCCCTTAATCTTTTTGTTTAACTTTATATTCAAATAGTTTTTTTTCCTATTTCTTACGAAAGTCGGCGGTCTACAACAATCACTGATATTCTGGCGAGATTCTTTTGAAACTACGTGCGCTTTTACGCACAAGTACAGTTACCAACCTGCTGATAGCTCGCCTCCTCCGGTCTAAAAGTGTTGTCGACCGTCTGGAAAAAGAAATTGAAGTGAGGGAAATTGTGCAGCCAGTATGTCCACCACGGAGCAACGTAATCAAGCCTTGCAGTGGCCATCCCTGCTTGAAAAAGTCCACCGAACCACTGACGGCACGATTCCCTTTGAGACCTTGACACTCAAATATTCCCAGGTTTTGCGAAAAAAAAATCAAATAAAGCCGACCTTAGTTGTACCAAGGGGCGTAGAATATTAGAGAGGAAGTTCTTCTTTTGCCATTACACCTTCAGAACAAGGCTCACCAATATTGTTTCCCACTCCGGCTCCCATAGTTCTCTGTAAACTGTTGAGTTGCGCAACTACTAAAATCACATACAGCTTCTAGCGGGCCAAGCCAGAGAGAAGGGACCGAGTGACGAAACCTACCTCCTTTAACAGAGAAGGCGTGACACCCACTCTTCAGTCAAGTGGGCCAGGCTACGACTTTAACTTAATAAAAGTAAACAATGAATGGCCCTGAACTGGAAAAAAAATGAGGAAAACGTTTTTAACGAATTTGCAAACCGGAAATTTAAAATCAAATAAGACTTCCTCATCACACATAGCTCTGTAAGGATGACAGCAGCCTACCTTCTTCTCAACATATTCCTGTTTATTTTTTCCCCAAGGAAACTCTAAATCTTGATTGCACAATTTAAATAAGACAGAAAAATGAAAAATGTCTGGCCTCCACTTACAGTTGCTAGGTTTGGCATAAAGAGGCAAGAGTACACTATTGGTGCACTATTTATGACTTCTGCTGTTAATGTCTGACCTCTTGTGGACAACGAGGCACACTGAGGTGAACAGTAATGAGCATGGTATGGTACAGTATGGAGGCTCATGCTGCTTGATGACTTCTTTCAGAAGAGCGAGTTGCATTTACACCTGTATTAGAATCAATACTGTAATAAATGTACAGGCACTTGTTCTAGTGGAGAAGCACATTTCAATTCACTCATGTTGACACACACACAGTGCAATTCAGTAAACTAATAAAGCACAGATAAGTACCACTGTGTGAGCTCATGCACCATGGCATTCAATAGCGTTAGTGACTCTAACTGTATCATGAAAGAGTGGTGCTGAGTAGGATGGAGTATGTGGAAAAAGGCAGCATGAAACAGCAATTAGCGGCATTAGATGGGTTACAATCAGCTACTTATACTGAGCAAAGTGACAATTCCAGAGAAGAGCCTGCTGATGATGAAAGTTGACACCGTTGTTAATGTGTTCATGATCTGAAAGTGTCTTTTTAACAAGGCAGAAAAGTTTAATACTGTGAACTGTGGCGTTATGGATGGCAAATGTAATGGAAAAAGGAACGCTAATAACATGTTTATCAAACAAAAATCAATTTGATAACACCATATATGTTTACAATTAGGACTTTAACACAACAATATACTATGCTCTCCTGTGGTCACATTCCTGGAAATGGAAACATTTTAATGCCAGTATTTTTAATCTAGCCTACTGTAACTGAGCATGTAATGACAAAGCCGGTGATCAAGTCAGAAAATATACAGCAGTATCAGCTTCTGTGTGATGACATTGCATCTGGCTGTATATGGTACAGTAGGTCCGATTTATTTGTTAAAAGGTTTGATTCCTCCAGAGCTTCTAAATTAGATTTATAAATGGGTTCAATCGGTTTGTTTAACCACATTGAAATTCCAAATCTTATTTACAACAGAGACCAGGCCAAGACAGCAGATTCAGCATTTTAATTACAGAGAGGCTACCACAATATGTAAGATGTAAACAGCAAGCCTGAAGAAATCAACAAAATAAAATAAAAGTCCATTGGCAGAAAGGACTCCATTGGCAGATAAAAGGAAATATGAAAATGTGTCATATGCATTTTACCCTGAGGAAGAGTTGTTTTATCTGCGTGGAGTACAGAGCGGTTTGCTTGCAAACTAAACCATCTTGATATCATATGGCTACAGCTGTAATTATTTAGATGCTTTGATGCACCTCCACGACCGAAGAGCCTAGAGCGTGTGCTCAGAGTCTGAATACTCTGAGTAAGTGACACTTGAAATACACTGTATGAATATGAATTCTGACTGTGCTCTGCATTTACAAACAGTTGGATTTGGTTGCCAGAAAACTCTCTGGTGATTGCAGTGCCAATCATTGTCAGTGTTTGAACCGAGGGACCAATGTGAAAAAAAGAGTGGCATGAATAAAAGCACCTCTGTTTGTGTCTCTTTAATTTAGACTACACGTATCAAGCCTCCCTGCCTGCTGTCAATTTATTCTTGTTATCTCAGTGCAGACACAACATGTCATACCCACAAATCACATTGATGCCAGTTTGAGCTCGCACCCTAAGGATGTATGGAGTTAGGCCACAAAGCTCTTTAAATGCCTATTTTCTAATATTTTTTTATGTTCTGAGAATTCTTAAACTAACTCATCTACGAGTGTAATTTAGTAAAATATGTGTCGAAAATATGTACGAACACTACTGGGGTTTGGCTCCAGTAGAGGATTCATTATGAATGTATGAAGCTGTGACAGCTTAAAGTGCTACAGATAAAAGCAACCACAAAATGTAAAACGGTCAAATGGTCATTGAACACTTCCATGCACAGACAATGAAGTTAAACCATTAGGTGGCAGCCCAGCACTTTTATGTACAACTGAGAACCTCAGCTTCTACATTGTTCTGTGGTGTCTTCTGGTTGTGTATCTGTGAAGAAGAAAATCAACCCATCATTGTGCAGAAATCCTTTGTGCATAATACTGTCCATAAAGTGAGATCTAATGAACTGTCTTACAGATCAGATCCACTGCTGTCTTGGGCCTTTCATCAAAAGGAGTCTTAGATAAACAAAAAGGTAATTAAAAACAGAATTAAAAATAGGTGTAAATAAATAAAAAGTTTATACATAATAAGTGTACTTGGTGAATATTTTCCATAAAGGTCAGCCATTTGGGCACTGATGTTACAGGAAATTCACAGAGGGCTTTGAAGTCTAGTAACTTAGACTGCTCAGTAAAACTACAAGTGGGTAGTGAAGGAATAAAGTCATATACAGTAATATTCCAACAATTTTATTGTAATGTTGCACAGAACATAGAAACCTGCTGAATTTCAAATCGTGATTCAAATATTCCTTTCGGAGCAGGTGATACTCCAACCTTGACTTCTGTGAGCAGCCACGTTTAACCCGAAGCTGACTGGCACTGCCTTGAGAATAATGTCACACCCCTGAGTTGAATAACAGAAAAGTAAAATTCGACTTTCCAATAAATCTGCTTTTTTTTTTCATAAAACCTTTCAAGATACCCAATGTGTAGTGTAAGAAATGTATGAGATGCCTTGACACTTCCAGGCACAACTTGGCTGTGTGCAGTGGTTTGCAGAAGCTATTTCTATGGAAAAGAAAGAAAGAAAAAAACACTCTACAGAGTCCTTGTAGTTATATAGTTGTTTCTTCTTCCTCATCATGTGTGCCAAAGTGTCCTCAACAAGCGCTGAATTTACCTCCTGATTGACTGTCTCCATAACAATCACAGGGATGATTGGTTCATTTAAAAGTGTTTTGAAGAGACTCGTGTCCTATCTTCTACTTCCTTTACGGCTACTTCCAAGCCATAACAGTTACTGCTCAGTGGGATGTGGATATGTGTTGTATTGGACTTTTCCTCCTTCATGGTTATTGCTTTTTTGGATTTGTGACTCAAATCCGCTTGCTCTATTTTGAGTGATTTATACATATGAATGAAGATTTATGCCTGAGAGCTCAATGTGCCGGTATTATCCAATCAAACTGGGTTGCTCAGTGGCTCCTGAGATTGCATTAAAGTGTAATATCAATGCAGCTATCCTTGGGATATTGCCACTTTGAAATATACCCATGGTCCCTCCGATGCTATAGCTGCATGTTATGATCAAGGAGATTTGTCTATTTTTAGGTAATGTTTCATGTAGGAGATTGCTTTGTTAAATTAATGAAAAGTTTGCCTACAATATTTAATTTATTTTATGAGTGATTGGATGGAGACAAGAATGAAATGCCAGAGCAATGCAGGTGACCTAGAAATAAATAAATAAAAGCATGGTGAATAACTACAATCTGTCTCTGTCTGTACTGTAAATTAAATAGAGCAGAGAAATTATTTCCGTAGGAGTCTCCGCATTGCAAAACCAAAATTTAAACTAATGTTCCAATAGCTTGCAAAATTGCAGTTATTATTTGTTGACATGGACTGCTACCTCCAAATTGTAACAAAATGACAAGAGCTTAGCAAACAGTCTATGTGGAGATGCTCTACTGATGCTGAATGTAAACATTTCTGAGCCATCTGTACCCTCAGAGCCTTAGAAGGCAAAACTAAACTTTCAGGAAGAGAAGAGGTAAATTCTTCAGGAGTATTACAGTGCAGCAAAGTGCTCCGTGGGGTTCTTTAGCAAGAGGTCACGTTCTCATGCGCTGACGAAGGCCGGCCTGTGGACAAAGCACATGTAGACTATTGTTCCATCATGGATCTATACAGTTAATAAAGGCTTTTCTTTTTTTTTTTTCAAATATTTATTTTAGTTTTCATAACAAGGTCATACGTTCAATAGCCTTTATAGGTTGTTGTTCAGTCAAAGTCACATGACAAACATTGCTTCATGGAAATTGTCATGAGTAATTATACATTGATTTAAGATTAAGAATGACTGCTTTTGTAATAACAATACTGATTCAGTGCGCTTAATATTCTAACAACTTCTAACTATGTCAAGCAGAGTGATAATTGTCCTCTTTACTGATAAAAACAGTAAAGAGGACAAACCACAAAGTGAAAAAGGAAGACTGTCAGATGGGGGATGCTAATTCCCTGTAGAACTGTTAAAAGAGCTAGGCTTTCTATTATGAAAGATGCTTTGAACTTTGGATGTCAGCTATAATGTCACTTCAGATACTACATGACAATCAGCTTAGGACAGTCAAGGCACACAGAGCACAGACAAACAAAAAGATAATCAAAAAATAGAAATAAAAATAGGTAAAAATAAATAAAAATGTTATACATAATAAAAATACTTGGTGAATATTAAGACCAGCAGCCAATATTGTCCATAAAGGTTTTAATGGATGCCAAACTTTTACAAGTGGCTTTTTGTTTAAATAATATCTCAACCCTTCCGAGTGTAATACATTGCTCAGTTCCCTAAGCCACATTTCAAAGGTGGGCACAGGCTCCTCTTTCCAATTCTGAAGTATAGCGTTTTTCGCTAATACCATACATAATAAACCTGCCTGTAATTGGCATTTATTTGCCTTATTCGATGTGGCACCCAAAATGCCTATCAATGGATCTGGCTTCATCGTTGCAGCATAAACCTCTGACAAAAAAATTGAATATATTCTTCCAAAATGGCTGAATTTTTGAGCATGACCATAGAGAGTGGAACAAAGTGGCCTCATATGTGTTACATTTATTACAAGTCCTGTAGGAGATACAGTACCTCAATGTATATCTTGTGTAATCTTGATTTTGTATAGTGAAGTCTGGATGACCTTGAATTGGATCAATATATGTCTAACATTGCAGACATATAGAGCATTTATTAATATTGCCAATACACTCTTCCCAGACTTCCTCTGTTATTTCTTTTTTAAACAAAGTTTATTTCTGAATTTTCATTAATACAACTTTGACAAATCACTGTATAAACATGTTTGGGCTGATAAACACCCCCCTCCCCCCAACCACGATAACATTCAGAGGGTATACAACTTAAACTATGCAAGGAAAATAAAAAAATACATAAATTGATAAACATAAATATACAAATAATGTAAGATAATCATAGTTAAAAAATAAATACATAAATAAGTTTTTAGCGGTCTAGAACAGTAAACACTATTATCTAGGGCACTGACATGCATAGAAACAAGTGCAAGAGGGAAGCAGAAAAATGTGAACACTAAGACATATCAGAGGTCTTTCCAATACTTCATTTCCAGTGTTCCCAGTTACATTCATATATACCGAAGGCTTTACTCAGCCATAAAGTTATCAAAGCCTAAAGCATCAACATGACTAAGGAAATGTTGCCATATCAATGTAAACTAGTCAGCCGACCCCCAGTATACCTAATATCTAATTGTCAGTATACCTAATCTTCTCCAATTTAATAAAATACAACATATCCCTAATCCATTGTGCAAATGTTGGATGATTACAATCTTACCATCTAATCAAAATTTGTCGTCTGCCTACCAACGTGGCAAAAGACAAAAGACTTAGTTTATTGTTATTTAACATAAGATTTTGTGTTACCACACCAAATAAAGCAATGGACACTGATGGTTCTAAGGATGTATCAGTAGTGTTGAAAAGCACATCAAATATTATTTGCCAATCACAGAACATGTGAATAAGAGTGGCTTGGTTCTGCTTGCAGCGGTCACACATGGGGTCTATTTTGGATGTGAATTGGGATAGTTTAACTTTGGTCCAGTGCAGTCAGTGGAATATTTTAAACTGCATAATAGTATGTTTCATACATATCGAAGATGAATATATTCCCCCATCATCTTTGAACAAATGGATTCTGAAATTTCTATACCCAGATCCCCCTCCCACTGGCCTTCAAGGGAGTTAAGACTTCTCTCATTAATAAAGAGTATATGTCACCTATCTTTCCCTTTCTGGATGATGTGATGTCATTGATTGAGAGTGTGTCTGGGGGCTGTGAAGGGAATTGAGTAATATTTGAAGATATGAAGCTGCAAATTTGTAAGTATCTGAAGAAGTGTGACCTGGAGTTATTACATTTCTGAACAATCTGCTCGAAAGAGGCAAATAAGCCATTTTTGAACTGTATTTTAAATGAACAGACTTGATGATACAGTCAAGCATCTGTCAAATGGCAGGAAAGTGTGGTTCTTTACAATGAGAGCGAGTATTGAGAATATGGCAGACTAGAGCATAATAAGGCAAATAATAAGGTGTTCTCACAAGAGTCTCTCTCTAGAATTAGCTAGTCAGGTACAGCTGTTACTTCATTTCTTTCCATCCTACAGGAAATCGTTTTGATATTTGCTGCCCAATAGTAGAAATGAAAGTTTGGCAGTCCAAGCCCTCCCTGCTGATGAAGTCTCTGTAGTATAGTTTTGTGTATACCTGGATTCTTTTTATTCCAAATGAAGGAAGACAGCTTTCTATCTAGGGATATGAAGAATGTTTTAGTTAAGAAGACTGGTATACACTAAAACATGGGCAATATGTTCATCTTTATAGTGTTAATTCTACCTGCCAGAGATATCCTCTTTGAGAGAGGAAAGGAGAGGAGGGAAATTTGCTGAAGGTCTTTAAATTTGTGTGTGACCCAGACACCAAGATTTT
Source organism: Scomberomorus guttatus (assembly GCA_038419695.1). Classification (NCBI taxonomy): domain Eukaryota; kingdom Metazoa; phylum Chordata; class Actinopteri; order Scombriformes; family Scombridae; genus Scomberomorus; species Scomberomorus guttatus. The sequence goes on from CM076459.1 coordinate 11,355,411, forward strand.
TTATTTTGTCCATGCACACTTTATTCACTTTTTTGTGTGTTTACTTTATAGCCAGAAATGTTGCCAAATTCACTTAAGAGATTAAGAACTACAGGAAGAAATGAGGAAGGGTCAGACAGATAGAGTAACATGTCATCTGCATATAGCGAGACTTTATGTTCCACCTTTGCCCTTGTAATACCCTTAATATCTTTATTGCTACGTAAAGCTATAGCTAATGGTTCAATTATGATTGCAAAAAGGAGAGGGGACAGTTGACACCCCTGTCTTTTCCCTCATGTTAGTAAAAAAGATGTACTGCTGCCATTGGCGAACTGTATAAAAGTTTAATCCATGATAAAAAATATGGCCCAAATCCAAATCTCTCAAGGGTATGAAATAAATAGTCCCACTCCACTGATCAAAGGCCTTTTCAGCATCTATAAATATAACCACTTCTGTTTTTTTTTTTCTTTCTTTTTAGTGGAGTGGGACCATAAATGCTGTTATACCTGCCTGGTGTTGAAGGAGGATTGTCGATTTTTTATGAAGTCCGTCTGGTCTGGTGAGATGATGGTCAGAAAGACTGTTTCAAGACAGCGAGCAATCATTTTTGCAAAGATTTTGCTGTCTACATTGAGATTGGACGATAGGAGCCACATTCCTTTGATTTTTGCCTTTTTTCAGAAAAAGGGATATGGTTGCTTGTCATAGTGTTTCAGGCAGTGAGCCAATTTCTTAAAGAATCTGACCCATCTGAGTCAGGGAATTTTCCACATTGCATACTGCTAATGGCCATCTCAATTTCTCCAATTGAAAATGGAGACTCTAGCTTGTCTGCTGTCACAGGGTCTATGTGAGAGATCTCAGCGTTTTGAAGAAATGATTTAATTAAGTGATCGTCCTTAGCAATTCAGATGTATACAAGTTATGATAAAAAGCGTGAGTTAATGGCAGAGTGATACAGACCATACCAGATTCATCCCAAATCTCAGGGATTGCCTGACTGGTAGTTTTTTGACGAAGTTGGTGTGCAAGGATCCTCCCCATTTTATCGCCATGCTTTCAGTATGCATGGTGAGACCTAATCAAGAGGTTCTCAGCTTTTTGTGTTGTTAGTAGGTCAAATTCTTTTTGGAGGAGTAGGTGTTCTTTAATGTCATCAGCTGACAGGGATGTTACTAATTGTTAATCAAGGTTACCAATCTTATTCATCAATTCATTAATATGATTATTCCTGGTTTTTCATAACTGTGCATTGTAAGAAATAATCTGGCCCCTTAAATTTGCTTTAACTGCTTCCCATACTGTTGATGATGACATATTTGGTGTTTGATTAATTTCTAGAAAGAGATCAATCTGTGATGAGATAAAATCTGATCATTTTTTTATCTGAAAGTAAAAGTGGGTTGAGTCACTATGGTCTGTAAACAGGTTTTGTGGTTTGTGGGATTTATGGGGAGCGTGATCAGAGATTAAAATAACAAGATAGTCATATTTCTGAACCGAAGGAAGAAGACAATCATCCTTTAAAATGTAATCAAAGCAACAGCTTTAGAAGTTGGTATAATTTTATCAAAGCTACAGTCTAGACTAGTGGCCAACACACAGTTCATATCTCCACCTGTTACCAAATGATGTTCATTTAAATCAGGTAATTGGGAGAAGAAATTAGTGAAGAATGCAGCGTCAATCCAGTTAGGGGCATAAACACTGACTAAGATAACTGGGGTGTTCTATAGTTTGCCTGTAATAATGACATATCTGCCCATAGGGTCTGCATCATTCTGGGAAGAAATAAAAGGCACATGTTTACTAATAAGAAGTGCTGCCCCTCTTGATTTAGATTGAGACTTTTAATCATAAACTTCACCAACCCATCTAGTACACAAATGTAAGTGTTCAGATATATTTAGGTGAGTTCAAGGGCATTTTTTAAAATAGTTGTGTATGTGCACTTACTCTCTACCTCTCTTTTCTCTTTCATATACACACATGCGCACATTTAAAATTGACATTTCATAGACAATAAAAGTTACAAAAGTAAATGTATAGAATGCCTGTAGGTAATGTGTTACTCTCTTTAAGCCAACTATCTGCTGTAAGGTTTTCTTACCTCATCACCTGAGATTCTGTAGCTCTGTCTGTCTTTCAGTTAGATTGATATATTTGAATCATCTCCAAAACTTCTACTTGGTATTATTTTTCATCCAACTCCTAAACTCATGGCTAGATCTTTCACTCTGACATCAGAGCTCACCTGAGAGGCTGCAGCTCACCTGTCTGTGTGTCTCTGTGCTGCTCAGGCTGCTGCTGACAGGATTTTTTATAATAAAACGATGCCTGACATTCACAAACAAATCACACCACAAGTTGTGGCAAATTCACCATATAAATAATGTTTATGTCTTAATGACACATATGCAATAATAACTCAGAACAATACAGAGCAATTTTATTAGCTAAGCCCAGCTGTCAGTGACACTTTGGTCTCTCTTTAACCCTCATCCTACCAACATATTTAACATAGATGGACTACCAACTGGGGTCCCTGGGGACCCCAAGAATAAACTAAAGAAACAACTGACATAGCAAAATTTATTTTAAAACTTATTTCTTCTCAAAACATTATTAGTTATGTAATTAATGTTATCTGAAAAAACAGATTATTATTATTTTAGGAAAGTTACAGTTTATTTGCATATTGTGTAAAACGAAACGAAAACACATGAGAAAATCTGTTTCTGTTGCATGTGTGTCTTTCTCCCTCAAAATGACTGAGAGAATGCCCCTACCCCCCTTGATAGTGTGTGATACTCTAAAATTAGGACCCATGGCAAACATGAACTCAATAAATAGTTCCATCTATTAAAACTGCATAGGCGAAATTGGGTGCTTTTGTCCCCCAGGACCCCAATACATTGGTATTTTTAAAAAGCACTAATTAAAACAGAAACAGAAAACAATGACATGAAGTCATTAGGAACAAATTGATTGACAAATTCATAATAAAATGGCAATGAGAGAATAAAGCACCTGTGAGATATGTTAAAAACTATATCTCTGTGGTCTGCAGGTACCACAGTCAGTAGGATTAGGGTTAAAAAGGACCTGAATTCACTTTGAGAGGCATTTTCACCCACAGTAATTGAGTTTAATTAAATGGCATGTCTGAGCAGCGATTTAAATATAATATCAACTGACTGATGTTAATTTTGTCCAGTGAATTTAGTTAAAATGGCAAGATGATTCTAGATCGGTAAATATATTGGTTGGAACAATTTAGCAACATTGACATTTGTAGGGACATGTCCCTACAGTCCATACCCAAATCTACGCCTATGGGCAAGTTTCCTGAAGGAAAGCGATATCCATCTTTTACTGATGTAAATGTGTCAGGACTCTCTTACATTTCACAGGATGGTTCATCCCCTCAACATTTCAGCTCACAAATGAAATTGGGCATGCAGCCATCCCTCCTGTAGTCACTCTCTGTGCAATGACCAGAGATAATGAGTATATCTAAAGACAAATAGTAATTTGCATGTTACACACAAAAAAATTAAAAAAATAATATGAAGTATGAGGTAAAACAAATGGAAGAATAAACCTGAATACAAAAACACCTTAAGGTCACTCATTTCCTCTCCCTTATCACCCGCTCTAACTGGGTTGAACACACTCCCCAATGTACAATATCCACACAATGTGCTTATGCTATGGAAACTACTAATCTAAAAGCTAAACTCAGAACAGGAAAACTTTTAGGTGTAGATATCAATAGATATCAATATAACCCTTTTACTGTAAATGTCTCAAAATAATATAAAATAATATAGATGTACATACATACATACATGTGTATATATATATATATATATATATATATATATATATATATATATATATATATATATATATATAGATAGATAGATAGAGAGAGAGAGAGAGAGAGAGAGAGAGAGAGAGAGAGAGAGACAGCAGTCGCTTGTTTTGTAATGTCTTGTGTGATGTATTTCTGGGCTTCATCGGGCGAAGTAAAAATCTTCTCCCTTCCTCTGTTATTTCATCAGAGAATTCCCTTTCCCATTCCTCTCTGATCTTGTTTGTGCTTATATTGTCTGTCTTTGCCTTTGTAGTATAATAAAAGGAGATCGCTCCACGATCCATTGGGTTGTGTTGGTTGATATGTTCAATGGTTGAGTGAATACTGATCTTCTCAGAATCCTGGAGGTGTCTCCTTATGAAATCCCTGATTTGTAGATACATGAAGAAATCCAAGGAAGGTAGGTCGTATTTCTGTTTAATTTGAATAAATTACCCAAAAATGTTGTCAATATATTTTCCACTGAATGAAAACCCTGTTTTGTAGACCAAGAAGAAATGCATGGTTATTACATTGGGCTCTTCAAGTAGGTATCAGGAACCTTAAGGTACGATTTGATCTGTTTCCATATTTTAAGTGTGTTGAAAATGACAATATTTCCGTTGTATAAAGTTGTGTCTATTTTGGATGGGCCATTGAGCAGTACTCTTAGGGATGTCCCTTTACATGAGGCCTGTTCTAATCAGATGTGTTCTGGGGTCTCATTATCATTGTCTAAGATTGTTTCACTCCACCAAGGCATATTATGAAAATTGGCTGTCCAATAGTATCTTCTGAAGTTGGGGAGACCAAATCCTCCCTCTATTTTTGACTTAGCTAAGTGTTTTTTAAAGCAATTCTCACTGACTTATAGTTCCACAAGAATGGGACAACTGTTGAATCTAGTTTCTCAAAAAAAAAAAAGAAAGATGGGATTGATTGGAATAGATATAAGACCGTGGAAGAGTTACCATCTTGATCACATTAATCCTCCCTGCCATGGACAAGGATAGCGTCTTCCAGAGTTCAATATTATTTTTAAGTTCAGCTACTTTCTTATGTCAGTTTGTCTGTAGCAATACATCAGGTTTTCTGGTAATAATGATTCCCAAATACTTAATAGAAACCCAGAGAATGCAACAAAAGTTTCCAAAAGGTTCAGAGAGAGGTGGAATTGATGTCTCCGCTATGGCTATATATAAAATTACATCATCTGCATATAGCGAGATGTGTTGGGGTCAACCTTCAATAATAATGGGGGTTACCTCAGTGTTTTGCCTTATGCTGGTGGCAAGTGGTTCCATAACTATTACAAATAAAAAGGGGACAGGGGCCTCTGGTTTTGCATATAAAATATGAATTCAGCTTATAAAATTTCCTCCAAATCCGAACTTTTTAAAGGTCACAAACATATATGGCCACTCAATTTGATCAAATGCCCTCTATTCATCAAGCGAGATAAGGCATGCTTCTGTGTCCTGTTCCCTATATATTATGTTAAAGAGTTGTCTCAGGTTAGATTGTATGTGTCTGGCATGAATACAGTTTGATCCGTGTGTGTGACTGAACATAATATATGCTTTTTCAGTCTGTTTGCTAAAATCTTACTCACTATTTTACTTTTCAATTTCTTTCTGACAAGGAGACTGCCTTGAACCTCTCCTACTAGGATAAAATTCTTGTTCAGTGTGCAAATGCTTGGGGCCCAAATGAAACCTTTAGTGTGCAAAGCATTCAGCGTAGTCCCCTGGAGAGCTTTGCCTTCAGTGACTAACCCCTGTTGACTGTCTATTCTATTCTCTTGGTTTTTCAACTCTGTGTGTGGTTAGGCATTTAAAATGAGAAACTCGGATGTTGGTGCTGTGTGAGTATAAGACAGCGGCTTTGATGTCATGATTATACTATTATTTTATACAGCTGCCCAGTGCTATAAGGGCTATTTCATGCAGTAATGATTTTTGTGAGGAGAAAAACTAAACTGACATTGGCACATTTGTCCTTTTTTTATTCCCCTGCAGGAAAATGGCTTTCTTAGCCTGCAATTTATCCAATTACGGATTTACAGCAGTGCAAAGTCGACCATATGATACAGCCTAAGTCTATTTTTCAGCCTTTGGAGCAAATCCAATCATTCCAAATGGTTGCTGATGGTAATAATTGCAACAGCATTGTATTGATCTAGTGGGTCCATGGAGTGGAAACAAACAAAGCACACAAAGAAAAGGAGAGGGTGCTCCTTGTGTGCAATAATATTTGGTTTGTTTATCTGGCCTTTGTGAAGATGTAATAGTGAGGCATTAAGATAAAGTACATGATTTAGGTTTTATTGGCTGCTAGTGAAGAAAACATCCCCACTGATGCCCCCAGTTACTTTATTCAATCTTTGAATGTTGTAAAGTATTATTGTTCTTTCTAAAATCAAACAGAGCTGTGAGAGTGACAGAAAATTTTACAGATGGCCCTGTGCAGCAGATATTTACTATCTCATACAGTAAGTACAAAAGTCTGATCTCACAGAAAGTTCCCTGCCTTTGTAAGCACTGCCTATGCATAACACACACAATCATTTGCTAAACTCTGTATGCTATAAGATTATGGCAACACAACAATACCAAAATTAAGACTCTGGTTTACAAAATCATGAGTAGTTGATCAATGAACAAGTAAGCATAAACAGCAAAACAGAAACTAAGTGGAACTAGCAGAGCTACACTTGTACATGACTTACTCTATTTACTGCAAATAGTCTATCTAATGTACTCCTAGTTTAACATTGTTTTATTTTATTAAATTACTTGTTTAATTACTTTCATGTATGTATTATATAGCTACATGTTTGGCCAAACTGGATTCTGATTCTTCTTCAGTGGCTAATTTTGCTATAACACTTGCTGATACCTTTGCTGCTGCTGCTAAAATAGCTTTGCATGAGCAAGCTCACCTGTCAACAAGCTGATTATGTCACATCAGGACAGCTTTGCAGAGAAATGGGTTTGTTTGCACCGCACTCCCTGCTGCTGTGCTGCATCAGCTAACTCAGCCATCATATCAGCAGTTGGTCTCTAACACACTTTAAATCCAAAGTGGACATAGTGTTCATGTACTTATATCAACAATATCAAAATCAAAAATAACAAAAAGATATGAGCTAGGCTACCAAGGCTTTTGGCTGTTTTATTGCTCTCCAGCAGATCTGCTTGTTGCAATGTGTTGCATTCTGCTGGCTGGTGATTTCTGCTGTTATCTACCTGATGTAATAATTATGAATTACTTTCTCATATTGGCTGAGTTTATATTTATTTTGGTAGTTGTTTGACATGTGCATGCATTGTAGCATATTTCCTGTATGTGTTCTTGCCAGTTTTGGGAGGATTCCTACAGCATTGTTTGCAAAATGATGTCTCTTGTGGAGAGTATAATATTGTATATTGGCTTTAGAAATGTTTCCCCTTGCACACAACCCATATTCCCTCTAACGCTGACTTCCTGGTCACTGTGGCTTTTGTCATTGGATAAGTAGTCACTTCCACCTCTTCTCTCCACACTGAATTTCACATTCAGTTAAAGCATTGATGAAATATTTCAATTCAAAGCAGTTTGTGACAGCTTGCTTTACTGTTCTTCATACCATAATTACATTTTAACTGCTGAGCTCCTGTTCTACAGTTTATGCTGCTGCTACTCATTGCAAACCTTAAACTCATAACCACGGACTGATGGTCATCTGCTGCTTATCAATGCTACATAACATTTCATAAGGAGAGATTATCCAAGCTCCAAGCAATAAATTATTGTGAGTTTAATATGCTTAAATTAATAATTATCTGCAGCATAGCTGATGTGTCTTAGCCTGATGCTGCATATCAAGTGGGTTGCAGGGTTTAGATTTATCCATTATAATTCATTACACATTCCGCACTTGTTAAGTAACTACTCAGGAGTTTGTGTCCCAAAATGACTTCATACAGGAACGCTATGCTTCTTGTGTCAAGACTTTAATGTGTGTGTGTGGTTCATTTTAAGAGGTTTCGGAGAAACACATTCTCAGAGCAGCTTGTTGAGGTGAGTCAAACACTGTGGTGTGCTAATAGAATAAAGAGTGAAATTGCCACTCAAATGAAATGAAGTACAGTGAGAATCCTGGTAGGAGCTGTCCTTGTTGACGCTGACGATGAGTCCTCCTCCAAGAAGGAACTGAGCCAAGGCTAACTTGAGAGGGATATCACAGATAATGATATTATCTGTCAATGACACCTCTCAGCCTCAGATGTTTCATACTAACTAATATATTTTAAAAATAAGCAAAATCACAGAGAATCATTTGGTTGGCGACTTTTCCAATATCCACTATTGAATAACCAAGAGTGCTCATGTATACACTTGTATGCAAAACTAGACAAGGGGACAAATGAGAGCATTTCAGTGACACATGGGTAATGCATTCCAAACAGCTGACAACCAATACACATAATGGCCCTGCTAAGGACAAGGTCTCAGATTCATTCTCATGTTAAGTGCCTTGTCTGAGTGACAGATAAGTGCACATTAAAGACTGGGCTCTGATATACGTGACAAACAATACTGGGGACCCAGTATAGAGAATGCATTGGGAAAGCAAACGTGTGCAGGCCTGAATGAGGGCTGATGCACGATAAATGTAATGAAATGGGGGGAGTGGCGGTGGTGGTGGTGGTGGTGAATCAGGTATCACAAGTGGTGGGGGGTGGACTTTAAGTATTCCATAGTAGATATGTAGTTTCCTGCTGATATACTTCAATGAGTTTAATCACTGAATTTTAAGTAGTTTTGTCAGTGTTTAAAATGCAACGTATTGTATAATTTGAATAGCCAAGAATGCAAATCAATGGAGTGTAAAGTCAGTGGGTAATTAGACAGATAGGGTTGCTTGTGGAATAATGTCCAATTGTTTTTCGGATGTGGAGGGAATATATGAAGCCACAGTCGGGGAAAACTGAACACTGTATGTGGACAAGAAACACCACCTTATTCTAAGACAATAAACAAAAAGCTTTTTTAAAATTTTAATCTCCCTGTACATTTAGAAAAGTGGTCAAGATATTGTCTTGACATGAGGCTTTTCTAGGCAAATCCGTTAGCCTTGACCATGGAAACCTTCAAGCACAAGGTCGTAGAATGCAGACAGCGGTGTCCAAACACGGCATATTTTACATTCTGGTTCTTTTCAGTTCACTGCGAAAGGTTTTACTTTTTATTTGGCAGTGAAGGAGCTGGAGAGTGCGGGAGATTGATTTAGTATGCTTCAGCTACATGGGCTGCTTTTGTGTCTGGAGTTACAATTTAGATTTAGAAGACAGAGGGCCTGCAATCAGGAAGAGGTGGCAATCAATTTTTCTTGTTTATGTGTGTGTGTGCATGTGTGCGTGTACATATATGAGTGTGTGTGTGTGTGTGTGTGTGTGTGTGTCATGCTTGTGCCCACAGCTGCAGAGAACAGATCCACGGCCAGTGGCAAATGAGAGGAGCTTGGAATGATAACCATTCTGCTTTCCTTCCTGACACACAGATACTAGCCACACTCCTCATCACATGGCTTCACTTTTATTACACGCTGTAAAGTTTTACATACCCAACATCATTTCCTAACTTTTAATTTACCATGGTCATAGATCCCTGCTACATAGACAAACCAATTCAGAGAAATGATAAGCTCCCACTTTCCAGGAAGACAATTCAAATGTGCTATAAAATTTAACAAAAAAGACAATTTCTGTATGTGTCAACAGTAGCAAAAATGAGCTGTTAACTGTTGCTGTTGCCTAATGGATTCCCTTTGTCACAGATAACGAGGGGTTCGTGCTGTTTGTTAGCCTGAACATTTGCCCTCACACAGCACAGAGGAGGCTTATCAGAAAGTTTCACTGAGTACTTTATTATGGCTTGAGGACAGTCGAGCCAGCTGGGTCTTCATTAGTTTTAAACAACACGACTGACTTTTGACTGCCGCTGTTAGCGCGGAACATGTTTTCACTGGGTCCCATGATTCTGCGAGTAAGGGAAGGAAGATAGATGAGCATACACTAAAGAGTTAGTTTTCACCTTGTACACACCATCACTCTTCTTGACTTATTCTCAGGACAGAGAGGCACACGGTATGTCTGACATACAACGAAAAAATCAATCTGTAAATTATATTCTACAATCCCACAGAGCATTAAACAGAGCATCAAGCAGAACTGTGTATTCTTGGAAGGGATTATCATGGTGCCTATGGCAAAACTGAAATAAAAATAGATTTTTGGAGCATTAATAGGTAGACCTTCCCTTCTAGGAACAATTGAATAAGGTAATGACTGCTTCATGTGCTTCACATAATGACTGCAAAGCACAGCACAGGCTGGATGGACATGCTTGGCGGAAGTTTCTGGAAGACGTCCTGCGAGGGAGACAGCTTCGAGCTAGGGGTGCTGGCAGATGCACGGTACCTGTCTCCGTGCTAAGTGAAGAGCGAGGTGGCAGTGTGAGCCCCCGGTCTGCTATTAATTCATGCAACTGTCTGGAAGATGAGCTGTGGTGTGAGTGCGAGCACAGTTCTTCCACCTTTACAGTTGTGTTTAAAACAGATGGACTGAGATCACAGCTGGTGAATGAATGCTTTTTATGGAACTCGGGGTAGGAACAATATGTATGATCTGTCTCCATAGCAGTGCTACATCAGCACTATATATTTCTTTCAGTGTTCAACACAGTTCCCATTACTGCTCATTTACGCCATAGGTCTCAATCACCCTGCTGATGTCCAATCTAATGTGATGGGCAGAGCTAATACAGACATAAACCACTGTAGGCTATATAATGCAAGGACACTAATGTGGGCTCCCATGCGAGTCCCTGAAGCCAAGGCTCCCTCTCCTGCCTCTCATAGCAGATGCGTGGTATACACAGGGATAGGACAGGACAGGAGTGACACACAGTGCACATAAACTGGACCGTGAAATAGGCGGGGTGCCTGCAGATTGGCTAGGAACAGTACAGCTAGTTTATTGTGTGTGAGGATGAGATGGGAGGAACTGATTTTCATTTAATGACCAGCTGTGTGATGTGGACTTATACAGACCCATCTAAAAACATTGGCTTGCACACACTGCAAGAGGGGGGAAAAGGTCCAGGACCAGTATGCCCACCTTCTGCTGGGAGGGGTAAAAAGATCTAGCTCCTGCTGACAGGAATGGTAAGATTTGGCACTGAGGATTAGTGGGAGCTGCCTTTGAGGTGAAGGAGTGATCTCCCACCACTGATAGAGGTTTGAACGTTTTTGTATATTGCATAAATAAAATCCCGCAAAGCCAAGGTTCACTGATAAGATGTAAATATGCTTAATACAAAGAGTCCCTGAAATGCTGCTTCTCATAACAATCGCCAATACAAGTCGACAAACAGCCTCAGAGTCAAGAGTGCAAAATGTTCCCCAGTGGATATGTAGTGAAATGAATAATAAACAAAACACATGAAATTTGTAAACAAGCTTACACATCCTATGAACTTATTATGCACAACTGACAGTCACGGGTCAATATCTGAGAACATTTTTAGACATTCATGGTCCACTGGTAATATATAACAACTAATTGGGGTATTTCAATTCTGTTTTTACAGGAAATTGTCACTACATAGTGAGGAATTGCAACACTAACAATTGACCTTCAGAAACAAGTTTGAATAACTTGTTTGGCATTAAAATGTTATTAAGCGGAATAATGGCACACAATAAAATTTATGTATTAAAAAGGATGTAGTATATTAGCATTCAAAGCCTGTACACAGATCAAGCAGAGCAGAGCAGACATATATGTAAACATAAACATCAAAGCTCGATGATGCATCTCTGTGCAATATTTCCTTCTTGCACAAATCATAGCAGTAAAGTACCAGCAAACCCTCCGAAACAGATGAGACTATAACCTTGATTTGCCATCAATCTAACTGAAAGAGCAGAATCATCCCTTAACAAGAGTACTTTACATTGATCTAATGGATTTGACTCTTGAGAGAAAGTGATCTGGCTGCATCTGTTCCTTTGTTTATACAGTTGTATGCAAAATTTTGGGCATATAAATAATATATAATAACATAAAATAACATTTTTGGTGATTTTTAATTGAAAATATGTAAACACAGTCTCTCTAGGATATGGGAAAACACAATATTTTCAGCAAGCATTAATGCATAGTTACTTTTCATGTCATAAATTGAACAAAAATTAAAAAAAAATAAAAACACCATTGTGGAGTTCCAAAATCTCAGATTCCTTTTACAAGGTCTCAGACCTTAATCAGCTTGTTAGGCCTGAGGCATGTCAACAATTTTCATTAGGAAATGTCAGCTGGTGCCAAATTTAAAGCTTTACAAATACTCTGACTCTTCAAACCTTGTGCGAAAACTCAGCAACCATGCGTTCCCCTAAGAAGCTGTGTAAGACTCTGAAAATGAAAGTTATTAATGCGGACAATGCAGGGGAAGGCTACTAGAAGGTAGCAAAGCATTGTCAGCTTGCAGTTTCCAAAGTGTGAAATGTAATAAAGAGATAGCAGTTTAGGGGAACTGTGGAGGTTAAGATGAGATCTGGAAGATCAAGAAAACTCTTGGAGAGAACTGCTCATATGCTGGTCAGAAAGACAAATCAAAACCCTCATTGCAAAAAACCTGCAGGATGATTTAGCACTGTGCAGTGATGCTTACATAAACAAGACCTTCATGGAAGAGTCAATAGAAGAAAACCTTACCTGCATCCTCATCATAAAATCCAGTGTCAGAAGTATGCAACAGGACATCTACAGAAGCCTGATGCGTTTTGGAAACAAGTGCTGTGGACTGATGAAGTTAAAACAGAAATCTTTGGCCACAATCAGCAAAGGTATGTTTGGAGAAAACAAGAAGCAGCATTTCACGAAAAGAACACCTTGCCAACTGTTAACCATGGGGGTGGATCTATCCAGTGTTGTAGCCAGTGGCACAGGAAACATTGTACAGGTGGAGTGAAGAATGGATTCCACTCAGTACCAGCAAATTCTGGAAGTAAACATCACACCGCCTGTAAAAAAGCTGAAGCTGAAAAGAAGATGGCTTCTACAACAGGATAATGATCATAAACATACCTCGAAATCTACCATGGATTACCTCAAGAGACGCAAGCTGAAGGTTTTGTAATGGTCCTCAAAATCCCCTGACTTAAACATAATTGACAGTCTGTGGGTAGATCTTAAAAGAGCTGTGCATGCAAGATGACCCAATAATATTGCAGAACTAGAAGCTTTTTGTGAGGAAGAATGAGAGAAAATCCCAAATACAAGAAGTGAAAGAAGAATCGAAGCTGACTACAAAAAGTGTTTGCAGGCTATGATATCTGCCAGAGGAGTGTCACTAAGCACCGACTGTGTAGGGTGCCCAAACTTTTGCACAAGCCACAATGTTTTTATTTTTGTTCAATTTATGACATGAAAAAGTAAATATGCATTAAACCTGCAGTGTGGAACTTTTACATATAAATTAACATCCGTTACATTCAAGTTCACATATCTATGGGCAGAGCATGCGCACGAGAGACTTCTGCCAGGCGGGCGGCTAACTTCCGATTAGCCCTCTGCTAACATGAATGGGGATAAAGACTTTCCAAATGTTATTAGATCGAATGGATCAAATTCTGATAGTGAAACGAGTCATTTCGCGGAGGTCGCGTAACGCTCAAAAAAATTTATCCACCGTTTTACAGCAGCAAATGAGTAGGCTACGGCAGAGCCTATGACGTAAGCACGTGTTGACATTGTTTTTGTAATTACTCTCACTGTCAGAAGGGGGAGACAAAAGTCCCGCCGCACTCCAGCTTTAATGTTTGCTGAAAATATTGTGTTTTTTCTATATGCTAGAGAGACTGTGTTTACATCTTTTCAATTACAAAATCACCAAAATATGTTATTTGTCAAGGGGTAACTTTTGCATACAACTGTAGAAAACATAAACACTTTGTCACCACCCACAAACCGACATCCTAACTGATGCATTATTGCAAGAATCAATTGCAGACCTTTACTCTCACTGTATTTCCTCAATTTGTCATACCAGAAAAGGACTGCTTTCCCTTTTTCTCTCTGTCTGTCTTTTTTTTTCTTTCATTCTACTCCTCTCTCTCTCTCCCTCCTCTCTCTCAGGCATGCCAACAAAGTCTGTGTGACAATCCCATAGGTGCATAGTGCAGATTGCTTCAACTTTAGGTTTAGAGGCAATTCCATTTGGCAGTCACTTAATGGAGAGCCCTCCCCTCTTCTTCCTGTGTCTGCTCTGTTCAGCAGGTTAGATTGCAGACTGTCAGGCGGAGGCACTGACTGTCATCGCAGAATGACAGTGTCCTGACCAGCTAGATTCCTTTGAAGCCGATGCCTCCGGGTCTGCCCCGGGGTTGTTGAAGCATGCTGGAGTCTGCCATAGGTGGAGGAGTCGTGCAGTACCTCAGCTCATTTTGATTAATGGACCTCTCTCTGCCCCTGAGTGAGCAATTATCAGAGGGTAGGCAAAGTCGTTCATCACTGTAACTGAACAGCAGGTCTCTTCCACTGTCGAAAGTCATACCTGCAGGGCTAAGGGTGTACGTCCACATCTTCTGCAGGGCTAAGGGTGTATGTTCACCTCCTCTTCCCTCATCAACCAGGCTGCTGCCGCGTGTTTGACCAGGAGGGTCTGTCTACAGAAGGTCAGAGAGGTGGCTTCGGATGATATGGAGTGCAAACCATGCTGCTCACGAGTAGTTCAGATTTCCCCGTGGTAATTGTTTAGCTGCTGCCTGGGCTCACTTGCCTTGATCAAATTCAAGCCTGCACGTTATTGTGAGCTCAAGTTCCTAATCAGTCCTGTGGCACCAAGCCTGGAATTCACTTTGTCTGAACAACATGACTGGCACATGTTGTGAACAACCATTGTCCCTAGCTGTTGGTCCCTAGCTGTCGGTATGCTGATGTGTTCAGCATACTGACTTTCTCTCATAGACTGAAAGAAAGCTACAGTATCTCCACTAAATCAATATAATCTCAACAAGTTGCTACAGTGTCTAAACAACTTTGATCACCAATAAAACCAATAAGCAAACAGCACATTATCCTTATGTGAAAGAGATACCGTACATATATTTTACCATACAAATTCTTCATTCATAAACATTAAACAGTTATTTTGATTTCCTATTCTTGTTAATCCTTGAGAAGGACTGAGCAGAAAAGGTGCTTTAACAATTTCACCCACAGAGAAGATTTGTTTAAAACGCATATTACTAATCCATGCGCCTGCATCAACAGACTAATAGACTTGATCAATAAATAATTAGCAAGAAGCATTTTGACCACATCATGCATGTTTATAAATTCACACTTGACAGGCTGACAGGACTGTGAAATGTGCACAAACAAGCCTCGTCTCACACACACACACACACACACACACACACACGCACACACAAAACATATCTACAAAAACACTGACCTTACTACCGTTAGTGTCCATTAGTGTGACTGACAGTTGGCTGTGGGGTTTTGTTGGTGTTCAGTAGACGTCAGTTTATGTCTTGCTGAACAAACTCTGACCCTTCACTCATGAAGAACCTATAACCACCAGTTCTCTATCTAACAAATTATTTACAAACTCTGTATTTTTATTCACAACATCTTTTTCATGCTCTCAGTATACACTATAATGGCTCTGCATTACTCTGGTGTTTGCATTTGTGCTGGGAAGATGTGTTTACAGAACTGGAAGCAATAGGCTTGTTTGATTGCTGGGCCCGTTGCGGCGCTGCCATTGCTATTATACACCTGTAATCCAAAATCCCCTCACCTACTGTTAAAAATGCAGTTAACAAAATTGTTGTTCCTCCCAGGGACTAACAATTTGCCTGCAATTTACCTGAATCTATTGGTCAATTAGCAGTTTGTCTTCGGGCTGACCCCACCAGCTAATGGCTTTGGAGGAAGGCCAGAATCTGATTTCCTTTTAATGCTGTCTAATGGGCTGTCCACCTATACATTATGAATGCAAACTAACTGAACACAACCCGTCCCACCGTGCTATTAGGGCCTTTTTCTATTCATTGATTTCTCTCTTTACTTTTAGCTAATGATTTTCCTCTCTTTTTATGCATGCTGGTGAATCTGTTAAATAGATTCCATTGTAGACTCTAAAAAAAGAAGAATGCATTGCATGCACTCCAGGTCTTGTATGTATTGTAATGTAGAAAGATTTTGTTTGACTGCCCTGTTATCAAATCACAGTGTGTAATGCATCCAAAATGAGCAATGCTTCTGTCACTATTTATAGTATTTGTATGAGTGTCTCTGTCCACCTGAGAGGAGAAGTGGGGATGGCTGGCTTTGTTTCATTTCACCCATGATTTGAATACTAAGCAGCCAAAAAAATATTAGGCGCCTGATTTTTCAAGCTATATTTCTATTTAACTGATTATATTTTTTCTTATTGTTGTCTGTTCTTGTAAACTGCTCGTTTCCAATGTATTCGTTTTCAGTAGTTTATATTTTGGTACAAGAAGGAAACAGTTGATAGTACATCATTTACTGGAGTATGATAGCTACATAGTTTGTTTCTCCACACGAGTAAAAGCTATCAAGAGAAATCTGGTCAAGACATTTGCTGCTGTGCACTGGAAATGCTGAAATCTGTGTGCTGCCACCTTGTCCGCCCTCCAACTCACTCTCTTCCCCATATCTCGCCGTCAGCATCTTTTGCCATTCCCTTGCCCTCCTTTTACCATCTCTGACTGTCTTCTCCATCTCTAGCTCACATCTCTGTATCACTCCAATTTTCGCACGGTGAGATGGAAATTGAGTGGGAGGACTGGGTTGCAGGATAAGATGGAGGTCTCAGAGTGGACAAAAATAAAATCCAATTTCAACAAAAAAAAAAAAAAAAGGAAAAAAAAAAAAAACTTCATTGCCCCCATCTCCCCAAACTGCAGCCCTCCTCGCTGTCCCTGCCCATCTTCAGCAAAGACTCACCTGCACATCTCCAGAATCTCAAAAACTGACACGCAGCAGGAGGGCAAAAAGAGAGGGAGCACGTACCAACCCACCTTCCCTCTCTCTCACAACTTAGATTGGACACACACCATTGCCCTTTTTTTTTTTTTTTTTAAACTTTTAAAGCCACTACTTGCTTCATATCATAATAGATATAGAGTCTACCAGGTGAAGCTGTGCTAGGAGGAATTTCTAATGCTCAGAGTTGCAAGTTCAGACTTTTAAAAGATCTAAACAATTTTAGGAGTGAAAAGGAGGAAGGCACTTTAAGGGGCTCCATGCTGTTTTTTAGACAGAGTTTTGTGACGAGGTTTGTTTTGACTCTGTTGGGCAAGATGAGGAGCCATAAGCTCTTGGTAAATTGCTTTTTCCATGAAGTAAACATTGTGTGTCCATAGTGCTAATGATGGAGCAAAGCTCCTTGTAGCCATAATAGGCGTCTCTCAGCCATGGGAGGGCTCCTGCTGTTTCTCTTCAGGGGGAAACACTGTACACTTCATATGGCCGCGTCTAACTAAGCTGACAGCTCAGTGGGAACCTTGACAGGTGAATACAGAAACAACACATAAAATGAAAAAGGGATTCAAGTTTTGAATAACACGTATCTGTTTGATTATCTTCTTTTTAGATCAGACAATCTTTGCATCTACAGGGTTATAAAGCCTACAAGGATCCATTGGTAGCAGCTTTGTTGCATCAAATTCAGATTTAGACTAACATTCCTGTTTCTCATATTGAGTTTTTTGTATCACAACCTCTCAAAATGGGAAAAGAAAGATATCTTCAGATATATCTGGCCAGCGAAGTTAGGAGTCATCTACTTATTTTTGGAGGGTGAGCAATAAGGATCCTCTGGAGCTGTAATCTACTTGACTGACAGCAGCACACAATGCCTTTCTCTTCACCTAACCAGAAGACATTCAGTAAAAGCAATGCAATTCATGAAAAGAGAACATAGACAGGGAGCGAGGTGAGAGAAATGCACTCAGCCACAAAGAGATAAGAAAGAGGGAAGAAGATGAAAGACAGCAAAGGTGGGGGGAAAAAAAATCCCCCCAGATCTTAAATTTTGTTCTTCCAACTACACATTTTTGAGGTAGATCCTCAGTCATTTGGGGCCTCCTCCTGACTTTCTGTTACTGTTACCATGGTGTGTATCCACATTCTGCTGGTTTAAATGAGCACATCTTTCAAGACAAGCCCCCCGAGACATGACATTTGAAGATATGGTAGCATTGATTTGTCAAACTCCACACTGTACAAGAAAAATTATATTCCAGCGTTAACAAAATAGGACAAATACAGTGTAAGATACATTCATAAAAAAGACTCTTCTGAGCCAGAATATTACTGCGTTTCTGCAGTATCTTTATTGATCTCAGTGCATCATTTGTGAACAATATTTCAATTTACATCAGAGCTCCTATTGGACCTTTGATATCAGATTAAGACTTCACAATTCCAATCCTCTGCTCCCTAGATATTTCAAGCAAATACGCAGAAAAATATATACTATTAAACAACACACAAGAGAAAAGCTCAGTTAAGGTGAGTGAAGTATAAACAAATTGTTTTGGATTACATGATTTACTGCAGATATAACTATGATAAATACAGACACAAAATGTAAGAAAGATAAGGTCAGCTTGATGAGTAAAGTAGGCCATACAGTCTCTACTGAGCTCTGCTAAGTTTGAGAAGGATACAAATTTGAGTTGGACTGAATGCACACAGAGTCCAGAGGGACTGGAAGGAGGAGAAAACAGGAGCGAGAGGGGTACAGTCGGGGACACAACACAGCCGGGCATACTCTCTTTGTTAGATTTTCCTCGTAAGACCTTATTCTGAGCTTCTTTTGATGCTGGGACATGGCTCTCTCGATCATCAAAATTTCCATAAACTGGCAATTTCGAGGATAATATAAAGGTCTAATTCAGTGGAAGCAAATAGCACCTTGCGTCCTCAGGCGCCCTTATCTCACAAAGAGATATTAGATTGTACACTGTGTGCAGCCAAATTATATTTTTGTTTGCCTCAAAGTGCAAAACAATCTTGGAGACATGTAACAAGTGCTCTGAAGAACTGCTTGTATGCAAGGATGAGGCTATTTCTACACTTCAGTTTAATCTTCCAGATGTAAAAAATGCAGCACTTTGACTGGGTCGATGTTAGGAAATCCTATTTGTCTCTTTAAGAACCCTGTACTGAAAAAGAATGATGAAGTATAGATGTCTTTTTTTTTGTAATCCAAACATCCAGATGCATAAGAAATAAATCCATCCACATGAAATGAGGTGAAGTATGAGGCTGGTAAGGCGGTGACACAAGTCTTAAGTGGGGTTGATCTCTGCCGTCACATGGGGGTGAGCCAGGAGAAGGAAAGCCTGTTTTTTTTCAGAGAACTTTTGTTCAGCCTCGATGGCAGTGATAAGATTGAGCTGATTGTAAAGCCCATTGTTCTGAAAATAGAAAAAAAAAATACAAAATACTATTCGTAATATATCTGGCAGTCAATCAGAATATCCTGTTTGTGCATTATTTATGACCTAATTAAAAGTCCACATAGTCTATTCTACAATAAGTGATTATAAGTTATTTGTCTTCAAACACAAAAGATCTTATGAACTTTGAACAAATCCACATGTGTATGCACACTCACACACGCCGTTCTGGTCTGCAGACAGCTCTCCTTTCACCAGTTGTCAAAGTCTCTGTGATTCTCATCTCCGTCCTCATCAGACAGCAGACGGTGGCCTGGCTCCACAGTGACTGAAAAGAAGCAGTTAGACTCTCTTCAATATGTACTTGTCAATCAATCTGATGTAAAGGAGAGATATCAACATTTCACTGACCATGCTGTTGTCTGTAGGTTATCGTTGTGGGTCAAATTAAGTCTCTGGAATTTTGTGCTGCCAGACCTTCATTATAAGTTGATAGTTGCTTGCATTCATGGTGTTTTTGCCAATAGAAAGCATCCATTACTTTGCCAAATAAACAGCATGTGAATATTGAGAAGTACAGAATAAAGAATGCATACTGAACCTTTTTGCAAAACTGGAACAGAAATTGTTAAATCACTTAACTGACCGTTGGATTTATGGCACCAGCAGCAGATATGAGTTACCAATTTATTGGGTACATTGTACACTCTAATAACACAGTCCTGCAAATCTTATCTTTTCTGTAGATTGTACAACTGTTCCAAGCAAATTGGTAAGTCAGTAAAAACATGGACAGTGTGCACTACAATCCTAGGCCCCTAGGGGGCACATTGGGTTGCACATACAGGTGGAGCCAATGGAATTTTGTGTTCAGCAATCTGAAACCCAACATGCCCAAATAAATAACATATAGACCTTTGGTTTTTTATCAAATATAAAATGACCTTTTATATTAAAATTATAGATTTTTGCTTGACATATGGGAGGCTGAGGTTTGATTCCTGTCCATTGCATCAGCCTTTTCGATCTCAATCATATTGCCCTACACCACCTTTCATTCTTCTAATCTCTGCTTGTTAAATTGCCTCCAATCCATACATTCTGAACTTAATTAATCTGCCATCATTTTAAACTATGCTCATCATTTCTCACTGACCTGTCAATGCGCAGTCCAATCTGTCTGTGTATTAGACTTTTGTTTCTGCTTTTGTAATTGCGTGTGCTGTCTGCTGTGGTCATTTTTACACTAGTTCCGTTTGATTTATGTGTTGTTTTACGTGTATGACTTGCTGCATTACATGCTTCTATATTTCATGTTTTAATTTATGGTTGCTAATGCTGCTTAATGTTGTCCTGTCTAGAATGTATTACCTGTATAGCATTGTTTTACATTAGTTTGTATCCCATTTAAACCATTTTAAAGTTTTTTTTAATTTTAAATTGATATGTATCATCAGGCATTTACCAGCCTTTTACTAGAAGTTGGCCTCAACATTCATACAGCTTTTGAGTTTGAGATTTACACTTTTTGAGTATATGTTTTTTATTGTGTGATGCTTTTTTAGTCTTTGACAGAAAATGCTTCCACTGGTTATAAAGTGAAGCACCGGGCAAGAATTTCTGAGTTTAAAAAAACTAACAAAAAAGCAATCAAGCAAACAAACAAAAACTCCACTGTGCACTTTGATTGTCTCTTGGACCTTAGTGCATCTCTTTCCGCTTGACTGCTGAACTACATTAATACAAAGCTAAATTGCACATTTTTTCAAGTTTTCAGTATTTTCTTCTAAAGCCTGTGTCTTCAGCTTGGGACATTGCCTCCGTCTAGCTGCGTTCTGTGTTACACATAAAACATTTTCAGCCCCTACTGCCCTCTCTGTCCCCTCTGTCTTCAGACCCCAACACCACTCCTTTTCACTTGTTAATTGTTCTTAATTAAGGGCGAACACTTCCCAGACCATCACTTTCGGAAATCTGACAGTCAGATTGCCCAGCTAATCAAAAATGTTCCCTTGGTGTATGAATGGCCTTCTGTCTCTTACAGTCTTTCTATCCAGTCCTGCAGCACAATAGCTCTGTGTTTGAAGGGGAAGGTGTTCACATGCATATCATTAACTTGCACCACAGCCCATGAAAAACATTGTGGGTTATATCACAGGCTCAAGGTCATACATGCTCAGTCTGATTTTGAGAAAACGTTTTATATTGCACTGTGATACCATGGCAATATATTTATCTTCCTTCAACTCCAATAATACCTCCTCCTGTTATTCACAGTAAAACATCAGTCTTCCCTCCATAGGATTTTCCTTATTTCATGATCTAGAAAAAAGATGTACATCTTAGGCCCCACAGGGCTTTTTTGCCATTGGTTCATATTGTATGCTGCACAGGGTTAATTATTTAGTATCACAATATCATCTTAAACCAAACGCAGTGTTCATTCAATAATACCAATCACAGGACATGCATATAAAGAGCTAAAATCTAGTTTGCTGAAACTTATAAATGTACCACTAATAGGTCAACACTAGATAACTTAACAGGCCTGTTTTGACCCTGGCTAGAGGGTGATTATTGTTTCCAGTTAAATACATTGGGTGACTTGTGCTATTGTCAACATGTCTTGGGATCAAAGAGCTCTTTAGCACTGAAATGCACTTATGCTATCACTGAAATGCACTTGGAAGTGAACAATACAAATGGCTGGATGTATTCCATAGTTTGCTTGGCAAGAATTTTGGAGGTCAGTGTGGATTAAATAGCTCAAATGAAAAATCTTCTCATTTAGTTACAGTGCAGCTGAAATAGGCATCAATCTCGCCTTTGATGAAACAAAGGACTCTAGTTCCCACAGCATGTCAAGAATCTGGAGAAAACACAACAAATGCTGTGTAGCTAAATTTAAATTTACCTTTTATGGGTTCTAAAATGAATTTATCTTTTGTCGGTCAAATGCTCAGGACGCATGCTGTTCTGGATCCATCATAGCGTCTAAAACAGATAAAAACATCCAGTTTATACATAACTGAAGTAAATGCACAAGTCATCTGTATACTAGCTGCATTATGAATAATAGACTCACGTTGTGCCTCTGATGTTTCAGTTTGCTGGGTGGTAAAAAGTGAGACACAGTTCTGTGCCAGACTGAGGCAGAGAGTACAGAAGGTATAACTGCAGTCTCCTGAACACAAGCCAGAGCACACGTCCACACACATCTGGCAGCAGATGTCACAGCAGCGGTCAGAGCAATATCTCCAGTCGTCGCACAAACAGGAGCTGCAGCCACCAGCCGGACTGCATTCTTCTTTACTTTGTAGGCAGAAGTTGCAAGGCTTGCAAGACTGTAACCCCATGGGTCTGCCTGTTAAAAACACACAGACACTGGGAGATGAGCTATTGAAGGAAATCACTGTCTGTAAAAATGATCTCCTTCACAAGTCCAGAATTGGAATTGAGGATGTATATACAAAAGGAAATCTGTGGAGAAAAAAATACTGATAATTGGCTGTCAGGCTGTCTTGAAAATTGAACAAGTTTTCTCCTATCTCAAGTCAAGTCCAAAGTTCTTGCCACATGCAGTACTTGCTGACGTTCTCTGAAAACAGTTTGACCAACTTTTAGATAAAATGCTTGATGTCATTCTTTGCCCCCTGAGGCCTTACTCCATCGTCTCCCACATTCTTGAGACAAGAAATGTAGTCAGCCTGAGCAAAAAAAATCAGAGAAGAACTCTGCCCTTCAAAAAAAGCATGACAACATTAAATGTCACTATCAACAGAGTTATTGTACTGTAAACACAAACCCAAAATGTTCTCAACACCAAAGAAGTAGTTTTTTTTCTGTTCCGAGCATGAAATTAAACAGAGAAGCTCTTTCTTAGGCCTACTTGTCACGGGGGCCTTCAGGATAGACATGGTCGTAAGCAAAGATAATAAGCAATGCAGCATGAATGAGAAGACACAGATTTAATTACACTGCTAACCATTTAAGTTTTGTAGGGAAAAAAATAGATACTAATAGTACACCAGATGTTTGAAGTAGTTTCCAGAAATGGCTTTATTTTAAAGCTCAAAATGAGTTTAAAATAGTAAACAATGTGCTTTGCTTTGCCACAGCGTGCAAAAAAGCAGATACCTGTATGTCTTATTGATAACACCTGATCATCGTTATAGCAATCAGCCAGTCATATTAATGTCAAAACACACAACCAACCAAATCATTTGTGATGACAATCATATGATGTATACAGGCCGGTTTGCCACACAAATACAGAAGCCACAGTTAGAAAGAAATATATACAGTCATCAGGGAAAACAATTGGTTAGCCAAGTATATGTCAGACTGAGGTAATCTACATTATTAGTGTAAGGATATGCAGGATCAGTGTGTTCAGTAATTATACTCAGTACAATACAGCAGTTCTGCAATGGTATGGTCAAATTTATGGTTATTTTGGAGGCTGTAGTTTATGGTGCTGTTGAATTGCTGTGAGGTGTTTCTAAAATGTTGTCCAGCCCATTTATAAAAATTCAAATTCAAATTATTTTAAAGGTAGATGAGTAGATGTGCGCACCTGTTATTAATTGTTTGCAATTGCATGAAGTTTTTAGGAATTGGGACAGTTTGTGTCAAACAGGCTACACCGAAAAGACCATGGGAACAAATGATAGGAAATGATGGCATACAGTATGAAAAACCTACAAATCAAATGTCTCCTTACAGTTTTTATTTATTATCTTCATCATGTACAAAATCATAAAACATATTTGGAACACATATAATAAATAATGTCCCTCTCTCTTAAAGAAACAACACTCATTTCTTGAGATATTTCTCCTAATCCTTATAAACTTTGAGTCACTGATGTCACATATGTGTCACTGTCTAATATCTGACACATTTCCCTACATATACATATGCATATTGCATATTTGCACTTAAGCATGTATCAAATATCATTGTATAGCTTTTTTAAAATTATGGCATTATGTATTACTTCACTATTAAACATATATTTTCACCATTTTTCATCTTGAATTTTTTACCCTTCACATTTTTATCTAATTATTATTTCTCATCATGACACATCATGTTTCATTACTCATATTGCTAATGTACTGTATACACTACATATTGGATATATTGGATATTATTATTACATACTGTTGTCGAATGCAGAATGTATACAGGTCATTATAATGAAGTTGACTGGTAAAAGTTGCAACACAACAGATGTAACATGATCACTTCTTCACTTCTTTCCAAAACACAATGATCCTGTGATTTAAAATTCTCCCCAGGAAACAGATTGCCTTTATATTTTTACTTACATATAGTATTCTCAGAGGAGCTATACTCATCACGGTTAATCAAGGACAGAGAACAGGCTACATCTGCTCTCCTGATGTTTTATTATTTCCCCTTCCTTCTCCTCTTTGTCATTCTGTCTCTTTGTCTCTTTCACCCTCTGCCTCTTTTTTAGACACACACACACACATTCCTTCCTGCTCCCTATAACACAAATGTCAGCATGCTGAGTGTGACAGGTGAGCGACAGTGAAGCAGATTTGACCTTGAAGGCTCTGAGAGTGGAGTGACAGTAATAAAAGGCTGTAGTGAGCTATTGTTGGCCCTGGGGCATCCATTAATGAATGACATGAAACAGCCGTGAGATTCGGGGACAGGCAGGGGAGGGAGGAGGAATGATGGAGGACAGGTGACAGCAGCCCGTACGCGGCCCTCACCGGTGATGGGCTAAGCCAGCACCTCGCTCAGGGTGCACACTTAAACATGTATGCGTAATGGCACGTATACAGCTGCATCCAGATGCTGATGTGCACGAGCAAACAAGCAGTGTTTTGAAATGTCAAGACACACAGCCACCTACAAACACTCGCCGTGTGAAGAAATTTTGTCAAAAGGGTGTGTTTACTGTAGAATAAATCACCAGCGATTCCATTTCATTATTCATGCGCTAAGTAGACCTCTCTGCACCTGAG
This sequence comes from Scomberomorus guttatus, assembly GCA_038419695.1. NCBI lineage: Eukaryota > Metazoa > Chordata > Actinopteri > Scombriformes > Scombridae > Scomberomorus > Scomberomorus guttatus. The sequence continues at coordinate 11,380,750 of CM076459.1, forward strand.
GGTGACTTACATTTTTTCACCTCCCACTCACTCTTACTCTCATACCCGGATCATGCACTGATACAAACCCCAATGACAATTCAGCTTAATCCCCTGCTTCCTCTGCTGCAGTGCATCCTGTTAGTGAATTGTTGGGAGTGTGCAAAATGAGGCCATTTCAGGGATTCGAGCATCTTACAGTATTTTCAAAGCACTGAAAGTACGGCACGGTTTGGGGTTCTTACAATTTAGCAGAATTTGTTGGTCTTTCCAACTGATATCAGGATAATTATGGATAATGAATTGATAGGGGTGATAAGTGTCAGACTGCTAATGGAATGCACTACTTAACCTCCATAATCCCTCTGTGCCCTTCATTTAGTGTCACGATAATTAGATTACTGCTGCTGATACCTTCTTTGCCCGTAGATACCAACTTAGACATACTGCCCACATACACACGCACAATATGCAGTATACTTGTCAAGTAGATATGCTATATTTACATAATTGCAAATAAAAGTCAAAACGGTTTCACCAGTAAACCTGTCACAATCAATTCATGGTTCACATATTTTGAGGTATGGAGATCAATATATTACCATGTGTGTTTTGCACGTTTCGAGAGAGACAAAAAGTTTAACATGCCTTTATTTGACGCTGATGGGAATTGCATTATTTTTGCAGGTATTTGGTCATAAACCAAAGTATTGAAATTTTGAACTGATGTTGGTACAAGGTGAAATGAAAGAATCATGAATGTTTGTACCAAATGTTGTCCCAATCCATTCATTAGATGTCAAGATATTTCACTAGATAAGTAAAACTTTGACCGGCTAGAGTCAGAGAGCCATCAAAGTAATTGAGATTCATCCTCTGGAGACCATGAATAAATTCGGTGGGGCATTTCTGCAGTGTGTGGAGTTCACTTGGCAGAACCTCGAGCTTCATCACTCCGGGCTGGCTCCAGTAAACACTGGGGGTGGAGGGGTGGAGCTGGGGCAAATATGTGCAGCAACAAGAAGATTGGTTAACAGGGTCAGAAACTGAATGGTCAAATTAGTCAAAATCAGATGCTCCACCATCCAAATCTGTGTATTCTGAGGTATAAGAAGTATGCCTGAAATCACATGTTGGACTTGTGATTAAAGTTCCATCACTTCAATACAAGAGCCTAACAGCGCCTGGCATGACGTCTACAGTGTTCTTCTACAACCTGCCTTGGGAGGATGACTCAAGAACCAATGAGTAACAGTTTAAACTGTAAAAACGGTGAGAGATTTACTGAATCTGTCTGAGAAGATATGGCCATGCTGGGTGATATATGGCAGCAGGGAGGGCACACTGTGTAACAGGTGACTCCAGCATTTCATCGGGTTTGTCAAGACACTCATATTTTACCCCAGCTACCTCCCTAGGGCTCTGCCCCAGCACCCCACCTCTCTACATCACTCCTATCGACTGGGTGGGAAGCAATATGTAACTGGCAGGTGTCACATTCAGAGGTGAGAGAGAAAAGAAAAAGAGAGGAAGAGAGGAAAAAGATGTTAGCAGGGAGGGGCCTTGGTGAGTCAAATTTTCAAGGTGGAACACTGTAATGAAGTAAATGTCATGACTGAAAACCGGCAGCTTGGTGTCTTTAGTTTTATTTTTGGCTATGCTAGAGGCGTGGCTCTAGTGCTGGTCTAGTAACATGACTGTAGACTCCCAGTAAGACTTTAGTTTGTTGTTAAGTGGCATCTTGTAGAAGTGATTGTTGGTGAAGGGAGGAGTGGTCTCATTCACTTTCCCATCCAGACCAATCTCTCTAGGGATTTGAGAAGCCTTTTTTCAGAGGCTTGCTTCTTTAACTTTTATGCTACTGCCACTCAAGGACAGTGGGAGACCTGTGAGCCTGTGGTGACTCAAGCAGCACTGATATGAAAAACTCAAAAATAAACGGCTTATTCTGTTGGCTATCCCGATTCTCCACTGACAGACTGGATCCACAGAGATGTGTGTGTGTAGAGGCCATCAGTTCATACCATCTCAGGAGTCATATCTTTCATCTTAACTTGCTGTTCCCCTCAAACACCTTAAATCATATCAACAGAATATGTTGATATTACATTTTGTTTAAATGTCTAAGAAGTTTTTGCACCACGTGTGTCAAATTGCTTGACATTCCTGCAACATACATCAAGGCTTTATGTCTTTTTCAAAACTCCTCTCATCCCGTTGCAGTTGTCGACAAGATAAGCTCGTTGACTGTTTTCTGTTCAAATGTTTAAGACAGTGATGTATCTTTTTAAGCGTACACACGTTAATGTGTCATTTATCAGTTCAGCACAGACAACAGCTGCACTCCCCTTTTGCCAGCTGGAACTGCAGCATTTCCATCATCACCTGCAAAGTATCAGGTGTAGTTGATACCGAGAGCTGCAATGGAGAGGTGCCATGACAGGCTTTTCATAATGACTGATGTCATCTGTTGTACTTTCATATAGTGTTCAAAGTGATGGACAAATGCCCAGAGTGTGCCGAGGGACCGTGTCATCAAGATGTCTTTTTGAAGGAGTGTTTCTGGCACTTGACAAGCTGGCGGGGTGTTTCTGTCTCTTTCTTGCCCATGGTGAGGCAAGGAGATCAATTATGATTGGTTTCTCTGCGAGTAGTCAAGCTGCAAGATTGACTTGGTAATGTGTGTTGACATGGAGATCAACCGAGCCTACTCAAGCAGCTGGTATTAATGAAGCACAAAATAACAACTGTTTGTTAGCTAGTGGCTGCGCAAATCGTCATTCCCTCTCATTAAGCACAACACCCACTCATGGCTGCGCATATGTGGCAACAAACTACTTTTCAGTACCAAACTAGACCCTGATTCATTTGTTGTTATGGCAATTAGCAGATCCAGTGTCATGCTTAGTTAAGCTTCAGCCTTTACTCATATAGTTTGTTCATGACATTGAACAACACCCTCAAAATATCATCAAGGAATCTAATATTCAAAACATGACCTTATCTTCTTCTTTTAGTGAAATTACTTGAAACTGTTGGCTTTTTCTTTATTATCTAATATGTTCATCTAGCTAATTTGGAGTTTATTTCCCCCTAACAATTATTAAAACAGGTGTTACGGGCTGTAATTCTTCCTGAATTGGCCTTCATAAATTGAAAACAAATCCCCACCTTATTATTACTAAACCAAAAAGAAAACAAATAAAGCATTTCCACTGCATTCCACTGTCAGCAGGGTGAATACTGTTTTCTACGTTTTCAAGCACCAAACAAATGGGAACACAGATATGCTGCTGCTTGCTTTAACATTGTTGAATCTTCACCGTCTGTGTTTGTGTGTGGACGATGCGCGCCACTGGAGCTCGGGTTGGCAACCAGTCCTTTCTCTAGCCCATTCATCAAAAGGGCCAGTGCTCTTGTGAGTGAGAAGATTTATACACCATGGAAGAGAGGTGGAGAATTAGCCCAGATTTATGAGCACAGACTGCGATGGCAAGGCACTGGTACTTGACATTTGAGCAGAGAATGTGAAAGAAAATTGGAGACAGGGGAAACAGGAAATTGGAACAACAGAGAGGTGGAGAGGGACCGAGGAATTAATGAGACATAAGCTGGTCTGGGATAAAAAAAAAAAAGGTTTGTGATTGGGGAAGCTAATTTCTGGGAAATAAGGCTAAAGAGGAAAACAAAAATCAAAACATGAATTCATATCAACTACCTCTTCAACATGATTCCCAATTTTCTTTTTAATTTTTGAATGATGACTGTCAACTAGATGATTTTGTTCTTGATCTGCTTAAATAAAGTTACTACAGGTGAATGGAAAATGACATAAAAACTAGATCTGTCTGAGTAAGCAGATGGGCTAAAATGCTGGTTTTAAAGCCCCAGTTTGGCATCCTTCCCACTTCCCATTCTCTATTGTCACACTGTGGTTGATAACACAGTCCCATTCCTTCAGTTGACACCCAGGGACTGCTGGCACACTACACATCAGTGTTCTTACTGCAGCAGCAGCAGCAGCAGAGGTAGTCATGATACGTGAAGAAAACATCAGGTCAGACTTGTGGATGCACAACAGGGCAGAGAGGCAATGTTGTGCAGAAAGCAAAGAAAACAAAGTAAAGCTTGTCTGAAAAAAAAAACAAACAATTAAAAGCCCCAAAAGGATTTTCAAGCAATGGTTGGTTTTCTAATTCACAAGTAAATAAGTTAACAAAATTTGAACAAAGCTAATCATGCTTAAAACTTCAAAGTCCTCCTAATATATGTTTTTTTTATTCTTTGCTTGGAGCTACATTGGGTGGATTGCTGTCATTAGAATACTTGTGTTTTGTGTTATTTCACATCCCTGCAGAGGAGTGTATAAATACACAAACAACATACACAGTGAGCTCTAACATAGAAAAAGTCTGCCATCTCATATCTCACCGTGCAGGTAACAGAAGAGCCAGTGGCTAATATCAACTTTTTCATCAGATGATGAGAGAAAATTGCTGACCAAAAAATATACTCTTAGAGTAGAATATTACTCACCTCTTTTGCACCAGAATTAGGAGAAAGAGTGCTGAACCACCAGGGCTGCTCATCGAGTCAGCTCATCTTTGTTCATATAACTTCTAAAAAAGATTGTCATTTTGCCTTGTAGGACGAAATAGTGGATAGAACACGAATGCCCTGGGTGGCCTGCACCACAATGAGAGATTACCTTGCTCACCTGGGTTTAAAAGGCATGCTGGAATGGTTGGAAGATCAGACAGAGGTGATGAAAAGCATAGAGAAGGCTGTTTGGCCATGGCGTGTATGCAGTCACATCCACTCGGGGTGAATTGTCGTGAGGTGACACTGTGAACCACAGAGGACAGTGGGTGATTGGCCTCAAGGTACACATCCACATCCAAATTGAGTCCAAATCTGACTCACAACATCGGTATTCAGCTTTCATTAGTCCTCCGGTGGCCTGCATTCTACCTACTGACTTCATCATGATTCCCCCACATCCTGTTAGCCATCTGTGAGCACCAACACATAAGAGGCTACTCTCAGGCGGGGTCGGCCCCTGTCACATCTAGTCATGGCTTTCTTGGCTGGACGGAAAGAGCTCCAGGAGCACGTTAGCTGGCGACAGTCCACTGTTCTTCACCACCTGAGAGTCTTTGCAGCCAGGACGGGTTGTTGGGCCCGATGGGGCCGGAGCTAAAGCAGGCTGAGAGCCAGTTGCGAGCCTTCATCTTTGTAGATCAGCTCCTCCTATGTGATGCTCTCCTAAGCCAGATGAAGACAGGGAAAGAATAGAGCAGCCTTTTTGTCCATGGTGCAGTATGTGTGAAAATATGTCCGGGGTGAATTGTTGTGATGTGACAGGAGAAACCACCACGGACAGAGTTTGGTCGCAGGGCACACAGATTCACTTATGACCTATACTGAATAGAGGCTAACTTTCGAGGACTTGTGACATTGAGGATACAGAACTGTATTCTACCAAAAAAAAAATGTTTATCTGAGTTGACAAGAGGATCTCTGGGTGATCTCAACATTAGAATTTTCTTTATGCAGATTTACATTTATTGAGATGACATTAAAATATTCTATCCTAAAAATGAAGGACCTAAAATAAATGTTCAAGGGTTTGGGAGCTCAGTCAAACTGAAATTTCATGAGGCAGCCAGCACTGAATCAGGTCAATAAAGACCTGAGGGCAGTATGGCAGGTCAGGATCAGAATTCATCCAGCAAAAATCCATCAGAATGTATAAATTCTACAGATCACTCTATATACTCTATAACATACACTCTTTACCTTTTGTGTCGCATAAAATCCCACATTAACTACACTTGGTTCTAGTTAATCATTACTTGCTTTTAGCATAATTACTTGTCGATGGTACTTGGATGGTCAGCTGAGGTCTCTCTTAAATCTAATTAATTTCACTACTGTATAGGTTGTTGTGTACTCTGTGTAATATAAAGATGTAAGTATCATTAGATAAAAGTGTCTGTGTGTTTCAGTGTGAGAAGAAGTGTTTCTGATGTGTTTGACTATGATCTCTTGACAGTGGTAAACCCCTCGCTGAAACATAAAGGCTTTTCGTTTGGGAATAGATACGGGCTCAATTGTAGACTATTGAGGCTGCTGACGCCCCCAGGCATTCTTCCTGGAGGTTTGGATCCTGGCTGTATAGACCGATGGAGGCTGTTGCATCAACAGGAGATAATATCTTAGTCCCCTCTCCTCCTGCCTGAGGGGGGGAAATATATGTTGACCAGAAATGTGCTCAGTTTAATGCAATCCAAGACCGTCGTCAAAAAGACAACCATAGGCCTGATCGGCGGTTAATATTTAATGGACTTAAAGGACATGATTGCCTGTTGGCACTGTATCAAATTTACGGAGCAGCCATATTCAGTGCCAGGATAAAAGGTTTGGCTCCATACTCCTAATGATAAAAATGACCTCTATCATAAGTGTATGTCTGCTTAAGTTACTGCAGCTGTCCAATTTCAAACGCAATGTCTTGACGTCACGAGGACACTAATTATGTTTTTGACATAATCACTTCACAAGAGCTCTCTATGATCAGCTCAAGTGGCTTCTCTAATGAAAATTATGTCTTGCTTTGTTAACCTTGTATGGCTCAAACACTCAGGTGTTAAATAGTGGAGAACATGGGCTGCATACTGAAATTAAGAAATTACATTTTAGAATATAAACCCGTAGCCTGAACAGCTCCATCAAACCTCATCAGTTTTGATGCTCTTATAACTGGGTTATGGTTGGATGTACTTTACAGCCGACTTTATTGTTGCTTTATGAAAATCAATATGTCATTTTATGGCTAAATCTTACAAATACTGTCAATAAACTGTTAACGGGTCATCCAATCCCCTGTGGCCAATTACATTAGAAAGGAGGAAAGGAGCGGTTTTTCAAGCCTCATTTACAAGACAGGATTGTGTGGCTAATGTTTTAATCTCACTCTACTGGGAATAATTTCCTAATGACAGGCAGCAAATGCTCTTTCAAGACATCTGTGAGAAACATCTATGCCATTACTCAATCTAACCACTCGTTGGTACGTCAAAGCTTTATGCTACATTATCTCTTTGTTGATGTCTAAATAGTGATTTATGTCAGTCACTATTAGTGTAAATTTCTCTAACAGACACTTAATGACATATGTTCTAATTTGCCTGCTGTCTGAAAAGGATGAGTCACTCCTTATTATATAGTTATCTCATTTAGGCTGTGATTTTGTTGACAATAAGAGGGAGAGGTTGCAGAGCGTTTGGACTGAATCCTGATTTTTGTGCTTTCTAGACAGCCAAAACAAAGCCCGACCCACATGGGAGCACTCCAGCTCTATCACATTCATTTACATTACATCTACAGCCCAAACTCCTGGAAACTACATAAATCACTCTGTCACTGCTAAGCTACTTGGGCAATTCAATTGGCTTAAGTTTAGCCAGCTAATATGATATAATGGCATCCGTACAGTGTAATAATTCAAACCCATTGATCTGATTACAAGCATTCTGCCTCATAATTCACTGTGCTGGAAATGCAGTTTAAGTAAGAAGACAATAGTTCCATATCTGCTGTGGGATTGACACAGCTGGGTCAAACATGGTGTTTATGTGTTTAGGATTCTGCCCACGCATGCTGCGAATATACCGGTGTTGATTTTGGAAATCATTAGGTTTCAGAATCTTCACAGAATCTAAACTCAAGGGGCTGTTGTCAACCTGCCGCCTGCATTGCTTACAGACAAACTGCAGCAGCGCAAGGCTGTAATGACCACCTGACAACAGGCACCGAGTCCACAGAGACCCTTAACGTAATCTTATTAAACCCGAGATATGGATTCTTCTAAGGTTTTGGGTTGAACACATATGCTGCAACAGCATCTTACACAGTGGAGACTTAGGGCAGGGTGACAACTACAGGGAAGAACGTGCTAAAACCAGTGTGAAATTGTAAGAAACCTCTGGCTTCTATATCTCTATTCATCCCACCTAATCTTTAGTGTGCCCAGGGTATTTTATAATGCCATGATATACCATGGCGGGGGTTTATGGGCTCAAGGAGTTAGCAGTGTGATGCGATCAGCCAAAAGGCAGTCTCAAGAAGTAGTAGGGGGAATAATTTTGCTCTGCATGTAAATAGCTGCTTTAATTACCTTCCAACAGCTGAATATGAAGATGACAAAGATGACCTTATCAGCCAGTGATCTAAAATGATCAGGGATATGCTCTCTAATGCTTCATATTTTTAGCTTGTTTTTGTTTACAGTCAACCAAACTGTCTTATGAACTCCTTCTCATATGAAAGGAAAAGTGGGCAGTCCTAATTATTGATTAGTTCATTCAAATTATTTAGTAAGAAAACTCATAACTCTGCAGCACTCTGGTAAACATTGATTATTTCAGATCTATGGAGTACTGCGACTCAATTTTCTCACTCTCTCTGCATCTCAAAATGACCATATGTAATGAAAGTAATGTTCTTTATATTCTGTAGAGTGCTACTGCTCTCACACTACCAGCTGCTTAGATGGAGCCTACAAAGAGAGAAGGAGAGTAGAGTAATAAAAAAAAAAAAAACAGTTTCTTCCAGCAGTGCTTTCTCTTTCAAGCTTTTCATTCTAAAAAAAAAAAAAAAAGGCTTTGGCGAGGAAGTAGAAACAATAAATTGCCAAATCAATGTGGTGAAGGTCACAGGGAGAGACATGGGACAATCACTAAACCAATATCAAATTGTCAAGTAGCACAGTGGATTTATGAAAAGAATTGTTTTGAAAGCAAACTGCCTGATAAAGAATTGGCCCTGGAGTGGCGGTTTACAGCATAATGTGTCGACATAACTGTTTGCCTCTGTATTGTCCATCAAATTTAATGTGTGTGCACATGTATGTATACCATGTGTACATTTCTATGAGTGTATAGTGGACAGAAATTGCTTCTGGTAAAGCATAGAATCAAGTGCCAATAATGTTGCATCTTTCAGGTAAGTGAAGTTTCTCTGACAATTTGAATGAGATGCATGCTTCACATAAGACATTCAGTTTAAGACATTCAATTTCCAGCTGCTTCTTGGGGCAGAATTCTGAAATTATTTGGAAATTTGCTAATGTTATTTACATCAAAGTGAGACTGGAGGAGACCAATTATGTCAGTGATTCAAGGCAATATTCCTAAGTGAGTTGTCCCCTGGGAAATAACAGCATAATATTTTGAAATTATATTAATATTCTGAGACCTACCCAGTATATATTTTTTTAATCAACACAGAAACTCAGATAACTTATACAGGTATTTGATATGCTATAGATATTGTTTCAAATAAATGATTTTGAATCTTAAATTAAAATTATTATGGTGAAATCCTAAAAGTATTTCAGTTTCTAAGTCCAAAGAGGAATCACGTCCAAGGCAGTGACATAGAACATGATACTATCCACTGATGTCTCTCCTGAGAAGCAGTTATGCATCTTCTAGCAGCAGTTTGGTTGTATTTTTCATGTTTCAATTTGCAGTTGAGGTTTACAACTGTCTCAAGGAAAGCGCCGTGAGATGATCTGTTACTGGGGAGAAATCAGATTTTTCTCTGTGAGACACTGTAGATGAGGTGTCAAGACTGATGCAGCTACATTGTGCAGTGTATGTACTGTATGGGGAAAACTCATCCACACTGGAAAATCAACAATAGCAACATGCGTGTCAAATGGCAGCAGCATCTACAGAAGAACAGAGACTGAATAGCAAGGCTAAAATGAATAGCTGGGCTGTTTTTTCTGTTAAAAACAGATAGAACAATGTAACTTTAATGTCTGTACTCACAGATGTGACAGGTAGAGACTGGTACTTCATGGCCTTGTTGTTTCCCTTTTGCACTATCATCCCTGGATACATAAATGAGGCAGCACAGGACCAATCTCAAATGAAGCTCATTTCAATCAAGCCATTTCAAATCAGGCGAGCTGATGCAAAGAGAACAGCTTTCGAAGGGCAATGGTGCCATGATTCCCAAGTGGGTAGTTCAGGGTCTGAAAAGTGAAGCCAATGCGGAAGTGCTTTAAACCTGCATTCTCTATAATGGCCATCAGGGGGCGACTCCGCCGGCTCTAAAAATAAATCCATTTGTATAGAAGTCTATGGGAAAATGACCCTATTCTCACTTGATTTACTACCTCAGTAAACACTTTCCTAATGAGTTTATGGTCTCAATCGTTAGTTTCATATCCTCTTCAATACAGCATGATGTTCACTTTGTAAATTATGGCCCCATTTAATTTAAATTTGACGATAAAGCAGGGTATGCTTTAGGGCGTGGCTACGTTGTGATTGACAAGTCGCTACCACGGCGACAACGTTGGTTAAGTAACGTAAACATGGCGTAACCGGAGATTCACAGAGTACAGGCGTAGCCGTAGCTATTTCAAAGTGCTTTCAGTTCATGAAAGTTAATTGTAACATTTTGGTCGCCCAAAAAAGTCTTGTTCAGCATTTGGTTGTACTAAAAGACCCTCTAAGGAGTCTGATGTTCCGTTTTTTTCGGTAAGTACATTTTTGTTTTAATGGTTTTAAGGCCGTTTATCACTAGCCAAAAATAGCATTAGCATTATCACAGTTAATCATTGACGGTAAATGCACCGTGCTAACCAAGCTAGCAGCTAGCGTTATGGTCTGCCTCACCCTCTCGTCCAAATATAGTCACTTCTCATCACTTCTGGCTCCAAAAATCCAAAATGGCAACGGTCAAAATGCCAAAGTGGAGGCTTCAAAACAAACGCGAGTCCATAAACCAATGGGTGTCGTCACGGTGGCTACGTCCATTATTTTTTACAGTCTGTGTGCATTCCCCATCTGTGGCAGAAAGGGGGGTGAGGACAAAAATATGAACACAGCCCTTTTATTCCTAGAAGGAAAACCAGACCACCATGAGTATTTATTCAGTCGTGATGCTACATGTCAGTGCATTCTCACCACAGTCCCTCTCATGATGAACTACAGTAACCTGCCAAGTGACTGTCAGTGACCCTGAGAAACATCAGCTAGTTTGAACATGTTTTAACATCCAAAGATCCTGGTGTAAAAAAAACAAAAACAAATGGAGGACAAGGATAAAAATAATTTTGTGAGAGCATTTGTCTTCACGGGTCATTTCACAGATTCAGCTATATGAAAATATAACAAAATAACTTGCTCAGAGGAAGACCTTCCCACTGTAATACATTGTAAACCACAGTCCAAGGTTGAGCAAATTCTCACAATGACGTTGATGAATTCTATTTTCAAAAAAAGTTATTCAACTTTTTGAAAGGTTGTCCTTCAATGTCACTAAAGTAAAGAGGATGTGTTCTGTGGAATGTTTAATCGTGCAGTCCATGAAAGACTCCTACGATGTTACCTTTTCAAAAATGCCATAACTCGATTTGTTGTCTATATCAATATGTAATATGATTTAATGCTCTCACCACTTTCAGTTATCATCAGACATGTAGCTCAAGTGCTTTGATTAACACACACTATAAAACATTTCCTCTGGAAAGATTTCAGTCTTTACTATAAAACTAATGGAGCGGTTGTGATGTTCATAGATGAGAAAATGAGTTTGTTTTCTATGTTTTGTGTAGCACCATAATGCACTGGGTTGCACTTGGGAAGTAAAAGCAGGCGTACACATTAAGTGTATGTATAAATGTCAGCTACGCAATACTTTACTCTTACTGTTGTGCCTCCCCCACCCCCCCACCCCACCAGTGTGGCTTGTAGCATCAGGCAACCTCTGTTTCCTCTGCTGCAGAACAGTTATAGAGACGGAGACAGAGCACCAGCCCCTGTGCCTGAGCACCATTCCCAGCAGCTTGCTAATGTCAACCTGCCTGATATGCACAGCGGGGTGGGGGCTCCAAGACAGCAGCAATTTTCCACTGCATGCGAATGAGACTGGAGAGCAATCTGCTGGCCTAAGAGCCTCATAATCAGCACATCATTATCAGGAGGGGGTTGGTGCATGGGGTGGCAGCGGGGTGATGAGAGAGGAAATAAACGGAGGGAGCAATGGATGACACCAAATGAGCCCCTGGTAGCAATGAGACGATGTAAGACATAAGGGGGAAAAAGGCAGATGGTATTTGTAGAGTAAAGGACAGGGGGAACAGATTCATAGTAGGACCATACAAAGCACAGCATAAAGGGACTGAGGTGAGGCACCATCCCTGAGGCAGAGAGTACCACCCCTGTTTACATTTCAACCAGGCTCTTTGAAAAGGCTTTACCTAGCTCATAGCAGCTCGGATGTTCCCTGTAACAACATGTTACTGCTGGTCTTCAAAACTCACAAAATCTAATGGCACACAGACAGATATGTTTTTAAGGCAGAAATATTGTGACAGCTCTTTGAAGCTTACCTTGCCCTGCATGTATTTTTCAGTGAGTTCAAAAGGAGTAAGGACAACAAAGCTCATATCACCGCCCCTATGTAGCCTCCTCTGTTTTTAGAAATGCCCACCATTTCTGTGCACTCATACTTGCATTTTATCCTTTGTCTGGTGAGGGAGGAAGCATTATGATGGGGCGAGTGTCTGCTATTCTACCTAATCTCAGACTAATTACTGAATCACATTAAATTGTATAGGTGTAGGCTATTTCCTGTGTTTGTTTGTTTTAATCTGTGTAATAGTTTTGGCCAGGGTTTACTGGGACCACTGCAGAATAAATGTTTACAGAGCAGAGCTCCTACCGAATACTTTTAGTCTTTGACCCAGTTATTGCTTTATCCTTGAAAGCAAAAACATTAAAAAAAACAGCTATTTGGAAAGATTTAGTTGTCATCAGGTAGTTTTGAAATCCCTTCTTGTGGGTTTTAATGTGTCAACAATCAATCATAGCTGTCCAAAGAGATATTTTATTACCGCTTTCTGCCGCGTGGTGGCAATAGCGTACAGAGCACTTGGCCTGTGTTGGCATTGCTTGGCTCAGGTTGTGCGCACTGGTAGAGTATGTGCTCAATTCATAAAGAAAAACTGCTTGAATGTACAGTCAGCGGCCACCCATATTCAGAGCACAATAGGGGTGTTTTTTTTTAAGCACAAGGAAGCCTTTTTAACCTCAGTAGGAAGGTGAACTGAACCTATTTACACTTTCATACAGTACACACACCTGGGAGCTCAGTGCAACCTTACCGCCGGCCACTGGGTAATGAAATGAAGCAGCTGGCCTTGCTAAAGAGCCTTGCTCAAGTAGAGTTTTTGAGGGAAGGTATTTGAGAAGGAAAAAAAAAAGATAATTTTTTCTTTAATCAGTGGGTAGATATATGACACTAACATTTCGTTTTGAGCAAAAGCTGCCATCTAGTCATCATCTGAACTTGGAGACTGTACAGTCACCATCTCGCCATTTCTTGTTTTTATTTCACTCGTCTGTCTGATACATTCCGTGGCAACTCGGAGCAGTAAGTATATGATGTCAATATTCCGTCTCGCACACTTGACAGCCGAGCAAATTCAATTGGGCTGACTCCGCCTTGCTCATGCGGGACTTGTCCACAGGCTTTTCATACTACCGCGTGCCTGTCTGCATGCCTGGCGCTCTCTGACGGAGTGAGCTCTCCTCACACTCCCCAGTCACTCACCCTCATCACCAGTGAGGAGCAGTCTGACGCACAGGACCAGCAGCAGCCAGGACTCTTCCCGGGAGTGTGTGGCCGCCGAGCAACATGTTCCCAGCGTGGAGACGGGGAAGACGCACCGGGGGCTCGACGGTGCCGCCGGGGACCATGGTTACAGCTGGACAGACTGGACAGGTCGGACAGGTGTGGGTCTCCTGTTGGATTCTGCTGTCGGCGACGTGTATCCTCAGCGCTCAGGCTCAAGGTAAGATGCGCAACTCAGATTTTTTTTTTTTTTTGTTCACATAGTGTTGCTACTATTGTTGTTAGATGCGGCCAGAGGAGCGCGCAAGAAAGTCTGTGATAGGGATGTAGTGTTAAATGAAATATATGGCAAAAAATATGAGGCAAAACTGTTATGAATGTATGCTTTAAAAGATATGGTCATACATCCAAACTTAGATCAGTTATAGTAAAATGCCTGTCACACACTGAATGAAATTCTTAAATCATTTCCCGCAATTAACACCGTGTGAAAACTGGGTTTAACGTCCCCCATGTCCCCTGCTACAACCACAAGGCCACTTGCATGCTCCAAACGCTTTAGGAGCACAGCCCTTTGTAAAACTGAGCGCTAACATTGCACAACTTGGTGCCAGATGCGGGTTGTAATAAATGCGCCCACATTGTGAGCAATTTGGAATGCATTAAAAAGTCGGCAATACAGCATGTTGCTCTAAAGAGTTATATATCTCAAAATGTGACTTTAAAAAAAATCTGATTTTCATATTTATACTTCACTAACAATTTCCCAGTCTGTAGGATTTTAAAAGGCGTTGGTTTAACAGGTATTGTTACCTTAAGGTCCTCACGACTTAAAAATAAGTGAAATCTGTCGAAAGACCAGCGGCCCTGACTGAGACACCCCACAACAAATTGTGTCTCTGCTTGCAGATTGAGCCGCCCCTTCTGCCCATAGGCCACCTTAATAGCCCAGCAGAAACAGTCATTAACTTGTATGAATATGACTATGGGAAAATCAAGCAGGGTCATTATTTGAAGGCTGTATTATATTTGCCTAATGTCCACTTTTATACTCTCACTTACAGGCTGTGTGAAAGCAATGTGCATGGTGCAGAATGCATAAATCACATGTGGTTTCACTCACGTCCAGCACAATCTGATATGCGGATATTTGGCGTGAACATGAACTACACTAATCACACAATTACTGTGAAATTGGTATGACTTGTCACTTGTCATCTGTCAGTGGATGACCTGTGCCTCTTGACCAGTGAGAAGGTAATGAGATATACAGTAGGTGCCAGATAAAGACAGAAAAATCCTTCCTGCTTCCATATTTTATCATTATCATTTATTTGGAAAAACATAACTGCCAGTTGTCACAAGAAGTGAAGGTAAGTTGGTAATGGACGGAGTGCATCGTATGGGCTTACTGGGCTATGAATTTCATCAGCAATCTTGATGTATATTCACATTAAATGGCATTTAACCTTATGCTTAAGAATTCAACCACAGGGTTGTAGTTTGTATTACAGAGGGGCATGCAGAACTGCAACAGAAAATGCCCATTTGGCATTTTGAGGCGTTTAATTCAGTAGGTCCCAAAGGAGAAAAAAAAATCTCACATTAGAAGTTGATTCATATGGGAAGTGGCTTTTCTATGCACTCCCCATCTTATAATCACAATGCTCAGTGCATCAAAGTGCTAAAAGCAGCATAATCCCTTTGCTTGTTTGTCTTTGAACAGGTCGCATTGCTCTAAAGTGCTCCCAACCTTATCTGAAAAGAGTCTCAGGCGTCTCTTATTATGCAGGGCACAGTTCCTCTAGCTGTTATTACCATCCTTTTCTCGGGGTAACATGCTTGGAGTCTGTGAGGATCTCTTGAGCGCTTCTAGGTTACTTCACAGGGCTTTACCTTTCCTCCCCAAACAGACCTCTTTCTCATCAGTGCAGTTGGTATTCAGGCCCCTTGAATATTCCCGGCTGCGCATTAGCATTGGTGAGAGATTCACTTCTCTGTCTGCCTGCGCTTTCAATTGAGAAGGACCTCCTCTATGACGCACAATTGCTGCTTTAGGTTCTTTGGTGAAGACGCAGTTGTAGTCTTTGCAGGCGGTCCTCTCAGCAGCCAGAGAGGTCTTGTTCTCCTAAAGTAGGAAGCAGATCTCACCCTCATGGGGCATCCGTGTTTGCAAATGACTGGCAGAGCGGCTGTGCCTGTGCATAAAGTTAGAGAAGCCGTAGTCGTTCCCTGAGAGCAGAGGACCTCTGAGGATGTCATAAATTAGGCGACACACGAGGCCCCCAGGGAACCGGAGGTGGCATGTACTTGTTTTTCAGCAGGTTCCTACTGAAGCTCCTGCTGTGTTTAATACTGCTGGCTGCTCCAGTGCTCAAGAGGATACATGATAGAGTCCACGGGGGAACCTTTCTCCTGCCACAGGCTGCTCTCAGCAGGCCATTTTAAGACTCATTTAGACCCCCTCATCGAAATACCAAGTAAATAGATGTGAGGTTTTATATTTCTTCACCTCATAGCGGTGTCTGTATCTCCTCACCCCTCCCCAGAGCCTGTCCTGCTGAAATCTACCCCTGTGTTTCGTGAGTGACTGTGTTTCTATGCGCATCTTGTTATGTGCATCTGTGAAAGTGCATGTGTGTGCTTGGTGGCGCTTATGTTCCTGTCTATTGAGCTTTAATCTAGATAGCAGCATTGACATTCTGCCAACAGGCAGCTGCTATAATTTTCTGGACGTACGTTATTATGCAGCTTGACAGCTGTCAGCCATTTCCAAATCTTTAAATCTTATGATAATCCACCATGCTTACAAAAAAGCGTTTGTTTAAAACACTCTGAATCCTTGTGTGATTAAAACTCCCTGCTCTAATGCGGGCACCAGATCATAATTCATCTACATCAGTGACACAGTAACACACATGCCCATGCAAACACATCCACGGTGAGATAGAAAAATCAATATGTAGAAGATTACACAACTCCATCAAGAGAAATATAATACAGTTTTAATAGAATCAAAGGCATCTCCTCGTTCCAAAAAAGACAAACCCGATTGGCTGCGCCCACACATACACAACATCACAAATAATAGAAAGCTTATCTGTTTTGCATGTTGCTCCACAAAAGTAGAGCTACATACTCGCATTGATGCCAGATTTGCCCCAGACATCTGATTTTAGACATGATAATAAAATCCTGAGCCCTCTAGGTGATGAAATTATTGCATTTTTCTAAACTTAAAGCACTTTGATCACATCACAAGTCCCATATGGGGCACAGTGACATGAGAGTGGGATGGCTGTAACTTCTCAGCTACCATGCCATAATTACACACAGTACATATTTATGACATATGTATCTCCCTGTTTGGTGAAATGTTGTTAATTAAAAATGTTTACTGCTCCAGAGAGCTAACAGATGTCTGCTGAAATTTGGACTAAATGCATGTTTTCTTCGCAACATGGCTCGTGGCCAGAAAGACCAGCTAGTGACTTGCACAGCCTCAGGTGAAATGCAGTGGCAGCCTGACTTCCAAATCAGACTCCTCGTGTGTCTTCAGCGCCTGCCTCCCATGTCTGGCTGGTTGGCTGCTTTTTGTCTGCCAAATTCTGTCTACACATGTTTATTCATGTTGCCACAGGATGCTTTATTCACCAAGATGGAACAGCTGAATTATATATATATAAAAAAATCTGTGCTCACTGGCAGCAACATTTGAAATAAATGAATGGAAAAAGCCTGATACGATTTCTTTTTTTTTAATGGTAATGTATCAGAAAAGAAAAAAAAATGCAAGTGCTTTAAACCTGTTTAAGGGTGAAAAATGATTACAATCTACTCTATTGTTGCTGCCCTATTGTAAGAACAATAGGACTGCCGTGCTGTCAACGTTTCTTAGCTTCAGGAGGCCTTTAATTGGCTCAGTCGAGCAGCAAAACTGTGTTTATAGTTCATAATGGAAATGTAATCAAATTAACTTGTACCGCAGGGTTTTGGCATTCGCCCCTTGCCCAGTAATTGCCATTTGCCCAAAGGGCTATGGTAATGGCCATTTGCATGGCGCAAAGAGTCCTATCTCCCACCATGTTTCTGTCATGCTGCCATACTAGGGTAGCTGGCTGAAATTGATGACTTACTATGCAGGAGTTTGGTTGTGCTGTGCTGTGTTAAACACTTATTACTATGATGTGAGTTTGTGTTGAGAATCTTATTGGGCCAAGCAGGCACCCAATAACCCAGATCTGGATTGTTTTTTTTTAAATAATAGGCTTGAGAAAAGAAGGTATGATGCAACCAGTGAGGTAAGGCAAAATCTTGGACTCAATCTTTAGCCACAGACAGCTTTTCTTTGTCTTACTGGGTGAAAAATACAGTTTGAGAAAGGTAAAGGCTACTCAAATTAGATTTTTTCAATAATAGCAGCATTGACTGAGGAAGCAAGTCCTTCTTTTGGGGCCAGTTTTAATCACATAGCTGAGAGTGGTTTTGTTTCCACGTCTCCTTGTTTACTGATGAGACTAAGGGGAGAAGTGCTGCAGGGGGAAACAGTATTCATGTATTAATTCTCCTGGCTAAAAGTCTAATCAATCTGACACAGGACTGGGAGGCACCTCTTCTACCATCAAGAGCAAAAAAAGAAACGTCTCAAAGAACAGGCTCTGAGCTGGTGAGCTGGGCCAGAAATTGAAAGATGGAATGACCTTGGAAATGGAGGAGGAATGCGAAGTGGCACTATATGTTTGATTTGTCTAATATCATTTTGACAAACGAGCAAAGATGTTGTGCATGCTGCTTCATCAAAGCATCATTCTAAGGAGACATTCGAGAGCCCTCAAAATGGTGTCATTACTTTCATTCGGGGGAAAAAAAGGGATTGTACTGAGGCAGTATTCTTGGACTATACATCTGTCTTCAAGCCCCCAAGCTGTTCCATGTAAACATTTAAACAACACAAAGGCAACTCAAGGAAAACTGTGGTGAGAAACAATGCTTTTTACAGAATAATGTGAGCACTGAATCACTGCTCTCATTCAGCTTGCCCCTCCTGGGGACTGGTGAGTGTATTCTTGTGTTGTGAATAAAATGGCAAAAGAGGCAGAGAAATGGAGGAGAAGCTGCGGTGGGGGTGATGGGCCCGTGTTTTCTCTCTTTCCTAGTGAAAACAACTGGTCATAACAATCCATTTTCTTTGTACATTCACATGAGTGAATTCACATCTTGACATTCTGCTTCAGTTTTTCTGCTGACCTCAAACCAAGCCATTCACAACCCCTTGGTTATGTTGCCTTACCACCACCACCATCAAGTTTCCCTGCAGTAAGTGATAATGTGGATGCACGCCAATATTACTGTCACACTCAATACAGAAGGAAATATAACAGAGTCAGCTGAACAACAAGCCCCACAACATATGGAACTGAAGAGGACAGAACGAGAACATGCTTGTTTTTGCTTCCAGGGTGCTACTTCACCGCCTGCTCATTTGACTATCAGAGCTGCATCTTCCAGCTGATACTGCCAACTTTTAATTTGGCTATTTGAAGAGATTATTTTTTAGTATAAGGACCATACATGGAGGTGAGGTCAGGGTTCAGCGGGTTGACAGGGCTGGGTGAACAGAGGAACTATTTCAGTCCGTGGCATACTTCCTGTCTATAGGCAAGGTCTTGCCTGGAAAGAAGGAGCCTTCATGCTCTCTGTCTGCAGGGCTGAGTTTGCTGCTCTGCTCAGGCTGTGCTTGGCAGCAGGCCTACCAGTCCCTCTAGGGGGCCCTGGCAAAATGCCTCTAGTTGCATCTCAATGCCTTGTGCTCAGTATTGATTAGAACCAGCGCTGACTTTCATTCCCTATGGTCCTGTTCTTAGCCACATGGGATCCCATGTCATGTTTGACATCACTTTTGTTTCACAACACCTGCCCTCTCCCTCTTTCCCCTGATAGACAGAGCTCAACATCAGATAATCCCCACTGTCACATTTTGACAGTACTCCACCTCCACTGTAAACAAATGGAAATGAAATAAATCTAAAGAAATCCCTACCTACAATCTCATCCAGCAGCGCTTTTGTGTTTGCTGATAAGGAATTCCTGCCCAGTGCACAATGCAGAGTAGAGCTGGTTGTCATCGTTGGCAGCACTTTAATGTACACATATCTTTGATCAATGTCCTTGCCTCTAACATCAGCAGAGTGTCAGTTCAGAAGTGTGATGCTGATGGGAGCTGACAGTGGCACTGCAGGCCTCTGCTCTATGGTTCATGTCACATCTGGATTCCCTCTCTTAGGCCCCTCAGCTCGAGCCATGAAAGCGCTTCAGGTGTGAGACTGAAAGCATATGGAGTGATTCAACCTCAGTGTTTGTCCAACACTGTATGAAAGGCAGCATTCCTCTCTTAAGGCAAATTGTATGTAAGGAGATAGAGACTCCACCTGATGATTTTTATGGTAAAGGTTTATTTTTTTATTTTATTGTCAGAGTTATTGAGGTATTTATACAGCTTAATTTCTTGAGAGCATATTGGGTGACGGCATATTTGACTATAATAAAGAACTGACTGGTAATATTTAACTTAAGTACTTAATCGAAACATACACAATGAACAAAGGCTCCAGAAAAATAGGGGTGGTCGGAGAGTTTGACTTCTTGAATGGTACAAATTATGTAAGTGTGCAGTACATATGAAAATCAATGCAGCCTTCTATATGCTTACAGGATTAATAGGTGCAGGGCCATCAAGAGCCAGTGTTTGACAATGAAGCATGAATCCGCCAATACACAAATCAAGTCTACCATGTGTTTCTGCCTGGAATGATTTAGGATCAGTTTGGGAGAGCTCCTCAGAGGTTAAGCGGGAAGTCTGTGGTGCATTGCACCTCTGAAAGCAACCAATACTGACAAGGATAAAAGAGATCCTGTGCAGATAAATTTGGCTATTTATTTTAATTTCAAAGGCAGCTTGAAAGAGGAATCCAATAAAAGTGCCTTTATTGCTTTAATGCATGTTAGCAGATGCACAAACATGCACACAGTAAGAGTGTGCCGGGTATAATACGCAGACACATTTTCTTCCTCTAACACATGCATCTACACACACACGCGCGCAGATTGTTTCATTATCGCTAAATGGAGCTTTCTCGAAAGACCAAACCAGTATTTGAAATCTGTTTTCGGCACAACTAATGAAAGTGGGGCACAGCCACGGTGTGTCTCATGTGAGTAGACAAAATCAGAATCAGCTTTTTCAGTGTGAAGCGTCATGTTCTGATGGTTCTCCGTGCAATATACTTTCCAATTGAACCTGTCTCTCTGCCATATCACAGTTGCTGCCATTTGCAGTGAGGTGGCGGAGAAAAGGGGGAACAGAGAGAGAAATGAATATTGCTATGGACGTTGTGAGATGGCATATGTGCAAGGGGGGGGTGGGGGCGGGGGGGGCGGGGTAGGTTTCGGGGCGGGGTGGGGTATTGATGGAGGAAAGAAAGGAGAGCGCTGCATCAGTGGGGTAGAGATTGCTGTGGTGTACAGTAGCACAAATCCTAAATTCTGTGCAGATCCGACAGTAGCTAGGAAACAGCTGACAGTAAAATGGGGGGATCAAAGGGATTACTGTGCCCAGTTTGAGCCCAAACAGTAACCCTTCCACTTCACCCACTGCCAGCCTTTTTATACATTCACCCCTGTATTTCAGTGATGTGCTCGGCCATCTGTGGTTATCCTCCCCTGAGTCTAATTGTTTAATTTGAAATCACCCTTTTACACACTATTTAATTCTTACACCATCTCACAGACAGGCAAACTGTAGAAAAAGGTCACTGTTTCAATTTCAGACGAGTAGAGTAAGGCACCCCCACTCCAACACACAAATACACACACATAGGCTACACAAAAATACATACGCCTACACGTAAGTAATCCAGACAAAACAAAGACATTGCATCTGAGGGAAGAGGATGCACATGTCAGACACAATCAGTGCTGCCTTTTGTGATCTGAGTGAGATTTCCTGTCATTGGGGCTTGAGAAGCAGCCTGTTTAATTCTGCAGGGGGCTGCCATGTCCCAAATGCCTCGGTCACTGTCTCCTCTTGTCTCAGAGCCAGAGAGACGTACTTAAACAAACGAGCCCAAGCTTCCCCCGTTGGGGAAATGTACCAGGAGGACTTCTGACAATGTTGGCCCCCTGTCTCCACATTGGAGAAGCGGCGGACATATGAACACACTCTAGGCTGACGCAGAGCTTTACCTAAGAGAGTAAAGCCAAATCGGATCTGCATCACATGTGACATACATACGACGGTTCAAAACTGATTTGTGATGCCTGACTTAGGCGGGAGCATTACAGCAGCAACAAAGGCAGTGATGGCTCTTGTTGTTGTCTCTTTGTGCAGATTCTACATGTGGACACATGATGGCTGCAGCTGCTCTGACTTATGTTGCTGTTGCAGAGGCCTGAGGATGAATTTCACTGTCATTGTCTTCAAAGCGTGCACAAATTGCTGGTCAAGCTATTTTAATTTGGTAGTGGGGGGCTTTCAAAGAATAATTTCCATGTTCTGTGAAAGGGAATGTTTGAGCGTGTATCTTATTGTAGCAATGCTGGACATTCTTTGCCTGTGGGTACGGCATAAAATAGGAGAGTCAGTGGGATTATATCAGTTTAATGAAGTTGCTCTGGCCGATGTTTAATTTCATGAAATTCAATTAAAAAGCTTTATTTCCATTCCTGTAATCACTCAAGGGGTCGCAGTCATTAGATTATAGAGAAGGAATTGTGAGGAGAAATGGAAAAATCAAAAATGTGTTCTTTGAGTGCTTGTTATGCAGATCCACTTGTGTCTTTCATACGTTTCACAGTGAATATTGTGGTAGGGAGAAAAAAGGGAGGAAAAAAAGCTGTAACTGAAAACTGAATTGTAGCTAGGTAAAGAAACAGACTGGAATAAGGACATGAGTGGGTTTGTACGGTATATAAAGATACAAAGAAGTATAGCTGTTAGATCTGGACAATAGACACAATCACTTTAGCACAGCAACTACCTTCCCCCTTTTATCTTCCTCTGTGGGCTCTGCTCTTGATGCTCTGATTTTATTGTTGAAGCTGCTGTTATTGCTATATATGCTAAATTGGACCAAGCACTTTCATTGTTCTCGCTGCATTAGTGAGGAATAGCGAAGAAGAGAAAAGGAGACATTGTAAATGACAGAGAACATGTAACCCACCAGCATTCTTACAAACACAGACTGCTGAGCTGACATATGCAAACTCAAAGGGTGGCAGTGTTTAAAAGCTTTAATCACACCACTGCTCAGAGCCCCAATGTGGCGTTGCACTCTGCATCATTGAAAGCTTGTTTTATTAATGTTGTCCAGAGTGAAGTACGGTGGGATAGTGGGGTTGGGGGGGGGGGAATGCATTGTGCTGTTGATTTAAAGTGGGGTGGAGCAGAAACAATGGCCATGAAAAAAACATGGCAAGGCTGTGAGAAGCAGCCCACATCCATTACTTTAGAAGGCACAGTGCCCAAAAATAGTGCATAAGAGAGTGGATTTATAGTATAGAGAAAAAATATTTGCACAAGATGGGTCTTAATGATTCTAGAGAAAACTATATTTATATGTAAAAAATGTACAAACATGCCACTCATATAAGGGTTAATATTTCCCGGATGTCAGTCATAAAGAAAGCCTTGACTCTGGTGACTCTGGTTGACTCTGTAGAATTAGTTCATCATGTGCTTTATGTGACACATACAAGCCAATCAAGGCAAAGTGTGCTGTCTTTGAGCGGGGTGGAAGTGGAAGTTAAATCTCGCGTGAGTGCCTAATTGCTCTCATTAGCAGCCGACGTTCACACCAGTTATTCTGCACAATTAACTGGCTGCCACCAAGATGTTATGAGGCAGAATATTGCAGTGGGTCAATGGGAAAAAAAGGTTGTAATTAATTCTCACTTAAATTAATGATTTCATATTTCAAAGGCTGGTACAATGGCAGTTTTGCCGAGATTCCCCAAGGGGGGACCACTGATGAGTGTTTTTTTGTGTATGTGTGTGTGTGTGTGTGTCATGTGGAAATGGGAAAGTGCGCACAGTTGATGGAAATCAGGAGGCATTGTTGTTTGACAGTAGGCACCTTTGCAGTGATTGCCTGTGTTATTAATTTGTGAGATGAGGCAGGCTCCTCCAGCCTCTGATGGTTACACACCGCATTAAAGAACTGCTGCTATGAATGACACTAAGGACTAATGAATATGAATACATTTATAAAAATAGGCATGGGCTCCCCTCTCAGTGCAGATTGGGAGTGACAGTCACATTGGCTGGGCATGGTTGATGAGAGAGGGAACTGCTGCCCCTGGAGATGGAGAATGTTGCAGGGATCAGACAAACAATCCGCACACACATAGACACACACACGCACACTCACACACGAACGACTGCCCCAGCATGACATTCAGAAAGGCTACAGCTTTTAAGAATGACAATCTTGTCACCTCGTGAGAATATTTACTTACTGGACACAAACAATCTGATATATGAAAGCCTGTGTCTATACCTCACTGTTATGTCCCTGAAAAAATAATTATCCCAGTATCCATCATTCTAGGCACATGCCTAGGGCCTCATGGCCACTAGGGGGCCCAGACAGAGGGATAAAGAACATCAGCTGCCTACATTCAATAATGTTTAATATATATTTTAAAATATTTTAAAAATATAAAGTTCCAATCTAAAACTTTATTTCAATGCTTATATATTATTTTATTCACTTATTTATTTTTTTAAAGTTCCAATAAACGATATTTTGCCATATTAGTTGTCAGAAAACAACTATTTGTTATGTAGAGATACCGCACAGTAATGGCGTCCTTACCAGTGAATGAAGTCACTCCCTCTGTGTGTGTTGTTATCCGAGCTTCTCTGTTCTTTGTTTTGGTAGCCGCGCCGGCCAGCTCTGCCTAGTTTGACAGTTTGATCTGAGTTTTGCGAGTTGTCCGCTTTCTTTTTCTTTTTCTTTTTTTCTTTTTTCAACTTTATTGAGTAAACAACATGTTTGTTTTGGTCTGAGATGTTGGTGCTATAGAGCGACATCTAATGGCTGAATGTCATCAATGTCATGTATTGCAACTTTAAATATACACAACATGAGCACTGATGTGCAGGAAAAAAGTATTTCCAGTTTAGTGGAGATCATGCTTGTATGTTAGCAGCAGTGACATATAGGCTAGCAGCTTTTCGGTGTGCTTTCAGGTGCAGCAATGCACAAAAAAAGAAAAAAAGAAAAATGAAGAGGAAGAAAGATGACAGAGAGGGGCTTTACAAAAGTTTCTCTTGGACCCTGCAATTTTAAAGCCCACAAGCCAGCCTGATGCAAGACCCTCCGCAACTGAAGACTTGGCGGCAGAAGCAGGTGATTTTAGCCCCAACATTACATTAGCAGTACCGAGGATGATTCCTCTACAATGACACAAAAACATCACCACAAGCAACAAGGATGGACAACAGGTGAAGACAACACATTAACAATATCATCAGCATCAACATCAAAGGCTGTTGGCAATTGAGAATGGATTTACGACCTCCCTGGATTTTGATGACATCATCGAGGACTTCACCTGATCAAAAATCAGTAGAAAGCATCTGTAAATGTAAGTTTTCTATTTAAGTATCTAAATCTGAATAAGTAAAGACACATATTAAAATCAAATGTAAAATGTATATAAATTAAATGTATAATATATATATATATATGTGTATACTGTCCACTATAAATAAATGACACAAATTGTGTTTGAATACCGAAATATAAATAGATAAGCTAAAATGTATACATAACTAAATTAATGAACATAATAATCATGTGGAAATTAAAAGTCATTTTGTTTGTTCAAATATCAAAATGAGCATTTAGGGGCCCATTTAAACCGACACTGTCCATCATAGCTAATTGCTCCATTTATGTATGATGCCATATTAAATAGATAATTTATTATTATGTGCAAAATATCGAGCAGGTGTGTGGCTTGAAAGAGGATTTCTGTTACTTTTGAAAATCCACAGGTGTCATATTGTTAGCGAGTGATTTATGCCACACAAACAGCACATTTACATCCCCTGTCAACCAATTTATAGACTGTTTCCTGAGGAAACAATGTGGAGTAATTTATTGTCATTAAGGCACAATTAATTACTTCCCAACTGACTTTGGGGACATGAAGATATGTCAATTTATCGCTCTGTGGTTGTAGTTTGGCTTTTAAGCACATTCATTACCTTACAAGGCCATTAATAACGAACACCAATGTTAACTGAAAGGCAGTTGTTCATATTGCATCCAATATAAAAGGAGGAGAGCTTTTAGTTCTGCACTTTTATTTATTTTTGCTGCTGCTGCTGTTTGAAACTAGTAGCAGTAATGTGCACTATGGAACTTTCTTTTCTTCTTCTTTCCTGGGAACCATTTTCAGTAAGTCATCTATCACATGTGCTGACCATCTCACACAGGCTTGTTTTTTCTAAAGACGTATTTCATTTTTCTGTTTATCAACATCAAAAGCTGTGACCTCAAAAGAAGAAAAAAAAAAACCCCACAGTCATCCCACCACACAGCCATCAGAGAAACTTAGCATCACTGAGTGCATTATTTCTTTAACACAGATGAGAGATATGGCAAACAAGAATATGCAAATGTGTTCATCTGTTTCCCTCGGTAGGTGACAATTTTAATTGATTAATTGAAGATGTTTATTTGATTGGTTGCGGCTTAATAATCCAAGATGTTATTTGTCAAGCTGTTCAGTTTAGGTGCAATAGTGTGACTGTATCCCCCGCTTCCATATTTTCCCTGCAAGTTAATGTCCTTATTTTTCCCGAGTTTGAAGCACAGGCAGGACCAATCCCTCAAAGATTTGTGAAGGACTTTGATTGAGATAAGTGGGATACTCATTCTCCCTGACAGACGTAACCTTGGTGAGTGTTTGCTGGCAGCCACTTGAGGAGCATGGCAGACTGTGAGAGCTGGACATTGGGCATGACTGACACCATGGTGCTAACCTTGAGCCAGGTTCCTGTAGAGCTGTGGCTCAGTATTTAAGGACCAGAGAAAACTCATTGAGCATCTGACTTAACTGGGTTAGACTGCACCCATGGATGCAAGCCATCAAACTGAACTAATTAACAGCTGAAACAACCTTGAAAGCTGCAGACAACAGTGTGTTAGCAGCGTTTGCCCCACCACCTCTCTCACCCCCCCCCCCACCACCACCATTTCTAGTATGCAATGTGCTATGCTACTCAATTCATTTGTTTTGCACTTGAACAACAGTTACTTTATAATCTTTTTCTCACCAGCTGAAATTAGGTTAGAAGTACCTTCCCATCAAACCATTCTGTTGAAAATTGGAGAGGCATAAAAGACAGATAAAAGCGCTGCATGTTGCCCCTGAAAAAAAAAAACGTGTTGGTTTGTGGGGTCTGAGAGAGAGAGAGAGAGAGAGAGAGAGCAGATGCAAGAGCAGTCTTAGAAAAATGCTCATCACTTTTTAGTATGCTTAATGGAATGAATCATTAAATTTACTTGTTATTTGTATGTTGGCATGTCTGTGTCTGTGGTGTTGCCCTAGAAAGTGAATGCCTGTGAACATAATACAGGTTCAGGAGGCATGCTTTTGACTTATTCTTGCATGAATCGAAAGCAGCAGAAGGATTTACTCAAAGGGGAAACTCATCAAATTCTGTCAGATTTGAACTCTCATACCACTGAGCCCCAGGGACTCTGTTTGATTTCCTTCTGATTCAGCAAGGCTACCATTTTCTACTGAGGGTAGTTTGGCGTGAGCTGCTGCTGGAGGTCAGGGGCCAATTCAACGTTATTGAATAATAAATAAATAGAAATGTATTCCGGCTGTAGCTGATCCCTGTTGTTTCTTCTCCTCTCACTTCCTTGGGCAGACAGACAGCAGCTGGGGCCTTGTATTCGCTGTAATGGCCTGTATATATGCACGGTTTCATATTTCAATCAGCGCCACGGCGGCAGAAATTGGTGGTTTAAGATGAAGTTGAAATTGGAAAGTGGCTATCGTGTCTGCATGAGGAAACACATTTGAATCCCAGTGGAGAAGGTGCTTGGCAGCTGCATGTGGAACGCGGGCTGACAAGTCCTTAGGAGTGGTGTTAAAGTTAGAGCCACAAGTGCTCCGGCGCCTTTCAAGCTATAGCCAAATGATTTTCCAGCGGAGGTCGCATCAGGGACATGTGATTTGAGGAAGTATTTCATAATAGCCCCATAATCAATGATTCATCACTGGAAATATTAATGAGCCATAAATGATGTATTGGACTCTGATGAGGTAGATCTACAGTCATATCGTTAAATGTCACAGGGCTGTTCATTCATGGTAATAAGGTATTTGTAATAATTAATGTTTCGTGTTATTTGGCTATAAATTCTGTGCAGGAAATGATATGCCAGTGCATATTCATTTGGTTTTTGTAGTTGTGCTGTAAGGCCGTTCAAAATGAGTTTAAGAGTTTCACCTTTCATTTCTTGCTGTCACTTATTTCTGTTACTCACACAGTCTCTCCTCTCTGCTACATTAACTGAATATTCATTATGTGGCTAATAGTGGTGCCTTTGAAGAGGAATGATCATATTTAATTTTCTCGCCTGAGAAGGAACAAGTCAGTGAGGAGAGTGTGTAGGAGAGGAGTGCATGGGAAAGATAAAGGGGAGGGAGTGAGAGAATTAGATCAATGATGAATGGAGCGGCGGAGGGGCATGGAGTTTATGGACAGGCAGGGGTGAAGGGACGGGGGGCGGAGGGCTGAAGATGAGTCTCCAGATTACAATATGATTATATCAGTCTATCTGCCTGATAACATTGATTGACTTGCACCTGTGTCTCCACAACTCCTCCATCTCTCAATGCCAGTACAATGTATCAGGGTGCATTGTTCTCTCCCCCACATTGTGCCTCTCCTGCTTGGAGTCTTTTTTTTTTCTTTTACTCTTGGCAAGAGGGGATCAGATTATGAGAAAAAAAAAAAACTCAACCAGTGGCCACAGCGGTATTTCTTCGCTCCAGCAGCTGCAGTCCCTGGCTGCGTTTATCGCTTTATCGATTACCATCACAAGGCAGTAATTTGCCGGGACTTACAGGGACATGATTAAAGATCCGCAAGCGATGCATGGTGGTTCAAGTTGGTGCCGGAGTGTCATGTTGATGAACACGCGCTGACATACATACACACATACACAGACGCTAACACGCTGGTGAGCAGGGAGTGCTCAAGGGGGGGGGGGGGGCGACGGGTGCATTCCTGTCACAGACATCAATGGCTTTAAATCTCCTGAGCTAACCTTTTAATGCTCTCAGATCCTTATGGCTGGCTGGATAATTGATTGTGTTTGGTCTAATGGGATTAAGAGGCAGTAGTGGCCTTGGGCTGGACACAGTGGCGGGGATGGCAGGAGTGGTAGTGGATTGGAAGATGGAAAGGCAGATAGAAGTGAATGGTGTGTGGATCGAGTTGAGACAGAGGAGTGTGTGTAAGAGCGAGAGAGAAAGACAGAAAGAGTGAGACAAAGTGACAGGCAGAGAGGCAGGGCTGAGTCAGAAAAAAAAAGCAGCAGATTTGAAAAAGACTGAGAGGATAAAAACAGGGTGGATAGATAGCTGCAGGTCTGCTTCTCAGTCCATCCCTAATTAGCTGTATGAGAAAACCAAGGAGCTGATGGTATCCCCAAGTGAAAAGCTTGTTAGCGTAAGAGATGCTATCTGCCGGCTATTGGTTTTGGCTGTGTTTTGCTCACTGGGTGAGTCACTGGGTCTGCGGTGTGCAGTGAGATGAAAGCGGCGGGAAAATGAGATCCAAGGTGGTGAGGCCCATCCCCCACTTATCACCCGGGATAAAGCCTGTCCCATCCTAACTTATCAACAGTCGCTGTGCTTTAGCTCCATCCCTTACACCAGAGCTTGTTTGAATGTGTCAGTCGGCTAGCCTCCCTTTCTTCTCTGAATTATTTTTAACTTCCCTCTGCACTTGGGATGAGATAAAAGGAGAAGTTTGTGTGGGAGAGTAGTGAGGGATGAGGCTGCGGTTTGTAAATTTTTGCTGGAGTTTTCAGTGACGGCTTGTTGCCCTGTATATTGCAGCTGTGTGACTGGATTCCCTAGTCTCTTTACGCAGCACATGGCTCTACCATGAGTGCGCACGCAGCACAGAGCTGTCATCATCAGTGCCAGTTTCCTTTTTAGTTTCTAGCATCGGGCGAGTGCCCGGGGGCACCAGTCAATTTGCTGTGCTGGGGGGCACCAACGTGAAAAAAATTAAAAACATAAATAGTCAGTAACAGCAGATACAAAATTTATAAAGCGCTCGATTTAGCTTTTATTCATCATTACTCTTATTAAAAAGAATATGCATAATAAGAATAAGAAAACAGTTGAAAAGTAGCTGCTGCTGTGTGTCTTTCAGCACCACGGAGGCATGGAGAGCGGTGAGGAGAGAGAGAGAGACGCTGTTTATTTCAGTAATAACTTTATTGCTGATAGAAAATATGTTCAAAGACCATTTTACTAATCCACCCTCCTGTGTGGAATAAGTACACCTTTGTATTCCTCAATGCTAGAGTTCATACAGTAGTCAACTATTTTATTTTCAGTTTTACAAAAGCAAGAAGAAAAACTCAACTCCTTTTGTAAATGTTGTGTCCGCCTTTTCTGACCAGTGAAACAAAAAATGCCTTTTCGTTCGTGGATTTTGAAATGAAAAACAAACCATCATCCCTCAAGAGAGGAGGAGGTCTACGACACCACTTATCCTCCACCTACAATGCTGTCCTTTCATCCCTTACTGGGAGATTTAACAGCCATTCGCATTTGGCCTCATGTGACAACTCCCAACGACTGTCATTTACACTCGGCCTCAGGTGAGTCCAACAACGCTAACGACTGTCGTTACAACAGCCAGGAGCACTAACGAACCAAATGACCTTGATAACAACCCTGCAGCGCTTTAATACCTGGGACTCCCCACCAGTCAGTTAGAACTGAACAAGCCCCTTGGATGAGAGGCGAAATGTCTTCAAGTATCTACAACCCTCCTTCGATAACCATGACCTGGATGACTGAGATTCTTCACAGATCAAATCAATATTCTGTTTTCATTCCTTTTATCTCTGTTTCTGTAAACAACAGAACAACAAAACAACCATAACTTCTAATAGCCAACATATTGCAATACATTGTCTCAGTGTGCTATTCCTTGTACCTTCACATCACGTCACCTGGCGCTCTGTTATCATTAAGCTGTTGAAATGGTTGCTTGCAATAGTCGTTATTGGCCTTGCCTTATTTGGTATATGTGTAATAATAATACTCTGTAAAGGTTTTGCATGTAGTCCTCATATGGGGCATTTATGATGGAAATAATGATATTTAGCATGACGTGTTGCATTGGGAAGTTGCATTCAGGTTTGGGCATCAGTGTAAGGGCTGGTATGGCATTTATAGGTCCATATCTATCTCTGGTGTCAGGTTTTTTTTTTGGTTGGTTACATTTTTCTGTACTATGTGTGTTGTGTCTGTACTTTAGCAATAAGTTCATGTGAATCTATGGTCTTTATACCCATAGGAAATTTCCCTTTTTTACTTGTAAAGTGGGAGGAGGGGGGCACTTCAAGTGTGGTCACCCTAGGGCACCACACTGTGTTAATCCGGGCCTGCCTGCCTCTCCATTTATGTCATATACAGCCAGACAGAGCCTCATAGTATAGGGTTAACAGGGTCTGTCATTGCCGGGTTGTTGGCTCTATTCACACGTCCAGTCAGCCAGATCATGCCACAGATCCAGGTTTTGTCTCTAGTGAATAGAGAGGCTGCTGCAGCCCACTGGCCTTTTATGATGGGCCACGTTTTCACTTGGGCTCAGAATATGCCAGGTCAGGATAACTGTTGCCATTTTGGTGGGCGGCGGAAGGCATTTTGCCAGCCTCCTCTGGTGAGAGTAGAGTAGTGAAGCTTAAATGTGTTATTGCGCATATGTGTGTGCATCAGCGACGGTGTGAGTTGGTTGGTGAATGAGAGACGAGAAGAGAGAGTGCAGCAGGAACCAGTGAGGGAGGGTATGAGAAGAGGCGGATGATAAATCCAGTGTGTATGGAGTAGGCAGTGTGTGTCTGCATATCCTCTGGTGTCAATATGAGAGAGGATGGGGGACTGCTCAGCACATGAAAAATCATCCTGCGTGTTTGCGAGTTAGAGAAAATGTGTCACTCTGACCTGGCTGTCTGCCTATTCTTGTCGAGGAGACGACAGGTGAGGGGTTGCCATGGTTACCTGGAGTAGGGGTAGGGTTGGAATGAGTGTTTTTGTATGGTGGCCTTACAATTTCGCAGTTAGAACTTTTTTTTTTTTTACGCCTCACATGTTCTAGTTTTGTTAGGTAATGGGTGATATTGTAGCGCCATATGGGTGCAGCAGGTGTTACTAGTAGCTGAGTGCCAGTCTGTGCACATAGTGGGTGTTAGAAAGAGCTATCAGTCAGCCCCTTTCTCGCTCCATAGAGACTTCCCAGAGAGCTGTGTTGTCCCAACAAGGGCCAGATGCTGCCTTGGTTTGCTCTGCTGCCCTCTTTCCTCTCTTCCCTCGTTCCCAGGCCCACATCAAACACGCGCAGCCCATTTCCCCCCACAGCTCTAAATCTCTTTAATTCCATCATCTGTTGCCCATTGAGGGCAGCAATTTAGTCTTTACGCAGCATTTTAGTGTGCCATTAAAAATTCTGTGAGGTTGGTGGCCAGGCCCTGTAGTGGAGAGGTGGCCAGTTTTCAAACTGTGTCTCTGTGTCTAACCTCTGTATTGCCATCTCCCGGGACACATCCAACCATAAAGATAGTGTTTGAACAGCTCGGCCTGGACACATAGAGAATACATTACAAATCTCCTACATGCCAAGCTCAGCCACTCCATCATGATGGCTGTCTCTACAACATTCACATATTGTGATAACGACTGAGGCCACACTATGGTGAGGTATGGGGGCTTTTTTTTTAAAAAAAAAATTATTTTTGTCACTGTTCAATATCTGGCAACCATATGAGATCTGACCTTAACCTGGAAAGGACAGTTATGCGTGCTGCTGGATGGATTTTATAGACACTAGTTTTATGTACTTTCCAGCAATTTTACCATTACTTTTACAGTGATTGGAAGCTGGCTGTGCTCACTTAATGACATCCCTATCTCCCAGATGGAGAGCAACACCCACACTCAAAACAATGACAGAACAATGACTTGCAAAATAATTCTGTCACACAGAATTATACCAGTATGAATTGTTTACATCATTACAGCAACAGCACTTTCAGACTAACCTGAAGCTGCTCAAGCTTAATAAGCAGGCATTTTTGCCCTGTATTGCATCCAGGGTCCCCTGAGGTTGGGTTTCACTGGTTCACTACTTCTGATAGTGGGCTGGATGAACCGGTGTTGGCCCTTCGCTGCTCTTGCCAGTCACTTTCCTCCTCTAAAGTTAAAGAGAGACTGTGTCCTTAGCAGACCTGACATTGACACTAAGAGTTATTGGCCTGTCTTAATCAGAGGAGTGCCTTGAGGTAGCAGGGAATCCCTATGCTCAGTACAGACCTGACCTGTCCTACTGCCCTGCTGCCCAGCTCTCTCTCACTGAATTAGAGTAGAGGGTGTTTTCAGTGTTCTTCTTACCAAGGTCTTCTAGATAAACTTTAAA
This sequence comes from Scomberomorus guttatus, assembly GCA_038419695.1. NCBI lineage: Eukaryota > Metazoa > Chordata > Actinopteri > Scombriformes > Scombridae > Scomberomorus > Scomberomorus guttatus. Next base: position 11,414,132 of record CM076459.1, read on the forward strand.
TAAATACATAAATAATGCCCCCCAAAAGTATTCTTTTCTGCTGACATGAATTTAGAAAGTGTAAAATCCCTCTGGAGATCTGAAAAATAAAACCATAGTATCCAGACTTGGACATGCTTCTTAGTAGGGTCAAAGTGACCGGATAAGAGATCAATGTCAAGTGTCCTTAGAAGGAACAACACAACCCAGGAACACTCAGTGAATGAGTCATAGCACATAGATGGGCACCATCATCGAATATAAAATGAATCATTGTTTTATCTGTAGCACTATGAGAATCATTCCCTCCTGGTCTACTGTATGTGTACGTTTAAGCAACACACTTTCATGCATGCTTATCACACTGCATTTAACAGGATGGGTGCAAAATGTGTTATATCACGTATTATTCCTACCAGTCTAGCACAACAGAGAAGATGTTTATTGTTGGGAAAAGAGAACCTCCATTCATCTGTTTGATGAGATTATTATCAGTAAATATTTCCTGTCTCCCTATTTACTCTTGTATCTCATTGGCAGCGGCATGTTCCCATCTGGGAGTGTTTTTCACCCGGTATCTCGCGGACAAAGATAAACACTGGTGTTGTTTGCTGGTGAGCCGATGTCAACACCAGTGATGTCACTGATACCCATTGTAACAAACAAAATCACAAAACAATAATATAGGATTAGCTGCCCACCGATCAGGGACAGCCCAAGGGTAGCAGAGAGATATGGGCTTGTATGGCCCTTTGGTTTCACACATTTTGCTGACAGCTGTCTATCCACATGTCAGCCAGTGAAACCAACCTAATCCGAGGCTGCATGGCACCTCAAACATACAGAAACAGTGACAGTAAGGAGAGCAACAACATGTGCCCCCTCCCTCTCGCTCTGCAAATGCTAGGTGCTGGATTATTTGTGGTGTGGCGGATCATCCGCAGCCCTCTCACCCACCCAGTTAGCCTCAGAGGTGGATTAGAGAGGCCTGGTAATCTGACTGTGTGTGGTGACACATGTCAACCATGGGATGTCTAGAGAGAGGAGTCTGGGTGAATTAGAAATGGCTGGGTAATCCAGGCTATACAGCCCCAGAGTCTTTCAATTCATTCTGACACCAACTCCCAGTCAACCCAGAAAGACACACGTATGCACACACACACACACACATATGTAGGCACATATTGCACACATACGCAGACATTCATGTACATGGGCCCGTGGGGTTCCTTGACATTACCTCCCTGACATTACCTCCACAGTACAAGCCCAGCCTGGGATTCCTGTCACATCCTTCCATGGGCAAGACTCACATTTTCATTATGGTGGAGCCAGTGGCGCTGCACAACCTTTTTCTCCTCTCTTCCTCTCCTCGTTTTCGTCTTCATCACTGTGTCAATCATCACAATGCTGTCACTCTGGATCTGTCTCTGAACTAAGCTGTCTCTGAGCTAAGATCCAGACACACTCGAGAGACCGAGGCAAACTACTCACCCAGACTCTTACTTTAAGTTGTACTAGTATTTTACTCCTTTCTGCCTCTCGACACTGCCCTACGTTTTTTTTTTTCCTTTTCCCAGATTTTCTTTTCTTTTTTCTTTTTTTACTGATCTAATTTAGAATATTTCCACATATTAGATGAAGCCTGTACATGCGGAACAGAGTACACATGGCCAGGGAATTGAGAAGTGCAAATAATTCCCTCATGTGGAAAGGCTGCAATTAACTGGGGATGTCAGCCTTTGTAAAATATAATTGAGTTCAGGACGAAATGAACGTCTCTAATCCGGCCGACAGAGCTCTGTCAATCAGCGTTCCTCGCATCCCCAAAACCAACTGTCATGCTTGTTTATGTCTGTCTCTCTACTGAAATTTTGGACACTAATGCTCTAGCAGCTGCCTCTCTCTAATGCGTGTGTGACTGGGTGACTTTGTGCATGTCCAATGGGAGCGGGATGCTGCACTATGGAAGACACTGGACATCTGTTTTCTCTGGTCAGGCTGGAGATAACATTGTGCACTCAGGCATGGTGGCAAACACCTGTGTGACTGAAGAAACATTTTCTCCATTGCTGAGCATAAATCGCCTCTTGTGACGTGCAAAATGATATCAACAGGGAGTGTAGCTATTAGCATAGCATGGCTTCACCTCAATTCTTAGGGTCAAATAACAGTCAGCCGTTCAACTGTCTTTCCAGTCAGTAGGCCTCTTCCTCTCCTGTAGATACTGTATATGAATTACCTTAATCATCATTGCACTGCTGCGCAAAGGCATCTTCAAGACATTCTCATGGAAATGTCAACCTTTCTCAATGCTCAAATATTGCCTGTCATAGCAAAATGATGAGTGTTGACCTTAAAGTGTCTGGATAAATGAGTCCACTTAAAGAACAATCATTTTTTTGTCCTCTTTAATTCCTCCCCACCTGTCTCTCCTGCAGCGGTGGCCGCTTCAGGCTCTGATCTATGGCCTTTCTCTAATCAACCCTCTTACTGAGAGGGTGAAAGGGTTTGGGATTACATCAGATACCTCAGTGTCGCTCAAAACAGGCCTCTGTGACTTTGTCAAGTGCGTGTCACACAGTTCAGTTTTTGTGTGTGTAATCGTTGCCTTTGAAGGGCCCCCTCAGTGATCCCCACAGACTCCCAACAGGCTCCAATGGAAATGGATTAATTACAGAGCGGCTGACAAATACCTGCCCACAGCTTTGTAAACTCTCTTGACTAATCAGCTGAAGACAGAGCCTGGTCACTCAGCACGACCTCATCACCAGCCTGACATTGTAGCTGTGGCTGAAGGGCCTCTAGTCAGGGATTAATTGCGTTGAACTCTCAGTGTTGTTCGCCACTAACTGACACTGTCACCTCAGCACTGTCAACAAAAAACAGTGGTTCTTCACCTCAGACACCTGTGAACTAGTTGTGATTGAGAGAAATCTCTCTGGTCCTCTTCAAACCCTTTATCTTTTAAGAGCTTTGATCTCTTACTGGAATAGATTTAGGATTGATTGTCTGCTCCCTGTGCTTGTTTCACTATGAATTTCTGTTTGTTATGTGCGCTGTGTTGTGCTTTCTCTTTTCTCTGGGATTGCTAAGCAGGTGAATGCAGGGTTTGTTGTGTTTCCAGAGTCATCAAGATGAAAATAAAATAGATGTTTTTCTTAATGCAGCCTCGCACCAAATGCATAATATGTTCCCATGTACAATAGATACCAAAATATGAGTTATTACAAACAACTGATGTGCAAATATCCAACATGATTTCACTAAAATCCATAACAACCATAATTCTTTGTGTTCATTCCTGAAACTCACTCTGAAGTACTTTGCAGTCTGTAACCTGTTTTCTCAGGCTCTTACCTACCATATGTTGGTTCTGAAACTAATTTATTATGTGTTGCTTCAAAATTAGATACTCAAGTCTGAATATTCATTTAATATATTCAGTCGGCATTTTCTGAAATACAGAGAAATGCCTGCAGCATTGTTTATGAATTTGAATAACCCTAAAATTATAGAATACAGCAGGAATACAGAGCAATGCTCTGATGTACCTCTAAGAACACCTTTGAAATTATACGTGTGTGTGTGTGTGTGTGTGTGTGTGTGTATGTGTGTGTATGTAGTACCCTGCTACATTTTGTTTACATATTACATTTTCTGTTTCTTTGATATGTATTTCAGTTAGCAATTATACAGTATATCTCAAAGCCGAGAGAGACACTGAGTCGCAGACGATAGATGAAACAACTGAGAGACGAGACAGTGTTACAGAAAGCTCAGATGAGACAACACGACCTCGGAGACTCAAAAGGGTCCCAACCAGACTAACCTATGACTTGCTAGGGAGCCCAACGTCATCAGCAGTTAGTACACATAGTGTTACCCCAGTTAAGGTCAATGACAAGAAAGATTGTTTATCCCTATCTACTATTAAGAGATACAAAAGCACTTTTTTACAAGTGGATAGGTTAAAGGGAATGCTTATAACCAATTTATAACAACCTGTTAAATGAGTATAATGTTATTTATGTTTTTATACATGTCATGAGGACATGACCATTTTGCTGGGGGGAGAGTGTAGCACCCTGCTACGTTTTGTTTACATATTGTTTCTTTGATATGTATTTCAGTTAGCAGTTATACATTATATTTTGCAATGTGCGCTGGTTAAATTATCGCTGGAGTGTAATAACTTTTGAATTCATTTATAGTTTGGTACGATGTTGAAATGTCCTCTGTCAGAGCAAGAAACAGTCTGAGACGAGAGAAATGGGTGGAAAACAGAGAGGCTAAGATTGTAAATTCAGTACAATCTGTTAAATTACTGTTGTTCATCAAAGTTATTAGCCAGGGGTTTTATCTCAGTGTGTAACCCTATTAAAAGGGGAGAATGAGCCATGTTTTGGAGTTGTTTTCAGTCAGTAATTCTACTAAACCAGTGCAACCGCCATAACCACATGTGGACTGTTGCTAGTTAGCTATCGCCCTTGCTAGCTTGGATGAGAAGAGACTTAGTGTGTGTGGGAAAGACATTTTGCACAGTAATGAATGGTAAAGATATGGACATTTATAGTTGGGAAGATAGGAAATTTACTAGTGTTTGTGAATTTCTGGATAGTGTGCTTTGGCTGCTGCCACACATGCTGCTGAGATAACCTTTTGCACAGGGACAGAGCCTCAGATCAGGTTTCTCCATTGCACAGCTCACCACTGGACATGATTTGAGGATTTGAAAAGAAAGTTACCAACAGCTTTCTGAGTTTCCAAGGATCAGTGAGTACAGACAGTATTTCCTATGAGGATTTCAAATGAGCTCCAACAAGCGCGCCAACGACATGGTACCATGAACCGACTTACAAAGCCCCGGGTATTATTTGGTTTTATTTTATTTGGGTTCTGTAATTATTTTTTTTTCCCCCTGTAATTGCAATTAAGTCTTTGTGGTTTAGTATTTGTTAATATTTGATAGAAATGTGATTCATGTGGTAAAAATAAGGGCTATAGTTTGTAGTTTGTAGCTATAGTATGATGCATGGGAGTTTTAAGCTCACAACAACAGTATAGCTATAAAATACGCTAATTAGGCCTTTTTGCACACAAGTCGGAGTCATATGCCCAAATTTGTGAACTACTGTAGACACATCCTAATTGTAAATTTTAGCAGACACTCACCGTTTCACCTCCCATGCACAGGTGTTATCAGATGTTAAAAGGTGTTGGAATTGAGTGGGTGAGCTACACGTGTGTGTGTGTGTGGGGAGGGGGGTGGGGGGTGGGGGGTGTAGAGGGAAGAGGAAGGCAGATGTGAGAAGGTTGGTGGTGGGCATGCGTGATCCCCTTGACTGGGATCCAGATCCACAGGCGGAGAGCACTGAGTCTTCAGTCAGCACATCACATAAAAGCACCAGGCTTTGCAGGATTGCAAACTGGGAGTTTATTTTTTCCTCATTTGTTTTCCTTCCTCTCGGTGAGGACAGGTTTTCTACTATTGTGAGGAGTACACAAAAGAGTCTACCATTATCACAGCCGTAATCGACCATTACAGTTTCTCTCCCACTAGAGTGCTCGTTAACTGCAGGACAAAAAGCCTCCTAAACAGACAGCGTGTTCTGGTGCAAACAACAGGGTGGTTCACCGTGCCAGCTTAAACCAACAGCTTGTAAATTGAATCCTGTGGCATACAGTCAAATTTACAGTGTTCAGTGGAGCTTTGCCACTATCAACCAGCCAGCAGAGCCCCAAACTGACCCTGGGGCTCAACAGCACCTGGCTCTTCCCTAGTTAATCACAGGCAAGGATCCAATCTAAACAAAAGTGTCAGATGTGAGCCATGCTTATACATCACAGTATTTTTATACTTCAAAAACAATGCTTTTGCTTCATGTCAACAGTTTTATAGTCTATGTCAGCTGTGGCTAGTCTAATTCACTGTGCACCTCACTGTGTCTGCGCCCATTTGCAGGTTTTTGTTCCCTTTGTCAAAGCATATTATTAACGCTAATGGGCTTAGAGTCATACATGATTGGAACTGTCAGCATTTGGATAAAAATAAAGGCCAGTCGAAGATGGAGTCTGTGTTTTTAGGTGTGTGTGTGTATGTGTGTATTTGGGGCCAAACTGTTACCTGTGTGTCTATGTATTCATGTAACTTTACCTACGTTTTCGGTGGCTCATTCAGGGGGCACACTTGCCACAAGGATCCGGTCGCATCAGAGAAATTATGTGCGACAGCAATCACTTTATATTCCCAGAACTGAGCAGATGGAGCGTGTATACGGTGAAATAAACACACTGGGGTGTGTTGCACTGGTAAAAATCAAGCCAGCGCTGGGGGGAAGGGGCAGAACAAAAAGTCACAGAGAAAACAACATTTGGCAGGGCTTTGTTCAGGATTGCCCACTGCGTTGATGGACTTAAGGTACAGAATTAATCTGTTGATTTGAAGTAACATTTGTCCTTAACACCATGTCATCCGTTTATTTAAAACACATCTTTTCATCTCTCAATCGGCTCTCTACTCTTCAGATGTCTTCTGCTTTAAGTGTTGTGGTCAAATAGGATTATGAGGGACTGGTCCACATATGGCCTGTGCTGGTCCCCATCTCTATTGGGGGATGTAATCCCACCCTCCGTTTCCTCCTGCTCTGCCGCATTATCAGATGGCCAGCATGTGTAGTAGTATTATGCCACATACCAGCACTATCAGCACCCTTCCTTCACAAAGTACCATGGACTTTGTAACATGTTTTATCAGTGAATCTCCTTTCTAAGTCTTTGTCTCCGCCAAATTGTGGCTGACCAGGGTGTTACTATATTGTTATATTATATTTGGTGTGATGGAGGGGGAGGGGGGGGCAGAATGGACTTGCAAGGAGATTACAGCGAGGGAAGTAGAACAACAACAATGTACGGATTACAGACAGGATTTGTGTGAGGAATACATGATATCCTCTCTCATCCCTTTATCAGATTGGCCGTGATGGAAAGGCAGTGGTGGCTGGGACCAGAGAGGAGTAGGTTTGGATTCATTAAGACAGAGCCAGATCAGGACAGAGAGTGATGATAGCGGTTCATAATTCAATAGGAAATCATCTCACGGTCAGATGAGGCGACTGCCTGTATAAGTCCAACTTAACAAGTAATATAAGAACCCGCCTTTTCCTAAAACAAGAGAACAAATTTGCCAATTGGATAATTTCAGTAATCTACATTTCAACTTGACATGATTCATGAATTTCTATAATTAAGTCGCATTACTGCACTCTTAAGTGCAACAATTTCCCAATGACACTTGTTCCTCACCCAAAATAGTCTTCTGAAAACATGTTGCAAGAGGAAAAAAACAATGTTTTAGGCCATTTTCACATTTTAATCAATGTTGTGTCTTTCAGGCTGCCATGTGTTTATTTTCAATATGTGTCAATGTTGCAATTGTTGCATGGTAATACACCAAGAAGCACAGACTGTATTGAAACCTCTTTTGGTTGTGCATTCAAGGAAACTCTTGTCTTTAAGATTTGTGAATTGGCTGCCGGAAAAACCCATTTTGAAAGAGCAGTAATGTAAAGTACATTTTATTTGTTGTTAATAGACTAAAACACTCTTAACAACTAGTAAGCTACAGTTCTTTAAGAGAACACAAGATGGGCATTTTTCTGAAGTGAAGTAGGCCACAGAGTTAATGGGAGCCTCTTGAATCTCAGCAGTGAGGGAATTATAATTTAACCTATACAGACAGAAAATCTATTCTTTTCCTCCCATGAAGCTGTACGCAAACACAGAGAAATCAACAACATGTCCTTTACCTATAGTTATCTGTATTGACCGAGGGGGAAATGAACAAACAGTTCCCTGCCGTATTTATTGCCTGAGTTCAAGTGAGCCCATCTCTGACAGCATCAACCAGACAAGGCTGGGTCCATCACTAGTCAAACGGACACATCTTCACACAGCGCTGTCCTCCCACACCTTTCTCTCCCATCCCTCCACTTGACTACTCTAAATAGCCACAGTATAGGGTTCCCATGCATGCGATCACTGTAAAGGCAAAACTCACCGAGCTCGACTTTCTGCAGTGTAGTTCCACAATGCCAGACAGAGGGAGTCGGGGGAAAGTGATAGACAAATGAAAGAGCAAAGAAGTGAAATAGTGAGAGAGAAGATAGAAACTAAGAAAGGCTGAGGGAATAATAGAGTGAGAGGACTCGGGAAGGAAACAGATCGAACAAGAGGATGCCATGACAATTATAGGCAACAGAGCCCCTAACGTCAAAGTGGAACCCTATTTCTGGGAGCTGTCTATTCTTCCGAATGTGAGACAGTAAATACCTTGTTTCTATCTTCCCCAGGCGTCATTGTGACCACCAATTCCACAATGGAAACCCTGATGAGGAGCACATGCAATTGCTCTCTTTTAATAAAATCTCACAGTTCCCATTACACCCCAGCACAATGGGCCTCTCGCCTGGCCGCTGATTGAGTTCCTACTCTTGGGGAGCTATAATAGCAGCCAAGCCACTCCACTCCCACCACCCTCACTCCTTTTACCCTGCTTCCCTTCTCCGCCTTCACCAACCCTCGCACCCAACTCCTTCCCTTTGCTCGGGGTTCGCTATTTGTCACAAGTGACATCTTTTCACTCAGTGTTCACATCCTCATCCTCCTCTCCTCTCCTCTTTTGTTTTCCCCCTTTTTCTTTCCGCCCTTGCTACATTTCCTCTCGCATGGAGGAAAGAGTGAGTGAGACCTGGTTTTTTTTGACTGTTATTGATCTGATCAAAAAGTGGCTACTTTTAGTGTTACCCCATCTTATTGATGTGAGGCACACCTTTATCAGGGTGGCCTTAGTAGCTGTGGAGGCAGAGTCTGTCAAGGAGCAGTGCTGATTATGAGGGATTTTGAGTAGTTTTGCTGAAAGAGTCACGGGGTGGGTTGGATTCCTTAGCCGGGGAAAGGGCGAGATGGTTCTCAGAAGTGGGTTAGGTTGTGGGAAAGGGGATTTATTTGGTGTAATTGTGCTTTCTTCCCTGGCAGTACTTTTAGCCTTAAGCATAAATACACTTTGAAGGAGAATTCACCCAAAACTAGAAACACAGCTAAAAAAATGGATGTAGAAACAGTAACTGTTCAGTGTTTGAATTTCAGAGCAGTTCATTTGCGTAAAAAACAATAAGGCTCCAACTAAATCTTCAAGTTCTTAAAACCACTTTAATGTCAATATTAATGCCTTACATAAAAGAGGTCCATAAATATTAAGCTGGCCACGCATAATGATAGAATAGCATTAAATCTGCCATAAAATTTATTTTCAATCTACCATTAAGGAATTTAGTCAGCGGTGGCCAGACCATGACCTCATCTGACCTTTGCAACTTTTTTAAGGAGTGGTTGCGGCGTTGAAATGCGGCAGCGGTTGGAACAGTCGTGTGGTTACTACAAATTAAAGGATGAGCATGAGACTCAGATTTGATTCATTAAATTCTACTGACTCACACCCACTTTGAGGGCCTTCACTGCATAGTCCACATCCACTTTGTAGTGGATCAAAGAGGTAATTTTCTTTTCCTTGTTGACTCGTAATAACATAATCAAAACATTATATGAGCGTATGCACAGCAAAATTATGAGCATACACACATACATTCTGACCCGGTACATAAAGAACACACACAGCAGACAAACACACACACACACACACACATGCTTCCTCACAGGTGGTAACCCATTAGAGACCTTTTGATTAGCTGTTTTCAAGATGTGAGTCAGGTAAACTGAGGCACTCCCTGCTGCTGTGTGATGCAAGTAAAGGTCAGCAGCTGGTGGCTTCGCTCCTGTATGCACCACACTTACTCCCTAAACAGAGCTCAGACGCCCTGGGAGTAAGGAGAGAGAAAAAAAAAAAAGGCTTGTATTCATTGGCTGGCTTCATGTGGAGGCCACACATGTATGCTCCAGAGAAGACATACAGAATTGTAAGTAGTCTTTAAAAAAAAAGGGGGGGGTGTGCAATTTTGCACTTTACACCACTTTTTTAGATAAGAGCTTCCAGATATCACTTTTTTTTCTCGCAGGGATGATTTAAGATTTCTTAACTTGGCAGAGTGTGTGAAAGCGAGGAGGAGAGATAAAGGAAAAGAGAGATGTTCATTCTGGCACTGTCCAGTCTGTTGTTTAACTTCAGTGTTTCATGTAGGTCAGCTCCTGATGCAGGCTTTCTCTCACTCTGACACTCCCCAGGCCTGGCATCAGTTGCTTATGTCATATTAATTTCATATGGACTAGTAGATGGGCAGCCTTTGATGTACTTTATATTGATTTTTTTGTGTGTTACTTATATTTGATCCAGTTGGTCGACTTGTCTATGTGTGAGGGGACTGATACCATGAAGATAAGGGTGTCAGATCAGTCGGGTGCCATGCTTTATTTCCCCCTCGACAAATCCGCCGAAGTTTTCACATCTCATCCCTGCACCGCGATGACAGCCCGACAGGAGCGGTCCGGCCCGACACACTGCAACGATAGACGGCTCATGCTGACAATAATGCCACCGTTGCTCATGCTGACAAGAGCACATCCCTTCTCATTTCATTGAGAAGGGATGCAGAGAGAGAGAGAGAGAGATGGGGGAAGGGAGAGTGTGGAGGTGGGGAAAAAAGAGCAAGGCTGACTGGCATCCAGTCAAGGAAAAAAGACCGATATTTGAGCTCCAGACAGTCTGCCACCGTGATGGTAATCCTTCAGCAACACCCTTCTTCTGCTGTGTAGGTAGACTGTCAGACTGATAAACACATGCATACACACAGACCTGGATTATATAAACCAGGCCTGTACATGTGCAAGCAATTTATATGCGTGGTAACACACTGCTCAGTAATATTTTGACATAGAAATAATTGTCAGATGTCTAAAATCAAGAACTTTTCCTTACCATTCTCAGTGATAATGATATTAATATCTCATTTGCACTTCTATAAATGCGCGCTAATGTGGACATAGTCAGCAACATAACCTTAGCTGTCGTCAAAAGTCTTAACATTGGGTCAGCGTTGAGATTTTCAGTGCAGCTGGTTGTTTGCACCCACGTTATAGAATCACAAGACATATGCTTTCCTTTCTTCGCTGAACAGTGTGCAAAAAAAAAAAAAAAAGTCTCCCACTGGCGAAAATCTGCCAAAATCATGAGTGATTTCATACTACACTACTACAGTCATTTATTGTGTTAGAATGTGGGTGTGTGGCTCTTTGAGACTAATGTGATTAAGTGCTGCACAAATAACTTTGACTTTTCTTATTAGGGGTTGGACCTGTTAATCCTATTTTAAATGTAGGCTTACATCTGTGATTTTCACTCCAATAACTACGGCCACTTTAGCTTTAATGTAATGTTTTTTCATATTCGAACCACAAACTATCTCAAAGATGATTCTCAAAATATTCTCTTTAATTCTGCTTAAATCGGATGTCAGTAATGTAAATATAAAAAAAAATCCTGTGATAACTAACAACCTGTCCAGCCTGCCTTATACTGCTGGGATGTAAAAGCTAACGTGTTAAGAGAAGATGCACTCATTCAATTTGTGGGTGAAGCAGAGAGTAAGCAAGTACAGGATTGATATAATATATTAGAATAAAATGTAAAATGCATAAAAGAGTAGTGATTAATGAGTATTATTTTTTGTGAGGAAACCCAAGTTTTAAACACACATAAAACAGCGAAGCACAGCACCAAGTACTCAATATATAAACATGACATTCTCTGGCTGATATGCATTGGATTAGATCAGAGTGGATTAGAGGAATATGGAGGCAGGTTGGTGAGAACAGATCACCTAGATTGAAGAGGGATTTCCAACACTTCTAAATGAGATATGGGCACACATTCAGAGATAAGAAGCCACATATTAAAATGGGTCAATTGTTCTGCAGGTTTAGCTTGTGATTAAGAAGATTACGTTCCACCAGTGAACAACAATGGCAAAGTCAGACAGCAGCCCAGTTGTACTTAGCCACTCCGTCAGCCTGGCTGATCCCTATTCTGTCCTTTCACCAGCGTTCAGACTTTCATGTTTTGAGCGATGGGACTTAAGTAGTGAGGCTGTGCTTGTCAGGCAGCTGATTTTCTGCTGGAACAGAACATAACAAAGCGCAGTATCATTTGCCTCATTCCCCGACCAAAGGCTGTTTTGATGAAGGTTTGTGCGGGTGTGTTTCTGGTCTCACCACCTCGCTCTCCATTTTTCAGAGGAGAGTGATTAGAGCAGGGGCACTTAGGCCAGAGCTAGTAGACTGCTATTGATTGATCAAACCTGGCCATTCAGTCCTGGAGAAGAGGGAGGGTTTCAATGCAGTCTTCTATCCCTCCCTAATGAAAGGGAGGCAAAGCTTGCTGCCTCCTTTGATCCAGATGGGATTAAAACAGTGTTGCTTATGGAAGTAGAAAGATCAGGGCTGACTGTTTCTCCGTCTCTGTCTGTCTGATGTACTGCTGGGAGAGATATACAGTCCTCTGCTGTGGAGTCTGAGGGTGGGTCAGTTCATGGTGGGGACAGGAGTTCTGACTTACTATCAACCCTCACATCTCCTGCCATTACTGTGCTTTGATCACCAACATCATCACTTTCTCATCTTTATTTATTTTCACCCTCTGTTTTTGCTCTTCTGCGGATTTTATAAGATACGGGCTGCACCTCTATCTCTTGTTTCTCTGTTTGTTTCTCATTTCCTTCCAGAATCATATCTGTGTTTGCCGCTATTACATGTTTCCTGTGTTTCTACGAACAGTTGTCTTTGTAATGCATCACAAGCCTTCCACTGAAGGCAACAGATCTGAGGTTTTTGACAGTCTGTCTGTTTCAAACAAGGCAGGTTAGAATCAATAAGATCATTTATTTATGCGCAACGGCGCCTTGGACGGCAATTTGAAGGAAGTCCTGAAAAAGACTAATAAACTTGAAGCCACGCTTTCAGTAATCAAAGCTGATTTTCTCTGAGAGAAAACATTTTTGCGGGAGCTGGTGAGGTGGAAGGCTTTGATACAGCCTAGAAGCCTTCATAAAATTTTTAGATGTAGAGAGAGTAATTGACATTTTTTGCAAGTTGGCAGTCAGAATCACATATGCTTTGCCAAGTGGGCCCTCAAGTTTGTGCGGTCAGTCTCTTTATTTCTCTCTCCCTCTGTCTCTCTCTCTCTCACAAACACACAGACACACACACACACTCTCTTTCTGTCAGGTGCATTTTCAGTTTGATCTGTTTTATGGATTTCTCTCACAGCTCTGTTGAAAATTCAATTAATTGAACCAAGCTGTGAAATACCTATCAGATCAGGATACAGTCATTTTTCAGAGTGTGGACCATGCAGTATTCATATCTGCATGATGCATAGAGTGCAAAACATAAACCATGGTGGAACAGTTGATTTATGCACATATCTCCCTGATTTATCTGTACTGCTACTCACACACACATTGAGGCAGGCACTTTAGGTGATGAGGCAGTCGACCAGGTACTTAGGTTTTCAAGCCTTGGGGCAGTGGAATACACTGTGATATGTGCTGTGACATGTGGCCCCGCTGTTAACCGTATACTTGTTGTATGCCCTTGTCCAGCCACTGTTTGTGTAGCCTTTGAGCTGTTTAAAATTATCTTATGCTAAAGCTGGCCACCAGAGGGTTTTTGTGTGGCTATTTAACACACACACACACACACACACACATAAACAGATTCACCCACATATGTGTTACCAAAAAGAGAAGGTGGAGTTGTTAAAGAGACGCTGATAGCTGCTGGCAGAAGCTATAGCCCCGTCTGATCGCTCTCGCTAGGAGCGTTGTGCATGAGAGAACGAAAACACAGCAAGTGGCATCAGGCAAAGTGAGAGAGAGAGCTTGTTTCTGTTGCGTTCATCCTCTCCGTCCAACTACCTGCTCATTAGGCTGGAGACCAGCAAGCTGCGTGAGGCCTGTCGTGCCTGCCAGAGAAAAACCCGACATTATCACCTATTTATCAGAAGTTGCTAAACTCGTTGGTGCACTACCAGGCATCAATACATCAATAAATCAGCGATCACTCTGGGCGGTTTTGACTTCTATAGCTTCCTGCCACCCTGACACACTTTTATATACTCCATTTTATTCACTTTTTATGTGCTGGGTTGATGTATTTTATTGAGCTAGTTACTACAGAACATAAACTAGGGATTACAACCTTGTGCATAAAAAAATCTGCCCCCAGAGAGAAATGGAAGCAATCTGTTTTTAATATACTCTACTTCTCATTCTCTGCACTGTTTCCACGCTTCACTCTCCGTCACTCAGCCTGCCTTCGTTGTTGCCTGTGAATGTATGCAAAAACTGAGCAACATTGTTTTTATATCCTATTATCCAGAGACTTTTGCCTGGCCCTCTCACCCCTCCATTTCCCTCCCTACTTTACCTTCCCTGCCTGTTAAGACTTCCCAAAGCAGATGCTGTTATCTCCCAGGCTTTCAACAGCCTGTCACATCCACTAGCTGCTCCCTTCTTCTCCCCCCCCTACCTTGCTGGATGCACTCCCTGCAGCTCCCGATACCTGCTGGGAGGCGCAGCCAGTGATGTCAAACTTGGACAAGTGTTGAAAAAAAAGGGGGGAACCAACACAAGGGTCAGAATGATGGAAGGAAGGAGAGAGCATATGAGTGAAAGATTGAGGGGTGCCGCTGCAATAAGGTTGTTATTTATTTTTTTTCCTTCTGTTTCCAAAGCTGACTTTATTGATTTTTCTAACCTGAAACACAGCCACAGTAGAACCTTCCATCGTCCTATAGATTGGAATTGATTGCCTTGAGGCTTTCTTGTCCTGTAAATATTTGCAAGGCTTTATTGATTCCATTAGTGGCTGGCTGCTATTTGTGACAGTGGTATGGATGGTTGCTGTTGGTAAGACTAAACTAATGCTGGGAGGCCAGTGTTTCTTTTTTGTTTTTGTTTTTTTTTCACATTACATTAAGGTCTTGTTTCACACGTGTATTGCTGTATACGACCCGTCCTTGCAACCATTATGAGGCAAACGGTCACCTGCTTGATTTGTGTGCCACTTTCTGAAAGCAAGCCATTCAGGTGGATGATATACTAGCTCACAGCCATTTGCATTAGTCCTTTTACTCATCCTCAAAGAAGGCATCAATACTCTATTTACTGCCAGACGTTTCTGCATATAAAGCCATATACACAGGGATGGAAAGGGTACAAGAATATGTTATTTAAGAAAAAGTAATTACTTTAAAAGTAAAAATGAAATTACTTTTGTAAAAATGGATTTTAATAAAAGTAAAACAATGTATATGATGATTTTGATGATACAACTATTAAAGAACACCTTTAGCATTTAGTATAGTAGTTAGTATAGTTTAGTATAGCGGAACAACATCCATGTCCAAACCGACAATACATTCCTTTTCTACAGACAGACACTTTGCAGCCTGTGCATTGAACTAATTATCACACACACAACACGCTATGTTGCTATGCAACGCAGTGGTTGTTGACATTCTCCTCTGGGAGAGTTGCAACCATCAGTTATGTCACCTGTCTGAGTTTGTGTTCTGTTAGCCTCCGCAGTCTGATTTTATTCCATTGGTTTTCATTTTTTGTTCTGATTACAAACTGCTAGGTCCAACCCAGGTTTGACCACGCCCCTCACTCCCCCCAACATACAGTATGTTTAAACATGTAACTTTTACAAAATGTCTTTTGTTCCATTCTCACACAGTGTGTCAAGACTTTTTCAGGTGACTTTTGTTCTGTTACTCTGTAACAGATGTGATTGCGGGGGGGGGGGCA
Organism: Scomberomorus guttatus; assembly: GCA_038419695.1. Lineage (NCBI taxonomy): Eukaryota > Metazoa > Chordata > Actinopteri > Scombriformes > Scombridae > Scomberomorus > Scomberomorus guttatus. Next base: position 11,429,932 of record CM076459.1, read on the forward strand.
GCGGAAACAACTTGTTTCAGGATGAAACAAGTTGTGAACACAACACTGACATATCTTCACCTTTTAAGTTGATATGGTGAACTTGCCATCAGGCAGTTGCTCCTTTATACATCCAGCAGTTACAGAGCAACATTATCATTCATTTGGAGTTGTGTTTCTGTCCATTTGATGAATGTAAGTCCAATATTCACTCCCAGCTAAACTCCCAGCTAAAAAAAAACTGAACTGTAACTTGGTAAAGCGCCGTAAAACCGAGAGGAGCTGCAGAGTCCAGTGATGAATCTCTGTAGTTTCATCACTATGAGTGACGCCTCTGACATTGCGCATTGTCATTTGATACATTGCTATTACAAAAAAATATTGATTATAGCCACTTTTATTAAAAGTAAAATATATAATGCTGTAATACTCAAAAAAGTACATTAAAAAAAATAGAACGAGAAAATGGCCTGAATTTGGATGTGACCCACACTAATTCAACCTGGTATTGGTATAATTAAGAGCTCTGAACGAGCTGTAATCTCACACTCGTAAAGCCTGGACACAATGCTCATATAGGGGCCAGGGATGTACAGCGGATATAGACGGTGGGTGTTTCAACTAATCTGAGGAAGCAAGGGGCTGGGAGATGCTGCTTAAGAGCACAGCGGAGAGCGAGGTGGCCCACGCACTGCTGCTCCGTTAACCCTCATATCCTCAAACTTCCCCCTGCCTGCATATTCTACTGTTGTCTCAGGAACACAAAGACTATTTTCAGGCAGCCAATCCACAGAAGACTGGGAAACTGCAGCCCTGCATGCCCCTAAAAGCCTTCATGACTTTTTAATCGGTGGCTCAGGGCGGTGCGTCCAGCGGTTGGAGAGTGGACCCCACTGCCAGAGCTCCACTCCATGGAGGGATCAAATCCCCCCCGCTTAAATCTCGGGCCTGTCAAAGCAGTCAGGCATGGAGGCAGCGGATGGGTGGCATCTGAAGGTGAGGGAGGGAGAGAGTTGGCAGTGGAAAAGAGCAGTTTGCGGTTGAGAAGGGTGGATGGTAGATGGGAGCCAGGAGGGAATGTTTGTAAAGGGAGAAAGAATTTATGTAAAACTGCTGAGAGAAGGAATAGCCTTGCACCAAAATAGCAATTTCTGAGGTGAGAAAGAGTTTGTTCAGTGGAGTTGTAAGAGAAAAGTGATGTGCGCATGTGTGTGTGTGTGTGTGTTTTTTTGTGTGTGCACGTTAGGTTTGGTAGGGGCAACACAGCATTTGGAAGTGATGGATTGTTACAGCATACCAAACAGAGTGGGAAAGGTGGGTGGTGGATTTTATTGGAGAGCTGGAAAGGTTTTGTGATGAATAATAGTCATGAGTGAATTGGTCATTGTCAGAACCCTCCAGAGCCTATTGAATCAGTAAGGCTAGGGTTTTACAATGAGCTTCAGCCATGAAGATCAGCCTGTTGGGTCGTAATAGATGGAAAGTGAGTTGATGGAGGCAGGAGGTACAATAGATGAGGGTAGCTCTCACTGCTGGAGCGGCATTTGTCTGTAGGGAAATGGGCCACAGGAGAGACCTGTGTTCCTCCCACACACTGTGCGGAGATCAGAGAGCAATATGGATGCATTTGATGAACACGTATAGTCACGTGCACACACACACGCACAGGTGCATGCACACATACAATGAGACTCAGAGCAAAGTAAACATGCTGCAAGGGTAGCATGCGGGCTAATGATGCCCTGTTGACCGATTGCTAATGATTTCCCTCAACTCAGCCAGGAACATGATGGGCTTTGATCTGTCTGTCATTAAGGGACTGTGGAGTACTTGCACGTCTCTTTAATCTGATGAAGAATTCAAATATACATGCATCAGCTCGCCGGAGAGACGCACACACATTTACAAGTATGTATCCAAATATGAATTACACATGCATCCTCACTTTCGGAGACACACATAAATACCTACTGTACACTCATTAACATCTGCATTTACTGTATACAAAAGCCAAAAAGTATACTGACACTTGCAGTCATACTCATCATACATTTTGCACACACACATGCAGGAAAGCACAAAAAGCCCTTGAATCCGTGACAGAGATTAAACATGTCATTTACTTGTAATGGTAAAAGAGCAGTAATAAATAAAACAGATGATTTATTAATATCCAGAGTTGTAATCCACTGCATTATATGTGTATTAAAGCACATTACTTACCATGGCATGGTGAGCATTAAAGTGCTTCTAATAAAATTCTTAAGTGCCTACAGGCATTTCAAATAAGCAGCAGATCTCTGAGCAGTATCTCCTCAGTGTCTCACTAATGGGACTGATGTAAATATGTTCATTTGTGAATCTTCCCTCCAATTTAGCACTGCTCATATTGTAGATGAAGATTATCCAGGGATTATGAGGCTTGAAAAAAACGCTATTTGATGTGTATTTATGCACGGCTTATAGATGTAGTAATATGGAATTAGGTCCCATCATGGGTGGAAAATACAAATGTGAAAAAAAAAAAATGTCACTCCTTCCTCCCCCATCTCGCTCTCTGTCAGGTTGTCATTTAGTGATATTCATTTCCAAAAGTGGAAATTTAACAGACGTTTATGATGCAAATCACAGGCTATAACTCTATGTGGTGTGGAGGGCCGCATTAAGCCTTCAAATCACTCATGCCGTTGCTTGGGCGCCAGTAGCATTATGCCATATTCGCTTGATCGTTCGCATATATTTCAGTGCGTGATTGCAGCCAGCAACAGTCAATGCCTCCGCTTTGTAGGTCCTCAGAGGCGGAGAAAGTTCAGAGAATTACCAACATGATTTTTTTTTTTTTTTGCACTTGTGTGTTAAGAGCAGTGGTTGGAACATTTCAATAACACAGCGTTGGAAAAAATGCTCTGAATACATTAACCTGATGGAAGATGGTGTTCCTATTTAAATTTATGTAATTTCTAACGATAACCTCCAGGATATACCTGACATTGTGTTAAGACTAAAATTGCTGTGGTTGTAATTCCTTTTTTTTTTTTTTTACATAAAGAGCTCTTGCATATGTATAAGACTGTGTCAAAAAATAGAGCTAACCTTGGTTTTTACTTTCACAGATTTAAAACTTCTTCACACCTTTCCCAGCTTATGTCTCACATTCTCTTGAAATGGACGTGTTGGGGTGCAGAGTTGAAGGCTTGAATTCAGGATGAGACAGGGTAGATTTTCCCTTTAGCAAGGTTATTAATCTTTGCTCCCAACTCAAATGGAAGAAAACAACCCTGCCACCATCACTGCAGCAACACTGGGAGCGATGTTAGCTCGAGCACAAGCTTAAGAATATAATTAGAAAAACATCATCAACTTCATATATTAGATAGCGTTGTTGGCACAGCGCTCCGAGCTGTAGTCTGTGCCAGTGTTATGATAGCTATTGACCACGCAGCATGGTTTTCTTGTAAGCAGCTCTCAGTTTTTAGATCCAAATGACAAAAATGTCACAAGCAAAAATGGGCTGGTTACATTAATCGTTTGATGAACAGATGACAGGCATCTTAGGAGGAAGAGGAGGATGACGGATATAAGATCAAATTTAGAGACCAGATCTCCCACTTTGGTGTACACTAAACCCACATGTAATAAAGAGAAATGTACCCATTGTTAATGTTCTGGTGTGGTCTGCTAGAATTAGTGTTATCATTATTAATTATTTTCATTCTCAAGCATGCATAATTTCATAGTATTCACATAGGATTTTATTATGCACACCCGATCTTAACAAATTGTGTTTCTCACACTAAACCTTCCTAAAGGATTATGTGGAGAGAGCGCAACAATTAGTATCTCTGACTGAGAATTCTTCCTGTTTTGTTCGAGTTGCATGCATCTCACTAAGCACCCATTACTGTATCTGATAATTGAGACGAGCAATGTGGTGTGAAGTCATGTAAGAACCAGCCAAATGCCTCCATTAGCATAATGTCAGGGCGTTCAGATCTTTGTCTGCCTGCTGGCGTAGTGCTGGCTGCCTGTCTTCACACAATGCCACAGAGCTGTGTTCCTCCCCTGTCTTTCTTCCTGCTGGGGCGCGTGCACTTCAGAGACAGGAACACGGAAAGAGGACTCTTCTGCCTGTGTGGATGCCTCAGAGGTCAGAGATGTGGCCTTGCGTGATGTTGGGTAGGAGGCTGGCAGCTTTGAGGTTCCATCTGAAGGAGGTGATTTTGAGGGTGATGGGGTAGCTATCACACCATCACAGAGCAGGACTTGGTGCTCTAGCATGGATGATGGGAGAAAATAGTGGTCAGAGGGCCCCTCTGTAATGTGGTGGAGAGAGCAGTGATGTGACAAGCTCCTTTCTGTGAGCTCTCACACTCCAGAAGTCTCAATTAGGAACAGGGACTCTCTGCTCCTGCAGGCTGCCCTGATGACAAAGGTGATGATCCTGCTGCACATCACTCCAGAGCTCCACCAAAATTAGAAAAGATGAGAAAAAAAACATCCATTCCATCCTCCATATCCTCTTCAACTCTACTCATCTATCATCTCCGACTCTTACCGCCAAAGACCTGTCGTTCCTTACATGTAATCAAATCTGTGTGACGTATTGTCAGTGTTAAACAATCCCTGACTAGATGAGTGATCGACACCAATGAGGGTGTTTGTCTTCTGCAAAACAGGTAAATAAAGCATTGCCAGCACTAGTTGCTGTTCACACTCAGGCCTAGAGGAAGGAAGGGATACAGACAGACAGGCTGTGTAATGAAGGGAGATAATAATTCTTTTCTCTGTCAGCTGCTCTCTGCCATTAGCATTTACTGCCAGCCCCTGCCACTCACTGCTTGGCGCCCATGCACTCTGCCACACTGATAAGAATCACAATCACCAGCCATTCCACACGCATATATTACAATGGCAGGCACCCTGATACTTCGCACCTAGCAAAACACTATTAGCATGCCAGTGCTATCTCACCAATTCAGAGATTCAAAGGGACCGGCTGGGGAGAAAAGCACGGATCGGACATGGCAGTTTGAGTGCATGCATTTTGCCTGATAAATGTTCTGGTGTCTGTGTCTTAAAGACACACAGTCACAAACACACGAGGATGAGCGTATTCACACACGTTCTCTCACACACGGGCACAAGCCTGCACACACACATACAGTATGAGGGATAAAGGAGAACAAGGAGCGGACAGGTTTTCATAATGTCAAGAGCAAAGATGATTCTCTCCTCCAAAAAAGTACAACTCTATCTATATGTTAATGGTGGAAAGGAAAGATTCAGATTCTGTCTGGTGCATCAAGCAATTAAATCAGGACCTGTCTGATAGCTACATCTTCATGGAGTTACCCACAGAGGTCCCAGGATGGACAGGCAGCACAGCATTGCAGGTGCATCTGATCATCTCCATCTCAATGCATGTGAAATAATGTTTCCCCCACCATACCATCTACTAATTAGGATCTAATTATCCAGGCTAGTGTAAACAATCGCGGCAGATGGCATAGCACGCAGTATTAACTCTAATGACCCGGGGCCCTGTGGAATTCACATTTCAGCGCGTTTGTTTATTTTCCTCCATTAGTCTTTGCCCTACTTTCTAAATTCACTTAGGCCTATTTCCAACCTTCTCATGCCTTGAGAAAAAAGCTGCCCGCCTCCTATTCCCGATGTTGCTCTTGTTATTTTTTTTTTATTTGCTATTTCTTCTGCTTACTGTAGTTTATCTGTTTTGTGTAGCTTTCTCTTGTAGTTTTTTTTTTCTTTCAAACAATGTCAATTAGCTCTCACAAAGATCAAGTGAAAATTTGTACCTATTTTCTCCCCCACCCGCTACCGTCTCCCTGCTCCCTAGTGAAATAGACAAAAGAGGAAAGCCGGAAAGAAGCGTGTGATTTTCCGCACAAATCCTTACTTCTGCCTCCAAACTGTAGAAGCCGTCTGTCACACTGGGAAATAACACTGTGATGTCAGTCACACGCGCACTACAACGGGTGGTAAAGCCGGGATAGTTTCCCATTGTGTTCTGCCTATAAGAGCTCTCCAAACCTCACTTCCTAAAGACAAAACATTTCCTATGTCTTGTCCTTAGAAAGTAATAAATTGCCATGCAAGTGCCTGGCTTACATTTCTAAGTTGATACATGAATCTATTTGCTCCAAGAATATGCTCACAGCTCGCTGATACAAGAAATAAATCTTATTTGAGTGCCACAGAATCAGGCAAGAATATCTGCTTCATCTTTTACAAAGCTACGACTATCCCTTTGTGATTAAAGAAATAACTTTCTTACATCTTGCTACAGTTGTTCAGCTGTGGTTTCCCCTCTGTACGTCGGACGAGGCTGAGCTGACTGGAGACTTGATGCTGCAGAGGGCGTGTAATGGTGGCTGTGAGTGTGTGAGGTCTCATTAATTGACGCCGGGCCTTGTGCCTGTGCTCCTCTGCATGCCGTGTTCTCTGCCCGGAGTTGGACTTGCTAATTAGGCTCCTGGATATCACAGACACGTCCCTCGGTACGCCATACAATATACTGGTAGTGACTCAGAAACAGAGTGCTAAAAGGAGAGAGCAGGGCGAGGAGATGGAGTAAGATAGAGAGTAAGGAGCGATGCAGAGACACAGAAAGAGATGGAGAGATGTCTCGACAGAGATCTCGGGAGGAAGGGACACAGAGAGAAAGTGTGAGAGAGAGCGATGACAACTGATGAGAGGGCAGAGAGAGAGAGAGAGTATGAAAACAACTGTACTGGGAGAGATCAAGGCTGCCGAGAAAGAGAGACTGCCACAACACACAGGGAGGAAACTGTTGTTGTGGCGAAGAAAAGTGAAAGAGAAAAGAGAAACTTAAGATGGGAAGAGAAAAAAGAGAGGGGAATCAAAAAGAGAAAGATAGTTTATTTGAGACAGGCAGAGCATAGCAGAGAGGTAGGGGAAGGCACTCAGAGGAGCAGCGAGGCAAACAGGGAAGAATTCCAAACAGAAAGGGTGTGTGTGTTTGAGTACGTGTGTGTCTGTGAATATGTCTGCGCTGCCTGCTGGAGTGTGTGTCCAGATAATTCAATCTGCTGCCCATTGACTGGCCTTGCGCTCCATCTTCACTCCTAATTAAATCTCCATTTGTTGGCTGGATGATACTGCTTCTAATTGTGTTGCTGTAGCATCAGATAGGCACACCTAAACACACACATGCACACACACACACACACACACACACACACACAGGCCCTGCAGCGAGCGGGATCCCTGACACGTCACCGCGGTACATTACACCTCAATTAATCACATCAATTACACATCAATTAACCCGTGGCAATCCACTAAACACAGCTGGGATGCAGGCAATATTTCATCTGCGGCGACCTGAGGATTTTTTTTGTCTGCAACATCAAAGCAGACGCATCATTAAAAAGAAAAACATTTTAGACAACCTAATATGAAAATCCATATTTCTCATTCATCTCTTCCACTGAACAGTGTGAGCATGACTGTACAAGCTTTTAAAAGCGTGGCACTTTGGCCATGGCGTCTGTATCGCCACAAAATAGATACCAAAGGATCTTACGCAGTACATGGTCCTACTGAATGGTAGGGAAACATGATTTAGGGGCTATAAATATAGAAGGGGGTAGGGAGACATCGAGGTGTGATGGACTGGCGCTCGCATGCAGCATGCAGATGCTGATCCATGGGCCATTTCTCTAAATGAATGTAGTTGTTGGAGGCTCTCCATCTCCCCACACTGTCTTTCAGGCCTGGCCTGCTTGTTTGGCTTCTGCTGTAATGGGTCACTTCACCTTGCTGCCTAGTGTTGGAGGACACCCCCTCTCTCTTTCCATTTCTCTTTCTCCCCTCCTCAGTCCCTTACCTCACCCTGTCTCTACATCACTTCTTGATCTCTCTTTGTTTTTTATCATTAAGCCCCGCTTTTCTCTCGCCATCTGTTTCACCAGTCGTCCTCTCTTCCTCCCCTCTGTCTTTTCTTGTTCGCTGTCTTTCCTAATCCCTCCCTTCGTGTCCGCCTGCTTTCGGACTCACCCAGGTGATGGAGTGTAAATCAGCGGGGGTGCCTGTAGTCACGGCGACAGCAGCAAGTGACAAAGTGACAGATCGGCCTGACCTTCAGGACTGACCGTGTTTTCATGGGGGAGAGGCGTGAATATTTGTGTGTGCTTGCGGGTGCAGTTATGTGTTTGTTAAAAGAGCTTCATGTCCCGGCCCAAACATCTCTCATCTCAACTTATACAGCAACCAACGAATTGAAGCTCTGCGCATGTGCTGCACGTGTGTGCGGGTTTGCTTGTCGTGCATGTGTGTATCCATGAGGGAGGTGTTTCATCAGCTTTTAAGATGCTTTTAACCCCCCTCTCCTTAACCCCTTAACCCACACCCTTTCACCAACCCATTGCAAGGCCAAGGTCACTGCCATGACTGTTGCATAACCCCCATCAGAAAGGCTAACCATGACCCATCTTGCATGTTAAGGTCCAACTGGAGCAGCTAAATGACAGCTCTAAATTTTCCTGGATGACATGAGGCGCCATGAGGTGGACTGGAGGTGGTCGATGGAGCAGGGAAGTTATGTGCATATGTTTGTGTGTGTGTGTGTGTGTCTCGGAAGAAAAGGAGAGGTGGGAGAAAATAGATAGCAAGGTAGCGTGAGTAACAAACAGAGAAAGAGTGAGAGCAGATAACAAGAGAACGGAGCTCCGAATGTTTCAACAGGCAGGGGCTCCGCTTTATCGCTGTATCTCAGCGATACAGTTGTGCCGAGTGCCAACTAGGATGTGGTTACATTGGCTCAAACACGGGTGCCTAAGGATTTAACAGAGGGTAGGAAGAGCTCCCTGCTGCTGGAGTGGAGCAGGGGTAAGGAGGTGAGGCACAAAATAAGCAAGAGAAAGAATACAAGACAAAAGCTGAATGTGAACGCTGTCTGTGTGATTGCATGCCAGCATGGAGCAATGTTGAGCACAATGGGCTTTGGTTTATAAAGCTGCCCCGGTGCCTGTGGTCTTTGTGTCACAGCCATTAAAATTCTGTGTATGCAGCAGGGGACCCGGCTGGAGTCATGCCACCATTCAACCTCAGCTGTCAGGTTAGAATAAGGTGTTTCTATATACAGTATGTGGTGAATGGGCTGTGGTGGTGCAGCCTGGCTGTTGGGGGCAGCTGCTCTGCACAGCAGCCACATTAAAGCCCTCCTGGTCCTCCAAAGCCAGTTTCACTCTTCCCTAGATCTGCTGACCCGCTTTGGTTGGCTTTTATCTGAGCCCATAGTGCTGCAGGAATTCCTGGTCCAGCTTTCCATCTGCATTTTATCCCACAGCGGGCACCGGCATGCACCTGCCAAACCCACCACTGTCCTGTCGTTCATCAGTGGAATTGAGAAAGCGACAGTTCTGGGATGGAGGAAGCGACAGTTTTTCTCGGCCCCTGCTCTTCCCTTTCTTTCTTCTTCCGCTCCTGTCTCTTCCAGAAAAAAATGTCAGCTTTAACCTGACACAGGTGTGTGTTTTTTTTATCTATAGGCATGTGTGTTTGTAAATATTTGTGAGTGTTTGAGCTGCAGGCTTATGTTCCATGAAGTCACAGTGTTATTGCTCTAAAAGTAGATGACACCTGAGACAAATTGTGGATCAGATCAGCAGTGGTGATAACACAGTGGAGGCAAACACATCAACCTGACACATTAGTGACAGCAGAATTCTCATTTACAGTGTGTCATCTCTACTGTACAGGGCTTTGTACTATTGTATGTGCTAACGTGATTGACGTGAATGAAGATCACATTTGCATAAGCGAAAATAGACAGATGTTCCCGATTTTACATACGCACGTACAGGCACATTGCATAGATTCACAGTATTTATCTGCAGTGGCTGACGCACAGAAAACACACTTAAAAACACAATCCTGCCACCGCACATGCAGCGTCTACCGCGCACAACAAACATGTAGCAGCAGTGTTTAAGTACGGTTCACTGAGAAGATCAAAAAGCACCGTGATGAAGAGGAATAGGAGAATGAGGGTCAGACAAGAGGTTCGTTGTTGGAAACTCATTAGATCCCCGAGCCCAGTGTGCAGAGGAATTGACCCTATCTGCCTGCAGCGGTGAGAACTGTTTGCGGTCAGCGGTCATTTAAGTTCTCGCAGAGTCTAGAAGAGCGACTTCAGTTGTGTGTCACATGGAGAGCAATCTTTTCTTGGGTTTAGCAGCATGGAAGTGGATGTCGATTCTGCGCTTCCTCTGATCTTAAACAATGACTTTTCTCTCTCCCCAGCTGGCTCTGCTCATGAAAATATACACTTTGCTCTAAATGTGAAATTAGTCACAAGTGGCGAAGATAGTCAGGTATTCATGATTACCTGAATGGGTTGTTTGGATCAGGCACAAACATGAACACATGAATGGCACTGAAACAGGTAACCACAGTGGTGATTTTAGGGCACTCAAGTTCCTGTTCCACACTTTCACATCAGTAAAGTATTATGCGCGTTCCCTGCCTCAGACGATCGATTTGCCAGCCTGGGTTTTACATGTGGAGGTCTCTAATGGTGGCTTGTTGATGGAGCCGCATTGCTAAGTGCACATAGCCACCAAGCCCCCTGAACCAGCTGGAAGTGGCTGAATGTTGCCTGTGTGCGCCTGGCATAAGTGAACGTTTTGGGTTTGTGTATGTACTCTGTGCGTGTGTGTGCATTTGTGTGTCAAGTGCAAATGCATTTACTAGTGGATGGAATTACAGCAAAGCCACCCCTCCAGCAGCTAGTGCAAGGGGAAAATAGGGATGGCTCCTCCATTTGGGCTCAGACAGGGATCATTTTCAAGGGCCTGTTGGGTTTGACAGTGTTTGTTTTGGAGAAGTTCACGCAAGGGTGGCAAAGAGAGCAGATTAGCCAGGTGCTGGAGTATTGTTGTTACCAAACAGGAAAAACGTAAGGACTAGTTTTGGAAACAGAAAGTGATGAGATGGCTTTTGTTTGTCTGCCTCTGCCTTTTTTGAGTTGTGTGTTTGCGGGTGATAGGGGAGTAAGCTGCAGCTTTTCGGAAGGGTATTGTGTGCGCCTGTGTGTGCGTTTATGTGTGTCCTGTATCTGTGTTTGCGTGTATGCACGCTGCGCGCGCATGGCTGCTTGTGTGAGACACGGAGGTGCACAGTCATTCTTTTATTTACAGTTTCAATCAGGTTCAATTTTCTGTATCCCCGGTCCCGCTCAGCGAGGCTGCCCTCACATTCACCCAGTTCCACCACACCATCCTCTGCATTTACCGCCATAAATCTCGGGTGTGAACTTGCGTATGGGTGTGGAGCGAGTGTGAGAGAGAGAGAGAGAGAGAGAGAGAGAGAGGCTCCAGTAATCAGCCATGAGAGTGAGTCAGCTAGTGTGGTAGAGCTAGAACCAGGCGCGCTCCAGGCCTTGGCGGCTTACTGCAACTATTAATACAGACTTTAATTAGCCCACCACAAACACTGGCACAATCGGCTCAGTGTCGCCCGTGGCTGGTGAAGCAGACAGATCAATAGGTCTGATCATGCCTTTTTCATCAGCTCCAATGAAAGCACTTTGTCTCCAAGCTCAGCCCTGGACCTTGCGTATCACCTTAAAGGCTTTCTGTGGCTGCACTGGCTGTGTGCAGTGTTGCGGATGGGGCCTGTATAATCTGGCTGCATTAGGGAACTATAAAGATAAATGAAGGGAGGCACAGAGCATAACTCATCCTGTCAGAGAAAGGGGTTTAAGGCTGGGAAACTTTGTGTTTTCTAAAGCAGCCCCTACCACCCCTACCCACATGGCTTCCTATTTCTCACTCTCTCTTCCTCCTACTTGTCTGTGTTCTTTTTTTGTGTTCAATCTCTGCTTTTTCTCCATCTTCTTTCTGTCTACTCCACCCCCCCCCTCACCCTCACCACCATTCTCCCTCTCACCATCTCCCTCTCCCTCTGTGTCTCTCTTCCCATCCTCTTTTACTGATCTGGAGGTATGGGAGTGTTCATTTACACTTCTTCTGCTGCACAAATTGCTCTTCTACCTCTTTGCCAGCACATTTCAATTTGAAATAAAAGAGTAAGCTGCTTTTGCAGTAACAACTTATTCCATGTGCTTTTTTGGCAGGCCTTTCTGTTGACCTTCAAGTTCCCAATCAGTGCAGAAGAAAAATGGAAATAGCTTGTTCTGAGTCCTCATTTCCTGTGAATTGCTGGAATTGTGTTGTGTGTCTGTTCACAGGGGTTACTGAAACACTGAATCACTGCCTTCTTACCAACTACCCCTTCTCACTGCTTCACTTTCTTTCTTTCTTTTTCTCTCTTCGTTCTTGTCTTTTCCTGTGGTTTTACATTTCTCACACATTTTTCTCTCTTTCCAGTAGATGATGTCCCACCTTATTTTAAGATGGAGCCTCCTCAGACCCAGGTTCATCTGGAGGGGAACCGCCTGGTGCTTACCTGCATGGCTGAGGGCAGCTGGCCCCTGGAATTCAAATGGATCTACAATGGTACCGAACTCACACGTTTCTCCTTGGAATACAGGTGAGGAATGCAATCTTGCCTGCCAGAGCTGATTCTATTATTACTTTTTTAAAATTTTTATTCATCAACTATAATTAGCTTACTACACAAGGATATTTTAGCGGCATTTAATTGTATCTAATAGCTCAATTGCTCATTTTTATTCATATTCCAGACTCATTTCTATGGATTTATTCAGGACTGATTTGGCATGTCTCCCTTGAGACATAACATCTTGTGTTCAGGGGATTGTCAAATTTATTCAGATTTGTATCTCTCACTGTATTCAACATGCAGAGATGGTGTGGTGTGAGCAGATCACTCTTCTTTTCTCTTTGGCTTTTTGTTGTGACTATCATTGCTGCAACAAAATCACACAATGCATATTTTTTCATCAGATTGTACAGTGTGGGTGGGCTTCTTTGCTCTGTCAGCAGTAAAGATGTTGTTTCACTGGCTACGGAGTCCTTCTGGATACTTCTCATTACATACTTCAGCCTCTAAACACAATGCTGAAGAATTCCATCAACAGCACGGAGTGGCAAGAGAAAGCCTCAGCCTGTGCTAACAAGGCCTTCTGTGTGTGTCTGAGTGTATGCATCAGTGTGTGCACATTTGTACATGCGCTGTATGCCTGTGTGCCAGTTGACCAGTGTGCCTGCCTGCATGTGTGTTCGCAGGTCACAGTCGCAGACCACAGTGAAAGTCAGTTTCCATCTAATTCTAGCTCTGTTTTCTGTGCTCTCTACTCACAGTCTGACTAGTACCTCAGATATGGACAGACACTCTCAGGTGGCACCGTCTGATTGCTATCACTGGCTACCTCCACATACACCCCCCCCCCCCCCCCCCCCAACTCCCGCCTCCTCCTCCCATCCATCTCCTTTTTCTTCTTCTTTCCCTGCCTTTCCTCAGCATTTGGCTGTGCTCTCACGTGGCTTAGTCTCTGGGTCTGCCTCGCAGGCCAGCCCTCTGCTTGTTATTCTTCACCAGCCCTGATCAAAGAGGAGAACTGGAATCCATTTAATCAGACCCCCCTGCCCCCCCCACACCCCCACCCCGAATTGCAGTGCAGGGGGAACATGACAGGGGTGGACTCCACACTCCTAAGTGGCTATAGCAAACTAATTAAAGGGGACAGCTCTGGGGTTATCTAGCTGGCATTTTCACACACACCATTTAACATGAATGCACATCAAGGGAGAGACGTAGGCTATGGCTGCCCAAGACTAACGTGAGAGATGCTTGTATGATTTGATTCAACTGACTGAAGATACAGGATAACAGTGGGGTTTTGTGAGTCCTGCCAGTCACAAACTCAGCTGCTCTTCGCTCCACAGCCGGCCTCAAAATTGCATTCTACCTTTTTTAGTTAGTTAGTTTAGTATATCCTCTGTCCAGCGCTACATCAGCACCAAATCAAGGCCGCTCTGTTATATTCCTACTTTACAGCATTTATGCCTCATAGCTAAGTGGAATGCCATTTATGAGGTGTGTTTCAGGTGCCCAATGAAACATCTTGATTAATTTAGCGTACTGAGTGTGGGGGATAAAAGCTCCAAGATGACAAATGTCGCTGTCTGTCATGCTGATGATGACTAATGGCACTTTGTGTTGTGTGTTCCAATTAGGTACCTGATCCCCTCGCTGGACCAGTCGCATGCCGGCCACTACCGCTGCATTGTGAGAAACCGAGTGGGTGCTATAATGCAGTGCAGCACTGAAGTGCAGGTTGCCTGTAAGTGCCGGTTTCTTTCCATACCTCCCGAGTTCTGACAGACTAAAGTGAGGACACTGTATTTGTGAAAGGCTTGTCATGCACAGTATGTGAATGAGTCACTCTGACTAAATGAGCTTAGCTTTTGAAAAACGGAGATGTGGTAATAATGGTAATTCTTTTTCATCTTCTTTGTTGCTGGCATGCATTTCCAACATTTTCTCTTTTAGTATTATTTTTTTACTTCCTTTGTCCCTTCCATTTACATTCTTTTTCTTTATGTCTCCTAGATATGGGTGGTTTTGTGGAAGGTGAGAGGTCTCAAACTGTATCCCAGGGTGAGGGTGCTCTCATCCAGGCACCACGGATACACAGCTTCCCTAGACCACAGATCACCTGGTTCAGAGACGGGCGTAAGATTCCCTCCAGCAGCCGTATGTAAGTCTAGCTTCAGCTCAGCTTGTTTTGTTTGGTTTGAGCAGAGCGCGTGTGCATATGACTTGTGTGTTTCTGTGCGTCTTTGAGCAAGTGCTCTCCTATATGAGTTGTTGGTGAATGCTGAGCTGCTGAAGCAGAATATCTTTCACTTCAGAGAACTCTAAGAAGTTCAATACTGCTCACAGATTTTCTCCAATCCCCCCACACACCATGAGTGAAGTTGAGCAGAATAGTTGATGAACGAATGTTGGCGCAGGCCCTGTGTTCATCATTGAATCACCTCTCAGTGATAAAGCGGGTTATTACTGTATATCTCCCCTATTGACTTTGATTGAAGGGTAGAGATAGAGCAGGCAGCAGGGGAACCAATTAGACAAAATTGGACAAAAGGCCTCAATTGATGATATGTTTGACTGACAGCACTCACCCCTGGGTGGATTTGCGTGTGGGAGGGTGTGTGTGTATATGTGCATGTGGTAAGAATCTGTGTGAGGCAGTGTGTGCACTGTGGGAGGTCTGTGGGTGACTGTAGGCTTTGGTGCAAGTGTGAGTGTGTGTGGCAGCTTTTTTTTTGTTTGTTTGTTTGTTGGATTCATGCCTGTTCAGATATGTGATTTTCCTGAAGAGACACTGTGAAGGTAATCACCTGAGATTAATTTTGCCATCCAGATAAATAGAGGAAGGCCGTCCACTACTCCTCAGAAACCACTTCCTCGTCTATTATTTAGCAGCAAGCTCTACCATGTCGTAACTGACATGAAGACTTTTACCCCAAGTTGCACGCTCTCGCTTGAAGAACGGACTGGTGCGTGCATCTTCTGCCTGCAGGGCTCCATAAATGCAGTTCAAGCACTGAGGGAAATTGTAAGAAAAGTCTCAACCCCTTCCAAGAATGTTCAACCAATTCCAGAGCTGGTTACTATGCAGCTGACTCTTATCAGAAGTGAAGCGGTGAAGCTTTGCCTGTGACAATGAGAGGCACTGACAGGACACTCTGCATTTACCGCTTGTTTGCTCTCTTTGTGTCAGGCCGCATTGATATTCACAGATGTGTGTGTATATTGGTGTTTGTGTGTCCGTATAAGTGTTTGTTGACTTGGAAAGAGCCACGGCTCCTAATTGTCCAGGAATGTGTCTGTTTATCCTGCACCGATCAGGCAGATCCTGGCAGATACGAAGAGCCTAATCTGGCCGCATGCTTACCGTCAGGCCTAATTTAATGGGCCCTTCTCACACATTTGAGACCATCAGCCTAACCAACATTCAGCCATTCTCATGGCTGTAGGGTGCAACAGTCACAAAAAGGATTTTAAAGATATAACTTGGAATTATTCAAGCCAATTGCTACATAAATAGATTTGCATTTATCCATCATTTTTCTTGTATTCTATGCAGCTTGTCATAGTTATTGTATATGCAGTTAATGTGGGACAAATGAAAAATTTTCAATGCAAAAGACACTCCTCAGATCAATCAAGCTAACATGAGGTTAATACAATATATAGGTGTGTTTAATGCTTAATTAGAGACTTTATCTGCTGTAGTTATCCATCTCTATATACTGTTGCAGCATGCACAAAATTAACTTTGACTGTGGCTTACACATTATCTAACAAATATACTTCAAATATGCAGGTATCTAAGTTGCACAAAGTTGTTTGACCATTTCATTTTTCTGGATATATTAAGACTAGTTTCAAACAGAAAAACATGGCCAACTGAGCAACTGCTTCCAGGAGAAAAACTAAGACTGGCCTACAGTATCTCACAAAACCATCTTTGTGCGGCACAGCGATAAAAATGATAGTAAACTACAACAGAAGCACTGCAGGAACAGCGAGTATAAAATAGTGAGAGAAATTCTGAACTATTGTAGACGGAGGTGTGTGTGTGTGTGTGTGCTTGTGTGTCAGTTTACCCTGAGGATTTATTGACTGTGAGAAACAACTACTTACTGGTTTAATGATACGAGTGTCTGTGTGCTTGTAGGTGTATGTACCTGTGTGTGTGTGTGTGTGCACAGTTTGCTGTGTTATTTGGGGACAAATTTTGGAGTGCGCACCAGTTGACTGGGGATGTCTGTTTAATTGGGAGCCAAATTGGTGGACCCAATTTGATTTAACTACATTCAACACTGCCTAAAGCTGTCTTTGTCTTTATTAGGGTAAGGTTAAGGTTATGTGAGTGTCGTGGGAATGAATGTAAGTCAATTCAGGGCTAAAAGTGTGCTAAGCTAAAGTATGGGTGTGTGTTTTGCGTCAATATTTATTCAGTGCCATCACCTTGGATAACACGCTGGTCATCCTGTCCACGGTGGCCCCTGATGCAGGACGCTACTACGCCCAGGCAGTCAATGACAAGAATGGGGAGAATAAAACCAGTCAGCCCGTCACACTCACAGTGGAGAGTAAGTACGCATGAAATGAAATGCACACAGTTGCACATGCATACACACACATTTAAGCAACAGATTCAACTCACAACTCACTAGCAGATCGTTTATGTCACCAGCAGATTGCATTAACAGGTTGTTGCAGATGACACTGTAGTTCCAAAAAAAAAAAAAAAAGGGTTTCATTTGTTATATTCCTTATCAGTTCAACACTTGAACACACACATTCAGTCAACACAGCAGCTACACAACAGGTGGCTCAGCCAAAGACAATAGAAACAGAGATAGTGCCATCTACTGGGGTGCCCTGTCAACATGTCAGTCCTATTCTCTCTGTCCAACAAACGTAATCATACCCATTATCTGCACCACAATAGTTGTCCTCATTTTCAACAGTCTTCCTCTAACCCCTGGCTCAAGCAGTGAATTACGGTCATATTGCGCGTTTTAGGTAGAGCTCCGGCAGCACCTCTCTGACTGGCTGGATGTACAGACCCATAAACTAGACCTTCAATTTAATCGCTCCTCACAAAAAGCAGATTTATGAATATGACACTGGGCCAAACAGGGACCGATTAAACACACACACACCCACGCAAACACACAAAATAGAAGGTCGGCCTCGCTCATAAACAGAGTATGCTCCACAACTTCACATAAAGTTTGTCTCAAGTATGGTTACATGTCAAATCATTAGTGTTTAGCTGACTATTTCCTCTCCTCCCACCTTTTTTTTTCCATTTAAACAAAGCCACAAAGATTCTCCCACCTACTGTTATTTACTTTCATCTAAACAAAATCACACCAACAGTCTTACTTCGCTTACCGACCAGCCAATTAAAAGAGTCACAAAGTAAGTGAGGATATCATTGGCCCTGAAGACTATTTTATACCACAATATTTTTTATACAATATTTGATAAAAGACATCACCAGATTCATTATGATTTGTATGATCTATCTGATTTGGGTGGTGTTGATTCTCGTATGAGGGCTTTTTAACCTGTTCACATGTGGAGCTTCACATTTTTTTAATATCAGCTTCCTGCTCTCTCTGAGCATCTGCTCATCAAATTAATACAGTGTTTGCAATTCAGTGCTCAATACGCATGACACAGCAATCTGTGGGGACCAGATATCACTGAATATCGCTGGATCTGACCTTGCAGATCACACAACCGTATTTTGCATCTGAAAGTCAATAAGGTTTTTACAGCTGCATTTGTTCATTTTAGCAATTCTGTGGAGAAAAGAAATAAAAATATGCAGCAGAGGGAGCGTCTTGTTCCAAAGGGAGCATACAAATGAGACAGGGCTGAGTCTAATAGGAAAGAGCAAACTGACAGTGGGTAATACTCCAGATGGGCAGACATATTGCTTTTTGTTTTATTCTTTAGAGTGTGAAATACACTACAGTTTACAATTGTCTTTGGGCACAGACAGATGTAAACATTATGATGACATTAATAGTGAGAATTTGCTATGCAGGTCACCATGTTGTTTACTTTTCCCATTTAATTAGCAGATTACACACTTGAGGTATTCTCAACACAGAGTTTATAAACTGCAATACATTAATTAGTGTCTGCCAAGGAACCAATCATGTCTTCTAGAAAATAAAACGAGTTATAGTCAAGTCAAATGGATTCCCAGTTTTTTGTTGTATTAGAGACAAACACAGACAACATTGACAGCCAACCGTAATGGAATTTAACAAAAATGTTTAGTTGGTGTATTTACAGAAATCAGGAAAACTTTTTATATACTTGTAGATCGTTAAGTGTAATATCAGCACAAGCCACTCTATTTGAGGGGGACAACTTCCTACAGGAGTTGCAACCATCACATTTTAACAGGTTCAGCATGACTGCATCAACACTTATGATCAATAAATCATTCATTAATTATTTATATAGTATGTGCTCCCTATATATCACCAGTTATACCATTATCAGTTAGACCTTGGTAAATTTTGTTTACTCTTCAGCTCTACTCGGTAGAAGTTGAATATTGATGGTGTTAGGATTCTTCTTCTTCCCTCTCCATCATCAATCCCTGCTGCCTCTACGTCTCCATCTCCACTAAATGTATCAGGAGCTCAGAGACCCACACCACTGAAACTTTCCACATAATCTCACCCGTTAATTAGGCAACAAAAATTACATAGATCAGCCAAATGGTGTAATCTTACGTTTTGACTTCTGACCCAAGTGATTTAGATTTTTCCCTCAGATCATAGGTAAATCATTGCAACCTGTTTATTTTTGACTCTTCTCATGACTTGACAGCAAGCTGTTCCACATGGACTGATTGGTCTTCACTATGCTAATTGATAATAATACAATAATACCCTCAAGATAATGCTTGTACCACCGTGATGATATGTATTAATGGGGATGTTGAGGAGAATTCTAAAACCTATGAGTATCGCAAAATATATCTATTCATGTAAATCAGCCTCCAAATATTTTTGAATGAAATAAATCAAACTTCTCTAAAAAGACAGATATCTCACTGTTGTTTATCGATCTCTACCCATCCCTGAGCCTAGTGGTTTGGATCTTCCGTAACAAAGTCTACAAAGGCTTTAAAATTCTGTGTCTCTTAGCTGTTATGATTACCTTTGTAATCAATGCTGTTAGACTGGCAGATTGAAATGCATTCTTTAAATGTGCTGGCAGACAAATTTTATTTTGTTCTTCTGTTTCTTCCTCGCTCTTTGTGTTTGAAGTTGTTTGGATTAGGCAACATCATTACTTTTACAGTTGGCATCTTATTGTCTTTGACTTGTCGAAACATAGCCTACTGTGAGCATACTCAAGGCTGTGCTTTACACACCTCAGCCTCTTGTATCTTATTACATAACAAGAATTTATGAGACAGTGTGAAAAATCTAATTTTATATATTATATTGTTAAAAAGTATTTTAATAGCAATAGTGTGATTTGCATCATATTGAACTGTTTTTTTGTTTGTTTGTTTGTTTTTAATTTAAAAATTCAAACTCCATAACTGAAAAGCTGGGAACTTGAATGAAACAATCAAATCAGAACCAAACAGCAATAACCCCACAGGAGGCCTGCTCCTACATTCAGGCAGAAGCTTTGTCATTGCACAACTGAGATTTCACAAAAATGGCCCTTGAAAGGATGTGATTTACAGTAAGGTGGCACAAAATCAAAGTCAATTTTATTGTCCATTCTGCCATATGATCAAGACATATAGAGAATCGAAATGCCATTTCTCTCAGACCCCGATGTTGGCATATACAAGTACTATAACACAACAACAAGGGTTTAAAAATACTAGGATAAAACAAAAATACTAAAAGAACTAAGAATTTAAATATTCACAAGTTAAGCTAAGCTATAGATCAAGACCAAAAATCAGTAAGTATAGTGCAAATAAGACAAATATAGTACAATAGAGCTGAACGATGTGCAAGTAATATGCCATCCACAGGATGTGTAATTAATATAGCAATAATAACAATAAAAACTTGACTAGACACCCTATAAACCCGGGGATAGCCCTGCACTTAACTTCACAAGTGAATGTGGACACACACAGGCATGCACAAACACAATACACATCATAAACGTGCAATCACTCAAACACATATAAGCGCACAGGCCCATACCCGTACTCCGGGGAGTTGGGGGAAAATGAGATCAGATTCAGAGAGAGATCACTGATTGAGGGCAGTGAATCGATGGTTGGCTGGAGGCTCCGTGAAACTCGTGAGTGATGGTGCTGCATTTAATCGCCTTTTGTATTTGTCTCAATTATGCTACATAATGGCTTCTAACACCTGGGCTAACACCGTGCCCAGGAAATGCTGTGTGCATTAGAAAAAGGATCTAAAGTAAAGACAGGGGTGTTAATAGTTGGGTAATAGCATGCTGGCTAGATAGTGGTGATAATGACAGATTGTCAGTCTCCGTGTAAGGATCCAGTCATGCTCAATTGGCTACTGCAGGCAGATGCACAGGCTTAATCTAAGGTCTGCATATAGTTTATAGATTTTTTTCACTTTTTTCTATCTGTGTACTTACATGTGTGTGTGTGCGTGTGTGTGTGTGTGATAGATGTGGGAGGACCTGCAGACCCCATCGCCCCCTCTATCATCGTCTCCCCAAAGAACACCAGTGTAACCGTGGGGAGAAACGAGGCTATCATGGAGTGTGTTGCCAATGCGAGGTACCTCCCTCTAAATTTCCACACAGACACACATGGCAACCGAAGAAAAATCACATGCAAATACGGACTCAGACATGCACGCATTATCAAAACCCCTCCACTTTCTCTCACCTCTCCATCTGATATTTTGCGATTTAAATGAAATCTTTTGTTTGAACATGATAGAAAACTGTTTTGTACATCTCTCATTTTGAAACCTCTCCTCCATTCTTCCCTTTGATTCTAGGCTTCACTCTGTTCTCCCTATCTCACGCAGTCCCAGTCCTGAATTCTGACTATTATCTCCAATTCAAAGACTTAATCAGAATGACATATGTATCCCATTGCTCCCTCAGTGCTCCGTAACCTTGAAACAGAATATAAATCTGTATTAAAAACCACGCTCCTGATCTCTTGCTCTCTTTTTCTCCTTTTCATCTTTTTCTCCTCCAGACCCCTTGTCAAAATGAGTATTACTTGGAGGAAAGATGGGGTAGTGGTCAATACAGGGATCCGAGATTTTGGCCGTAGGTTGGTCATCAGTTTGCCTGCAGTCAGCGATAGCGGCTACTACGAGTGTGAGGCGTCCCTCCGCAGTAGCAGCGTGCCGTCGGTCACTGCCGGGGCCTTCCTGCATGTTCTCGGTAAATAACCCACAGCTTAGATTTTAACCTTGTGCAAAGCAATCGAGTCTAAATTATCCAAATATTACATCAGCATGCTAACTCCCATGTTGAGAGAGCATTCTGTTGCCATTTATATTTCAGTAATTGAGTCTCTGCTAGTTGAACAGAGAAGAGTCGAGATAAAAAGAACTGACGGTGTGTGAGTTGTTTTTAAAGGCTTTAATGGAGCAATGTTTTACGTGTTTGCTTTTTCCTCTCTGAAACAGAGTACCCTCTGTTTGTAAAAGAACCACCAAGTCACATCAGTGCAGAGATGGAAAAGGTGGTGGATATCCCCTGTCAGGCACGAGGTTAGTGGTGTTTCTTTTCTGCTACGTCATTTACGAGAGAGCAAGAAAGCATGAAAAAAAAACTAAAAAGAACAGAAGGGTCACAGTGACATGGGAAAAAAAATTAAATCCTCTCCTTCCTCTGCAGGCACACCGCAGCCAGACATAGTGTGGTATAAAGATGCAGTGCCCATCAGCCCGGTGAAGATCCCCAGGTACAGGGTTTTGGTAGGAGGCAGTCTACAGATCAACGGTCTTCTGCCAGATGACACAGGGATGTTTCAGTGCTTTGCCCGCAATCTCGCAGGAGAGATCCAGACAAACACCTACCTAGCTGTTACTAGTATGTCCCCTTGAAAATTTTCCAAAGCTATCTGCACGTCTGCTGCTTAATTCTGTTCATCTTCCCTCTCTGTCCCCCCCCCCCCTTTCTTCTTCTCAAATCCGCTCCTCTGTTCTCATTTCTAATCCTCTTTTCTCCCTCTCTCTGTCTTGCCTCCTACACCCATCTATCTATATATCTCTTCGCTTGACAGGTTTGTCACCTTGGATGCTCGGGCAATTATTGGCTATTTTTGAATCAGAGAATGTGCAGGAGAAGTAGTGAGATGGAGGCGCCTTGTCAGTTTCTCAGAGCTGTCCCAGAGAATGAGACCTGACAGCCGGCCCTTTTGTCAAGTCTATTAAGCTCTCATCTGCCGTCTGCTTTATTAGGGAGAAATCTGTTTATGTCTCTCATTATCACCTCCGTTTCACCTGATTTTGATTTTTGTGCGTGTGTGGCTGGCCCCTCCCCTCTCAGGTATCGCTCCCAACATCACCGCTGGCCCTGCCGACAGCGCAGTGATCGACGGCATGTCAGTCATTCTTCACTGTGAGACCTCGGGAGCCCCAAGGCCAGCCATCACCTGGCAGAAAGGTGCGTGGGCTAACAGCATGAAATTCTGAGGGGGGCTTCATTATGCTGCATTTGGACTTGTCAAAGTCAGACAATATGGAAAGGACTGAGAATATGCATTTTCACCAAACAAGCTCTACTTCTTTACTTTTTCCTGTGGTGCTTTCCCTCCTGTTTGTTTTCCCTGACATGTCTCCAATACACTAATCTCTCTTGCTCCCTGTCCCCTGCTCCCCCTCCCTTTTCCCCCTCTTCTCATTCCTATACCATCAATCACTACCACCCCTCCCCTCCCTGCAGGTGAACGTGTGTTGGCCAGTGGCTCGGTCCAGCTGCCCAGGTTCACCTTGCTGGAGTCAGGAAGCCTGCTAATCAGTCCCTCCCACCTTTCTGATGCTGGTACCTACACCTGCATGGCCAGTAACTCCAGAGGCATTGATGAAGCTTCAGCTGACCTAGTGGTCTGGGGTAAGCATAACAGAAACGTTCATATCGTTTGCATCCTCTGCAAACGCGTCTGTCTAGATACAATAAGTAGTTTTATGCAGGTCATTGTCAAGACATTCTGACTATATAGTCGAATGACTCATGCGTGTGCTAAATTTCCTGTGCATAAATTCACACTACCAGTCCCTAAAAGCCTTGCAAAATACTCCACCCATTTGAAATACTGCATGAATCACCGAAAGACGTTAAGTGAAAGCTGCTCCGGTAAGCTCAGTTCAATCCGCTGTTCAAACACTCTCTGAATAACAACCTATGTGTGTGTTCGCAGCACGTACCCGCATCACTAAGCCGCCACAAGATCAGAGTGTCATCAAAGGGACCAAGGCTGTTATGACTTGTGGTGTGACCCACGACCCCAGTGTCACTGTCAGGTGAGGATGAATTTTGTGAAAATGTTATAGATTTTTGTTTTTGGTTTTTTTTCTCAACAAATTTAGCCCCAATGAATCTATCACATACAGATATGTTGTGTAACAGTTTCTTGATGCAACCAGTTTAGAAAACAAGGATATCAATGCTTTGCTTAATTACTTTATGAAATCTGTAAGAGATCTTGTAACGTTTATCCCTTAGACAACCTCCTATGGGAAGATTTTAAAACTCTTAGTCAGATTGAGGAATTAGTCAGTCGCTTTTTTTCTCTCTCTTCAGACAATCTTGAGCATGATAGAGTGTGTGTACATGCATCTGTCTCAGAGGGGGTGAAATGATGTCTACAGAGCCCAGTGATTAGAGTGCCTGTCACCTGTGGGCCCATGGCATTGATCAGATCGCGGGGTAAACAGATGAATATGTAAACAGAGTAATAACTTCAGACAGCGCCTTTAATTAAACGCAACACAGAGGAGATTAGCTGGAGAGCCCAAACAGTCACAATTAATCACAGGAGCTCCTAGCGTGTGCATACGTGTGCATGTGTATGCGGGTTGGGGGTTGGGGGTTGCGAGGAGGGGGGGGGGGGGGTCCATAAGTGTGGTTGGGTATGTGACAGGGAGAGAAATGCATGGAGGAGAGGTTTAATACTGTATCTGTGACAGAGAGAGATGGTTTTTAGATTCAAATCACTTTGCCATCAGCCTCACAAGGCTTTTCATTGGTGTCAGCGCCTTCTGTGTTTTGCTGTATGAACTGACACAAAGCAAACAGATTTACTGTCACAACACTCAGAGATACAGAGTGTTAAAGTGTGAGTGTGTACGTCCGCCTGCCGTATGTGTGTACTACCCTCACATACCCATGTACATACCTCCAGGTATGTGTGGGAGAAGAGCGGCTCGGTGATTGACGTGAACACGTCGCCCCGCCTGCGGCTGGATCCCGATGGGACCCTGCACATCTCCCAGACGTGGTCAGGTGACATCGGAACATACACCTGCAGGGTGACCTCAGTGGGTGGCAATGACTCCCGCAGTGCCCATCTCAGAGTCAGGTCTGCATATTTGTCTCATGTCTCCCTTGTCTTATCTTGCTGTCTGTATTTTTTTTCTCTCTTATTTACATCTGACCAGGACATGATGGATGGGTGTTTTGTCCACTGTTGTGGTTTATCAGTGCTTTCCTCTCTAATCCACCAAACACTTGAATGTTTGCAATGCAATACTCTCTTTGGCTGTTTAATTTTCTTATTCGCTGCATCTCTTGTCTGATTATATTTCTCTTTATCATTTTTCCCTTCTTACTACATACAGGCAACTTCCCCATGCTCCAGAAAATCCAATAGCAGTTCTGAGTACCACAGAGAAAAGGGCCATCAACCTTACATGGGCACAGGCTTTTGATGGCAACAGCCCTCTGATCCGTTACATCTTGGAGGTCTCAGAAAACAGTGAGTGGTTCAGTGTGGTTCTCCATCACCCAGGTGCCAGTTTCACCGTTAACAATGCACATTGCGCAAAAACTGATGCATTCTCTGTTTCTTGTTTGTCATTTTAAAGGCAATATTGTTACTTTATATGCCTTGGAAGCACTCATTTGCTACACTTCTTATTATATTACATTTCCATTGTGCTCCTAAAATTGGCAGTGGCATCCTTTTGTACCTTCTGCAATCAGTATAACTCAATTGCCTCACCTATGTGCTTCCTTGTGAATGATAAGGGGAACCAAATTGTGTTGATGTCCAATGTTCTTATCTTCCGTCCGCTTGATAAAATCAAAGAAACAGGAATGCTTTCACCCGTAGAGAGTAAATTGTTCAGCCATTTCTCATCGAAGCTCAGGCTAACAGAGAAGATGACAACTCATTAAGAGGAAAATGAATCAGAGGATGCAGATGGGATCTGGTATTTGTATAATTGAATTTCAATCTGATATTTAGAGGAGTGTATACAAAATAAAATATGTGTTTTTTTTATCAGTAGCTTCAATATTATTACCGAAAATGAAACAACGGTGTGCAATAACAGTCAGGAAAACATTGAATTTAAATTTGAGTTCGCAAGTGCTGAAGAGATTTGTGGAAGAGAATGTAAATGCTCTCACAAGGTCATTTATTGTACCGTGCGCTCGCTGTTGCTCACAGCTCTGTATCTGCATGTGCGTCTTCTCTGTCTCAGATGCCCCTTGGACAGTGATGCTGGCCAACATTGAACCAGAATCTATAGGGGTTACTGTCGGTGGCCTCATCCCAGCCCGCTCCTACCAGTTCCGCCTGTGTGCCGTCAATGACGTGGGCAGAGGCCAGTTCAGCAAAGAGACTGACCGGTGGGTACTGCACTGAGCTGCTCTGAATATTAAAAATAGTCTGTGTAACTTAGTGTACGTCAGCCGTGAGAACGGTGTTGCACTTTGAGGGCTTTCACGGTTCTGGAACAACCTGTTCTTCCCCCTTGTCTTGACAGTTCAATAGAAAATCCGGTGATTATTTCCTGTAAGTCCACTTTTCGGTCTTCACTCCGGTGGGAGCGAGCGAGAGATGAGCCGGCTTCGGGATGGGCCTTTTTCAAGATAAAACTGTGAATGAGCTGAAATTGTGCTTTGTAAAGATTTGATGGGAGCGCTGACCCAGCTTCATCTCTCTCCCTCCTATTCACTGTATTTGCCGTACTTCCTGAGTAAAATACAGAGAAGCTTGAAAGAGGCAGAGCTTCACACAGATTTAAATCTCAAGTAAATTCTCTTGACTAGCAAGATAAAACGGTCACAATCATGCAGGCACACCCACCACACACACACACACACACACACTCTTAGCTCATCACAATTCACCAATGCACACTTCTGTCTGGTCTTGTCCACATCAGTACAACCCATTTGCTGCTTTTATACCTGCAACAAGGAACTCCCTCAAACTGAAAGCCATCACTACCCATCACACACCTTTTGCACCAAACATTCACACTCATTCCTATGTGAATGGACCCGGAGAAGAGCAGCACCACAGGAGGGTGACTGAGCGTCAATGAGAGTGCAGGGCTTTTCTGAAGCATCTCTCTAGCACACCTCTTTGATCCTAAACACTCTGCTTTATCTCCTCCAGAGCAGTGCTCCGGTGCACTGAGAAGAAATCAAGATGTCATCTTAAATTGACTTAAGGGAAAAGTCAGCCTGGATCCCTCTTTCTTGTTCTTTTATATCTTTCTCTCACTTGCTCTGTCTCTCTATTGTGCTGCTCCATTTTCACCAAGGCCTCTTTGATCCTTACCATGCCACAGCAAGATGTCCCTCTGCGGACAGAATTGTACAGAATATGTTTTGGACAAAGACACAGCTGCACTTATCTTAACTTTGCTTTGTGGTGTTCTAAAAAAAAATACCAAAAATGGGCTTTATCGTGATTTGATGTCTATGATGAAATGGGATAGAAATATGCAGAAACTCTTGATAATTAATGCATGGGTTCACTCTTTGTCTCTTCTTTCACCTCTCTTTTCTTTCTTTCTTTTTTTAACTGCGGCAGGCTAACTCTCCCCGAAGAGCCTCCAAGTGCTCCCCCACAGACAGTCATTGCAAGTGGCCGCACCAATCAGTCCATTATGATCCAATGGCAACCACCACCGGAGAGCCATCAGAATGGTCCACTCCAAGGTTACATCATCAGGTAAGAAGACCATGACAACTTGCCTAATTTCTTCCCAAGGATAAGTGCCTGAATGGGCCAATGCCATTCATATGTGATAATAACTAGTATGTCAGCTCCTTTTCTTCCTCTCCATTTCGCTTCATTCTCGCTCACCGCAGCAATAGAATAATTGGTACCAATTAAATACCTTCCACTCCATTCATCTGTTGTCACCTCTCTTTTTGTAACCATTTCATAACTGTTCTGCATGTCTTCTCTTCCATTACTACTCTCCCTCCCTCTCTTTTTTCGGAGAATTTGTATTCTAATACAC
This sequence comes from Scomberomorus guttatus, assembly GCA_038419695.1. NCBI lineage: Eukaryota > Metazoa > Chordata > Actinopteri > Scombriformes > Scombridae > Scomberomorus > Scomberomorus guttatus. The sequence goes on from CM076459.1 coordinate 11,457,846, forward strand.
CTATATTTTTGGCTGTCTGTCTCTCGATTACTCCCTCTGCTGCCAGGTACTGTCTGTCAGGGCTTCCAGTGGATTGCCAGATGAAAAACATCACCAACCCAGACCAGACCAGCCTGCTCCTGGAGGACCTCATCATCTGGACCAACTATGAGATCGAGGTGGCAGCCTATAATGGAGCAGGCAGGGGCACCTATAGCCACAAAGTGACTGAATGGACACTACAAGGGGGTGAGGGCAACACACACAGGCTTTTTTTTATCATTCCACAACTGCGTATGGACAACACACATCATGTTATATGTTTTCATAAACGCACCAGCAACCCAAGCAGTCTAGTGCAATTAAAAAACTGGGCCCAGCTTAGTTGCTGTAAGTGTGAGATGACTTTATTTGGTTCTACAAATTTTATTGATTACCTTCATCTTCATTATGGTGATCCCTTAGCTAATGTTAAGCCCGCGGCATGAAACTTGTGACTGATAGTTAATCCAATCATCTGTTTTTAACGATCAAATTAAGTTGTACAGCCGTGTTTTCTCCGCAGTACACTTTTTGTAATCCTTTGCTAACCTTGAAAAAGTGATTCACACACGTTAAGGCTACCGCAGTTTTTACTTACTCTTGTCTCAGAGTACAGCAGCAAGGCTTTGAGTTGAATGTAAAAGATATGGCCATTCTTATCCGCTTTTGTCAGGTTGTATGTAGTTCATTTCTCAATAAGTGTTGCCGTAGAATAGAACAAATTATGTGCAGACTTGAGGTGATAACTTCGCCAGAGCTTTTTTTTAAAAATTCAATCTATGCTTTTGCTTTTTCGTTGATATGTTTAGATTGATCAGTTTCCTCTTGTTGATTTTTACTGTATCACCTATTTAATTACACTTTTTTTCTTTTGGCTTACTGTTTTTATTTTCTGCTTTATGGGCTTTAAGGGCTCTATGAATAAGCCCAACTGTCATTAAGGAGTTTTTTTCTGACTGCAGAACTTCATAAAAACAAAAAATGCTCATATTGACCACCTGGAGACTTTGGTCTGCCTCTCTGATTACATATTTAATTGATTCAGCACATAAATTACCAGGTGATGATGTGCATCAGACTCGTGACATACCTTTCGATGTTTCCTAAGGAAGCTGCCTCGGTTGACTTCTTTTCTTATTGTACATGCGGAGTAATATAATTAGAACACACATTGTGAACTTTCCTCGGTGTCATCCAGTTATATATTTCGGTCACGCCTCGTGATTCCAACACCTTATGTGCCTCGCCTCCATGTCTATTCTAAATCCTTGTCTATTCAAAATCTTCAGAGGATGAAAATCGCATTTGTTACTGTAAAATTAAACTGAGCCAAATCTAAGATTATTTTTTTGCCACCAAATCCAAAGGTACACGCATTTAGATTTAGGTTTGGAATCTGGCTCCTCTGAACAATCTGCAGAGAAAAGCCAAGGTGTGATTTTACAATGTGCCTTAACCTTTTAAACCATACATTAACACGCTGACTTTTTATCAAGAAATATAGCCAAAGTAGCTAATGCATCAGCGTGTTGAAAGGTTAATCCATGTTTTTATTACATGGAGATTGAATAATGTTCTTCACTGGCGTTCCTAAAAAGTCAATTCATAGATTACAGTCAGTTTAAAATGCTGCTTCTAGACTTCAACAAACACAAGAAAAGAGAGTATTTCTCCTGCTTTTATATATGCTGTTCTGTTCTGTTCTGGCTTCCATATTGATTTTAAATTCTTTTAACTTGCATATAAAGCTTTGGAAGGTTTAACACACTCACATATCTCAGAATCACTGTCATGTTAAATCCACTCCATGAACAGAGATACTCTACACCAGACTCACTAAATATTCTGAAGAGCACTCATAAGAAAATTGGGAGTGTTTCCTTTTTCTAGTCTGTTCCACTCCCTGCTCAGATACAGTTATTAGAGAGGCAGACATTTGATTATATTAGATTTCACAAGATGTTTTGTCTACCTTGTGCTGTATATTTGTCTAGAACAGGGATTCCATGTTCAAGTTGATTTAATTTTATAACTTCTTGTGATAATCAAGGTTAAAATACTTAACATAGACAAAAAACAGGGCAGAAAATCAGATATAAAAATGTTAGCATAAATAGTTTCTTATCTTTAGCCAAGCCAGGCTTCTCTTGTAGCCCGGTTGGTCTGTAGCTGACCCCGTCTCTTGCTCCACATCACTCACACAAATAATCTCATGCACATTCCTCTATTCCCCTCTCTCTATTATGACTGTATGCTGCTCATGTAAGCCTCAGCAATGCTATAAAGCAGCGTCTCATTATAGTCTCTCAAGGATTTTTTTTTTTTGTTTCCTTTGACAATAATTTCTTTTTAAAATGGTTTATCTGGTCTTTTCTCTATGTTTAATCTCCACATTCCTTTACATTTCTCTGTATCGTAAGAAGGTGTGTGCGTGTCTATTTTTGTCAGTTTCTTCTGGCTGGATGATTACAGAACACTTCAAATGCTTCAGAAATGATAGATTCTATCTGGCGCACACATCAGCATACTTTGTCTGATGTCTGATCAATCAATCAATTAATGAGCAAGTCCAAATCAGTCTGTTGAATTTGCAAATAAACAAAAGTACAGTACCGCATTTGATTGTTGTGTTTAATTAAAAAACTTTAAGACCTGGAAGGTATGGAAAACATCTATTTTCAACTCACTTCCTTTGCCAAAAATAAATAATTTCATCATCCAAGTCACTGTCAGTGAATAACGACAGCGAACAAGCTCGTGTTCTTTTAGCTCTCGTTAATTGGATGTTTCCGTCACTCACTCCATTAAAAACACAAGAGCAGATAATGTGCATTTAAATATACTCAAAGAGAATCAAGGATAGCACAGAAATATGAGGAACAATACTGGCCAATCAGCTTCATTGATGTGTGAGTCGCTGGCTGTTTTCCGGTGTTACATCAGAATGGCATGTTCACTTCAAACAAACTGCTGCAGGGTTCACCTGGAAGCCGCCTGAGGCAATCGCTCTCACACCCAGTTTGATTGGCATGTTCTTACCTCCACAAATGAGCCAAAATAAAAATGCTTCAGCCTGATTCTCACGCTCTAAACGAGGCTGGTCTGAAAGTGCCCGTTGTACATTTTCAAATTTCGGCTTTCTCTGTCTCATTACTATTCTCTCCCTCTCTTTCTCTCTCTGCGTCTCCGTCCCTCTTCCTCTCTCGCTCTTTCTGAGTCGCTCCCCTTCTCTGTTTTTCTCCTTCCTCTGGATCAGTGCCCACCGTGCCACCAGGAAATGTACACGCAGAGGCTGTCAACTCCACCACAGTGCGTTTTACCTGGAGTGCCCCAAGCCCTCAGTTTATCAATGGAATCAACCAGGGATACAAGGTGAGCAGCCCCTTTCTGTCAATTGGTGCACTCTAGTGGTCAGAGGTAGAAGAGCATCTGTGGGCAAAATCTCATTAGGGGCAGTTGAGAGATGGATTGCACAGAAAATCATAAGCTTAGCAGGTGTCCAAAGCTTTTATGTGAACCGTTTTTATTTGAGTTTTTACTTTATTGAAATAAAGAAAAATGTGTGTGACTAAAATGTACACACATTTTTGTCCCTTATCACATCACTTCCAGCTGTTGGCATGGGAACCCAGTCGTGCAAATGAGGTCACCGTGGTTACCGTGCGCCCCAACTTTCAGGACAGCGTTCACATTGGTTACATCTCCGGCCTTAAAAGGTTCACAGAGTACTACTCATCAGTATTGTGCTTCACTACCCCCGGAGACGGCCCGCGCAGCCAGCCTCAGCGGTTACGCACCCATGAGGATAGTAAGTGTCCCCATTCAGGATACTATATAGTATTTGTGGATAATTACATGTCAGGCTGTCCATGTACTACCTATTCTTTATCCTTTTTTATAGCCCCTGGTGCTGTGGGACACCTTAGTTTCACTGACATCTTGGACACCTCACTAAAAGTCAGCTGGAAGGAGCCACAAGAGAAAAACGGTCTTCTCACGGGTAATTACCTGATAAAGATGTAACGTTAACATGTCTTCTCTGCTTCTCTCACCAAGCCGTGTTTACTGTGGGCACTACGTAACACTGTACCATTTGGAACATCTTCCAGGCTATCGTATCTCCTGGGAGGAGTTCAACAGGACCAATACTCGCGTCACCCATTATTTGCCTAACCTGACTCAGGAGTACAAGGTGACAGGGCTCACTGCGCTCACCACTTACACCATCCAGGTCGCAGCTATGACCTCCAAAGGCCAGGGTCAGCTCTCTTCCTCCACTATCTCCTCCGGTGTACCACCAGGTCAGTGGTTAATTAACTCTAACATAACAATGGGCCATCTATTTGACTCTAAGTTAAGCACTCCCAAGTACTTGAAATGTTTTCTCTTTGCTGGTTGGGCAGTACTCACCGAAAGGGTTGCAACCAGTTATTTGACTGGCTATAACTCAACAAATTTCTCCTCAGCTATTTCTAAAAGCAGAGACGAACTGGATGTTATTCATTTCCTCTAAATCCGTCTCCTCCATCATCTTTCACAGAGTTGCCCGGTCCTCCAACCAATTTAGCCATCTCCAACATTGGTCCTCGCTCTGTCACGCTGCAGTTCAAGCCTGGTTATGACGGCAAGACATCCATTTCCCGTTGGCAGGTTGAAGCCCAGGTGAGACGCTTCATATCTATTTTAATGTAATGAAAACAGTCAAGAGTTTCTTTTGCAAGCCGTTTGATGTTTTAATATTGTTGCACAGCCTTTGTAGTAGAAGCTTAATTGTTTCATTTGTTTAGCTGCTGATATCATCAACTTCTCTCTGCATTTTTAGATTGGTATAATTGGAGAAAATGAAGAGTGGCTGATGGTTCATCAGCTGGCTAATGAGCCTGATGCAAGATCACTGGAGGTCCTGGACCTGAACCCCTATACTTTCTACAGGTGAGCACACACCTGTACACTTGCACATTGCTATACATGTAATAAAGCATCTTGCACACCTACCTGTGAATCCGTCACTGATTATCCTAATAGCTTTGTTGTTATTTTCTTTAGATCTCTACTCATAAAAAGAATCTATTCTCTGCTTGTACAATGACCCAGTTTCCTTATGGGCGTCATTAACGTTTCATCTAATCCAATCTAAAGTAATTTAATATACTCATGTCATGTATCACTAGCATTTCATGATTAAACACCCACCTTGAGGTCATTTATCCACCGTCAGCTGGTTTCCTTCACCCCAGGTTCCGAATGCGTCAGGTAAACATTGTGGGCACCAGTCCTCCCAGTCAGCCCTCGAGGAAAATCCAAACCCTGCAGGCACCCCCAGACATTTTCCCTGCCAATGTCACTCTGCGCACAGCCAGTGAGACCAGCCTGTGGCTTCGCTGGGTGGTAAGTTTTTACAGCTCATGGCACATTGGGCCTGAGTCAGAGTGTATAAAGTTAGTTTTATTAGACTATTATTAGATTTAGATATGCATGTCTGGGTTGTTCCTATTCAGACTTGAACTATTGAAATTTTACGCTGCAGATTTTGGTATGCCTTTGCATGCTTATAAGCTATTTGAAATTGCTATCTTTTTTTTTTTTTTCCTTTTTGGTGCTTCTAGCTGGTATGGTAAAAAAAAAAAATCATTGCTTGGCACAGGACTGAATTGGCAAAATGCCCTTGGAATATTAATTGGATGCAACATTTGTAAGATAAACTTTGTAAAATCTGATTTAAGCAATTAAATTTCTCTCATAAAAATGAGTAAAATCCAATTTTTCAAATATTAAAAAAGTTTGATATCAGATGGTAAGTGTATGACAGTTGCTTTCAACTCAACTGACTCACAAGTATATCGCTTGTCGCAAAAATCTCAATTTAGAATTCAGCCCAGTTTTTAATGTCTTCATTGTGCCATATTTTGTTCATGAAAGGTCCTTCTTCTGTAAATCTATTGTACTCTTGGGGCCGTTATAATGAATCCAGGTGATGGCACTGATAATGTGTTGGAAAGCGGCATTGCATGCTGTTGTTGATGACTGCTGCTTTCTGCGTCAGCATTTGGCCGATGCATACTTTGCTACATCTGTCCATTATCATCTCTGTGCACCGAGGCTTGAGACGCTCCTGCAGCTCCTGTAGGATTAAAAAAGGATGCACGTTACCTGGAGTTAACAGCAGAGGGATGTCGGCTGTGTGATGTGGCTCTACAAATTAATGACACAGCTCAATGATCGAGGTCCTTTTCAAAAGCTGGGTGTTAAACTGTAGTAAAAGTTTGTGGTCCGCTTTGCGGCCATGACACGGAAGTCTTGATTTGGATCAAGGCCACATTCATTTCAAGAAAACTTTCATAAACATGATCACAGTACATTAATTTATGTCTAATTGAGTAGAGTGGAGTAGACTTTATTGTCCCCGAGGGGAAATTTGTCCTGGGCCCAGTGCTACGATCAGTTTCTTAACATAAAAAACATCACAAAAGTATGAGAAGGATTTGACATGATGCTAGACAGTTGCTTTACATAAAAACATCTTAAAAACATAAAAGAGACATGTGACTATACATTTGACATTGACAACACAACGGTTTAAAACAGAAACTGTAAGAGTTAAAGTGCTAAGTGCTTAGTGTATTTATTGCACATTGCTCTATTGCACTAAGATTTAGCATTAGAGTTCAGCAGCTTGATGGACGCTGGAAGAAACGATAGCTTCAAGCGGTTTGATTTGCACTTTGGCACACGGAGTCTTTGCTCATTCATCATGCTCACTTACGTGCTTGTGTCGGCATTAAATACTGTATAAAAAAATGCATAAAACAAGTATGTCTAGTTTTCAGTTCAGACTGGCTGAGTGACTCTGTAAGTGGCTGCAAACACCCTCAAATCACACTTGTGATAGCACAACAGCTAATTTAAACATTAATGTGCTACAAATCACTCAAAACTATATTTATGCTTTGCATAGCAACCATGTTTATTGACTTTCAGGAGCTACATTGCCTGCTTAAATACAAATATATGAATATTAGGTTTATATCACTATTGATTTAACAGATATAATGAATGTGATGTTATTTTTATACAATGGAATATTACTGTGTTTTAGAATTGCCACTTGATGCAGTGCTAAGTGCTGAGAGGGTTTAGCCTCACTTCCCATACTGCTTCTCACCGTTCCCTAAAAATGCCTCTTAGCTATTCTGAAATCACTATAAAGTATGGCCTCTCGTGGCTTATTGCTTCATTATGCACTCAGTTACGATGTCATTTAAACTGATCTTGCTTGAACTGGGGTTATAAAAACAAATAAAAAAAAACCTCTTAGCCTCTTCCAGAGTGGGAGTACAATGGGAATCCAGATCTTGTTGGCTACCGGGTCCAGTACTCTAAAGCCGGGTCTAAAGGCGGAGTGCTTTCACATGTCATCATGGACCGGCTGGAGAGGGAGTTTACTATCGAGGACCTGGAGGAGTGGATGGAGTATGAGGTCAGAGTTCAGGCCATCAACGGTATTGGCTCAGGGCCCTGGAGCCAGCCGGTCCATGGCAGGACCAGGGAGTCTGGTGAGGAAGGAAAAATACGCATACACATGCCAATACATGCTTAGTTACACAGGTGGGCTTTGTGTTTTAAACTCTGGCCTTTACCTCTTGCTTTAGTGCCCTCCAGTGGTCCCACCAACGTCTCAGCCTTCGCCACCACTTCCAGCAGCATCTTGGTGCGCTGGGGGGAAGTCTCAGAGACTGATCGCAATGGACTCATCCTGGGGTACAAGGTCAGCAGTCAACAGTCACTCCACCAGAGTGATTTGTATTTCAGAATCAAAGAAGTATAAAGCAAGATTGTCGACATTTAGCAGGTTATGGGGCTGTATGTCTGTAAGAAATTTAGCATAAAAACACCTCAAAAGCTACAGAACTGTTAAACCTTAGTGCCCCCTATTCTTTGTGTATATCAGGTGGTGTATAAAGAGAAGGACTCAGACACTGCTCCCAATTTCTGGACAGTGGAGGGGAACACCAGCCACAGTGTCCAGCTGAGCGGTCTGGGCAAGTATGTCCTGTATGAGATCCAGGTCCTGGCCTTCACACGTATAGGAGACGGAAGAAGCAGCTTACCACCCATTCTCGAGAGGACCTTGGACGATGGTAAACAGCAAAAACATTGAAAACTCTCACTGTGCTAAAAGCTTCTATCTCACCAATCTATTTAATCCAGTTGTTATCTTTGAAATTGAATTTTTCTCTAAACAAATAAAAAAATATATCACTGTGCTGAGATAATTTCACATGTCGCTAATCAATTTATTTTGAGAATTTTGTTGCCTATGCTATCTTTTTTTCAGCAAATGATAATCTTATTGCGCTTATGCAGAAACATGTGGAAGAGAAGATATGTTTATCTTGTTTTGAATGGCGAACCTGAATTTTAAAATGGATGTGATTACTTTTTTATCACGTGGTTTATGTCACACATAGTACTCTTGCTGGGTTTTGAGTTTTGGTGATTGTATGTGTGATAGTGCCAGGTCCTCCAGTTGGCATCCTGTTCCCGGAAGTGAGAACTACCTCAGTCCGGCTCATCTGGCAACCTCCTGCACAACCAAATGGCATTATCCTGGGTGAGTTTACAATGTACAGGACAGTGTCCTTAGATATTAATACGAGATGTAGTTTGCTGTGTGTGTGCTGGTCAAAGAGCATAATTAAAATTCTCCAAATACTATTGTTTGATTTTGTAGTTCTGCTGAGTTGTTCTTTTGGCTCCATCATTGTTATGCGTGACTTTATCTTCACATGAGTTTGCCCTCTTAGCCTATCAGATCACATACAGAAGAAACTCCTCAAATAGCAACGCCGCCACCGTAGACGTGCTGAGCCCCAGTGCGAGACAATACACGGCCACCGGACTGAAACCAGAAATGGTTTATGTATTCCGACTCACCGCTCAAACAAGAAAGGGTTGGGGCGAGGCGGCGGAGGCCTTGGTAGTCACAACAGAAAAGCGAGGTACGAGTAAAATACTGCAGCTAAAATGTATTATTTAAATTATTCACCTCTATTTATTAAGTTTGAGAGTTACTGTGTGTGTGTGTGTGTGCGCGCGTTTGCCCTTCAGCGCGACCCCAACCCACGAGCCGTCCCGTAGTGCCTCAAGAGGAAGTCCAGGCTCGCAAAGTGCTGTTGTCATGGGAACCAGGCAGCGACGGCCTGTCCCCAGTCCGTTACTATACAGTTCAGTACAGAGAGCTGCCAGACAGCAACTGGACAGTTCACTCTGCATCGGTCAGCCACGAGACACACTCTTACATAGTGGACAGGTATAAAGTCCACTTCTATTCCACATACTGTCAGCATTTTTTATCACTGAGAAGTCAGAAAATAGATAATGAGTTGCATTCCACTTTTTTTTTGTCTCTTTATAGGTTGAAGCCCTTCACCTCTTACCAGTTTCGTATTAAAGCCACCAATGACATTGGAGACAGTGAATACAGTCAGGAGAGTGAGGCCATCACTACACTACAGGATGGTAAGAACTTGTGTTCAGTGTAATTAGACATTGACCAAACTAGAGCTGCTGATCTGATGATGTCACCATGTGACAGCATATTGTGATGGGCATTTGTCACTGTTTTCTGATGATTTATAGACCAAACAATTAATCGATTAATCACGAAGATAATTGGCAGATTAATCGATAAGGAAAATAATCGTTAGTCGCAGCCCGAGACCAAACATCTCACCATGCAGCACAGTCATTATATGTTGATTTTCTGTGGAGTTATACTGTACACTAAGACTTGTAATTGTATGAACATGCCTTTATACCCATATTTTGACTTTGGATTTTCATAGTGAATACTTTATGTCAACAGGCCTTTACTCTCGAGCTGTTCCCCACCAGACTGTTTGAATTATATATCACTCTCCTCTGCTGTGCTGGTTTGTGAATATCTTTTTTTTTTCTCATCTTCTTATCTTCTAGCCCCAGACAAAGCCCCAACAATTCTGTCTGTTACACCTCACACTACCACCTCTGTACTGGTGCGCTGGCAGGTATGAACTACTTGGCATTGTGTTTGCGATGGGAAGAATAATTCATGAAAGTGACATTTAAGTGAGATTGTGTTGTATGTTTGTTAAATATTGGGCATTAAGCAGACTTCTCCTCCTCCTAGCCTCCCTCTGAGGATCACATCAATGGAGTCCTGTTAGGGTTCAGGGTCAGGTACCGGGAGTTACACTATGACCGGATACGCAGCTTCACTGTCCGCACGGTTAATAGTGCATCTGCCAACTGGGCTGATCTCACTGGTGAGTTTTTACTGCTTACCTATCCACTACTTCTGGTTATATTCAGAAAGCGATGCTACCTCGAGTCTTACATGTATAAATCATTGTTTGTTTTTTCATTCCAAGTTTTGCTTTGATGCTATCAGTGTAGGTCTGCAGTGTGTTTTGCAAAATAATAAGTCTGCTAATATTCCCACTCTTTCCTGATCCGGTGAACCATCATCATTTTCCCGATTCTGCCCCATCTTCTATCCAAACTCCAGCTCCTTACAGCGTCAGGAACTTGAGTGAATCCTCTCTCACCCAATATGAACTGGATAGTAAGTTTTAAATCCTCCTTTATGATTCTTTTCCACCTTTCTCCATCTGTTTGCATGTCATCTGATATATTTTATTTCCATAAAATATGCCATTTGTATAATACTTTACAGCATGTGCGTGTCGTGCCATCCTCCCACTCAGCTGTACCCGCTGAGGGACTTCTGCTGATTCTTATGATGTGTATATGACTTTAATCTCTCCAAGCCACCCTGTCATTATTTCTGTGTGTTTTCTTTCTTTTTATTCACTGACAAATCTTCCCGGTGTCCCCCCAACAACCCCATCTTTTCATCTGTTTGCCATGTAATTCCACCCCTCCGTCATTTTGTTCAATTTGTGGTGTCGTCTTGCCACAAGCATCACTATCTCTCAGGAGTAACTTATTTTTGCTCTTTTATCTTAACTGCTCTATTATAATGCTGCTATGGGTAATCTCCTTTCAGATTTGAGTAAACACAAACGCTACGAGATCCGTCTCAGTGTGTATAACGCAGTGGGGGAGGGTCCTAGCAGTGCACCACAGGAAGTTTTTGTTGGAGAGGCTGGTATGTTTTTTTTTTTTCTTTTACTGTGCAGCATGTGTGTTTGTCCACTTAGCTTTTATCTTTACATCTGTAATATTTAGCAAGTTATGTGTAACATAATAAAAATGTGACTATTTTTATTTACTGCCCCTTTAGTCCCGACAGCTCCACCCCAAAATGTGGTGGTCCAGTCCTCAACAGCCACACAGCTGGATGTCACATGGGACCCTCCTCCTCTGGATGCTCAGAATGGGGACATACAGGGTTACAAGGTATCAATAATATCTTTCTGTGTGTTACTGCAAATAAGCCAAACTTGCATCATGCCTGTTTTAGTTTTATATTTTCATTGTGGGGGGGGGGGGGGGGGGAAAGCTATGAATTCTGCATCCTGAACTCTTTTTTATTCTGTTTATAGATCTATTTCTGGGAGTTTCAGCTCCAGAATGAGACGGAGCGCTTGCGTACTCTGTTCCTGCCAGAGCTTGGGGTGAAGCTTAAAAACCTGACAGGTTACACCACCTACATGATCAGTGTAGCAGCCTTCAACGCTGCAGGGGATGGACCCCGCTCCCTGCCCACCAGAGGGCGCACTCAGCAAGCAGGTAAATTACAGAAAATCCAGATGTGGATAGAGAGATTATAATGAGTGTTTAAAAGGCCAGCGGCAGGAGGCTTGAAACGAGGAACTCCGTCTGTTATTCAGGGCCAACACCATGAAGCATTTCACAGCCTCAGTGTCTTTCTTTCATTATGCCTCCCTGCGTCTCTTCTGTCTCTCTGCCATCTGCACATTGATGCTCTTTCTCATTATTTAACCACATTGTTTATGGTTCTCAAGTGCTTTCATAGAGCACTAACTCAAGGTTAGTCCATTCTTCATTTACAAAAGGTGTCTACAAAGGTATAGATGATGAGCGCTTTCATCTGTTACCCAAAACTGCAAATTCCAACTGAAGTACGACAGCTTTAAGACAAATAATGTAAAACCTGCTCTTCCTATTCACCAAGAAATAGATAATTTTCACTAAAGAATTTAGTTTCTTCCTGTGAGATATAGCATAAGAGATCCAAGTCTTCTTGGCACCTCCTCTAGGACAAGCCACGGGGGTGGAAGCCTAATGACAGCAGAGGAGCAATGAATACAGAGTGCGGGGGACACATGTAGATTAGTTTTTTGGCCGCAACTGCACAAAGACGTCTGTGTTTACCAGCTAGCGAGAGTCCCTCCTCTGCGGTTTCAGCACAAAAATGGTTTACAGTATAAATTTCTCTTGTCTGTTCCACCCCCTTGAAGGCTGTGACATTGGTGAGGGGTACAAAGTGCTGAGAACTTAAAAACACAGGCAGGAATTTTGGCCCTCTGCACCACAGGGTACTGGGAAGGGTGCCAACACAAGCTTTTGTGAATTTTATGCAGAATTGTGGCTAAATCCCGACACTTAGCTGGATCTGGGTTGGGTCAGCAGGCAGAGTTCTCACAGCTCTTGTTCAAGGTCACAGAATGATTTTGCACACTCTTGTAGTTCCAGTTTCCTTTGTAGTGACAATTTTGCAGTCATACCATTTTTTGTTTTGTTTGTTTTTTAATATTGATTAGAGCTGCACGCCATGGTCTTACAGATTTCATTTCAGTCTGGATAAAGACTCCTACTCTGATAATGAACAATGAAACCTCTGTGATTTTTAATCTCCCAGTATACCATCAAATATCAAAATATCAAATTGCCTGCTGTGGACTATGAGCACTACCTTTGGATTTCTCTCTGCTACAATTCTATTTTTGTTGTAACACTTTGAAAATGTGCTAAATTGGTATGGCATTTTACAAAGAGAAATGTCAAGAATTAAATATATTATATATATATATACTTGTGTGTGTGTATGTGTGTGTGTACTGCAGGATGGCATATCTAGGTCACTGTATTACTTTTAAACACTGTATTTATTCTCACTCCTATGAAGAGATCCAACTGTCATCCCTCTTTTCCCCTTTCTCCACCAAAAGCGCCCAGTGCTCCCAGCTTCATCCACTTCAGCGAGCTGACCACCACTTCGGTCAACGTGTCCTGGGGAGAGCCCAAGCAGGCCAACGGCATCATCGAAGGCTACCGCCTGGTTTATGAGCCCTGCACTCCTGTCGATGGTGAGAAACTCTGCCTGGAGCCTAATAACTGCCATGTCCTGACATTCCTCAGCTGGCCTTCTCAGTGATTTACAACCTCTTGCTTAGTTACCATATTCTTTTTAACTCACGCTGCTTAAGCTCATACTACTAATCTGTTACAGATGAGTATAGGACCTGCAGTAACATATATCGTATGGCTGATAAAATATGCTGGAATGCTCTAGTAAAACTTTGCACAGCTCCCTCTCTCACTGAGAGAAAAATGGCTAATAGCTGGCTAAGTGTGGTTGCCTGGACCTGATTGTCAAGTAATTGGGAACAGAGGTGGAATGCTGCGTTGAGGCTGCTGTGGTCCCTCAGCTGTCCACTAATGGTAAAGAATAAAGCCGAACACAGCAGCTAAGACGGGGAATATCAGTTGGTCTATTATAAAAGAGATCCTGGTGTCTTTCCCTATCTGGATATCTCTATATCTGCTGGAATAATAGACCTTTTCTGTTATATATGCAAAGATGTGCATGTCTCTGATACTCTGTCTAGTTATCTAACAATCTGTGGTTGTGAATCTGTCTATGTGCCTCTCTGTTTCTGTTCATTTGCACAAAGCTTGGCTATGTGTCGCTTGTAGAAAACAGCATCTAGAGTCTTAGTGTTTCCTGTACAGACTCCTCTCCTCGCACTCCAGGTGTCAGTAAGATAGTGACAGTAGATGTGAAGGGCAGCGCTCCCCTGTGGATGAAGATCAAAGACCTGGCTGATGGCGTCACCTACAACTTCCGCATCCGGGCCAAAACGCTCACTTATGGCCCCGAGGTGGAGGCCAATATTACCACCGGGCCTGGAGAAGGTGTGCCTGTCTAAAGCTCTAAAGCTGTTCATTTCAATAATATAACACTTGGACCGAGTGCCTCTCTGACTGAATCCACAGTTTCCTTACTATCCACCTTTATTGTCTTCCAAAGGAGCCCCAGGCCCTCCTGGAGAACCCTTTATTTCTCGTTATGGCACTGCCCTCACGCTGCACTGGAGCAGCGGTGATCAAGGCCGTGCACCCATCACACGATACGTCATTGAGGCTAGACCCTCTGGTGAGCCAAATACATGAACCGTTCTTGGATTCCAGTAACTTAACCAGCAGCTTCCTACATGATGATTGCAGCTGTGACTAATATATTTACATCTTTTATTATCTTGCCTTTAGATGAAGGATTGTGGGATATCCTTATTAAAGACATTCCTAAAGAAGTGACATCATACACACTTAACCTGGACATGCTACGAGAAGGGGTCACCTACGACTTTCGAGTAATTGCAGTCAACGACTATGGATATGGGTCTCCCAGTGCCCCCTCCCCCTCCATATCAGGTTGATTATACTTTAAAATGCAGAGTTAATTATGCTATACGTGTTTTGTTCAGGTACTAACATGTTATCTGTTGTGCTCAGCCCAGAAAGTGTCACCGTTCTATGAGGAATGGTGGTTCCTGGTGGTGATCGCTCTCGTGGGCCTCATCTTCATCCTCCTCCTCGTTTTCATCCTCATCATCCGAGGCCAGAGTAAAAAATACACCAAAAAAGCAGATTCAGGTAGGAAAGAGAACCGTCTGCGAAAAAACCCACTGCTAATGTCTCAGTTTTTTCCGTCTGTTTCTGCAACTTTAGCTATCGACTAGAATTTGTCTTCCTCTCGGACAGCTCTGCTGAGAATTGCATTTTAATGATTGCACGAGGAAGTCTATTTTGTAAAAAAGGAGAGTATGAAGGCTCGGACAATTAGACAAATTTCCTACATTTCCTTACATTGTTTGCCTGACAGGGGAATGATGAGAGTAAAGGTTGCCGATGAAACAGCTGAAATAGGCAGATGAATAAACATTATTGTTCATGTTTAACTGCGGTGAGGATCAATACTAGGATTAATGACTTGGCAGTAGTTTAATGCTCAGATCATTAGTCAGGCTGAGAGTAATTATATAACTACACCACAAGTGGCTCTCACACCACTGTGTCAAGAAGCCAATTTGGGATAATTGTGAATTATCCCAGGTGACACCGCCGCTCCCAGAAACTCTTTGTCAAGGTTTTTTTGTCTTCAGAAGCAAAAAAATGAGGCAGGGGAAGTTAATCAATGTTAGTAGTGTTATTGTTAAAACCTCACATTGTGGTTGGTTGGCAAGTAATCTACTGTAGTGATAATTATTTAGACATGGTGTGGTCACCCAGTTGTAGCTAGTAGTAAAGACAGGGTGGTGAGAGGGGAGGGAGGGAGACTGAGGGGGGGGCATGAAGGGTCAAGTCAAGCCCTCTTAAAGCCTTGTATCAGTGACTCTTTAGCTTAGTCAGCGTTTAGCATGGCACCAGGGTTACCAGGGTCAGTAAACAGACTAGTACAGACGATGCCTGTGTTTGTGTGGAAACACAAAGAGTGCTTCTTAGCCCCTCTCAACCCCTCCTCAATTTTCCCAGCTGTGAAGCTGGACTGGTCTACTGCTGGCTGTTTGTTTTACCAGGGGCCAGTACTGAACTGTGGGCCTGCCTGACTGACTGATGATGATGAGCTACAGATGTAGTCAAAAAGCAGCTTTTGGACTCGTTTTGTATGTGTAAATTGAGGAGGATGTGATCAATAAGATACCTGCATGTGAACCGTGTTATGTGTTTCCAGTTCAAGCCTTATTTTTCTGTTTACTGTGTGTAACTAATCCTTAACTCTGATATGGATTGTATATTTGATTGAGGATTAAAAAAAATCACTTATTTCATTCCACAACCCACACAGTGTCGTCCTCATACCCCTGTCCAGGCAACCACTCCAACTGCACCGCGCTGCCTCTGACCCACGGAGAGATGGTGCGCCTGGACGAGGGACGCTTCCCAGCCCTGGAGCTTAACAACAGGCGCCTCTCCGTGAAAAACTCCTTCTGCCGCAAGAACGGCATCTACACACGGTCAGTCACCATCGCTGTAAAGTCATACGGTCACCGCCGACCGTGGTGTTCAACTGGTGGCTGCATTCATTTCCTGCACGCAATACTGTAGATCACCACTCCAACTCTCAAATCTATTGTTGTCTCCGTTTGAGTTTCCTTTTCCAATTCAGTGTGTTCCTTATGATACTGACAGGAATTAATTATGTGGTGTTATGTGTTCCCCTCTTCCTTCACAATAGTCTGTCAGTCTTGAGAACAAACCGAGCCTCGAGGAACCCAGCTGCAGATTTGAGCCTCCTTCCGCTCCCCTCGTTGATATTCAGCGTTTGTATGTAGCAACAATTTATATAAGGGGACAGCACAATGCCAGCTAATTAGCATTCATGAGTTTCTGTATGTGCTCTTTGTCTGTCCATCACAGCTTCAGACAAAGGGCGCTTTTGGGTCAGAGCAGGCCATTTTCCTTTGGACTTCATCCCAGAATTTCTCTCGAGTGCAGTGCTGTTACAGCTATCTCAACATAAAGTGCAACACCGTTGGTATTAGAACATGTCATTCTACCCGTCGGCGGGACTTTGGCAGGGCGCCTCTTTGGTAATGTTTAGGTAAACATTAGATAAGAGGAATTTCGCAAAAACTCGGCGGCATGAGAAGCAAAGGGGATAGCTTGTGTACCGTGGGTCACACATGGTGGCTAGAATGATGGTCACACGGATGTGTTGGGGGGTGGGGGTTCAGGGTCTGCTTCTTGTCACAGCAAAAAAAAAAAAAAAAGAAAAGAAAAGATGTTGATTTTGCACACTGGTGGCACATTATGGTGGAATGTGCAAGAAGGGGTGCATTACGGGCAGGGGAATCTGAGCTGTTTTCTCCTTGACCAAGGAGGCCAAGAAGGGGATCAAAGTGTCTTGAGTTGCTCCCTCTCTTTGAAGCGCTCCAATCTGGTACAGTACTCTTCACTAATGATCTGTGGACTAAGGAGGAAGAGTGGGAGGGCTCCCTATGGGATATTTGAAAGGGCGAGGGAAAGAGGGATGAATTAGACAGATAAAGCAAAGGGAAAATACAGTCCTCCTAAATAATTCAAAGCTCACTGGCAGTATTTTGGAGTGTGATCGGTAGCAGAATCCACCGCCCCTCCCCTACGCTCACGTGGTCTCATCTGTTTAATGTCTGACTCAACCTTGTCTGAATTCTAAGTAGATCTTCTTTTTTTTTTTTTTTTTCACAGTCCGCCCCCTCACGAGATGTCCCTTTGTTGTGTCAACCCTTTCACGGCCGTCGTCATGTTGTGTCTTCTAAGCTTCCTGGTGTTCCCAGCGATTTAGCTCCCGCACATTATCTCAGTACATATTATTTTTCATTTGAAAGGTCGTCAAGGTTTTCCACTTCATGCCTTAATATTACACTTGACATCACAGCATTTTATGCTTGTCTGCTCTGCCCCCACATACACCGTTTTCCATTTCAGATCATTTAAACATTTACTTTCATGCCATTCCTAGTTTATGCAAATCTTTTTTTTTTTTCTGAAACCAACTGAGCAAACTCTTCTCTTAATACTGTGTTAGGCTGAGTTACATACTGAGCCCACTGATGTAGCTCAGTGATGAACATCCGATTCAATCTCAGCAGACCTTGAACGCAGCAGCAGTCATTACTGCAGAGGGAGAAAAGTAATTGTCTGCACAGATACTTCTCTCTGCTTCACTTTATGGACTTAATGACTGGAACAAAAAGAAGTGAGGGGTCTTTTTACTTGACCTGCACTCATAAAAGAACTTTATAATACTTTCCTGAGCTCACGGCCATGCTTAGTTACGCAGCTTTTCTGCAGGAGGTCTAAATCTCCAACTGACTCCATCTGTACAGTCACTCAGCTCTAATCAACACAAAGAATCCTTTCATGAACATGTTTTTTTTGCACAGGATCCTGTTTGTCCGTCTCATGACAGCTGAAGTGAGAGCTGAATTCATGCAGTCCACACCTCCTGCCAATGCTCCTAAAGTCACTTTGCAAAGACTAGAAGGAAACAGCTAAATAATACGTCAATTTATAGACTCTCTCCTGCAATTTGTATCAGTGGCTTCCAGGAATGCACAAATAACACATTCAGTACTTGTCTAAACTAAAGCATTTTCACTGTCATAATCAATGAGTCTGCACTGAATCTGTGTATGTTGATCCCACTGTGGGATATGAAGCTTTTTTCATTTTTCGAACTATTTTGGAGCCTTTCATTACTCATCTGAGTGCTGTCAGTCACAGGAATGACGGGGCTTTTTATGTTTACTCAAACATGTTCTGAAAGAAGAGAGCACTCTAGAAAAATGTGTTTGAGTTTCCCAAAGGGGAAAGATGATGACGATGAAATGAAACTCTTTTCTAACAGAACCATTTGCTGTCTCTGTCTCTCACTGTCTGTTTCGCTTTCGATCTCACTCACGCACTCATCCTCTCTTTCTCTCTCCCCCTATCTCCCGTCTGTCCAGGTCACCGCCAAGACCCAGTCCTGGAAGTCTCCATTACTCAGATGAGGATGTCAGCACTAAGTATAATGACCTGATTCCTGCAGAGAGCAGCAGCCTGACCGAGAAACCCTCTGAGATATCTGACTCTCAGGTAAGCAGTGACCCTGGCTTGCAGCCTATGTCCACTCCACGTCTGGAATAGGCAATGAACTTAGATTAAAAAGTAAAATTCAAGCATTTGAATTTCTCAAAGTAAGAAAATCCTCCAGGGCAAAGTCATAACCTTTCCTGACTCAAAGAGTACTTGTCTTCTTTCACTTTATTTAACTTTCACATTCACAACATATCCTCTTGATAACCTCTATTTTTTCCCTCATAGTCACCGCTTTGTTATATGCAAAAACTAGATAGCTGTCTAATTATGAATTTCTGAGAATAAATTAATGACAGTCAGCGAGACAACCTGTCTCAAGTGGATCACCTTAAAATTAAATATCCTGTTAGTGTAGGCCAGTCATGGCTGACATCTCCAGATGTGAGGTTTAATACTGATGTCTCTCATGGGAAGGAAGTATAGTGATGATTCTCATGTCTCCAGTGTCTCAAATATCTTCACCACTAATTAATTTTCCTCAAACAGGAAATGTCGTGTTAATATGGGCTGCTGGGTTCTATGCTGGTTGTATCGTTATCTGAGCGGCTCACTTTATGGGGTGATTGTGTGTGTGGCAGAATAGGGAGGTCCAGCGAGGAGACGGGGAGGTTAGAAGTGGTGGCGGTTACAAAAAGCAGGAAAAGCCGTTGGTAGCAGATCGCGAACATCTGTCTTCCCACACCACACCGGGTCTCCCCGGCCAATTTATCTGGTACCTGCACAATGAAAACATTGTTCAACCCAGTTTGAACAAACGCTGCTCTCCCGGGAGACACAAACTGGTGTTATTCTTTTCCTCTGCGAAGCCTCCCACTGTTTACCTGCCACTTGTGCAAATAAATGGTGCATCGACATCTGTTAAGCTGTAGTGCCTCAATAGAACAGTAGATGGGCAGGTACTTGTCAGGCACATGTGCCAAGAGCGTAATGTTTTCTCTGAGAGTAATTTGCACTTGTTTTTTTTTTTACCTGTTTGTGTTTCTCAGCCAGAACAGTGTGCTGGCTGAGAAGACTGATGGCTTACTATAAGCATTTGAATCCTGTAAACACTGCTTTTGTCCAATTCTAGGACAGTCTTGTGTACTCTTATCACATCTGTGCTCCACAGAGCTATGGGTGAGCTCCATATGTGTGAAAAATGCCAAATAGAAGTGATTATCTGCCCCATAGAATTGCACATGGTTTAATAGATTTCCAGTTGTCTCTCAGTAGATATTTCCTGCTGTGTTCTGACTCAGTATTGTGCGGTTAGAATTACCCTTTGAGATTTGAGAGCGTAAAAATGTAGCTGTCATTATTCTCTGTAGTAAATGTCTTAAATGTATGTTTTGGTTTTTCACCACACACTATTTTGTAACTATAAGTGTCTTCTTACTCACAGGGCAGCGACAGCGAATATGAGATGGATCAGAGTCGGCAGAAGACGCACTCCTTTGTCAACCACTACATCAGCGATCCCACCTACTACAACTCCTGGCGGCGGCAGCAGAAGGGCGTCTCTCGTCCGCCGGCGTATGGCTACTCCCAGCCCGAGCCCCTGGTGGAACAGGAGTCACGGCAGCACCCGCCGCCCGTGCCCCCTCTGCCCCCTCTCCTCCCCCAGAGTGCCCCATCCCCACAGCCCCAGTGCCAGGGCCAGGGCACTCTGTTCAGGCCTAAGGGAAGCCGGACTCCCACCCCCTCCCTGCTGTCCTCCGAACCCCCGAGCCAGCACAGCACCCTCTACCGGCCCCCCAGCAGCCTGGGCTGTGCCGCTCAGGCACCTACCGCGGGCTTCTCCTCTTTCGTTTGACAGACAGCTCTCCTTCCAATAACAACAGGACCCTGAGGACGAGTCTTTGAGTTTGTTGTTAGTTTATTTGTATTTTGCTCTTTTTTTTTTTTGATCTTTTTTTTATTTTTCTGTCTTACTGACAGAGTTGTTGCTCAATATTAAGCATCAAAGGCATCTTGAATAGCGCTTTCTCCTCTGTGAAGAGTGTGTGTGTATGACTGTGTGTGCTGCGAGTATGATTGGTAAATCCATGTGATATGTATTCTATGAAAAAGACAATCATTTGAAAGTTTTTATGCGTTGCTTGAGTAAATTTATTTGACGGAATGACCATGTAAACAAGGGAGAACAGAGCCTGAGGCTCTGAAAAAAGAAATCCTTGTTTTAAAAAAAAACACTGTATTATTGTTTAATATGAGAGCTTTATGGGAAAACAACCACCTTAGAACCATATAGAGTATGGACCACTTGGCTTGCTGATATTGGACAGTGGAAAAAGCAGCTCTGATGGAGACATGTGATGTTTGAAAAAAGGACAAACTGATAGTAAGAAATGGACTCTGACCTGGAGGGAGGCACTAGTGGTCACCGTGGCCCCCGACTGCCTTTGACTTTCTCACTCTGCCTAATCATTGTTGGAACTGCATTATGTGTTTACTATATGTACTTGTCTCATATTGTTTACCAGATATTTATATCAATCAGCTTAAAGCTCAACATTTTCAGAACATCACTAGTGAAAATGTTATGAATCACATTAAAGCATTGTGGCACCTTTATAGTAGTCTGGGGAATGTGTTGATTGTGTGCTGGTACAGTAGATATACAAGCTAAGACAACTTTTTATAATGTGCATCCATTTGCTTTTTATGTTATCCACAGAACACAACTTAGGACCAAAAGCACAAATCTTCTTGGTTCAACTTATACCGTCACGGCTTTATCAGACATAATGCTTGCATTGGCTGTCAAAGAACTTCAAGATTAACTCACTTTGATCAACTTGATAAGTCGTTAAGAACATTAGTAAAATGCTGATTTTCACAACAGTAACCAAACTGAAAGTTATTATTTTCAAGAATGCGAACTATCTTAAAGAATGGGTTCCTGTGACAACATTACTGGAGAGACGACATGGAATTGTTCACTTACTTTTTTAATAAGAAAGCTGATATGTATTTTACAAATTGAGGTAGAAGTCAGCTTAAATGTATGAATCTATGCTTATTTAACAAGCTTTATTTAATGATGGACTTCAACAGGACGCAGGAGTTGTGCGTGAAAAGCATCACCGAGGACTGTCATGTGAGATTATATGTGTGCAACATGATATACTACAGTAAAACTGTTGTGTTACAGTGTAACATGGCGCCGATATGATGACTGAAAACGTGTTTTATGCTCACAGCGCATACGTATACATATGTTATGATGTGAGATGTTTTCTACAACACTTTTGGACATGTTGTTTCTTTACAAAAGTTGAATGGGGCATTGCTGTGCTGGATTTGGATCCATAGTGTATAAACTTAGACAGTCTGTCTTTTGAGCTCCAAAATAACATCTGTCAAACTCCCAATGTGAACATCACTGTATACACCATGAAGGAAACATTATGGACCTATTCATGATAGCTCTCCAAAATAAATTATTCTATTTTGTAATGTTTTTTTCTTCATGCCTCATCTGAATATACTGGAATATTATACAGAACAATACATAATGGGAAATAAGGCAGGTGATAAATACGGTAATTTTAACCTAACATGAGATCTTGATAAAGCTTTGAAACAGTGCCAAACATCCAGGTTTTTCAAGAAACCATGTCAGAGCCTGCAGACAACTATTTTACACAGACAACCCTAAATAGACATTTTAGCATGGTCTGGAAGACAAAGTGATTTAAGGCGACACTTGATCCTTCAGTGCAGAAATGACCTGATTCTCTCAGCCACAACAGAGACATAATTGGGATGCATAAGAGCATGAGTTACAGGGTAGAAATTGAAGAAGAACCTGATCCGGTGCAAGCATGCTGAAAAGCTGGGGGAGGGTGGGAGAGTATGCCTGGCTAATCTCCTTATTTCAGGCCGGAAAACATTGATCTTAAGCAAGGCAAAAGGGGGGAGGAACAGAGGGATCAGGCAGGAGGGTTTTAAGAAAAAGTAGAAAGTCAAGTCAAGGGTACAGATTGTTGTTGCTGGAACATCGTTGTTTGCCCTCAACAAAATCTCCAACGAGGATTTTTAGCTTGGCAGAATAAATCACGGGGACAGACTGTGAAATATACTCGGTGTTTCTTCAACAAAAACGAAACGAAACTAAAACTAATGCTCGGCATTTGAAAATGATATTTGACACTAAATGCTACCTGCCTTTTCATTGCAAAAAGACACGCAGTGGGCTTCTGTTCACTCGAATTCACTCTCACACACACACACAGTCGCACAAACACAGTTTCACATCAACAAATCTATTACATTTCAGTTCAGTATCTTCTCATGGCACCGACTTCCACCGAACGCGTCCTCATTCTGACTGAGCTTGTTGGAGTTTATCAGCGCACGTTTGCATAACTGCTAACTCATATTGACTGGTGTCTCAAAAATTAGGACAGAATCACAATGTGTGGTACGGTGAGGAAATTGGAAGTTACAGCTTTTAAAAAAAGTTTTCATGAATGAATTTTGGTTTATCATATCACTCTATATCCTCACAGACACAGCAGAATCACATGGCAATCAACATGCAGTCAGTTAATCTATCCAGGCTTGAGTTTGACAAATGAGGAATCCCTTATTGTCTAATTGAAATATTCAATTAAAATGACCATTATGCATTGTAACCCCACTAGTAGTGTCTGTTTCTCCTCTGCGGAGCACCATGCTGAAATTTGCACGTACTTGCTCAGCCAGTTGGGACTCTCTGAACCACCACAACCAAACCCAGCATCAACAAGTGAAGGATTTGTGGACTGGAATGGCTAAAAGGTTAAAGAGTGCTTATGTGCAAAACATGAGAATCATTGAGAATGAGTACCAGTCACACAGCAGTGGACCTCCATTCCACTCAGGATCCCTTTTCACCAAGAAAGAAAGTCTGAAACTGTTACATCACACAGCTCCGTCCCTGATCTGCTGGCACCACAGCAACAGCCATGCTGAATGGATACAAAACACCAGACTGAAGCGTTGCCAAATCCTCCAATGTGAAAGTTCTGTAAGGTTAAAGAGGCCCCAATCTGCCCAATCTGGGAGAAACCTCAGCAACTGACCCCCTGAGCACTAAGCAGATGGTGAAACAGGGAGAAGCCAGACAGCTTTTCCTCAAGGTCCTAAGTGCCAGAATTAAGAAGGGACTTTTTAAAAGATTTCAGAACAAAAACTCATAAAAATGGGTAAGTCTAGGATCAAAGCACTGTCGCATAAGATGCCAGCCCAGTACACAAAGCTGCAGCACTGCAGTCAGTGAGAGAGGAAGAAAATATACCATCTTTGATTTTATATGGGCTTTACTGCATCTAATGAAACATTATACACTTACAGGAAGTCATATTTTTGTCACTTTATGTTCACCTGACTGAGAATTTCCCTCTCGACAGGATGCTGCATTAGACCAGTGAGTATGTGTTTCCAACATTCTTTCATTAGAGAACCGAGCACTGAATACATGAAATGTGTGCTTATTCAGCACAACAGAAACAAATCTGCTAACTGACCAGCTGCATTTAAATGCCAGTTAATATTCATTTTAAGTGTATGTCAGCAATTTTAGAGAGTTTAAGGCAGTTACTCTATGTCAAAAAACTCATTAAACCCTAATGCAGCTTGATCCTGGACAAAAGGCCACTGCAGTCAAATTCTCATCTTAAAGAGCCCTGCTCTCCCATCAGCTGGGACAGACGGTACTGGGAACATAGCCAGAGGCAGGAAATAGCTCTTGAATATGTGTGGTGGACACTCATTCTATGCAGCTCACTACATTACGGAGAGAACAGAGATTTTAAAGAATGGCTTGAATAGATAGACTGACACAACAAAGGGGCTGTAACAAGAGAAAAGTGAATAGTCATTCTATCAAGGTACTGGAGGCAAGTGACATTTGTCCTTTGATAATTATCAACCATTCACACATTCCTTTCTCTTGAGCTCAAGGTGAGCATGCATAGCCTTGGGGAGTATGTCGGCTTCCTCCCACTCGTTTCCACTGCAAAAGTTCCTCCTCTCAGAAAGGTAATGAGTGGTCAACTGGCAGAGGGGCAGCTTGATCTACCTGGAATACACAAGGTCAAACAAATGGTTCAGTGACTCAGTAAAGTCTGCGGTTAATGATGCCAGACAGTGAGAAATCCATGAAAGCGTTTGGACATCTTTCAAAGTTAGGAATTAATTTGACTGAAATTTGTAGGTTGTGACTTTAAAAGAGAGGAAGCTGGAAGGAGATGACTAACATTAAAGTTTTAAACTTCATACTTTTTACTTTAAATGAATTGAATTGATCCTGTATTAATATGACATCTTGCTTTGCCTTATTCTAATTGTCTGCCAAAAACGACACATTAGCCTTGTTAGCTTATGTGTTGTCTTGTGACGTGCAGCGTTTGTCTGCTTCCTCCTTTGATTCATTATTGTCACAGAGGATGACCATGCACATTTCCTCCCTCAATCTTAGCTCAATCATTCACAACAGCCAAGCCTTTTTTTTTTTTTTTTTTTTGTAATATCTCAAAGGGAAACTACCTTATTCAAAGCACAACCTTGGCTAAGGACAAAAAGTTTCATCAATTCTTTGCAAACGCACACTGAAATATCATGAAATAGAGCTAATACAGTTTTTACTTCCTGGTAATCATTCTCACCGTGTTATTAATATACATCATGACACAGACCCCGCCTTTCAGAGTGAAGGAAATGAGACTGAGCCTGTCTGAGTGGCCCCATGCTGGCAGCCTGCGTCTTTAAGGAGCCATGTAAAGAGGGCGTGTTCAAACACACTACTGAGGCAGGAGGAGGCATTGTAGTGAGTTATTGCGCTTCAGAGCAGCAGCAGCAGCAGCAGCAGCACCACCGCTTCTGAGGATGCGGTGACAGCAGCAGTATCATTTCTCCGAAAAAGAAAAAAAAAAAAAACAGCCTCTCTGTTTAACTGTTATTTGGATTCGCGTGAACTGCTGATCTGAGCGTCCTTTCCTTTGATGAATGCACCCCCATCGTCAGCCTGCTGGGGGCCTAAAAGTGGAGCTGCACCCGGCTTTTTATGAATGGGATGCTCGGTAAGTGTGCTCGCTTCACTATTTATACTTTCACTTTGACCTCCCTACATGAAATCTACCTTTGCTTTTGTTTATGATGCTCAAATGTTAATGCTGCTGATGTAATCAGTGATTCAGCAGAGCGCACGGTGCGCAAGGCAGCTGATGCTTTTGTAGTGTGGCTACTTATTGTTCTCCTGCCATTGACCCACCCAGAATCTGAGCTTTATTGCAATGTGATCGAAACACTAGACAATGATGGAGGCAAGAGTGGATCAAGTGCTATTAAATGGAAAGCTAGAAAATGGTTTTTATTACTAACTGGAGCATTTATTTGTGGAGACAGCTGCTGTGGCTAGAATCGAGCCTATTTGTCTGCAGTCCTTCAGCAACAATATTCATTTAGTGATACGGATATTAATATTGGTATTATTAGCTTGTTTGGGGAGGTTTTGAAGCCAAAAAGAGTGCACAATGTTCATATTTTTCACATATCACTTCCACACAAAGGGAAACTGTAGAGGCCTCACATGAGAGCAGATGTTGAGGTTCAAAATATGTTTGTTTGTTTGTTTGTTTACCAGTGACAGTGCACATTTAATCAACATTTCAGTTTCCACATCAGTGTAATTGTGCTGGAGTTAGCTAATGAGCTCATTTTCATCTGTAGTCCCTGGGCAGGTTATTACAAATTAGTGATCTAATGTCATCATTACAATGCAATTTGGAGATGTTTGCGTTCTGATTTGCAGATGCACTTTTAGTTACTGTAATGCAACTGTACAAAATGCTTGTTTTTGGCAATATTGGCTTATTTTGAAACATCTGTAAACTTCTTTGGGAGTCAGTGAAGTGTCTTTTTGGGCAGTCGGTGAACTTAACTTAGGACACATCCGGTTTTACACGATAAGAACCACCGATTACACACTTTCTGCCTCAACATGTGGCGTAGGTCTGTCCTGTTTGTCCAGTTCATTACCCACAGCGCCTCTTGACTTGGCAGTCCTGTTCAGTTTGCTTGGCAGGAGTGTCACGATGGCATCTGATGAGCTCATTGGCCGGGATAAGGTAATGGACTTCAGGTCTGTAGGCCATCATTCCATCACTGCCATACTGATAAGAACTCCTTAGCAATTGTTTGAGGAGATAATGTTATCAGTGGTCTGCTTGTGAGGCAAACTGGGTGGCCTTCTTTGTTTTCGCAGGTATAAATGTGACATTTGACCTGTGTTATCCAAAACACACCGAGGGCTTTGTAAGATGTCAAATTGCTCTGCCTGGACGCCGTGATGGATTTAGGTTGACGACACAGCAAACAAACAGGATGTATGTGTCATAGGCTTAGCCTGTTTACTTTTTCACAGAAATGCCTCAGATGGGCCTTTCAGAACGGGTGACATATTTTAAACCGGTCTGCACAGGTTCTGCTCCCTCTACTTTCTTCTGTTTTCTTAAATTACAAAGCATCTAATTGCCTGCAGGAGACATGTGTTTAGTGCCTGAAGGTGAAAGTTATCCTTCCTCCATGTGGTGTTGGACACTGTGCCAAGCACTCTGTTATTGGGCACTGCTCAGAGTAGACCGCATTTGCTGGCTCATAGCCCAGGAAACACAACCTGCTCTGAATTTTGTTTACAAAAGAGAGCGGGTTAGCGTACTTTCATTTCGACAGTAATCAGCACCTTGAGATCCCTCTTTGGTAGTGCTGGAGTGCAACTTTCAGTGTGTTATTTGTGGCCAGTGAGTGTGTAGTCCTGCATCCATGTTTGAACATGTCTGCAGTTTGTGTGCTCATTTGAGGCAATGTGTGTGTCCTTTCCAGCCCCTTCACATTCCAGGAAATACCAACATAAACTGTGATTTTTTTCCCCTAGGAATGCCTCTGAGGATGCGATAGTGAACTGCTGGAGGACATGACAAGTATTTTCAAGGATGTGTAGCACAAATATCATATTGGATTGTTGACATTGCTCTTAATTACTACCACAGGTCTGCAAGTGATACACATAAATCCTAACCTGACACGCCAGATGGTTTGTTACACAGAACCATCTGAGAAGTCGTCCTTGGGAAGCTGTTTGGAAAGGGGCAGACGCTCTCAAAAAAAAAAAACTTGGCATGTGATTGGATGATTGGTCCGAACCACCGGTGGTTCGAAAACAAGTGCATAACTTGACGCCTGACTAGATGGATTCTCGCGTGGTCTTGTGATCTCGCAAATCCAGCTGCCTCGCAAGGTAACATAAATCCCAGCTCAGGGAAAATGTAGTTGTAGTAGAAAACCTCCTTTCTCTCAGTACAGAATTTATGGACTCAGTTGGCTTGTTCGCAACAGTTCATTAGTTCACTTCCGTAAACCTTTTTTATAACCTTGTTGTCCCAACATCAAA
This sequence comes from Scomberomorus guttatus, assembly GCA_038419695.1. Classification (NCBI taxonomy): domain Eukaryota; kingdom Metazoa; phylum Chordata; class Actinopteri; order Scombriformes; family Scombridae; genus Scomberomorus; species Scomberomorus guttatus. Next base: position 11,486,095 of record CM076459.1, read on the forward strand.
TCGTAAAGGCGTCTCGTGTCAGTGTGTGAATGCTGTGTTTGTTCCTGTGCCTTTTGTTTGGCAGCATTGTTTTCTGCTCTGCATTGTGACCCGGTATGCTGGGGTTGGTACTATAAGCCGGAGGAAATGTTTATTCTGTTGTGCCATCCTGTTTTCTTGTCTCTAGTTGTAAATATTGAATGGAGTTGATATCAGTGTAGCGTTAAGACCGTGACAAGAGCTTATAATCTTAAACTGCTCAAAATGTTTTTAAGTCTCTCCAGAAGTATTTGTTAGTTGTTGTTTTTTTTTTTTTCCTGTTTCTTTTTTGGCACAAAGTCAATTTGTATTTCAATCTGAGCCATCCTCTTCTATTTTATTTTATTTGCATAAATCCAATAATTCAATATTAAATTCTAAAAGAGAACCCATGCAATCATCATCCACTCAAGAGTGAGACTGTAGAATACTTATCTGCCGGTGCAGTTTGCCATACATAAGTCAAGTGGTTTCTTGTATATTATTTCAAATATAATCTTTGACAAAAAGAGCCTCAGCTGTCTGATAGCTGCTTCTTTGGCTTCTCTCCAGCCAGTGCATTTTGTTGCGTTTCTGCCGCTCTGACCCTATAATTATGGCACTCTTTCACTTTACAGCGAGATGCTCTGGATCCCATAATTTCCCCGCATTCTTTCCACCGAGGAGCACAGGTTTCCACTCGAGTGTTTTTAAAAATGTAAACACACTCCTCTTCTGCGGCTTTGTCAGTCTGTTCAGGGCGACAATATGGACACCTGGGCCTGAGGCCGGAGCTGTCATCAGCCCTGACTCAGCTACCTGCTGTGGAGAAGATCCGGTCGGAATCGGCTTCCAAAATAATTAATGTCACTGAACCTCAGGCGCTGCACGTACTGATGTTGCATTTTAGGGCTGTTGTTGAGCCCACAGCCCCAGGAGTGGCCTCCAGCCCTGTAGGTTATTAAAACTGTGTGTTGATGGAGATATGAGCTGTGTTTGTTTGGTTAGCCCATCAGTAATACAGTGTGATGGAGCACAGCCTTGTTGTTATTGTGAGTGGTCAGGAAGGGCAGGCTGAGTAGATTTCCGGAGAGATGGGAGGCTTTATTAGCTCATTTTCTCCCTGCCCTTCCTGTGGACGTACCCCCTAACACGCCACCATGTTTCTCTGTGAAACACTTACATCACATGTGGCCATGTAATCTGTGCTTTTGGGAAGCAGTAGACTAAAACCATTTTCTCATATGAACTCCGAACTGCACTTTCACACATGTGGCACACAACAGGAGATTGTCTGCGTCAGATGCCTTCTCACCTACTGGAAATAGGGGAAATTTGGTTGAGGCGAGGGGTGGTGCCTGGGTAGAGCGTGCAGGAGGCAGGCCATGACGCAAAAAGTACTCTGCTGTCATAAACAACCAAGTCTCTTGTGATTTCGGCGGTGGCCCTAACCAACAGAAGTTCCCAAATCTTGTCTCGTCTCTCCAGTTAGACGTTTTCATTGGCGTCTTCGTGTAAATGACCCCTCTTCTTCACCCTCAGATGATTGTGTTCTTTCGGTTTCGCGCCAGTTGCCTGATAGAAAGATCATCAACACGCCCACTCGCTCGCTGTGAATTCTCCAGACAATGACCTGCTCTATTCACACATGGGCTCAATCAGACATTACACTCTGTACTTGGGAGCTGGCAGGGTAAAGTGTGTTTAATGTCTGGTCCAACTGATTCGGACATTTGCCTTCTCACATACAGCTCCTGTGGGTAAAGTCTAGATAAGTTCAGGGTTGCAGTGCGTCTGTTAAAGAGACTTAATTGGCGTGTTGAGGTTACTGGTGTCAGTCAATCATCTCAGTGGTAATTGGTCATATTTGAGTAATTCTGCGTGCATACACAGTGTGGGAGTGCTCAGACGTCGCGCAGACAGGGACAGTTATTAACACCCTGCAGCTGGTTGTTGATTGCAGGTCCAGCTGGCTCAGAGTGAAAAAGCTGGGGAGATTTTAGCCGTGTCTCATTACTGAAGACATTCAAAATAATGTTAAGTGGTTATTTCTGGTGTGCTCTCTTGTTGATATGACCAACGTCAACCTCTTTTCTGCTCATTCTCCCTGATTATGTTGAGACACTCTAAATGCCAGACTGGTGCCAATTTCTAGCCTCCCTTCTGCCTTCATTTGTGTTTAGATGTCATGCCCAGTGCGCCGATGACGTTGATGTTGAGCCACGCTGGCTGCAATTTCAGTAGCACGTTTGTAACTTTCATTCTGATAAGAGCAGTAAGTAGGAAAGAGTGATATTGTGTGTGTATAAAAAGGCATTGTAAATCCACGGATGCAACGATGTTTATCAGTATTGCTTAACCCCGCAGAATACTTTTCATTCTTCAATGCGTTGAACTGGATAGAGTGCAGCATTCTTGTCTGCCATCCGCTGTTTGTGTCTCTAATAAAAGCTGTCAGTTTCATCAAAGCGCGGGGGCCGAGAGAAAGAGATGGAGTGTCGTGTCTGGAGGCTGTGTTGGCAGTAAATGTAAAAGAAACAAGTCATCTCCTTTTGGGTATCAGAGGTCAGCTGGTACATGTCGAGCTGATTCACTGCAGGTCTGTTCTCTGCCAGGAACCCTTTCATTGGCTGTCGGGGCTCTTCTTTTGAAAGCTATTATAGTGTGCTGGTCATTATCTGTCCATCGTTTCTCCTTCTTCTCGCTGACTTGTCTGATCTATAGGTGTAACAAATGGGGACTTTTATAGTTGGCCTATTGATGATTATGATGACGCTTTTAAGTTTGAAGGGTTGCTCTATTAATGCAGCCATGATTCCATACTGATTATGTGGAACAGTCGTCGTATAATCATCTGTCGGCACTGACGGCTATTTTTGAACACTGCTGAATTCTTGTAAGTTCCCGTCCAGGCTGCTTACCTCTAATATTCCACTCACTGATAAACGGATAGCAATAGATTTAGTACTCAGAGATATGAATGCGAATTGAAAAACCTGCAGGCACTTTTTTTTTTTTTTAGCAGGGAAGCTCTAAAAACCAGCTGTGCTTTCTTCCTAACCAAGCAGAATGTCCTGCTGGGTGAGGTGACATTAGCATAACAAACCTGCCTCACACCAGCGTGCCAGGTATGAGTGGGGATGGTAAAAACATTGTCATGTGATTTTGGCCGGAGACACCATGTTTTCAGGTTGGTCGTCCATCTCATTCTCGTGAACGCCATATCTCAGGAACGCCATGAAGGAATTTCTTCAAATTTGGCACAAACGTCCACTTGGACTCAAGGATGAACTGATTAGAATTTGATGGTCGAATGTCAAGGTCAATGTGACCTCACAAAACACGTTTCTGGCCATAACTTAAGAATTCATACGCTAATTAGGACAAAGTTTCACACAAATGTTTAATAGGGTAAAATGATGAAGTGATGACATTTTTATATCCAAATTTATATCCAAAAGTGAAAACAGACATGTTTCTCACTAGAAATTATTCACTGTCAATATAGTGATAACTTCCATTTTGCAAGAAAATACACTTAATACCTTTTTATTGAATTCCTTCAAAGTCTTCACTACAAATATTATTAGTCTGGACAGACATGGATATAAACTGTAATTTGACTGGTTGGCGGAGGCATTCAACCACGAGGAGACTTTATTGTTGTATTTTGGAGAAATAGTATTAGTATTGAGGTGTTTTTATTTGTGGTTGAGGACATATCTCAGTTTAGCTTTGTTGGAAAATAACTGTCTTTTCTCACTTTTATAAGTACATACTATGTCTGTCAGAGTGTAATAAAACAGTTGGTCACTAAAAACTAACACACACACACACACACACACACACAGACCAAGGCTTATGTGCACAGTGGTTGGTCAGCAAGCGCAGGCAAAAGTCTGTTACCATGCTCGGCGTTTCCCCCACATTTCACAGCTACAGATTTTGGATTTGCTGTGCTCTTTAGACCACAGAGGATTTACACTTTGATCAAAATCAGCCCTTGGCTTTCTTGGCATATTGGAACTGCATGGTGGAGAGTAGCATGGCAAATGGGTAGTGGGGGCAGGAGGGCACTGAAGAGATACCCTGTAGGTCAACAACTTGACCAGAATGCACAACATGACAAGCAAATGGCATGCCTCTCAGAGTGCCCCAAATGGGCCATTTAAGCAACCGCTAAATCTGGCTTTTATATAAGTAGGAGGGCTTTATTGTAAATTCTCATTAAATCAGTGTGTTCTCTCATTGCTGTGTTTATCTCAGAGGGTGTCAAGTCAGTTTTATTTATATAGCGCCACATCATAACAGAAGCGTCGGCTTGATGTCTGTTGTTCCCTGCCTGTGTGATTGAGAGATAATGTGATTTCCACTGTTTTGTCCTAGGGCTGCTCCTTCCTAAATGAGATATTCAGGCCTTCTAACTGAGTTGCATGGCAGATACCTATCTACTAAAGGCCATTTGTCTGCTTAATTACTGGAACGTGTGTGTGTGTGTGTGTGTGTGTGTGTGTGTGTGTGTGTGTGTCTGTGTGTGTGTGTGTCTGTGTGTGTGTGTGTACTAGCCTATTCCTGAATGGTATACCTCTTGCTGGTGTTGCACTTGAAAATGCAAGAATGGACGAGAGTTTGGGATTGCAAATGGTATGACTGTGACTGTCAGGCAAATTTTCAGACCGAGCTGTTTGAAATGTCAGTAGGTCAGAGGGAAACCAGCAATTTTGTTTGTTTTTTTTCACGCAGATTTGGGTGCATGTGGCCTCCCACCCCCTTAAAATCATTTCACCCTCAGGTCATTCGGGTTGTCCATCCAGGTCAGTGGCTTCAAATCAGGCAGACAGAGAGCCTCTACCAACTGCAGCAGCCGGCGAACCATCTGAGAAGTCGTCCTTGGGAAGCTGTTTGGAAAGGGGCAGACGCTCTCAAAAAAAAAAAACTTGGCATGTGATTGGATGATTGGTCCGAACCACCGGTGGTTCGAAAACAAGTGCATAACTTGACGCCTGACTAGATGGATTCTCGCGTGGTCTTGTGATCTCGCAAATCCAGCTGCCTCGCAAGGTAACATAAATCCCAGCTCAGGGAAAATGTAGTTGTAGTAGAAAACCTCCTTTCTCTCAGTACAGAATTTATGGACTCAGTTGGCTTGTTCGCAACAGTTCATTAGTTCACTTCCGTAAACCTTTTTTATAACCTTGTTGTCCCAACATCAAATCGTAAAGGCGTCTCGTGTCAGTGTGTGAATGCTGTGTTTGTTCCTGTGCCTTTTGTTTGGCAGCATTGTTTTCTGCTCTGCATTGTGACCCGGTATGCTGGGGTTGGTACTATAAGCCGGAGGAAATGTTTATTCTGTTGTGCCATCCTGTTTTCTTGTCTCTAGTTGTAAATATTGAATGGAGTTGATATCAGTGTAGCGTTAAGACCGTGACAAGAGCTTATAATCTTAAACTGCTCAAAATGTTTTTAAGTCTCTCCAGAAGTATTTGTTAGTTGTTGTTTTTTTTTTTTTCCTGTTTCTTTTTTGGCACAAAGTCAATTTGTATTTCAATCTGAGCCATCCTCTTCTATTTTATTTTATTTGCATAAATCCAATAATTCAATATTAAATTCTAAAAGAGAACCCATGCAATCATCATCCACTCAAGAGTGAGACTGTAGAATACTTATCTGCCGGTGCAGTTTGCCATACATAAGTCAAGTGGTTTCTTGTATATTATTTCAAATATAATCTTTGACAAAAAGAGCCTCAGCTGTCTGATAGCTGCTTCTTTGGCTTCTCTCCAGCCAGTGCATTTTGTTGCGTTTCTGCCGCTCTGACCCTATAATTATGGCACTCTTTCACTTTACAGCGAGATGCTCTGGATCCCATAATTTCCCCGCATTCTTTCCACCGAGGAGCACAGGTTTCCACTCGAGTGTTTTTAAAAATGTAAACACACTCCTCTTCTGCGGCTTTGTCAGTCTGTTCAGGGCGACAATATGGACACCTGGGCCTGAGGCCGGAGCTGTCATCAGCCCTGACTCAGCTACCTGCTGTGGAGAAGATCCGGTCGGAATCGGCTTCCAAAATAATTAATGTCACTGAACCTCAGGCGCTGCACGTACTGATGTTGCATTTTAGGGCTGTTGTTGAGCCCACAGCCCCAGGAGTGGCCTCCAGCCCTGTAGGTTATTAAAACTGTGTGTTGATGGAGATATGAGCTGTGTTTGTTTGGTTAGCCCATCAGTAATACAGTGTGATGGAGCACAGCCTTGTTGTTATTGTGAGTGGTCAGGAAGGGCAGGCTGAGTAGATTTCCGGAGAGATGGGAGGCTTTATTAGCTCATTTTCTCCCTGCCCTTCCTGTGGACGTACCCCCTAACACGCCACCATGTTTCTCTGTGAAACACTTACATCACATGTGGCCATGTAATCTGTGCTTTTGGGAAGCAGTAGACTAAAACCATTTTCTCATATGAACTCCGAACTGCACTTTCACACATGTGGCACACAACAGGAGATTGTCTGCGTCAGATGCCTTCTCACCTACTGGAAATAGGGGAAATTTGGTTGAGGCGAGGGGTGGTGCCTGGGTAGAGCGTGCAGGAGGCAGGCCATGACGCAAAAAGTACTCTGCTGTCATAAACAACCAAGTCTCTTGTGATTTCGGCGGTGGCCCTAACCAACAGAAGTTCCCAAATCTTGTCTCGTCTCTCCAGTTAGACGTTTTCATTGGCGTCTTCGTGTAAATGACCCCTCTTCTTCACCCTCAGATGATTGTGTTCTTTCGGTTTCGCGCCAGTTGCCTGATAGAAAGATCATCAACACGCCCACTCGCTCGCTGTGAATTCTCCAGACAATGACCTGCTCTATTCACACATGGGCTCAATCAGACATTACACTCTGTACTTGGGAGCTGGCAGGGTAAAGTGTGTTTAATGTCTGGTCCAACTGATTCGGACATTTGCCTTCTCACATACAGCTCCTGTGGGTAAAGTCTAGATAAGTTCAGGGTTGCAGTGCGTCTGTTAAAGAGACTTAATTGGCGTGTTGAGGTTACTGGTGTCAGTCAATCATCTCAGTGGTAATTGGTCATATTTGAGTAATTCTGCGTGCATACACAGTGTGGGAGTGCTCAGACGTCGCGCAGACAGGGACAGTTATTAACACCCTGCAGCTGGTTGTTGATTGCAGGTCCAGCTGGCTCAGAGTGAAAAAGCTGGGGAGATTTTAGCCGTGTCTCATTACTGAAGACATTCAAAATAATGTTAAGTGGTTATTTCTGGTGTGCTCTCTTGTTGATATGACCAACGTCAACCTCTTTTCTGCTCATTCTCCCTGATTATGTTGAGACACTCTAAATGCCAGACTGGTGCCAATTTCTAGCCTCCCTTCTGCCTTCATTTGTGTTTAGATGTCATGCCCAGTGCGCCGATGACGTTGATGTTGAGCCACGCTGGCTGCAATTTCAGTAGCACGTTTGTAACTTTCATTCTGATAAGAGCAGTAAGTAGGAAAGAGTGATATTGTGTGTGTATAAAAAGGCATTGTAAATCCACGGATGCAACGATGTTTATCAGTATTGCTTAACCCCGCAGAATACTTTTCATTCTTCAATGCGTTGAACTGGATAGAGTGCAGCATTCTTGTCTGCCATCCGCTGTTTGTGTCTCTAATAAAAGCTGTCAGTTTCATCAAAGCGCGGGGGCCGAGAGAAAGAGATGGAGTGTCGTGTCTGGAGGCTGTGTTGGCAGTAAATGTAAAAGAAACAAGTCATCTCCTTTTGGGTATCAGAGGTCAGCTGGTACATGTCGAGCTGATTCACTGCAGGTCTGTTCTCTGCCAGGAACCCTTTCATTGGCTGTCGGGGCTCTTCTTTTGAAAGCTATTATAGTGTGCTGGTCATTATCTGTCCATCGTTTCTCCTTCTTCTCGCTGACTTGTCTGATCTATAGGTGTAACAAATGGGGACTTTTATAGTTGGCCTATTGATGATTATGATGACGCTTTTAAGTTTGAAGGGTTGCTCTATTAATGCAGCCATGATTCCATACTGATTATGTGGAACAGTCGTCGTATAATCATCTGTCGGCACTGACGGCTATTTTTGAACACTGCTGAATTCTTGTAAGTTCCCGTCCAGGCTGCTTACCTCTAATATTCCACTCACTGATAAACGGATAGCAATAGATTTAGTACTCAGAGATATGAATGCGAATTGAAAAACCTGCAGGCACTTTTTTTTTTTTTTAGCAGGGAAGCTCTAAAAACCAGCTGTGCTTTCTTCCTAACCAAGCAGAATGTCCTGCTGGGTGAGGTGACATTAGCATAACAAACCTGCCTCACACCAGCGTGCCAGGTATGAGTGGGGATGGTAAAAACATTGTCATGTGATTTTGGCCGGAGACACCATGTTTTCAGGTTGGTCGTCCATCTCATTCTCGTGAACGCCATATCTCAGGAACGCCATGAAGGAATTTCTTCAAATTTGGCACAAACGTCCACTTGGACTCAAGGATGAACTGATTAGAATTTGATGGTCGAATGTCAAGGTCAATGTGACCTCACAAAACACGTTTCTGGCCATAACTTAAGAATTCATACGCTAATTAGGACAAAGTTTCACACAAATGTTTAATAGGGTAAAATGATGAAGTGATGACATTTTTATATCCAAATTTATATCCAAAAGTGAAAACAGACATGTTTCTCACTAGAAATTATTCACTGTCAATATAGTGATAACTTCCATTTTGCAAGAAAATACACTTAATACCTTTTTATTGAATTCCTTCAAAGTCTTCACTACAAATATTATTAGTCTGGACAGACATGGATATAAACTGTAATTTGACTGGTTGGCGGAGGCATTCAACCACGAGGAGACTTTATTGTTGTATTTTGGAGAAATAGTATTAGTATTGAGGTGTTTTTATTTGTGGTTGAGGACATATCTCAGTTTAGCTTTGTTGGAAAATAACTGTCTTTTCTCACTTTTATAAGTACATACTATGTCTGTCAGAGTGTAATAAAACAGTTGGTCACTAAAAACTAACACACACACACACACACACACACACAGACCAAGGCTTATGTGCACAGTGGTTGGTCAGCAAGCGCAGGCAAAAGTCTGTTACCATGCTCGGCGTTTCCCCCACATTTCACAGCTACAGATTTTGGATTTGCTGTGCTCTTTAGACCACAGAGGATTTACACTTTGATCAAAATCAGCCCTTGGCTTTCTTGGCATATTGGAACTGCATGGTGGAGAGTAGCATGGCAAATGGGTAGTGGGGGCAGGAGGGCACTGAAGAGATACCCTGTAGGTCAACAACTTGACCAGAATGCACAACATGACAAGCAAATGGCATGCCTCTCAGAGTGCCCCAAATGGGCCATTTAAGCAACCGCTAAATCTGGCTTTTATATAAGTAGGAGGGCTTTATTGTAAATTCTCATTAAATCAGTGTGTTCTCTCATTGCTGTGTTTATCTCAGAGGGTGTCAAGTCAGTTTTATTTATATAGCGCCACATCATAACAGAAGCGTCGGCTTGATGTCTGTTGTTCCCTGCCTGTGTGATTGAGAGATAATGTGATTTCCACTGTTTTGTCCTAGGGCTGCTCCTTCCTAAATGAGATATTCAGGCCTTCTAACTGAGTTGCATGGCAGATACCTATCTACTAAAGGCCATTTGTCTGCTTAATTACTGGAACGTGTGTGTGTGTGTGTGTGTGTGTGTGTGTGTGTGTGTGTGTGTCTGTGTGTGTGTGTGTCTGTGTGTGTGTGTGTACTAGCCTATTCCTGAATGGTATACCTCTTGCTGGTGTTGCACTTGAAAATGCAAGAATGGACGAGAGTTTGGGATTGCAAATGGTATGACTGTGACTGTCAGGCAAATTTTCAGACCGAGCTGTTTGAAATGTCAGTAGGTCAGAGGGAAACCAGCAATTTTGTTTGTTTTTTTTCACGCAGATTTGGGTGCATGTGGCCTCCCACCCCCTTAAAATCATTTCACCCTCAGGTCATTCGGGTTGTCCATCCAGGTCAGTGGCTTCAAATCAGGCAGACAGAGAGCCTCTACCAACTGCAGCAGCCGGCCCCCCCCCCCCCCCCCCCCCCCCCCCCCCCCCCCCCAGACAGCAGAATACACGCTGGACGAATGAATTACAAAGAAGATGCATCAATACTCAATTAGGGAAATGGCCCATTAGACATGTTTGAGAGTGAGCGTGTGTGTGTGTCTGAGTGATCTCTTGTGTGTCTTGTCTGGCCTAATGTGAGAGTATTGAGAAGAAGTGAAATGTTACGTCGGTCTTAAACACAAATTATCCAGGAGGTCAATATCCCTCCTTCTTTTTCCTGTATAAATTAACCGTCTTCTGTTTGGGGTTTTTTTGTGTTGTGTCCATTTTAATCGTTGCATGTTAATTATGAGTGATCAGAGTCATAGCTTAAGCTTGCAGTAAGTGTGTGTTTTCACTTCCTCTGATGAAGCATCTGTCATCAGTGTTAAGAAATGACCGCAGGATTTCCTTTTGAGTTACAATTTGAGTTACAACTTTCCCAGGTGAACAAAATGAGGTTGCACTCAGATTTAGCGCTCCTTTTTTTCCCCCCATTCAGTATAAGAACCCATTTCTATTTTCTTCTTTCTGCGTTATTTCTGTGCTTTTCCCTCAGAAGATATGGGTGTGTATTTTCTTCCCACAAAGTGGCTATAACCATATCACATTTAAGCAGATTTAGAACCTCCTATTAACCCAGGCTAGGTATTTATATTGATAAAATGTGTATGTGATCTATAAACGGAGCTAACGTTACATTCCCATGGCATAAATACATTTGAGGAAACAGGCTGAAATATCATTTACCCAACCAGATGTGAAAGGAAGAGAGAAGTGAAGCACCATTGGCGATGGTTTGGAAACATTCCTAGTGTGCTCAAGTTTATCCACAGTGTGTTTGTGCACGCATGCATGCTCTGATGCTTTTTACTCAGCAGCTGAGAAATACCACATCCAGATCAAGACTTCTTCAAAAATCTTCAAAATTCTTCAAAATCTCTACTTATCATTTAGGTCATATTTAAGGTCTGTGGGTCAGAGAACTGTGCAGCGTGTGTGTGTTAGTTTTTGAAGAGCTTGTAAACAGTTTCCAATTCCGCTGTCACACTGAAATGATGCAGACATGCTTCATTTGCTCGTCCTGCCTGTTTCTGTCCCACATTCTGCGTCTCCAGTGGGCTCTGTTGCAGCCAGACCCTGAGTGTTGTGAAAGTCTGTTTATGAAGTCAAACCCCCCCCTCTCCCCACGCTGTGACCCCGTGGTTCCCACGCTAACTGCCTGCTGCCTTCTCAGGCCCTTTTCCACTTTTTCATTCACGTGTACACCCACACGTGCGTGTACACACACTTACGCAAGGATACACAAAGCTATAAATATAGCAGGGCTGTGAATCAGGTTTGAGGTATAGCTGCGAATGGCATGTGCAGCTCAAGATCTGGTTTAGATTGAACTGATGAAGAACAGTCTGCCTGCTGGTCTGTGACAAATTTCTGTACCCATGTCCCTGCTGTGGGTGATATTGAGCTTTACAGCTAGATCCTGGCCAGGGGGTGGGGGGGGGGGGTGTAGGGGGGTGGGCTTTTACCATCTCCTCTTGTTTCATCTGCTGCTGGTTGTTTTTTTTTTCCCTGTGTGTTTATGCCACCCAGAAGCAGCTAGTTAGGAAAAAAACTTGGCTGGGTGTGAATTATCTCTCTCCCCCTCATTATACCCCCCCAAAAAAACAAATCAGAACATGTAGCTGCAATAATAAACATGTTTTATCCAAAAAAGGGCTTTTTGTTTGTGTGTTTTGGCACAAAACCATTTGGAGTTCATGGAAGGTTTTCATCGTGTCTAAGCCTCAGTCAAAAGTTGTGTAATCTTACACGTACAGTAAATGTTTCTGTTAACAGAGATAGCTCTGGTGTCTTGTTTACAGCACCGAAACATTTTCATATTTTTATTTTTGTTCAAATTTATAAGTTAATTTCCATTTTGTCATTTAAAAAGTACACAAAACATGGATGGAGTGAATGAGTAAAGGGTGTATTGTCTGAGCTGTAGGTTGACACAGAAAGAGGCCATGTGTTGAAGCCTGCAACACAGAAGGAGGCCATGTGTTGCACGCTTCTATGAAGCCCGAAGCCGAGTGCAGCCCATGACAGGAAATGCTGTCGCCTGCTTGCAGGAGGCTGTTTCCATGGCAACCAAGGCAGGTGAGGCTTTAACAGGAAGAGAAGTAGAGGCTCAGCTGGCAAAGACAGGGGGGAGGGGGGGGGGGTCTCCCAATGGCACTTCTACCAAAAACAACTCTGACTTCAATATATTCTGAAGGCTTGCCTGTAGAAATCCAAAGTCAAAGTTAAGTCGCTGACTGTTTTGATGATCTTCCTGTGTCAGCCTGAGTAAACAAAAGAAAGAGGCAAGCCAGAGCGAGGTGCAGACTTAACATAGCAAGGTAAGCGTTTTCTGCAGGCCTGCTTTCGCGTAGCCGCAGAGATTTTCCGCCTACATCCAGAGGTGCATGTGTTTTTGATGCATGTCTGTAGAAACTGCTCGCACTTCATTTCTGCGGCCCACCGTGGCAGTGCTCTTTTTCATGTGTATTTTATATGTTGGGATGGATGACTAATGAGAAAACCCTGCTCCTGTCCTCCAGCGCGGCACCTGTGGAAGCGGCAGTCTGGCATGAGGTTTTCTGTGTTTGGACCAAATGTTTCAATTACACAGAAGCACATTTTCTATCAGCTGTCAGTCACAAACCTCTAGGGGCTTAAACACTGTTGTCTAAGAGGAAGATGGCCAGAGAATATTTTCTGTCATCCCTCCAACTGCCATTCCATATACATTTGTCAAAACAATGTCTATTGCATACCAGGGGTGTTATTGTTCTCTGATGCTTGTATAATTGACTTCTTTTGCCTAGATTAGTTTTTGGTTGTATACACTGCGCAGTCAAGGTTGAGCTTCGCACCAGTAAATCCTTAGCAGCTCTTGACTAACCCTCTCCAATTTATGTTGGTCTGTGGTTGGTGTTTTGGTCTCAATTATAATGCAGTTTTAAAGCGGAATCCTGTGGTGTTCCCCATCTTTTTTTCTTTTTATTTCCCAGTGTATTTTAGAGGTCATCTCACATTGATGTTTGAGAAGTGCTGCTTATCATTATGGAGTTGCATAATTGATAGCTTCGGCTCTTGTAATTAGTGGAACGTTTGAAATTCCTAGAAATGTTTTTGTTTACTTGATGGGATTTAACAGCCAAATGTGAATATTGCACATAACATAATAAGGAAGTTGTGCAGTAAATAGATGAGATCATTCAAGCTTGAGGCCTTTAGGCTCCTTATTTGCTTTATGTTTCAGTTGATTCGAGCCTCTTTATTTTTGACACCAGTAATTTTGTTTGTGTTGACTGACGTATCACTTAAAATTTGTTTTGAGTTTAAGTTTTGTGTAATATATTTACTTTATTTTTATTTTTCAGGTTCCTGTGCTGACTGGAATTGAGGAGCATCAATAATCATTCCAAGGTCTCTAAGAAGGATTGTACTGAAGATTTGGGAGCTCTTTTTGTACCCTGACTCTGCATCGCTCTTCTACCTCTTTGTGCAAACAACAACAACAAACTCCTAATCGGCCACCATGCCAATCCTAAAACAACTAGTGTCCGGCTCCTCACAGACCAAGCGTCGCTCACGCATGGACCTGACCAGGGAGATGATCAGTGCTCCACTGGGTGACTTCCGCCACACCATGCATGTAGGCCGCAGTGGCGATGCCTTCGGTGACACCTCCTTTCTCAGCACCCGTTCAGGAGAACCTCCACCCGAGACCACATCCTTCCCCCGCTCTCCCCGACCTGGCCTCCTGTCTCGCACTTTCAGGAGCAGCAAACGCTCTCAGTCTGTGACAAGAGTGGACCAGCAGAGAGACAACTCCCTGTTGGTCCCTGGAGAGTCACCCACCTACGTGAAGAATGCCATGTCCCTGCCCTTCCTCAATGATGAAGACAGAGGGGACAGTATGGTGGCAAAGAGTCTGTCCTCGAGTCCTTTAAAGCAGCACGGGGAGCTGGATGGGAGAGGTGCAGCTGCAGCAGCTCACTTCCTGGAGCTGGAAGAGCGGAGTTTTGGTGAGCTGACCGAGCTTCCGGAGAGCTCCCGCCACTTCGGAGGTGGAATGAAGCACGCCGAGTCGGTTATGTCCTTCCATGTCGACCTGGGACCCTCCATGCTGGGTGAAATCCTGGGGGTGATGGAGAAGGAGGATGACGATCTTGGCTACGAGGAAGGCAAGAGCAGCGAGGGCCGCGCCTCACCACCCCTCAGCACCCACGGAGAGGAAGAGGACGACATGGAGAGGGGACAGGATGAGAATTCAGAGGAGCAGGTGGTGGCGGAGGAAGACGCAGAAGAATTGCAGCAGCAGGCCTCTTTGCATCCAGCCAGCTCTGTAGATCTGGAGCCTGAGCACGGAGGACCCTACACCCCAGAGTACACTCCAGAGACACGGCCAAAACATTTGCAGCATCTAGACAGCTGCTCCATGTCCAGCTCTGGCTCTGCTGCCCTGGATGAGAAACCAAACAGCCAGACATATGCAGGAGATACAGACAGCGCCACCTTCAGTGCCCCGCCCGAGGAGGAGAGCAACTTCTCCTCTTTCCTGGAGGATGAAGATGATGAGATTCGCGTATGAGATTCTAAAGCCTTTAAAAAAAAAAAAAGGACAGAGCTCTGGAAGGAGTTTATTTGAAACTCGCAAGTCCTTTGACAGTGTGGATTTGCACTTGAACCAAAATAAGACATTGTAGTTGGATACTGTGGGAATGGGATGTGAAGAAGACAGAGGACTCTAACTTCTGTAGGTCTGCAAAAAAAAAAAAAAAAAAAAGAGTGACTGCTACTTTAGGATGAGCCCAGACTCCATCTGTCAGAGAGCCTCAGCCTCCACTTTCTGTTTGTCTGTCAATCCGTCTCTCCCTTTGAACACTGAAGGAACTGACATGGAAGAGCAGCCACTTTTTGAATATGGAACATTCCAGAAGTAAGCAGGGAGGCAGCGAGGACTGGTTAGAAAGGAACTTTTGTAGGGAAAAAACACTTTCCATAACTAAAGCTCAGTTCCAGCTTTCTCTCTCTCCTCTCTCACTTGACGTGTCACATGTGCTTTTTTCATCTGGTTCGCCTCTCTTCTTCTTGCTGCGCTTTCTCTCTCTCTCTCTCTCTGGCTGTGGGACATTATGAGGCCTGAGCTGAACAGAAGGCCCCTGTCACCACAGGATCACTGGTGGGTATCTTGTCACAATAAAGGGGGCTGTGTTTGTCACTGGAGTGTGAAGCCCTGCCTTGAGCTCCTTTCATCTGAAAATATTATAGCAAAGTGCCATAGATCTGTCAGAGTTCCCCTCCTTATGTAACTCAGGGTCCTTGTGACACTGCTCAAAGGCTGCCATTTCCTGTTGTAAAGCTGGACCACAAAGCCCAAACCAAAATTTTGTTTTTAATTCACTGTGAGCGCCACGCAGGCTTAGACTGCGTGTAAATTAGGGAAAAGCAGGGGAGTAAAGCTAATGGAGATACATTGGCCTGCATTAACTATAAAGTATGGTGTTACTACAGGAAACCAGAGGTGTGAAAAGAAAAGCAGTGTGTGGCACATTGGCGAGGGATTACACGCTGTTTGTTGCCTTCTTTTTCCAATGAACAGATTCTTTCTTTTTAATCCTGAAGTCATAATGTTGATGATTTTACAGATTTCCGTGAACTGACATGCGTTGGCTATCTCCCTTTTGCTCATCTGTCATTTCAAGTTGAAACTGAAAAGAGTTTGACAACCACTTCCTTCCTTCCTTGTTTTTTTTTGCACATCCTAGCAACTGCAGCGGTGCAAGTGAACTGTGTAAAAGATGTTGATCCTCATTAGTCCAGGTCCAGCCTTATGTACAAAACAGTTTCCACCACTACTTATGAGGAGGGTTTTAGGTTATGTATTGTTGAGAGTCCGTGCACCAGCAGGCACAGTTAAACCAGACACTACTAGTATTTGGTGTTTAATACCTGTTGTTGTTTTATTCTCTTTGAAAAATCTTTTCTCTTTGTGTTATGTCTGTTTTATTTGAAGAGAAAAAAAAAAAAGAGGACACGGGCAGCAATAGCATGAAGAAAATATTGCTATTTTTATGCAAGTTGCATAGTCATTGCAGCTTGACTGTATCTCTTGCATCATTAAAAACCGTGGACGGAAAGTATTGAGGCTCAGTTGCGCTGATTGATTTCACTGCCTTAACTGAAGCTGACAGATGTGCCAAATCATAATTATCTATCCAAAAATAATTTAGTTGTGAAACTCACTCTTGAGAGAGAGAGAGCCTGTCAAACCTGTCTGTCACTTCCTTCTCTAATCACTGTTGAACTTAAGAGTTTCAGCTTGCAGGTTAAAAAAAAAAAAAGATCTAATATCATGCAGGAAAAATAATAAATTTGCATAACTGGATATTTATGTTTCCAATAACTCAAACACTACATGATATATTCAGGTAACTTCCACGGTTTTGTGCGAATGGGAACTTGTCTGTGTTGCCCTTTTTGTACAATGTTGTATATTATGCCTTATTGTTGTTTCTTTACTGCTTCTTTCTGTACTATCCAAAATAACCTATATTTTTCAATAAAAGAAATCCTGAACATCTTTACTGCTGTATATTGTTATTTTTCCCTCTGTCTCAGTGCATCAGGAGATAATTTAGTATATGTATGCATGAAGTGCTCCTCAGTCAACAGCATTTAACAAAGGAATTCCTTGAGTGCTGTCTCTGTTTCCTGTCACTATTCTCTGGCTCTCCCAGAAGAGGAAGGAAGGAAGCAATTGAGGCCTCGATGGACATGTCTCTTATGTATTAGCTATACAAGCTGAGAATGGTGTGTGTGTGTGTGTGTGCGTGCATGCGTGCCTTATTTTAAAAGCTCTGATACCCCCATGGAGCAGCGTTAGGCTTCGTTACCTACCCGTGCAGATGTGGGAGGGGCGGAAGATGGATGGGGGAGGAAAGGTTTATCATTATGGATATCAGCTTTCATAAACAGTGATGACAGGTCGTTTTTTTTCACCCTGCTGATTAGAGGATGGATGACTCCGGCAGCCATGTAGGACCAACATCCTGCTCATCATCATGGATTCCTAACTGTTGTCAGTTTTGAGTGAACCTCTCATGACTCGGGCAAAGTTCACCGCACTCTGTGTTGTTAACACTCGCTGCAGACAGTTCAAGGTCTCACCTTTCATCCACCCACATTAAAACTGCACACTCAACAACACATCTCTATTCCTCTTTGGTATCTTTTTTTCCGATTCAATCTTTCATCTCCACTTTGGGGAGGTGTTTAATCTCTTTCCACTTTTAGGTTTTCAGTCACATTATGCCAGCATCCAATCTGCTGGAGGGCTGGAAAATGTCATTATTCTTACACTTGTGGTAAAAACAGGCCATTTATATTGATTGTTGTGGTCAATACAAACCAGTAGTGCTATTGATCCTGCTTTTCTCACTGTTTAAAGTCATTATTCTTTTTAGACAATTTTTTTGTTTGTTTCTTTGAGAGGGAAAGATTAAATCTTCATTTGTCACTACTTTTGTATTTGCTTCTAAAAGTTTTTAATTACTCCTTTTAGATAAATTATTTTTATCCATTTGTGCTGCTGGTCCAGCACTGTGGAGCAGGTTGCTGTGTCCAAGTCTTGTTATGTACTGCCATCTAGTGTTTACATGTTGAGGCCCATCTGGTGATGGGTGTGTCAGTGTAATGGCTGATTTGACTTTGGGGTTGTAAATTGAGCTCTTAAATACCTCTGTATCATCTTGCACCCAAAAACATCACATTGATTGATTAGTTTTATTTTTATTTGACGCATTTTACAGTCTTACAGCAAACTATTCACACTCATCACCGAGCCTGCCAAGTGAGATTATTTGGATGATTTGTAGTAAAAGGGAGGATGTGAACACAACTGTTCAAGTTGAACTTGACACCGGAGACGGCTGATTTGTTCAGGAGGCTCAGCTCATCCCCCTCCCCCATGGAAACTCATTGTAATTTGAGTCTGCCTTGCAGCTGTTTCTCCCTCTCAAACACCGTGGATGTAGTTTCTCATCTGCTTCAGCAGTGGCTGTCAAATGTCATTTCCCTTTGGTTTCCAACTCGCTTTGAAAATCGTATTTTCTTACTCGAGCCACCAATGGGAGGCGCTCATTGCCTTTAGGTTTATTGTGTCAGGAGCCCCTGCCTGGACCCACAACCTTTTCCGCCAAATTCCATCAGCAGACTTGCAAGTCTTCCAGGAGGCCGGCGGCATGCTGAAATCTGGAAAGTATTAAACAACCTGCTGGTGGAGGGGACTGGGGAAGGGAAGGTGGGGGGCAGATGAAGGAGAGCGAGGGGAAGTAAAAAGTGGGGGATGGGGGAGAAAAGAAACAGAATACAAAATTGTTCATATACCGCCCTTTGCCTGGCTCTGCTCCCTTTCCCCTCCCACACACACACACACACACACACTAGTGTGTGAGCTCCCCTCAAAAATCCAGACCACTCCCCAAGCAACTCCAGCATTTTTCTTTTATGTTTGCAGCAGTATTTTTGCAAGTCCTTTTTTTTTTTTTTTTTTTTTTTTAATGGGTCATAAACAAACAGCCAATTCTGCTGCGTAGTTCTGCACTGAGGGAGAGGGGTTGGGGGGAGTGTGTGGGTGTGGTGTGTGTATGAGAGTGTGTGTGGAGTTGTTTGCTGGCACAGAACTGGAAGGCGAGTGCCACGGTCGAAAGCCCCAACTGTGTTTGTGGTTGGAAGCGAGAATGAAAAAAAACTGGATGCCATCCAGACATCCTTTCCCATGTTTTGATGCACATATCTCTGACCTAATGCATGCACAGTATCTGGGAGGGCATACTGTGCCCGAGAGAGAAGGCCCACCTCTAAGAAGATGTATGGTATCTGAACTGTGCCAAGATGTATTTTTAAGCAAGCAAGCAAGAAATTAATCTTCCAGGGAGCAGGATCCGTCCTCTCTGTAAAGTGTTGGTGCACACATTGATTTTCTTATTCAAAATTCTCAATAATCATTTATTCAGTTAAAATTTGATGGTATTTCGAATGTCATGACATATTTGTTAGTCATTCTGTAAAGACTTTTCTCCTTGGCTGTCTTTTTATTGATTAAATCTCAACCTCTGTTCCTGGAGTAATTTATCTTTGCCTTTTGAAATGTTGCACAGCTGCCTTTAGCTCAGTCTGCCAAGTTTCAAGAAACCAAACAAAGTGTAAGACTGACTGTCTACACAAACTAAATAACTTAATCATTAGGAAACATTTTTCCCCCTCCATGTCCTCAAAGATAGGCTAAGGTATTCCTCTAGGCCTGCAATACGCAGCTATACGGATATTGGTGTTAACAGGAGCAGCGAACATAAACATTCCAGTACCCAGTGTTGACCTCTTGACCTCTAAACCCTGGAACTGCAGAGCCGGCAGCAGGAGACCACACACACGTGGGGGGAGGAGCAGGGAGGATGCAAAACTTCTCCGGTGTCCTGGCTTTAAAGACCTTCAGATGCCTGTGCTGAGGACTGTGAAAAATTAGCCCATCCTCTAAACATCAGCGCAATTCTCCTGCTCGGGGGATTGTTGCATGTGCAGGTATGTCAGAATGTGGGTATGGCTTTCTCAGATGGAAAAGTTATTCCAAGCGAAACACTGCTCCTGTCTCTCTCGTTCTTCCCTAGCCGTTGTGCAATGAGCAGTTTCCTTTATAAATCTGGAGATTGTGTCATAACTTTTTTTTTTTTTTTTTTTTTTTTCTGGGCTGAAATCAAATCTCCTGCGTTAAAATGTGTTTTTCCATCTAGCAAAACCACAAGTGCTAAAACCGCCTTAAACTCAGCAAGACTGCACCATGTACTCACCAAGTTTTATTGTTCTTTTTGCTATGAATGAACACACGGCCAGAACAATATGTCATTTGTTTTTGTTTCAAAGTAACAATTTCAAAACTCAGTCACTGTTCTATTTTCTGCATCCGGCATGTTTGCGCTAAAATGTGAATGTGCAGGACTAATTTTTGCCATAAGCACAGAAACAATGATTCACCCCCTCATTTTCCATTCTTTCCTTCTGTCTGCATGGTGCTGTGCTAACCCTGTCTCACTCCACTGAAGAGAAGAGCGGGTTCCTGCAGCCATGTGCGTCCTCAGGAGGTCTGGCCTGGCCTCCACTCAGCCATGACCACATAGGATTGGGCTGGGGGCTCTGCTGCTCTCTACCCCCCCTTATCTCTGCCAGAGGCTGCCTCCTCTCCTAAGCCTGTCCATGGCTGGCTGACACTAAAGGAAGGAGAGCACTCTATACCTCCACACGTACTACACTCCTCCAGACACCCACGCTTTAGGTTGCTGTCAAATGTTAACCTCCACACATAAAGTTTTAACTAACTGTTGATAATATGAAGTCCTAAAATTTAGAGTTTGTGGGAACTGTCAATTTATAAATAAACCCAGGATTGATAAAAAAGAGGCTTTAGATGTTGATCACACAGTGAGGCTACATCCTTGCCAACATAGACTTGGCGCCATCCCAACACAGGCTGTATGTCCACACAATGCCCTCCTTGTTTAATAGACGCTGCGTGCCCACTGTGGAGCCAAATGCTCTAAAGCTGACCAGGAAGTGAGGGGTCACAAAGGGTCACTTCCCATAGGCCAGCCTTATACTTTGACCTTCTAGTCCCTCTACAACTTAATTTTTCCCTCTCTGCCAATATAATGAGTAATATTCACCGCAGGGGCAGAAGGAACCAAAGGATAATCTCAGAGACTGACGCCTTTAAAGATTTAGAGTGACGATTATCTGGAACTGAGTCACTTTGCTCAACACATTTCTTTCATCCAGCACCTCTTTTCGTCATCAATCTAAGAGTTATTTTTAGTATATATTAGTCACGCGTGCCGAAAAATAAATTCTGAACACCTCTGTGTTTCTCTATACTAATTCCAGCTTTTCACATTCTCAACTGTATTACTTGTCTACATGCGCTTCTAAGTTTTGAAGTTTAAAATTTTTTGGACTTTTTTTTGGAGGCAAAAAAGGATATGCAGCTGGACCCCATATTAGTGACATCACCTCAAAGTGATGACTTCACAGCTATTTTAAAGGGTATTTAAACAGTTCTCCAGTCACTTCTTACTTCTTACTTGGTTGGGTGGGATGAGGGGCTGTGTTCTCCCCAATAGCTTTATAAAACGCACAGTGTCTACTGTTTGCGTGGACTAAACCACAGAGTCATATGTAAACTAATATCAGCACCGGAGGAGCCAATCAGACAGACTTTCCAGACTTTACAGTCTATCACCTTCCTGTTTTCATCTACCTCACTAGTGGAAACATTGCAACAGCTTAAGCTCATTCACTTTCCTCCTCAAATCTCAACAGCATCATAAATCAGGGTGTGTCTGGAGATAGAAAACAACACTAGGGCGAAGAATCCCAGAGCTCTATGGAGAGATGACTTTAAAACACAGTGTACTGGGTGTTGGTCCTCCTTTTAACAACTCTGTCATCCAGTTTATTCTCCCCTCCCTCTGGTCATGGTTCCCTCAGGGCCGAGCTGGAGAGGAGAGGGGGAAAAGTCCAGCTGATGCTGGCTCTCCTCATAGTCGTACTGGCCAGGCTCTCACTCTCCTTCTCCTCCAAGTTCACACAGCTAATCAGAGCCGGCAGACCATACACAGATGCATTGTGTGTCTGTTGAGAGGGGTTGAGTTTTATTTATTGTATTTTGTCTGATTATTCAATGATTGAATTAGGCTAGACACACGTCTCTTCAATAGAACAATTAAACGCTTCACTTCACCAGTTCAAAAATAACCAAAATGACTGTGCACTTAAGTAAAAGTGATTTTGAATGAACTGAATTCTAAAAGAAAACAGCATATAAACCGAATACTGTACAATATATTTACATCCTGCACCTATAAAAGTCACCCAAATACATTTTTCTACTCAATGTTACATGGCAGAATTCAGGAAAGAAGACTGTACAGCAGTAGTAAACACTCCTGACCATCCTGCAGACATGCATGCTATAAATGTAAATGTTCACTCTAATGCTGGATTAAAACCAGTGTCAAAAACAGCACTGTGCAATGATTTGATCTCTTAAACAACCTTAACATTCTCGCATCTGTCATGAGTTTTTTTTTTCTTTCCTGGGTGCATTTAGGCTTGAAATTAAAATCTATATGTGGTGTTTATGTTAAACATAAACACTCAATGTGACAGTTTGCATGTGATGTAGAGGCGTGTCTGGCTCTGAGCTTGGAAGACGCAGCCGTGCATGAGCCCATCTCCTGGCTTTCCTGTATCAGACAATTGCCTTTTGGCGGTGTATCTAGCATGGCAAACCCTGGTTAAAGCCCTCGCCATCTGTAGCTGTTTACTTTGATTGACAGCTTGCTAGTATGCTCAAAGGGGCAAAAGAAAGTTGTACCAGATTATTCTCAAGTGAAAACGCTGCCTCATTCACACCACAATCTCCAGAAAAACATCAAGTTGACAGCGAAAACCTCAAACTTTATGGGAGCGGGGTCTGTGTGTGTGCGCAATGCAAGAGTGCTTACGTGGGTGTTTGACCGACTTGATGAACAAGAGCGAGGTTGCACAAAATGTGAATCAAAGCAGGGTGGAGCAAAGAGAGAAGGAATGGTTAAGTAATCATCCAAATGCCTTTTTTTTCTTCACTATTCTCTTCTTGCTGCATGCTCCAGCTGTGCTGCAGCTTTTGGGCCAGCCAGGAAGTGTTGGAGGGGGAGTGCAAGGGGTGGAGGCAGGGTGAGGTCACTGTGCTGTTTGCCCCTGGGAAGGGAGGATAGCTGAGAGGAGAGACACTCAGCCCACTGTTACAACTCTATCTATTCATTCCTAATCTTATTGTTAACCGAGCCCTTCATCAGTAACATATGGTATATTCAGGGCTGTCCAGTGCACATTCTACATCTGGAACGCCGCACAGAGCTGCCATTTTGAACACTCTGACCTCCTCTACGTACCCACAGACATGCATAGTGAGAGTGAGTCACCCACAGAGCGGTAGGCATATTTAGAGACCACTGTGTGAGTGCCTGGCCCTGCGTGCTTGGGATGCCTTGGGTGTGACCAGGTTGGCCTGCACTGTGTGTGTGCGTGTGTGTGTATGTTATCGTCGCTCCAGCTGCCTGTCGTCTGCAGCCTGTCCCATCAGTTCTCGCTAAAGGAAGAGAGCCAGCTAGACAGTGACTCAAGCAGACACCACACACACATACACACACACACACACACACACACACACGCACACAGAGGAAAGACTACTCAGTGGAAAGAACTGCTGATAGAATTTGGAATTTCCTGGTCACCAGCAGTTTCACTGTGAAATTAAGCCCTGGTCATTTTCAGGTTTTTACTGTGGCACTGATAATCTCACAGTGCTCATTATAGCTCTAAATGGGCAAACCACAGATAATCAAATTCAATAATGAAACTGAAACAGTTGGCACTTAGCTAGCTGTTTATTAGTCACAAAGTCAATCCTGTTTGAACATGACGGCGACTGGTTTGACTGTTTTACTGTCAACAGTTTTTCCATGGAGTTTCCAGTTATCCATTGTGCAACAGTTACACTGCAGTTACTCTGGGGATTCTCAGGACTTGGTCAGTGCGGCCTTCTCCCTCTTCCCACAACCATGTGTGTAGTTTTTACAGACTGGAGATCTACAATTCCAACCATGGCCTCAGAGAATTAAATATTCTCCTAGGAAAACCCCCACATCCCCATAAGTGGCATTTTAACTTGTCAGCTGCATTGTGATTGTAAGTGTAGTTGTCTGTGTGTGTCTCTGTGTGTAAGAGAGCGAGAGAGAGAGCGAGAGAGAGAGAGAGAGAGAGAGAGAGAGAGAGAAAGTGATTTTGTTTGTGGCCTCAGATATGTGAGTGTTTTCCATGAGCGTGTGTCTCCAACTTGTGTCTGTATGTAGTCAACAGATGTTTGTAGTTGCGGTCTTTATTCTATACATTAGTTATTAAGCCCAAAAGACTGACACTAGTCCTTGCAGAAGCCCGGCTTTTTTTAATGGGGCTGAAGCTGAACTGGAGGCTCACTGTAATGAGAGCCCAGGTAATTGTTTTGAAAGGGTAACTTTATAATGGAAAAATATAAAAACAACCCCTGCTTTCAATTAAGTCTTTCCATCCCATCCCCCACAACACAGTTCAATCCAAGCTGCCATGCTATATTTTCTTCTCTGAGTTCACCGCTTGCCTACACCATATGGCCAAGGATGGGATTTAATGTTATTTTTTCTGTTTCTAAAGTAAAGATCAGTTTTTTAATCTTGAAAGATGACTGAGACCCTATTTATAGTCACTATTAAAAACTTGCTGAAGTGATTCTTGCAAACGTAGAGATATTGTTTTTTCTCTCTTTGCAACCTTGCTTGGCGTTTTTGACCACACCCAGCTTCTATTTTGTCGTGAAAGAGTGAAATTCATTACATGAAGGAACTTAGTGGAACACGTGTTTTGAAACACTCATATGGGTGGGGGAACAGGCTAAGGTCTCATCTGGAATGCATGAAGCATAACAATACATCCCAACATCTCTCATCACTCTGGATCAAGAGCGAGGTTAAGGCTGGGATGGGAGTGGGTGGGATCTGTTTAGATCAAGCTGCTCTTCCTGTGCCTTCCTTCATATACATGAAAAAACGTGCAATTTTTAAGGAGGACACTTTTTAGTTTGTCTTGGGTTAAAGTGATTATCTGCAACATCTGTGTTTTATGAGGGTTTTGGACACATTTTCCATGATAAACAGTGACTGCTGTTTTGTTTATGCTTTACATTTCACAGATATCATCCCACAGTCAAACAATGTGACCACTACTGTGATACATTTAACCCAGATTTTCCTTTGATTAAGTTTCAGTTTCTGTGGGTAACAGGGGCTCTTTTGTTTGTGTTCAGTTGTGGCAGTTATCACTGTTTGCAGTAACACAATTGTTTTGGTTTTTTTTATTCATTGCAATCAAATGATGTTCTGTAGATCATTACTTTCTGTGCAGAGATGCTTGTTCTCGTAAGAAAACACCAACCTGACACACTCAGCTTTATAAGCCTTGATTAACTTATCACTGTTGCATTACACAAATCACCAAGAGAGTAATAAAAATATATTATTGTGATGAATTGCTCACAAATTATCGCTTAAAGGTCAAGGTGAGGCATTTCACACAATGTGTTTGGGTTCATCTTGGGGTTAGGGAGGGGCTGTCAGAGCAATAATATTAACTGTATGTGGATTTTTGGATGTTTTCACGTGTGTGCATCATTTGCGGTTTGATTTACAGCACATGCTACCGCTGAGTTTATCAATCCATCCTCACCTCCTCCACTCTGCCACTGAGAGGAGCTGTCAGTGGGTTTTGACGCGGATCCCGCGTGAGTGGCTGCTCCGGGCTACAGTCCAGACCGACGCTGACGGATGAGCACGCACAACTCAGACTATCTGCTCCAAGCCAGACTTTACAGCAGTGGCCACAGTTTCCTTTGGGCAGGCCACTATACGGGCGCTAGGCTAGCTGTCACATACTGGATGTGTATTACCACATTTTCCTAAACAAACCATGTTTAACCAACCATCATCTCCTTACAAACACGGGGAAACTGAAACACCATGAGTATTATGTATTCCATTATCAAGTTTGGTTTCGTTCATCAGCAGCTGGATGACTCATAAAGTAGGCAGTGGGCCTGATCCAGGCAGAGATAAAATGAAAGCTTGTTCAGCAGCATGCTTCAGAATGAACTTGTTTGGTTTTTTTTTTTTTCTTTCCTTTGCCTCCTCTCTCTCACACAAGGTAACAACCCTTTTGCTAGCTGTCCTAAAGCCAATTATCTGTCGACTCTCCTCTCAGCTGTTTCAGACAAAGACTTAATAAAAGTGAGTGCCAAGTGTAACCATGTGTAAAAACCACCTGATTACCTCAGGGTATCAGAGCTGCACTCCCCAGCACTAACCATGTAAACACGTCTTACATTTGAGAGTAAATGAGCTCAATGCTAGGTGTTTACATTGGCCTATCATGACCTTTGACCCGTGAAACAGCTCTGTATATCATTTCTACAAAGCTACAGCACATAAATCCCTTAGATAGTGCGCTAATAGCCATTTAGGGGTCAGCTCATTAGTAGACCCAATTTACAAAAGTGTTAGTGCTGGCAACCCTTTAAGGACAGAAGACATTTGCTGGCACACAACTTTCTTCACATATAAAGTCTCAAGTGGCAACCTGTACAGGAAGTGCTGCACTGTTTGCTGTCAAAGGAGCACAGATGCACTGTTTGGAAAAGATAGCAGAACAACAGGAATGTGAAAACTGCTGATAACAAGTAGACAAGAATTATTTTTTCCTGCGGGAGTCGTAGGGGATTTTTAGCTGCAGATCTCAAAGCAAATTAATCATATGACCGTGAGTGTTTATTCTGACACATTTGATTGGAATTAAAAATAACTAGCATGGACTGTGTCTGATGCAGCTTAGATATTCATCTGTAGATAAGAGAGCTGTGTAGAAATGAGAGCAAGGCGATTCAAATTGAATTCTTTCATTGCTTTTATTGCTTCATTCCAAACCCCTGAGGCCAGTATCACTGTGATTCGAAGCAACAGTTTGTATGCTGGTTCTGCCTATTGGGATGTGTGTGCTGATGACATTGACTCCAACAGGAAGCCAGGGGCTAATGATTAGCACATGTTTAGGATCACTAGGGTGCCACAATCTGGAGTTCGTAATGCCATTTGTCTCTGATTTATTTGGTTGTTGTTGCTTCACAGGGAGGGACAGGCCTTTTCTAAAGGGAAAGAAACGAAGCCCTCTCCCATCTCAAAATTCTTGGCCTGCTTTATCTGATTCAACACCCCACCAATGGAGATCTTCAGCTCGGTCATGGTCCATTTTGAGCTTTAGAGTTTAAAATGGGAGATGTGAGACTAGGCATGCACAGCATGGGTGCTCTAATATGATCCTGTTTACACTCATATTGTGTTGCTTTCACACACAACAGAGAGATTTTCGATAGACTGATAGCAGCCTTACAAAGATAAGCTGCGGACATTGTGTATTAGAATTTGAGGCCTGGTTGTTTTTAAAGCACATGAAGCCAGTCAGTGAATCTGTAAGCCTCCGTGTCAACATGCCTTCAGTCATTGTGTGTGAACAGTTTTAGATGGCCATGCTAAGTGTACAATCTTTTAACATAGGTCTAGGTCTGGAGGGCTCCCCCAGCTCCTCCTGCCTGGTCTGTGGGATGTTATCTGATAGTCACTAAGTGGCGAAACATAAACACTAAGAGCAACACAGTGAGGCAAGTTCAGAATGAGGATACAGCCATACACATCCTGGAAAGCAGAGTATGCATCTGCAAGAGGAATGCAGCTGTCTGTGGTTTCAAAGTGATTCTGATCAAACCAGGCCACAACACAAAGAGGCCAACTAACATAAGTTATAACAAAAGTATGAAGTTCTGTGTGCAGCTGTGACAATCCAGAAATGTCAAGAGAGATGACCTAAGAATTCCTTTTTTTTTTTTTTTCTTTGTGGACAGGCGTTGTCAGCTACTCCTGGTGACATTTGACCAGGCTAACTTAAGAGTCTTTCCTCTTGTTTTGGCAGTGGCTTCCATAGATGAAGGAGCACTGGGGCGTTCCGTCATTCCTTCATATTCCCGCAAGTAAAACTGCCTGTCCAGCTGACGTCCTCAAGGCAGCCAAACCAGTGTCACGTCCAAAACCAAAACCTAATCCCTAATCCCTAATTGTCTCACTCTTCCCTCAGCCCCATGTTTGCTATTGGAGCTGCAGCAGTCTGAGAGTCATCTGGCCACTCCTGCAGGTGGAGCCCAGTGCTGTACACCAAGGCTGGGCCTGAAGTGAGGCTGAGTCATTGTGTCACAGAACAGCGGATCATTCCAGTAATAAGCCTTGGCTATAATACAAGTCTTGACTCGAATTTTTGATATTAACACTAGCGTAAGCCTGTCATAATGGTTTTGAATAAACACAAACCTGACATAATTGTCATTGGTGCCAACAATAAAAAAAACACTCCCTGTGACTTCCCAACGTTAACACACAGACCAAATAAGATATGCTGGTTTAATTATAGATTCTGATCTAAATTGTAAAAACTATACCTAATGACAAAATCAATGTATTATCATTGTAAAAATATATTAGAATAAGTAATAAGAAATTATGTCCAAATCAGAGGTATCAACCCTTTAGATGTTGTCTCTTGATGGTTTGTATGATTTCCTATAAAGTCATGTAATTTCCAAAAACAGCCCAATGTTTCATAGAAATACAATTTGTATTCAGAAAGTCCTCTAAGTTGATAGAGGACAAACCTGGCAATTCATCTTAACTTCCTAAAATGGCTCACCTGTGTGTGGGTAAGTCCCTTGGTGACATGGGGTGTGCCGGTTTCAAATTTCAGCTGCAGCCTCGCCACAATGGCCGTGACTATAGTGTTACTGGTGTCGAGCTGCTCCTGCCTGTTAGCTTTGTAATCCCTCACTTTCAAAAGAAGACGAGCTGTGTGTTTTCATTTAATGGGTTCGGGGGGAAAACGGTTTTGGATGGTCTGCAGTGCTATCAGCCATGTAAGCAAGATCATAACTCTTTGGTGTTATGGTTGAGCGATCACTGACAGCACAAAATAATCAGTCAAAGAGATTGGCGCTAATAAGCACGCGGGGTAAAGTGAGAGAAACCATAACCTCATATCTTTTCGAGCGTCCTCACAATAACTGGGGATTTTTTTTTTTGTTTGTTTGTTTTGGCAATGGCCATGTTTCATACTGAAATATTCATCACAAAACGTCAAGAAACAAATGTATAAAAGATCAATTGAAAATGCAATATGTGCATGTTTTTCAAAAATATTATTAAATATCCAACCATGGAAATGTCGAATACAATTCCAGAGATTATTAAAGTGAATGAAGTGGTGCAGTAATATGAAAGGGTGGGGCACTTCTTAGCTCACTGTGGTGAAGCTTCATTTGCTGAGGAATGTGTCAGTGTTTACAACAACAACAGTGTCACTCAAGTTAAAAATGATCCTTATTGTTGTTATTTTCCAAATGGATTTTATACCTCAAAAGATAAAAAAATATATATTCTACTCTCTTCTATTCTGCTCTGTGTTAGGTCCACTTTCTCAGTAACAATGCAGGATTGTGTGAGTGGTAGACCACTGTGACATGTACAGTATAGTCTCCACTCACACCTGCTCCAGCTGGGCAGGCGGGTTTGACTTCTCACCCTGCAGCAGTTGGCACTGCCCCCCCCCCCCACCCCCTCCCAACCCCCCTCAACCACCGCACCAATTACATCTTCATAAACAGCAGCACGTCCAGCTGAGTGGTCGGCCAATTGAGCTCTCTCTCTCTCTCTCTCTCTCTCTCTCTGCCCCCCTCCAGCTCTGCCAGGACACACGGCACTGCCTCGCCTGCCATCCCACAGCGAGCCTGGGCAGCAGTCCACAGTTCCTCCCCTCGCGTGTTTACAAACACAGACCACAGGAATCCACCTGATGGGCCAAAAACTGCGAGGGAAAAGAAAGAGAGAGGCATGAACTGTGCTCTCTGACTGCAGCAGCTGATCATAATCATGTTTGGACTGGGATAGCTTCAAAACAGTAAATGTGTACTTGATCTTTTGTCACTGCCGTCATTTACATTCTGGTTTGGCTTAAAAATGTGTCACTTGTAAGGAAATTGCCTGAGACCACAGCGTAACGAGGGATGCAGAAACACGGCGGGTTGTGGCGGACAATCTTTGTCACTCATCCTTGAATCTCGTGAGCGTGGAGATCCGAGCTGTTCCATCAATTTAGCATGAAGGCAACAATACACCACGTTAACTCCCCTTGGCACGGGACAAACTCCTTCCCTTCGCAGACGCAGGAGTAAACAGAAGGCCTGCTTCACACACACACACACACTCACACACAGGCATTCTGGGCATACCGCGGGGCCTCCAGAGGGCTGGTCTGTTCACATGCAAGCACATACACACACACTAACTGGACATGTGTGTTTGATGAAGCTCAATGTGCACAGGTGAGTTCAGCCAGTCAGTGGGGGTCAGTAGTCCAGCCACCTTCAATCATCTGGAACAAGGCAGAGTCATCTTGACTACCCTGACAGTTATAGCTCAGACAGTTAGGGTTTCAGGTGTGGCCTGTAAAAAATAGAGATGTACTGTGCGGTATGGTGAACACCTTGGATGCAGGATCAAACATTTAGGAAGCATAAAAACATCACAGCTATAAACTGCGCTGATAACACATGACTCGTAAAATGACTGAGTATCACAGAGGCAACATTGGATTTTGAAAGGTTAAGTCATGTTGATTTAGTGTGAAATAATGGATGTTTTAGACATATACGCAGAGACAGTCGCCCATAAGCTTACATTTTAAGGCTGTGTGGTTTGCACAATAATACTATATGATCACCCATACAATCCTGGAATTTAGTGCAATCCAGATGATACGCTACCACGGGAAGGGGTGGGGGGGTGGTGGCGGGGAGTTTTGGAGCTGGCCTATGGTGACGTGCAGGGCCTGCAGGGCGGTGTTCTCAGGCAGAGAAAGAGTCAGGCTGGGGTGTGTGAGCCACATCTGGAATAGTAGCGACAGAGGAAGAGAGAAGCAGAACCTCGGTGATACTTTCCCAACTCTTCACTCCAGTACTCCCTTTTTTTCACGGAGACAAACCTCTTGCTTTGCCTTTTTGTAAGTTGGACTATTGTATTTGGAGCGTTTTTCCTTCTGTTTTAGACACTGAATTGATTGTTTTATTTACTGTTATTCCCACTCATACAGCAGGACCTCATCCATGGACTTTATATCGACTTTTGGATTTACTTGAAAATGCGCCTGTGCCGCTTTAACTGCGCTTTAACTTTAACTTGACGCGTCTATAATATCGCCTTATGTGTAGGTAGGAGAGTAAACAGTAAAGCCACAAGCTCACACATGGCGGCATTACGCTGGAATGTTTTTCACGCAGATGGCTTCAGTTTGTTTTCCAGCAGCGTGCGTCGATTAGTCGTGAATCAGTATTTGTTATTCATAACTTTCTCAGAGTGAAACAGTTTCCTCTAGAGCTGTTTCACTTAACTCTGCAAAACGTGCAGAAGCATTTCTTAACTTAATGAGTTGTAATTAAAACATTTTGGACTTATAAGTGGATCAAACCATCCCGTGAAATCAAGTTGAGAATAGATGTGTTTTCACTACAACAGTGAACGACTTTAAGCTCAACATTGACGATTTCGGCCCCATCAGGAAGAAATTATGGCTCATTCCTTCCTTCTTTCTACGTTTGAATGTAAGGGGACACTTACTCGCGTTGAAGTAAACATTGCGGTTGGTGCAGGAGTAAGGAAATCGCGCCATCTGGCGTCGGCGTGAGTTAACGTTGAGCTCCAAATCTGACAGGGCTTTTTGGTGGGATAGTAAATTCATGTGGCTTGACTTTTGTGTGTGTGTGTGTGTGTGTGTGTCTCATGCATCCCTCTAGATCCACTTCAAAATGCTGCTCATCCTGCTTGGAGTGCTTATCTTGCACTTAATCATTCTCATTCTTCTCATTGTGTCAACAGCAGCCAGCGTAAGTCGTCTTGTTCCAATTTTTTTTCTCCCCCAGTTCACTTTAAATTGTTAAATATACAGGATGTAATGGAGGGCAGATTCTAGCTGCTTTACTGTTAAGCACTTTGTTAAGAAAAGTACTATATAAATTGTTATTAATGTTATTATTATTGTCTGAATATAAAGTGATATTGTTGTTGTGTATTATAGTTCCTAGGCTTGCACTGTGGATGCTGCAGCATATTTAAATGGCTCTGTGTTGTTGTGTTTACCAGACCTGGTCTGTAAGTGGTGCTGGCAGGAGCACAGATCTATGGTATGATTGCAAGATAAATAATGGAGGCTACCATTGCCTACCAGCCAGCAATGAAGGTTTGTGAGCATTCTGGAAAAAAATATCATATATTGTGCCTTGAATATGTTCACAGTTGTGAATAAAGTTACGTGTGCATTGAGATTAATGCTCTCCATCATCTCTGTCTCACTTCTAGACTGGATCCAGGCAGTGCAGGCCCTCATGATCCTATCCTTGCTCTTCTGCTTCTTCTCCCTCATTGCCTTCCTGTATCAGCTGTTCAAACTGGTCAAGGGCGGACGCTTCTTCTTCACTGCCATCTTCCAGATCTTGGCTAGTGAGTATGACTTCATCACACGCTGGCGGGTCACACCCTGAGCAGATGCTGGTGCAGTTGTGATCTCATCTGCATTCGCTTCACATTCGTTTTTTTTTTTTTTTTTTTTGTTTTTTTACCCAGGTCTGTTTGTGATGTGCGGGGCGATCATCTACACTGTGATGAGTCCGGATGATGTTCCCAGCCTGCATTTCGGCTACGCTTACGTGCTGGCCTGGGTGGCGTTCCCTCTCTGTCTCATCAGTGGCCTCATTTATATCGTCCTGAGGAAGAAAGAATGAGAGGAGCAGAGGAGAAAAGAGGAGGGGTAGTAAGAAGACCCCTTACCACAACATCGCACTGTGCCTACTGCCCACAGACCATAGACTGACATCCCAACAAACAACAACAAAAGTGCATGTGTCACTAACTATTGTAAACACAAAAAGGAGACATTTATCACTGCCGGGGATCTTTTTTTTTGTATTTCAGTATCCATTATGTTGCCATCACATGCTGAAAAATATCTCATATTTGCTTTGTGAGTTTTGACAAAAGCTGAGTGTCACTACATGTGATTCCTGTGGTGACAGAGTGTCTTGAAAATGTGTTTAGAAATGCGTTGGTGACATATTGACTTTTGTTGCATACTGGCATCCTACAGTGCTTCCACAAATACATCAAGTGTGATAACAAAGTAATCCTGCCTTGATTCAGTACAAAGATGTACATAGTGTCTGTGGTTTTTAGACATATTTATAACATTTTTACATACATTTTGTACATAGTGTTGTCAAGTTAACATTGTCATGCTCATTTACGTGATAGAGTTTGTGTCTCACAAATCATGCAGTTGTGCCAAAAAGCTTTTTTTTTCTAAATTGTTTTTCGTTCATTTGTGTCAAATGCTTTGGACATTGTGCCTTAACTTAGAATATAAGTGTTTTTTTCTTGAAGGAAATGAGAAAATCCTCGGAAATTAAAGAAATAACAATAAGAAGAATTAATTTTTTTTCCTGAATTATTATACTTGATATTCCAAATAAAAAATGTTGCATTTTGTAATCTAGTTTTGAAAAAATGGTGCTTTTTATCTACTATTCTTGAAATGTATAGCCCACTTTGTGTTTGTGTATCTACCTTGCAAGTGTGCCATGTCCTGTGATTAATTTGCTTTGTACAAACCCAAGTTTGCATTTTTGTCAGTATTCTTCTAAATAAACCTTTGGAAATTAATTATGTTTACTTGTTGAAAAGTTGTATACATAGAGTGTTCACACCCCACAGTAACATGTTGACCTGACATTTCTTGTTCTTACTCTGAACTCATGCTAGGTGCTATGTCATTTTTTTTTAGACTAGCCAATGACAAAAGTGTGGAAGATTGATCACCAGTTGCACATGGCTCTTTGTAGTAGCTTAAAGGTACCACTTAGTGGCGCTGTGACACACAAAACTCCACAAAACCCAGTCATCCACCTGAGGAAAACATGGATGTTGGTGAAAAATCTGTGCACCAGATTGTAGGGAAACTCAAACAATTTTTTTTTCTTTAATGTGCACACAGTGACTTCTAATCAAATGATTTCTCAGCAGTACTGCTGTACCCATTTATGATTATATAATCATTGATTTTCTAGCATCCAAACTGGGGAAAAAAAGCTGTTAACAGACAAACTTTGATAGCACCACCTGGCTACAGTTTGAGGATATGCGTCTCCTTATCAAATGCTGGAAACTTGGCAGCATTTACAGACATTATTGCAGCATAACAGCATAAACCAAAGTGGAAAAATGTCTCAACAGCATTTCTGGGAAGAAAAGGAAATGAAAAAATCTGATATATTTGGCTCATTGGCTGCTACACAGTATTGTGGAGCTTCTCAGAGAAAACAGATGTTTCTTTCACCAAACAGGTTTCCCTGACAGATTCCCCCACGTCTTACATTTATCAAATTGTCAGCTCTCCATATTAAAGACATTTCTGATGTGGAAGCTTGTTTTGCTGCTGACTGAATTAATGATTTTGAATTTTTATTAGGCTGATCATACCAAGCATTGAGCATTATAGCAACCCATGTAGAGCTCTGTGTTATATATTGTAAAATAATTGGAGACTGAGGTGCAAGAATCACCATTAGATGTTAGTAGAAGAGGTGTTCATGTGTTCTTGTATTTGTTGTATTCTACAGGTCTATATCTTATCATTTAAATTGTGTTTTAACCCACATAAAGCAACTAAGTGGTCAGCCAGTGGATGCTTTGAGATCCAATTGCTTATAATTCCACTAGGTGGTGACTGCAACACACTTATCATTTACTCCAGAGCAGTTTTTTGAAGTTTTTTTTAAATTTCTAAAAAACAAAAAACAAAAAGAGAGACATATCGTATAGAATATATTGCCGTTTTCTCCATACTGAGGAAGACAGATTTTCCCCACTCTGTTTCCTGTTTAAACATATACAATAGCAGAGTAACAAGACACTAATCTTCCCTCATGCTCCCTCTCAGAAGTTGGCACTACTGTGGATTACTGAAATAGGATTCCGCCTTTGATCAAATGGAGTTTAGAGATGTCTTATACTCCACATCAGAAACAAAGTTTATGAATTTCAGCTCTCAAAGTGTACAAAACTACAGTGTGCATATGATGTTTAACGGCAAAGCTGATTAAAAATGCCCAGTCTGTGCTGTGCTGTGATATTTTTGTCATTAGCAGCGACAAGATATATGATGGGTGCACCTCTCAGAAAAAGTGAGATTTTACACACAAAAAAAAAGTTCCTCTTTGGCTTTTTGGTTGTGTTAATACAGTGAGTCAACTAGCCAATTACTCATGTCTCATGTCATTATTTTCATTGTCATTTCAGTTCACTTCTGCATGATATTAATCAGAGCATCTCCAGACATTTTCACAGATAACACCAGCAGCCGTGGAAGATAAACACCAGCTTTTTTTAGCTGCCTACCAGACTCCAAGGTGCAATTACCATTAGTTCACATACTAGCCAACACCATCTGTGCACACACTCTTATGCACATGTACACTCATGCTGTATGTCATGCAGGCAAACATGATTCACCACACAAACACACACACACACACACACGCACACACACACACACGTGTCACACCATATGCACCTATGTGCATTTTACATAACTCATCAACATCATGTTGAACTTACACATACATGACTACATCTCTTTCTTAGGGTTGTTGGTTAAATTAGCTCTTGCTAACTTCATCAGTCCTGACACAGAAGAGAGGCCAGTTAATGCTGCTCTGGTAAAAGTCCCTGGGCATGCAGATAACATATTGGGGATGTCAAGAAAACTCTGGAGGCCTATAATGGCCTCACAGCTCCATTTCAAACCTGGTTAACCTTAAGGGTTATTTATCACTGGGAGGGTCACTGGGGGGCACTTAGTATTTACTGCAGGAAGCCACCTTCATCACCATCCACTGGGTGCTTACTTTGGTGGCTGTAAACATACATCAACCCTGGATAACTACTTGATAAAGACCAGAATATTTCACCGAAATCTAACTTTTGAACTGTTGCAAAACAGCCATACATGTTGGCAGCCAAGTTCTTTCTTGGTATCCCAGGAATGCATCAGGATCATTTCCATAAGTCTACGGTTGGGTAGTAATGGTTGGGTAGTAATGGTTGTGAAGCAACGTATTCAATGGGCCACAGCCAACTGATGGGTCCCCTGAATGGGACATGTGAGGACTTCAGAGAAGGCTGGAGCCCTCCTCTCTTTTTCTCTTTAGATTTGTTGCCTTTTTATCCGGAGTGTCTGTCTCCCGGAACAAACCCCGGAGCCTTCAGATGTAGCTAAACGATAGAGAAAATGGGCAAGCCCAGTTTATTCAAAGCTGATTTCATCACGCCCATAAATCTCTGAGAAATCAAAGCCCAACTCATACCCGCCCCTCTCCACTCCCTTTGTCTTGCTAATACACATTAGAGTGCGGCTGGCTGCCCACTTTGACGGCAGCCCGGACAGGATCTGGGCAAAGTTGCAGATGTGGAACCTGGAGGCACCTTTGACCCATGACCCCTGCCGTTAAATCCTGCCACTAGCGTCCGCCTCAGACCCCTGTCATGCACAGGAATCTCCCAGCTCCATTTCCTGCCTCAAACTGCCTAAAACTCTCAGGGAGACATGGAGATATATAGGATGAAGATTTCAAGGGGAGGAGAGACAGCGAAACTTGTTTTTACTCTTCATTGTGCACTTATGGCACATGGCCATTCCACTTTAATTATGAGTGCGAATAAAATCCCACAAACACTAAATCACCCATCCTTCATGCTCTTTATAGAATATTTCACAGAAAAGAGCACAGATGTGATACGTTTTCCCACAGGAGCAACAGAGCCAGAAGTTTTCATATTGTGCCAACTATAGAACGTAAAACTTCGACACTGCATATGGACGTTAAAAAAATAATATATTTTAAGCGAAGTTTTTGATTAAAATTTTAAAAACAGGGACACGAATGTGTATTCATTCGTCCCAAGTGACCCTGAATAATATTTGATTCAAAACACTGGTCCTGTAACTTGAGACTTAATTAAAACAGTGTGTCGTTAATAATTCAGTGCCAGCAGCAAGATTCAACCAGTCATAATTGTTGAGTAAGAAGAGAGGTGGTTGCTCGGAAAAAGAGGAGAAAAAAATCAATTATTCACTGCTATTTTTACGCACATTAAATCTGGTTATATAAATATCAGGGAGGAAGTTGGGAAGCGGTGCTAACATTTGGTGCCTCAATATGGTGTTTCCCTCTACATTGTGTATGTGTGTGCCTGTCCTTCTGTCACACACACACACACACACCTCATACACATACTTAAGACACACTCAAAAGCTGTGTGGCCACTAGCCAGCAACAAAGGCCTTCTAATCCAGCGCTGGTGGCTAACAAGGGTTTCTATACTGGTGTGACGAGGCTACTGAGGCAAACATTTCTCCTTTAATTATACAACAGTGAGTCGGAGAGTGTCTTGCTGCTCTCTGGTGTTTCAGGCCTGAGCTGAACTCCTCCAAATTAGAGAGCAGTGTGACAGTGCCGAGATGCATCACTGTGGGGAAACAAGGAAGAGCAGTTACACGGTTGCTGATCCATTTATGGGCTTCAAATATGCTTCCCACATTTGAGTTGGAGATGAAAATATGCAGATAATTTGAGAGAGCTTGTGAGAGCTTGCACACACAGGCACATAAGGATAATTACACACAAAGGGGCACCCAAAATGATTTGAAAACATGATACAGTTGAGTGCAAAAAGAAGCCCTTCTCGTCACACATAAACGAAGGGGCAATCATCCCGAAATGAAGATATTAAATGTATTTGATCATTTCATCCATGAACATGAGAATGTGTCTTCGCTATGACACAAGTGTCTTATTAAGCACCAGGCAAGTGCTCAGTGGTTCACAGTTAGAAAGATTCAGAGGGTGACAGTAGAGAGAGAAATCCGCCTGTATAGAATTTATTCATTTAGATGCATCTGCTGCATGTAAATCATTCGGTGCAAATCAATTTAAACACTCAGAACACTTTTTGGCACATTCAGTTGTGAATAAAACACATTGGCATCTTGTCAATATTTGAATTTTTATATATAAATGCATACATAGTTAGCAGATCCAATTACAGCCACTCATCTGTCAGTAAGCTAAACAGGCCTGAGCGGTGGATGTGATATCTGCTGGCAGATCAAATGAAGGATGGCGGTCGTGGCCCAATCAGGGGTCAAACTGAAGTAGCTGTGTTATTTCAACCTCACTGACCCTGGCCAGTGGCCTCAGTTTCCCCGGTGGATTTGAGACTGGATGGGGAGTTGAGACCGGCTGAGCTCTAGGTGTTTGGAGTGGGTGTCTTTGTTTGTCTTCCCAGCCTGGACGCCTTTCTCTGATGACTGATGATGAGAGTCCTGGTGGCCACTCGGGTCTGGAATAAGGAAAGCTAGAATTACACCCTTAGCAAACACTAGCCAAAGTTCAGAAAAAAAAAAGAGGTGAGATGGCTGCTTACACCAGCTCAAAGCTTCACATCTACAGACACACACACACACCTACACACAAGGTAAATGCATTTGCTAGTTCCCAAACACTGGCTATCTGCTCGAACAGGCAGCCAGTTTATACCAGGATACCTTTCTTATCTGACTCTGTGGCTATTCTAGTGGGTCACGTCCTCAGCAGTAAAATGTGGATCACCTGCATCCTGTGATTGGATGTTCCTCCCTCTTCCTCTTCATCCTCAGATCACTACAAGCTAGGTTAAGCCTATACCAAACTATCCTCATTTGTCATCAGTTGAAAAAATGGCTAAGTCTTGTGGCATGAGAGTCCCACGTTTTTTTATTTTATTGTTTATATATAAAAAAAGCGGGTCTGCTATTGCTATGCTGCAGCTGCAAATTTGTTAATGGCCAGGTCCAGTTACACCATTAAGACCAGCCCATGAGCTACACACTTTGTTATTGTATGTTTCAATTGCTTCTGTGTGTTTTTAGCTGCTCTTAAAGTGACTGACATAGATGATTATTCAATGACTGACTGAGTATAACAGCTAAAAAGCTATAAAGACTATGTTCTTCTCCATTGGAGCAAATTGTGTCCTTATTTTAATGAGAACTAAAGTAGCAGAGAGAGATTATTTTGAATCTGCAAAATGAACTCTAAGGATGTATGAGTAAGAATTCACTATTAAGGCTTTAAAGAGTGTTGATGTAATAGAGACTTGGCAATGTAAACAGCACAAAAAAACCTTTTTAAAGCTGCTGGCAGTCTAAATGTTGCTATCCCATAGTTAACCCTGCCAGTGAGAATGTTCAGACACCTAAACATTAAGATAGAGAGTCAGAGAGAGGGGGAGAAATCCCTGCTCCGAGCACAGATTCCTGGTTCAGACGGGGTTAACAGGTTCCCCTAAATGTCTGCGTTGTGCAAATATTGACAGTGACTTCATCGTCTCATCTAATGACCTGGTCCATGTCTGATCTCTCCTCCGGTCACATTGACTACAGCCCAAAGAGCCCAAACAGCTGCTGTGCGATCACTTACTTACTTACTGCCCTGCCCTGAGCAAACCCAGACCAGCCTGGATACACTTACCCACATTACTAATGATTACCCAGAATTCCTGAAGCATAAATGGAAGTTTTAGGGTTATATGTCAGATTGAAGTCTGAATGGATGTTTATTGTAATTATCCATCATGCATCGCCTTGAAAACAATCTGAGATCAACTTAAATGGGAAGTGTGCAACAAAATCTTTTGCTATTAAATAGATAATGATATTATTGTGGCTGTGGAGGGACATTATTTAATTATCTGAATAATGTAATCTCAATTCTGCCACTACATTATTGAATAACAGGTCTCATTTTAAATATTGTAGCAAGTTAACATGAAATATAATTCAATCAGTCTCACATTTCACATAAACAATTAGAATGAATTATCAAAGTAATTCAAAGTTAAGTAAGTTTATAATACCCCACTCACTTGAAAACAGAGAAATTATTTGTTGAAAAAACGTTGCTTTGCCCTGGAGAAATGTCTTCCTGCCTCTTTTGGAAAACAACACATTTTCTATTATACAGCTCATGTCAAAATAACAGTTCAGAGACAAGCCAGGTTAATTCAAACGTGTCTAAAGTGCCTCTTATTCAATTCCCATATTGATGGTGTCAGGCAGAAAAAGTGCCCCAGGCCCACACAAGGCTGTGAACCCTATAAATGTGTTTTGGAAAAGACTGAACTGGTGAGTGAATTGTGGTTAGAAAACACTTAAACACTTTTCAACAAAACATGCCTCTCACAAAAACAGGCGCACCCTCTGCACAGCTGGCATGTACCTCATAACTGCCTGGCATTATCCTCACTGGCTACTAGGATATGGATTGTAAATGAATTCTATGCAGCTATGAACATTTACTGTTTATAAAGGCATGAAAGTATAGAGTTAGAAGTGGGTCATCCCAGAGCAGGTTGACACCTGGCATGGCAGCCTCTGCCATCAGTGTATGAATGTGTGTTTGAATGGGTGAACGTCGGCATGTGTTGTAGAGCGCTTTGAGTGGTCGGTAGACCAGAAATCTAAATTTTTCTACTATAATATGCAAAGTTCTAAGGAATAGTTTTATATTATCTGATAACAAAAACTTCAACCCTCAGAATTCCTTTAGAAGTATAGAAGCAATTTCTTTTCCTTTTCAGCTAGTAGCAGAAAACAATGGCTGTCCTCGATCCTCGACCCTTTTGCTGAAAGAAGCACAACCTAGATAACTTCTATTGATTCATCCAAGAAAAAAAAAGCCCATCTCTCTATGTTCTCAGTGCAGTGCAAATATATACAATATGACCCAGTGCCTATATTCATAAGTACCTTTAATGACTTCCATTAACCATTGTTACTTAAAGCATACAAAGAATATATCTATTTGCTGATTAAAAAGAGCACAAAGTGAAAAAAGTTAAACATGCTGTCAGACATACAGTAGCTCTACTAGATATCCTGCTGGCTTTGACAGAAGTAACACGTGCTTTTACAGCTCCATTGGCACGCACTGTAATGAGACTTTTTCGTATGTGGCTGTCAAGGTGTCAAGAAGGCTTTTAACAGCTCCAAAGTTCACACCATATTTGCTGTGTCGAGTCCACCCCCACCTCCCCCCACCCCCCTCCTACACACCCCCACATCCCTTTGACATATTACCAGTGGTGGAGCAAATATCAACACTAAACTTCTGGATCATAAAAAGCAGGATTCATGAGAGGAAGCTCTGGGTTAGCCAGGGGTAAGATGAGGATTTGTTTGCTGTAAAGCCCGGGGTGGAGCACAGCGGTCAAGTACTGACTTGATACGGCCTCAAAGCTGTACATCATCCCAGTGAAGCACAACAACAGGTAAGCAGTTAATAAGTCATCAGGGGTCATATTACACACTTCACCTTCTCCAAAAATGTTTCCGCAAATTTGTCAAGATAAGAAACAATCACACAGCATGGAGAGGTAAATATAATGTGACATGAAGATTGGCCTCGGCAACAGTATACCGTATGTGCTGGATTACTCCCTATACAACTCAGCACAGTAAACACTGATGAGAGCAATCATTTCTCTCTCCAGTGTCACCTTAATCAGAAAGGTCCATTGATTCCCAGACTGTGATAGGAGGACTATGCAAGGACAGGACTGTATGTCACACGTTCATACCTCTGCCCCCTATTTCCCATGGGCGCAACAAGCATCGTAAATCTGATCCAGCCATAAAACTCTGCCCTCAACTAAGACAAACATTTAGAGGTAAACACAGGCACAAACACACGCCACACGCAGACTGGTTAGCCTTTTAAACCTTATCTCTTTATCAGGACTATTATGAATATGAGTTGAACATGGACTCATAAAGCCTTTCATAAATGTTACGATTAAAAACAAGCAGAGTGTACAGCTGTACTATAAACACAAACACACTAAGCTCATTTCATGTCCAGTGTGTGTGGATTTACAGGGGGCTGGACCAGCCTCATGTTCAGTCTGTAAGGGTTCACTGGTTTTTCTTCAACCACTTCTTAAGACGAGTGGTGAGTGGAGCTGACCGACTCTGGCAGCTGCGGCTCACCATACTCTGACTGATCTTAGTGCAGCTTGCTAAAAACTCGAAGATGCCGCAGGATGCTTTTTGTGGGCAACATGAAGTTAG
Source organism: Scomberomorus guttatus (assembly GCA_038419695.1). Classification (NCBI taxonomy): domain Eukaryota; kingdom Metazoa; phylum Chordata; class Actinopteri; order Scombriformes; family Scombridae; genus Scomberomorus; species Scomberomorus guttatus. The sequence continues at coordinate 11,528,208 of CM076459.1, forward strand.
TTTTGACAGGGTAACAAATGCACCAGAAATGTGAATTGTCAAAACCGCTGGCAATCGAATCAAAAATCTAATCAATTTGACTGTTAAAACAAAATGTCCTACACAGAGCTATTAGGTTTTGATTTGTTTTTTAAGGGTATTTTTTGGGCTTTTTTTTTTATTTTTTTGCCTTTGTTTGAGCGGGTGGCTGTGAAGGATGATGGGGGGGCACAGGGCAGGGAGGGGGAGGGGTTGTGGCGTGCAGCTGGGGTCCCCCGGCCGGGAGTCAAGCCATAGATGTTACGGTTATGTGGTGTGTGCCTTAACCATTACGCCAACGGGGCGCCCCTTTTAATAGCTTATTACCACCAAAATGGGAGACTGATATCGCTATACCCCTACATTAACCAAAATAACTTACCCTAACCTCAACCAAAGTAACTTTACCTAATGTTAACCCCCCAGAAACAAAGTAAGTAACAAAACCACTGTGGTTTTACAATAAAATATGACATTAATTCTCATTGGAAATAATTGTGCTTGTTGTAGTAAATCATACAACTTGCCATGATAAAATATTGCATGAATTCATAATCCAAACCCCCTACAATTTCTGACATGATGTACTGTGTGAACCCCAGGCTACTGCTAAACTTTGACTTGAATTTGTGCTAGGTGCTGGAATAATAGCCAGTGAGTAGCAAGGAGGAGGATGAGGGCAGTGCAGCCATGTCAGCTATTATACTGGCTTCAATTTAAATTAAGAAAATGATGGTGTGCACTTGCTTCCTGTCTTAAGAAGCTTTTTGAAAGAGTAATTGCTTCAGACCAGGCTCATACAATGTAGGTCAGATATTGAGCTTTATTTTAGTCTGTTCATTATTTGCAGGAGGAGAGGAGAGAGGGAGCAGAGGAAAAGAGGAGAAAGAAAGAAAGCGAGAGAAAGACCTTTGAAAGGAGCAAAGTGCCTCTGAACTTTTTGAGCTGCAGTCATGCTGTCTCTGGGTGGAAGTTGAGTTCTTGATGAGCTAAAAGCGATTTTTCAAAGTTCATAGAGCATGAAGCCATCTTTAAAGCTGACAGGTCTTTGATCCTACGGTTTGCCATGATTTGTTTCTGATTAATGTGGAATTTGGTCCTTTCACTCATGTGGACACATCCCCTCCTGTTAAAACACACACACGCGCGCGCACATGCACATACATATGCATTCATCCTTAGCTCTAACTCCGCTTAAACACAGTCACACAGCACTGAGAGACCAAATGAGAGAGAAGCCAACACACAGCTGACTCCAAAAAAACTGCATCCCAGCAATGGTGGGAACACAGCCTGTTTTCCTCTGGTTTAACTTACTTGGAGAACAAGGAAAGAAAAATGTCACCAGGCAAAATGTAAAAGAATAAAAAACACAGGAAAAGAATTTGCAAAACAACGGATTAGTCACTATCATACTACTGAAAAGTGGTTTCACCAAGAATTTACTGCATAGTGTATAAAATACTGCAGTTCGAGCCAGGCCACAGTAAACAGATGATTTTCCAGGCGGAATATTAGAAACATTACATTTCATTTTATTTGCCTTTAGATATAAAATACATGCTCACAGGGCTGAGAGGAAATTAGAATTTCAACACTTCTTCTTTAACCACACTGGGCTGCTGAACTTCATGCCCCCTCTGTCTCAGTTTGATGGAAGAGGGAACTTATTTTAACAAAGTATTCCTGATCCTGACCTGCCAGTGGCATCCATTACACTATGCATCCATTTTCAATCTGCTTGCTATGGTCAGGGTGAAGGTGATAAAAAAAAAAGCAAGCAGAGCAGCCTGAAAGTCCTTTTTATCAGCAACTTCTTCCACTTGCTCCTGGGGATTCTCAAGCCCTTCCCAGCTGGCTTGGAACCCCCAGTCTGCCTGAGGTGGCCATGCCAGCAACATCTTCAAAATGGGGTATCTAGGTGTCCATACCACCTCATTTGGCTACTTTCAGTGTGAAGGCAAAGAAGGAGTACTTACTCCATCATGTAGAGTGAGAACAGCTATCCTGCAGAGAAACCTCATCTCAGCCACTCGATCCTGTTCTTTTAATCACGACCCAAAGCTTGTGAACATAAGTGAGAGTTAAAGATGAAGACTGAACAGTAAATTAAGAGCATTGCATTATAGCTTGGCCTTCTTTTCCAAATCACAAATTGATACAAATCTGTTGGCACAATGTCCGAGAGTCTTTATAAAAACACTTTTGAATGAGTAAATCAGCAAAATTTGCTTACAATCAGCAAACAGCAACTATCATGAGTAATAAGTCATAAAAAATAGCCACATGCAGCCTTTTCTGTCTATAATGCAGTCATGACAATGATAATAGTAACTGTATCAGAAGAAATAATAATACAGAAATAATTGAATTAGTCTGCCCTGTCTCTCCTAATATAGAGCATGTCGCAGTCCCCTGAGCCATGGGTCACTGGTTGGTGGTTGGTGACCAGAGAGGGATGCAAAGTGTTTGAAGTTAATAAGTGGATGAGCAGAGATAATGTCCCAGTGCTGTAAATGTGGGATGACATCAACTCGAAAGTGTGTGTGTGTGTGTGTGTGGTTGTGTGTGTGTGTTTAAGCAATGAGGACATGAGTTACAAAGCCAAACCATCCAACCACCCACCCACCCACTTTATTACCCCTCCCACACTTTCCTCTCAGTGTGCTGTTGAAGGTTGCAGCAGTGGCCAAGTGAGGAGAGCTGGAGCTGGGCAGGGAACAGGATCGAGCGGGTGGTCGTCCGCAAGCTTGTGCTATAAAACATCTCTCTGTGCATGAGGTTAGGAAATATGCTTGGCCTCAAACTGGAAAGGGACCAGGAAACTGTAGTCAAATTTTTTCAACTATATAGCTTTTAACTCTTTCTGACCCACATCCCAGCATGACCCTAACAACCTCACCTTGACTCGAAACACGTCCAATCTTGATAGGAGAGAGGGTCCTGCTGGCTCATGGCTTGCTTTTACCCATTCAAATGATAAAACCCCAAATGATAGCTGGCAAGTCCCAGAACATCCCCACAGTATGGTTAACCACAACTACAGTCATATCCCTGTCATAATTAGTGACAACCATGATGTTAAATATAAGAGCTACAACTTTAGAATTCATAATAACATTATCTACATTAAGCCATCCTCTTTTCTTTATCCCACTTTGCAAAATATTACTTTAAATGTTGGCTTTATTAACATTAGATCACTTTCTACTAAATCACTGCTTATTCATGACATGACAAGTGTCACATGAATGAAGAAGAAGTGGGGGCATAGCTGCTATGTATGACTCCAGATCATTAATGATAAATCCAATCAACACCACTGTTTTTATGTCCTTTGATGCTCTCTAACTTACAATTATTGTATATAGCAATTCTACATCAATGACAGCAAGGAGCTGTAGCCAGGGATCAACGAGCTGTGGCTGGGGAGCAAAGTGCTGTGGCCAAGGATCAATGACTTGTGGCCAAGGAGCAGTTTTGTTGTGAAATGTTGTTTTGCACTGCAGTTTTGTTGTGAAATGTGTGCTTATTACCACCTTTGGACTACAAACAGAAAAAACAAAAGGGGTAAGCTATGTTCTGCTGTCACTCTGGAGCTTGTTTTCTGTTCCTTTGTTGAGAAAATAATGTTGTTCTAACTGTGTGTGTCCTCAGAGTGGGTGACTTGTCATTGCGGGGGTGTTTGGTGTGAAATCTGTAGTGGTTGACAGAGGAGGTTAGCTGTCTCATTAGCTGGAGAGCTAATATCTGCAGGGTGTTTCTACTCGGATAGCACCTTTTTTGTTGTGGTTGATGCCAGTTGTTTGTTGACGTTAGCAGGAAAGAGGCAAGGCACTCAGGGCCGTGCAAAAACATCACCACATTCTATTACATCGCCTAGAAAGTTATATTGGTCTCACTGACACTGCTCTCTCCTAATTTAGATTATACTTGTCTGACAGATCTCACTGTTCATCAGACTATAAGAAGGTCAGTTATGGTGTGCCACAGGGATCTGTGCTCGGTCCTATTCTTTTCTCTATGTACATGTTTCCCTGGGTATATTAATCAATAGTTACAAGTTAGGTTCCCAATTCTATGCAGATGATACTCAGTTTTACATCTCCATAAGCCTGACACCTGTCATCAGCTGGTGAAAGTGGAAGAATGCATATTAGAATTTAAACGATGGATGTCTTCTAGCTTCCTTCTTTTAAATTCTGAGAAAACTGAAATGATAGTTCTTGGTCCAAAGCAGATTAGAAATACATTCTGTGCTCTCACTCTGTACATAGCTGGTTCCACAATTTCACAAAATTTCTCAGTGTCCTATTTAATCCTAATCTCTCCTTTGAAGAACATATCAACAATATTACAAAGACTGCATATTTTCACTTACAAAATATTGCCAAGATTCAGTCCATTCTTTCCATGGCTGATGCTGAAACACTTGTTCATTCATTTGTCTCATCTAGCTTTGATTATTGTAATACACTTTTCTCTGGTTTACCTATTCAACTATTAGCAAACTACAACTTGTACAAAATACTGCTGCTAGGATATCAACCAAAACTAGAAAATTGGATCATATTGTCCATGTTCTTATTTCATTACATTGGCTCCCTGCTAGATCTGACTTCACGATTCTACTTATTAACTTATAAAATATTATACAGACTTGCAATATCTCAAAATGCTGGTCTCCTGACTATTCCTATGCCTTCTCTTACCAAACCCCTCTTCTTTGAAATGGTCTTCCTACCCAAATTTGAGAGGGTAGCTCAGTTGACTCATTCAAAAGTGAACTCAGAACACATCTTTTCACATTAGCCTTCAACCTCACTTAGTCTGCCCTAAATACTAAACTACAGTTATCCAACTTACACTCAGTCTATGTGTGCATGATTACGTATATCTACTGTATGGAACAATTTTTGTATATTTATGTGTTTTCATCTGTATCCAGATATGAATGTTCATGAGTCTTATGTACATATTGTATATTGTTGTTTTTTACTTCACTTTTTTTCTTATATATTTTTAAATATTTCAAATATACTGTTTAATACTCTATATGTAGTACATATGTATCTCACTTCTATATGTTTATATATTTTGCTAATGTTGCTCGTTACTGTTTTTATCTTATGTACAGCCCTTTGCGGCATAGTTTGTGATATCGGGTTATAATAAATTTTGACTTGACTTAAACTAACGAGGTTTCTTTTGGATGTAATATTTCTGACTACTTTATTTCCTTCTCCATCCTAGAGGTGCTGTGGTACTCTTTTATCTTTCCATCGTCACAATGCAACACAATTAAATGACTCTTATCAAACAGCAGCACCAAGGTGACCTTATTTTTATTTATTAATAGTTTTCACTACCTCAAGCACTAAATAAAATGGAGAAACATTTCAGAAAAGGGTTTAACACAAACCATACTGTAACCATCATTTATTTTCAATAACCATACTCTTTTCCCTAACTTTAACCATTGTTGCCATATATTGTAGAAAGTGAGAATGTGAAAAATGTTGCCATTGAAAGTAATCCAGGGTTTTGCAGAATTGTCCAATATTTCGTCCTTGTCTGGAGATTACAAACCGGAGGATGCTAACCTCTTGAATCCAATGCTGTTTTTCAAACCCTTTATGCTAAATGCAGAGTCACTACATATCTCAAGCAGGCACGTCATGTATTTTTTATTTTCAGGTTTTGTTGGCTTCTCAGAAATGCCATTGTTTGCCAGGTGAGTGGCACTAAATAAACACAGATTTACAAATTTTCAGGCAGTTTGTGTCCAGATGGTTAAAGGGGTAAAAGTCGACCAGAACAGATCCTGATGTTCGTTCTCTTTCACAATGTGGTATTTTAATCAAAACAGAGATAGTCAACACTAACTTGAGTGTCAATGCCAGTAATAATCCGAAAGTCCTTTCTTTGATGAGTTACTTTCTCTTGAACTGTTTATGACCCCTTACACAGGCTCTGACAAGTGAGAAGAGATTCTGTGAGAGAGTCTGTTTATAAAAGATTGCTGTTATACTAGATCCAAAGTATTTGATTGAAATAAACCTTGATGGGTCCAGAGCCTCACTTTCTCAAACTAGCACAGCGGCACGCAGCACCCTCGGCATCGCTGCTGATGTAAATGTAACACTTACTGAAAAGTTAAATAGAAGGTGACACGCCAAGGAAAACAACAGCCATGATGGAACAAAGACAGTTTTTGCCCTATAGATGGGATGGATGACCTAGATAAAGCTCTCTCTTGTGGCAAAGGCTGAAATTAATTCCATTCTGCAACAACCCTCATGTCCCAGTAGTCAGGCTGAAACATAGGCAGAGAGAATGGGAGCATCTTGATTGTGCACATTGTTACTCCAAAGACTTTGAGTCATCATCAACAATACATTTCCACAGCTCTGTAGACACTGGAGATGTTGCTGATACTGGGAGAAGCCTCCAGCAGCACCCACGTTTGACATTATACAGAGTTTCGCCGGTGGCTATGTTGCGAGGCTACAGCAGAGCAGCTTCATTGTTCCACGAGAAAAGGAAAGAGAGAAGATCAGAGGAGGTTCTATAATAGTTCCTCGACATAACTTCGACCAGCTGGTGTACACCCACAGAATGGAAAAACTGGGCTTTGGGATTCAGCCTGTTGTCTCACAATGTGACTAAATGGAAGTCATCAAAGTGAAAAACAGTGGAGAGTAATGTTTTGAAGGAATTGCAGGATAATTGCTGGAGCTTTTAGATGTGGTGCGATGTAGCACAGGCTTGAAAATGGAGGGAAAGAAGAAGAAGAGTGGGAGGATACCAGGGCAGATTCCTGGTAGTTTGGTGGATTCTTATGTGGGGGGAGGCTTGACTTGGGATAAATTCTTTGGCAGCTCCAAGGTTTAGCTAAATTAATGAGTTTGTTCAGTATAGTATGCAGATAAACCATCAGCATCTGTGTTTCTCTCATATTATGACGTTTTACCTTCCTGCCTGTTTCGACATGTAGCAACAACTTGTCTCAAAAGAGCAAATATAGTAGTGGAAAAAGAAATGAGAGCTTGTCATCTCAGTGACAATGAGTGACAGCAGTCCCCTGATACCATGGCAACACAAGGAATTTTACTCAATAGAGCCCATGACGAATCAGGACCTTGATGTTCACTGCTTTCCAACAGAGGACAGCAGGGGGAGGGAGATCAAGGACAGAACTCATTCAGATCAAGAATGGTAGCTTTGTACAAGAAATGAAATATGATAGCAAGAGTGGATTCTATCCACATTGGAAATCAATTTGATGCCTCCTGAATCATTGCTGCGAATAAGTGTTTGAAAGTGTGAAGAGTGCAATGAAAAAATGGTTTTACAGAAGGCTGTCAACATGTATATAATTTCCGCTAACCCTTTGTAGCACTTAATGCCCAATGAAGAGTGTGATAGAAGACCAACGTCACACTCAGCATGGTTTGCAATATGCTGGACCGTGTTAAGACTGAGAATAGCACAGCGTTAAAAGAAAAAAAAGCAAGGGGCTGCAGTGGTGTTGCTACAGGTACCGAAAGAGAAAAGAAAATATCATCCCAGAAGTGAGTTTTTGTAATTTTCATTCAGTATTATACAATTCAATTTGGAAAATGAAAAGTTTTTGTTTTTCTATTTTGTACTGCTTAGCCTTCCATGGTTAAACAATGCATTTACGTTCATAACATAGGATACAGGCCATCTTTCAGCACTGGTGAACCTGATAGTGAAGATTGTTAGTGGAAAAGTTCTGCACACTCCCATGAGATACATTCACTGAGCACCTAATCAATATGTTTTGCACATGCATAAGGTGAACAAATGCAGAAATCAGAAAAACAGAATTTTTTTTTTAAATTATCTACTTCACGATGAAACCAAGAAAACACACAGTCATTTTCCTTTTTATATGTCCACACAAAATGGAGAAACCCATTAATTTTATCCATTAATTTGTTTTTCTGTGTTCCAGATTGAATGAAATAATTGAATGAACGGATGATGCATGGACCAAAGTTCATGGTCAGGTCTTATCTGATGCCAAGACACTCTTGTTTTTCTAGTCCTAGCAGTATTTTCCAACATTGTAAAATTAATGAATAATCAGGGTAGGAAAAATGTTCTATAACAGTAGAACTGCTAGATGTGCAAATGCAGGGAGTTCACAACAGTTGAGCCTGCAGTTGCTGCAACTTTTTGGCCAGTATTACTGTCAGGCTGAATACAGCTGAGGATAACACAAACCAATAATTGCTAATTGATGGATTTAGTTTTCCTATTGTGGCACCCAGGGGCACCTTAACATTACTATAGACTGGCATTTTGGAGCTTGTAAGTACTTGTAATTAAAGTACATTTAATGAGGAGTTCACAAGGACACTACATGTTTTCTTGGTGTTTTCAACAGCTGCTGTCACTACAAGCAACGACGATGCACTCGGCTGAAAGTCGCCAGTTAAAACGGTCGGTTCAGCTGCTGATGTGTTCATCTCATTGCCCACAAAATCAGTTCTGCCAAAAAGTCCTCCTACAAGTCCATGTGATATTTTTGTTGTCCTTTTCGATGTCTTTACTTTGACAAGCAAACGCAGCTAGCCATTGAGCCGGATGAAACCTTTGCTGCTGCACCGTGCCGCCATGTTCAAACACTGCGTAATGACGTAAATCATGTTTATTACAAACACAGGTATCTTACTCTCCTACATCATGTTTACTGTGTGATTTTGTTTTGTTTTGTTTTTTTTTTCAAGCTCATGTCTTGTGAGGCCCCTGGAGGCCCAAGGCCCAGGTCTTAAGCCTCGGTAAGCCCGTGCATTAAGGCGCCACTGGTGGCACCCATTATCAACAAAAATGTAGATAATACTTTACTTTAAAATCCTCTATTTAGCATTTAAAAGTTTTATTTATGTACAGTTTTTGTCAGAAATTATAACTTATGCTATAAAGACACATTTTCTATATAATTACAATGTGTTTTACTATATTGTCATTCATTATTAATCAATATACCAGCTTCCACGTATGGGTGCCCACACGCTTATATGTGCTAACAACTGCCTTAGAGTGTGTTATAAACCATACTACTTAGAAATGCTAAATAATTGTTAAAAGTAATCTGAAATATATTTTAAAAATCTGAAATTATACTTAACATACCAGGCACATACTTAAGGCCTGCTGAAAATAAGCACCAGAAATCAAAAATACTCAAGAAGAGATAAGGGATGCGTTTATGTGGATGGGCGATAAACAGAGTCTGGTGGAGAGGCTGTCTTGGGAAATTCCCTCTTCCATTCTCCCTTTGCTTTAATTTCTGTTCAATCCCAGGAGCGGGAGTTTAATGAACCAATTAATTGCAAAATCAGATTAAATCCCTGAAAACCTTGAAATTATCTCTATGTGAAGTGTCTGATGCTAAAGGCACACATGGTTATTTTTTGCTGTAAAAACTCTGTTAAAAGCCAACAAGTCTTTGAGTCATAAACTCCCAGTATGGGTCCTCTCTATTCTTGTAGTGGCATAATGAAATGTTCCGCAACCTAACTTTATTAAATATAACACCATGAGGGGTTGTCTCTGCAATGGCCAGAAGGAGCTGTCCTTTATTCAGCAGCACTGTTAAAAATATCCTTATCTATGACACACATATGTACAGATAAATGTAACTGTCTGGTCCTGAGGCCAGCTTTACATAGCTCAGACGGTACAGTGCCTTACACTCCAGATTAGCACCAGCTAAAGGGCAAGGATCCTCCTGCTCAGCCTTTTCTGGAGGTTGCAGACAGACGACAGACCACGCAACAGACAGTCCAGGCTGTAATCCCACTGAGGGTCCTGCATATCCCTCACTCTTTAAAGTCCAAATCTTGGATTATAAAGGTGACATTGGTGCATAGAGAGCAGGGGGGCTATACACACCTCATTAGAGAGAAAGCAGGATAAGACTGGAAAAGCACTGAGATGTCTGAGCTGGGTGGGGTCACAGGTCACAGGCGGAAGAGCCTGAGTAACGTATATCCTGCTGATTTTCTTATATGGGTGCCATGTGGTTGATGTATGTATAAAATGATTTTAAAACAATGTGTGCAATCACATAAGATAAGCAAACTACATATGCTTTTTTGTTTGTTGTTCAGATATTCAGTTTTGTGCCACAATTCCAAAACCAAATTGGTTTTGCGATCTGGGACTAAGTGAGTGGCTATGCTGAGGTGGAGTGATAAAGTCATTATAATGGCATGCCACTGGGATTTGGAGAGGACTGGTCTGGCCTAATGGGGAGTCCAAAGTGGTACCAGGCAGGCGGGCGACTGCAACAAATAGTGCTGGGAGACCACAGAATGAACATTAACGACAGAACGGCCTGTATTGGTTAGAGGGAACGTCTCCCCTTATCCCTGCCCTCCAGGGACTCTCTGGTTACAACACGCGGATTTAACTGATGGTGATGCAAGTTCTAGTCCTCACAACATCACCGTATCAGTGTGTCTTCTGAACATTTTTTTCTTCTGTTTATATTAACATCGCAAAATGTAATCAAAATGAAGTATGAGAGAAGAAAAGAACTAGCAAAATAGTCAAAGAAAGTCTTAAAAACTCAAATTAACAGGCATGTTCTGTGCCATATGTGAAGCCCAATAATCTCATTTGACAAAGCCTGAAGCCCTTTGAGAGCTTTGAGGAAATCAGCTGTTTTGCATGATGTTAATTGTTTAAAGACAAAGAAGAAAAGGTTTTGTGCTCTGGACTTGTGCACTTGAACTGCAACAGAAGAATCTAGAGTAAACAAAATTCCTCCTGGGAACCCGACAAGACGAGAACATTTTCAAGTGGCATCTTAATACCAACAGTTTAAAACACTGACAAGCACTTGAAGTAAAGCTATGCTAATGCTCGAAGGCTAATTAGAGTCAAAGCAATTACTAAATCAAAAATGTGATTTAAAAGGTCTAAAGACTCTTTGCCCATCTGTTACAGCCCTTGATGAGCTAAAAATATGCCACAGATCAAGAACATTGTGAACACGAGCAGCATGAAAACATGTTAGAGACTTGATTACATTCACAGCTGTAATGCAAAGTGTGTTGAAAGGTAGTTAAATACTAAAACGACATTAATGTGAAAGTGAGAATCTACATTCTACAATCGACACAAGCAAATGTGATGGGATTTTAATACCATTCATTTTATTTTAGAGTTTATGTTGCAGTAAAATCAATACTTACTGTGTCTACAAAGTATTGTTAATGGAGCAGGCTCACTGTAACATACACTGTTACAGCATGTAACATTAAATTCTTCAGTGACATTATCACAAGGGTATTATTCACCCTGCTTGGCTTGTTCACATTCACAGATACTCAGCTGTAGCCTATATATTATAGGCTACAGCGCTAAAGCACATTTGAAGGTCTGCTGTATTGGAGCGGATGCCTGAGAAATCTGCCTTATTATTTTAAGGACAACGTGCAGAGAAACGTTTAGTTATGCTCTGTTATGACAAGTTGTTTTCAGATGCAATAGAGCATTCAATCCGCTCGATCCTACCAGTGAGGAGCTCATACAGAATCTGACAGCAGTGAATCCAGCTCTTAGTTTGCCCTGACAAGCCCAAGGTGTGGGTGTGTTACGCACAAATCAGCAATTTGGAGAAACATCTCATTCTCACCCGTGTTTTACTTGAAGTTAAGTAAATCTAGTCGGTCCCACACGACGCTAAGAAGCCATTTGGAAAAGGGATTAGATTTGGATTAGCTATGTCAGCACATATACATCAACTCTGAGTCTACTGTCTCAGATTAATGCTTGCCCTTCCTATCGGATTAGGATTAGGGTTTGGACAATGCAGAATAAAAGATTAAGAGAAGAGGCAATTGTTTTATTAACCACTAAAAACAAAGTTTACCTGAGAATGATTGTTCCCCTGGTCTTTTCTTCCCAATTTGGGTGCTCTGTAGATTTCAGAGATATTAGTTCTGTCCTAGAGATGAAGATTACACCGTGCTTGAAGATGAATACCTTCAGCTGCATCAGAACTGCAGCTCACTTACTGTCGATGACGCAACCAAATCATCAGTGCTGAGCATTTGGTGTTCTTTGACCTTTTCAAAACTTTCATGACCTTATGTACCTTGTATTTTGTACTCTGACATTAATTACATCTCATTATCTTCTGGAAATTTAATATTTATATCACCTAGTATCCTGGTGTACGCTGGAATATTGAGTTTTTGGTTTACTGTGGTTTACGCTGCAACAGCTGGCACCCAGGAGAGAAACACTGCTGTACATGGGGTACCTTCAGTTTTTTAATATACGTAGGTTGTGTGGATGAAAAATGATTTCCATGGCAATTTCCAGAACACAATCAAAGCTAAAAATAAATATAAATACATAGCATCAAAACAGGCTTAAAATCCTGTTTAGCTGTCACGTGCTGCCTAGCCTTGTGTCAGTTTTTGTATTGTATTGTATTGTATTGTATTAGTCAATGCAGATGTCTCAGTGGTGTCTATCTTAGTAAAAAAAAAAGACTGTAACAACATGATAGATTTAGATTGGCTATATTGGGAGGTATTTTACCTTCATGTGCCTCTGAGGTGTACACCATGTACTTGAGATATTTTTGGTTTAGATTCAGCCTGGCTCCTCGGCTCATGTCATCCCCTCAACCCTCCTCTCTCCCTCTAAGTTGTTGCATCTATTGCTGATGTCATATAAACATAAAAAATTATGAACCTCAAATGGTGATTTTAGAACTAATTCCTGAATAACTGACTTGACAGGAGTAACTCGGGCCACAATCAAATTAAATGTAGAGTGGATAAGTGAGTTGCAATCATTTCTCCAGGCAGAGAGCAAACATATTTAACTCAGTTCTTACATGACTGACATCTTGGCAACAAAATTGTAATGAGGCTACAGTTCATCCTGCTGCCTGCACCCAAACTCTGCATTTCTGTACATCTGTTCTCTAAACCAAACAGTCTGCTGCTGTATGATGTTTTATTTTCTTCACTTTTATTCAACAGCTCTGATTCTATTCCCCAGTGGTAGCTGCCAAGTGGATGTGTGAAGTCGCTTGATGCTCTGTGCTGCCAGGTGTCTATTTTCCTTGTCTTCCCAAACCTTCAAACAAAAGTCTCCCTTACAACAGCCTGGAGGGTTGTGTGCTAACAGCAATTCCCCAGTTGGGAGCCTAGCAATTACAGCACCCCTCCTCTATCCCTGTAATTGCAAAGGGAGCTGCTTCCTGAGCGATCAGACGGTTAGCCTGCCACCAGGGAGACTGGCTTCATCACCTCTGGCAGCCCCAGGTAAATGAGGGTGTTTTGCTGAAGAGTTAAATAAAGGTTGTTCATTAATAGAGCGGGGTGATTCATATCTCATTTGAACCATAACCTTTGCTCCACGACCTGCGGTGCCTCCATGAACGTGATAAAACATATTGGCAGAAGATACTAAATGTGTAACATACTGTGATTCTGTGATTGAATAGCATACCAGCAGCAGCATAAAGACATCCTGATTACTTGTGCTTCAGGTCATGGCTCAAACATGCAAATAGGAAAAAGTACTTTATGTTTATATCCACATAAACATGTTGAATGGTGGCTTGAAACCAGACCCCACTTCATATTGTGGAGTGTTAAGTGCCACCCAGGGAAATAAAGGAATGCCAGTTTTGAGCGTAATTTCTTTCCAGAGGAGAAACCTGACACTTTGTTGTGTGTTTGTGGGGGTCATGGCAACAAAACCCGGTTAAAAGTAGTTAACAGCACTGCGCTAATTAGCCTGTTAGCTCAATAATGTGCAAAATGGTGAATTACACACAGCAGTACACCTTTGCCTGCAGGGATCCGGAAATCTATTAGGTGGGGGAAGTGCATTAAAGAGTAGCACAAGTTCAGCATGTTAACAAGTAAAACAATGACTTCAATCACAGTTCTTTTAATATTAAATAGTAAGTACAGTAAAATAAATTTAAGACATCACAGAAACTGTATATGATTTTGGTGAAACATTTATTTCTTACTTCATTCAGTCGACGCCTCAGTCAAACCTGCTTCACTTCAATGTTTTAAAGTAATGCATACAGCAAAATAGTGCCTCTACAACAACAGGGATCATTATGGAATGACATCTGTTAAAACACTGACAAATGTGTATTTATAAAGGTTGAATAAAACTCAACCATACATGAGACTTACATCATTAATTTTGGTCCAAATTACGTTGTTTTTAAATTTTAAATCTTCAACTACCACTCAAAGTAGACAACAAAGATTTAGAGAAATGCTCATTTTCATGGGGCTGTCACTCTATCAGTTGAAATATCATGGCTAAGGGCATCATTAACACATCTAGTAACACCTGTGGTAAAACAGCTGTACAGAATGATCCATAAGAGCCTTTTTCAGAACAGATCAATGAATGTAAATGAATCGTATTAATAATGTTCTGTTTAGATCAGAGCCATAACTGATTGGGCATTATGAAGCGTGTGTAGCAGCTTTTTGGAAAAAGGGATAAAATCACCACAAAACTATTGGGGGGGACCCAGTATTGGAGCCCAATCAACATTCCTTTGTAGAAATGGTATAAATAGCGGTTAAGCCAAAACATTGCAGTTGAAAGTTATATTATTATATTAACTTGAAGTTGGCTCAAGGGTCAACCATAAACTTACTACCATTAATGGATCCATGTTTTATTGCGGTGCTCTGGAGATCAAGGCAGTGCCATCACTCAGGTCTAATTGACATGATGAGGAGCTATTACAGTATTGATCCACCTGGCAAGTGGCATTGGATCAGCTGGGGCCTGTATCGACCTGACTAAGTGAGTCCACGGACCTCTGAGGGTCAGGCAAATGTTACGGGGATATTACCAGTTGTTTGTAAAGTTGGACCTCATTCAGCTTAAAGTGAAGCAAAAGCAGCATTTAGGAAAGTAAAAGAAAAAGAAAATGAAGCCAAAATAATGTCCTGGTTTAAAAAAAAAAAGGATACTGACCTTGATCGTAATACCCGTAAAAACATTGTGCTTTTAGGAACATGTTGGTGAGAACTGAAACAATAACATAACATGTGTGATGAGTCATGAATAAACCTGGTTAGGCAGCTTAGTGAGTTAATATCATAACAATAAATTATCATAAAATAGACTTCTGAACTTTTTACACATCCACCAAATACTGTACATACACTGTATAATAATATTTCCAGAATGATACAATTATAAAAAACACAGACAAGGGACCAGCATGAGTCTGTTGCAATAGATTTCCTCTCAGTCCCAGCCAAAGTCCTGACCAGTCATCTGGTAAAACTTGCTGTTAAAGGGTTTATAAAAGTCCCTTAGCCTCTGCACCACCTCTGGGTCAATATTAGGATGGGTCCTGCCTTTGGTTTTGCCCAGGCAGTGTGGCTTGCTGTTCCCCTCGGGTCTGTTAAGGCAGGGGAAGCCCTTTGCTGGATTAAAGTGGAAATGCTTCTCTGTGACCACCCTCCTGAGCCCAAGAAAGTCCTGAACGCGAGCCATCTCACCTGCAGGGTCGCTAATGAGACGTTCTCCGCTAACAAACAGCAGCTGCTCCATAGGGAAGTACTGGAGCCAGCGCTCAAGGTGCTTAGCATACATGCCAATTTGAACGGCACTCCAAGTGGTGTCAATCAGACCTGCTGACATGTTCTTAAAGGTCAGGGTCTCGAATGCGGGGATGTCCGGCTTCTTGGAGCGGGTCTGGGTGTAGTCTGAGATGGCTCGTGTGACAGGATCCCGGACGACTACAATCAGCTTTGTGTCTTTAGACATGGTGTAGATTCGAGCAGGGACCTCCTTGGTAACGTAGTAGCTGGGGGTCTTCTCCATGGTCAACTGGCCCTCTGATGACTTGGGCATCAATTCCCTGCAAAGCACACAAACACCGATTTACATTTGTGCTGCAGGCACTGTATTGCATATAAAAACAAACCTGTGCCATTGTATATTCTATTCTTCTTTGTAATGCCACCACTTTATAAAAAGCCAACAACTTACAAAAGCTCCCATATAGGAAGACGAGATTAACTTTGACAGAGTCTCTCCATGGCAGGTGTAAATACTGTCAGGCAGGAGCTAGTCAATCATCATCAGGAAGACAATTGTAGACATCATGAGCAACATTAACAGAGCCTAAGAGTGTACCTAAAGTGACAGCGACTGGTAGGTAGAGCAGGAGCCCTATCAATCATCTGTGATTGTGTGTGAGCACAATACACAGTTCATGACATGTTCTAAATACAAACCCTAAAGGGAGACATTCATCTCCTGCCGCTGCATTTAATCTACTTTAAGACCCCAGTCTTTCAAACCCCACAATCCTCACATTGAAATATTCCACACCTTCATTACAGTATACAAAGGACGGTTTAACTCTGAATAGGCAGTAATATGCCTCTTAATGTCATGCCAAGACAGACGACTTTGACTGCACCATTCGTCTCACATTTGTCGGTAATTTCGTGCAAAATGTTGAGAATTGGAAAAGCCTTGCATTCCTTAGAGGTAAATGCAAACCTTGAGAGCTGTCTATTCCCATAACTGCATATTCTTCTTGACCCTGGATGCCTCTGGTTGATCATAATATAGCCTGTTAACTGCAGCCCTGACTGGATAATGGCTAAAGTGAGCCAAGGGGGATTAGGACTAAGCCAAACATGCTAGAGCATTAGAGGCTGGTCGACTGCCTTGTTGGCTGACTGGGTGGCTGGCTTGTCTCTGAAGAGACAGGGGGAGAAAAAGATGGCCACAACAATGAGAGTCAATCATGAAGAAGTTTCTTACTCAAGAGATGGACATTAACATCTGTAGAGTCGAAGTTTGTGTGAGACTGTCAGAGAATTGTTCATTCGATTGCTTTATGAGTGACGATAATCTTATATGCTTTTTTTGAGGACTATGTTATGCAGGTACCTCAAGATGTTACAGAAAAGGGAATTTCTGCACCCTGCTCTTGCATTGAAGACATTAATGAATCAGTACATCAAACTTACATTTTGGCTCCTGCAGGCCTTCATCAAACAATGAGATCTCATGCAGATTCAGCATGTCTTCTACTGTAAATATAAGCAATGATGTGATGTCATGTGTTCAAAAGCATCACTCTCCAACATCAGCATTTTCAGTTATTACAGTATCTGGTAATGTATCTCATGTTTTGATAGTGAGCGGTTGATCTAAATTGAACAACGGGAAAGCAGAGGAGCCATGTCATTAAAGTGATTACCATAATTTCCAACCATCTGTTGGTACACACACAAGCTTCAAACCCTCCAAACCCAGCAGCTTTCATCTTACAAATTTATGTGGTGGAAACGAACAGAAAATGGTCTGCAAGAGTTTGCTGTGTAGAGCACTGGGAAAAGCTTTACTGATTATGGGAAAAGTAGGCATCACCCATACCTCATTAGTGTCATAAACACACAAGGGGTTCTCTTTCTTATGCAATTTCATCACCTAATGTCACGTGCTCTTTCCTGCCTTTCTATGGAGGCCTTGGGTCTTATACATTTATTCCATTTTTCTCTCCCTAGGTGCCTTAGCCAGCATTGTATGTGCTGGAAAATCCACAAACCTAATCAAGGTAATAGGTATGAGAGACACAAACAACTCTATCTGAACCCCCTGCAATTATCTCCTGCATCTCTTGGATACACACAAGCGGAGTGCTGTGGGCTTTTCTTGGGGCCTCAAGGGACACAAAAACTTACTACCAATCAAACTTTCCACTTAGTCCCAGAGCAAAACAATCTTTGTGAGAAGTGCATGCATTATTCATCTTAGCAAAGATAGAGCACGGGAGAACATCTCTGACTGAGCGAGGAGTGAGAGAGTCGCCTTAGGGGGGCAGATGTAGCAAGCAGTTTGTTCTGCTTAATAAACAATGTCGCCTGGAACCAATAGGTTTCAGTGCATCCTCATCTATCAATCAGCCATGCAAAGGCAGCATCATTCAGCTTCAAGATGATAAAAAAAAATAGTCCACTCTCCAGAACTGAACTGAACTGCTGAGTTTTACCCCTTCATGAATTTTGCATGTTTATATTTGACTTCATAAAGGTAAAAACGCTGCTTTAATCATCTAAGTGGGCCATAAAAGTCGTAAAGCAAGGAATCTGAGCTTTGAAGAGTTTCTACCTATAATTGGTGGTAATTTATATTGATGCTTGCGCATACACATAAACTTCCTCTGCCCTCTAACCTGTTCTGTTGAAATCACAGGAGAACAGCAGGACTGGGAAGATAACGGGAGGAGGCAGAGAGGAAGACGGTTAAGAGAATGAGATAAAGCAAGAGAGGAAGGAGTAAAGAGAGGATTAGATGGAATCGGGTTCACTGTTGGAGGATGGAGACTGCATAGGTTGACCCCCCTGACCCTGAAGCCTAAGTCAAAGTTTTAAGTCACTGCACTTCAGATGCCGTGTCTGCCTTCTCCTCCAGCAGTAGCACACAATAAATCACCCCTAGTACAAGCACACAGATATTAATCCGGGAGTGGTGTGTTGTGTAATTTGGCTGTGTTGTGTCTGCTGGGCAGTCAGGTGTGTCCATTAAAGCGGCTGCTGGGGAGACGGCGTTTGAAAGCTGCTGCCTTGTTTACATTCAGTGCTATCAGACAGCAGGTTCAAAGGTAGGAATTTACAACGTGTGCTTGGCTGCTGGATGATGCCCTCAGTAATGAGTTCACCAAAGTGCGAACAAGTACAGTTCAGAAAAACAAGACTTACATTTCCTGTACCCTGCAGTACCCTGCTCGACTGGCTCTAATTGGCATCTATATTTCAGCTTTTTAGACCCCTGTGACAAGAGACTGCTCAAAAAAGATCTCAGCATTATCTAATGTCATGATGAGTTCTAATCTTACATTGCAGCACTGAGAGGGGTTGAGCTAGTGTGAGATGAGAGGTGGTGGTATGCGGCCACTTAGAATAATCAGACCAATTTGCAGCGAGACAAGTTCCAGACAAAAATCAAAGGGGGAAGGATCTTTAGGGAAGGTGTTCACTGGCCTTATCAGCCCATCTCATCATGCGTGTGAAAGTCATCATTATCACGCTTTACACTCTGGACCTTCTGATGTGACATGGAACAGCATCGGGTATCTCATCGAGCGTTCCAGCACAACAATGATAGTGCAGAGAGAGCCTTTTTCCCATCCTCCATTATTACTGTCAGTATGCAGAACTCAAGGCCACCTGGCTGTCTGACAGAGACAGGCCCAGTTTGAAAAGAGGAGGAGGAGGAACAGCGTGTGAGCCATTCTGGTTTCCCTCACACAACTGTCACCCTTGCATTAACACATAACAATTCTGACAGTGGGTTGTTTATAGAACCGGCGAGCACTTTTTATCAGGGTGGTGGTGCCAGAAAAAAAAATCTTAAACCAATAACACTAAACCAGTCACAGTGGATGTTGATCACACTCCAGGCAAAAGTGATTATAAACAGCTATCAGGATCAGTAGAGGATGTATGCGTCGACGGCTCTTAGCTGCTACTTTAGCTGTTGTGTTAACATATACCTGTAGTCAGAGGAACTTTGGAAAAATGTAGCTGAATGGAGCCAGCAATATAAAATCGAGTGAGTTTCAGTGCATTTCACAAAGGTGGATGAACGCATAAAGGGGTTTATTAACAGGTGTGATGCTGACTTTAAAGATAAAATGATAGAAATAACCAAATCCAACAGAAATGTTATTTTCAAGAGCCAAGGAAACAAAGGAAGATGCTGCATCAGCCTTAGAAATGCAAGCCAATGGTGAACCAGCAGCACCACAATCCAACAAACTGTCCCTTCCAGCAATATAACAATGATGTAATGTAATGAAATTATAATGCTGTAGGGCGAAGAATGTGTTGGTATCACTAAATATTATACCTTCTCGTATTAAATATGGGCATTGTTAAGTTTGTCAAAACATCGCAATTACTATGTTAGAGTTTCCCTTTAATGGGCTTAGAAATCCATTCTTTGAATGAAATGTATGTTTCCAACTCATGCAGCGGTACAATTAGGTAATTCCCCACAGATGCATGCTGGTCTGAGAGGATCAGTAAAAGCAAACAAGAACTTCAAAGAAGCAAAACAAAGATGGCTGCGGCAGATTGGTGCTTTCTAAAGAAGCTCCTACTTGCTGTCAGGGAGTCTCCGCAGTGGAGAGAAGGATAGAGGCAGGAAACAACACATTCTCTCTGAAGATACTACAAAAGAGAGAGACGAGGAAGACAACAACTCAAGGGGGTATAATGGAGTGAACTTGTTTTGTTTCAGTGTTTCCAAAGTGTTGTAATAAGTGGTGCGGTTTGACAAACTGCCTCAAGCAAAAGCCCAGGGGGTTGTTGCAGCAAATTTAATCTTCAATCTCCAGAAAAGGGAGGGGTGGTGCACATTACCAGTACTGACAATCTAGTGGACTTATTCTAGGAAAACTAGTATCATTTGAGTCTTTTGGAAGAAACAATCTGATGACAGACAAGCAGGGTTTTTAAAGTGCGTTGTTGCATAGTTTATGGATATATTTTAGGAATGTTTGAAACAACTGCTAGCATGTGTGAATTGTTTCTCTGGAGCATCTCATTATCAACCCAGTTTTCCCTTCTTTTCCTGTCAGTGTGCTGACACATTAGTTTAAGCTGCGAGATACCTATATTGAGAGCTCTCTCACTTAAACCAATCCCCCTGTGTCCTTGCAACGCACTAAAAGCGTTGAGTAAGCAGAAAAGCCACTAGTGGACTCAGATGAACCGACTCTTGGGAAATGCAACTTTCCACACCGAGATCTCTGAAAGTCAACTTTCAGGCGAAAAAAGCTTAACTGTAGTGTTTGAGTCTTTTCTTGGGCAGGTTCCAGTGAATGCTCTTTCTGATGAACTCCTGCTGGGCTTCGTCAAAGGGCACTTTCACCCTTCTGAGCACATTTGCATACAAAGTGAAGGCAGAGAAAACATGTTTCACACTAATTGTCTGCTCTTTTATTGTCAGGGTTAATGCAGACCTCAGGGGTTCTCCAGCATCCCCTTTCATTGAGCTCCATAATGCTGTTGCGCTTTCCAAAGACTCACTTTAAATTTACTGCCCTTTATCTGCCACTGGCCTGCAGTAAGCTTCCCTGGGGCTCCGGGGAGGATTACGCCGTCTTCTCTGACACCCTCAGTGAGTTAGTAAGAAGGCCATTCATTGTTCTATATATGGATCCTCAAGAGGAAAAACATGATTTCAGCAATTATGTCAGAAGACGTTTATTTGAGTAGCGTGGATTCAGTAGTATTAGCCGTTAACCTGTCAGAAAAGACAGACAGGAGGAAATTAGAATGATGCTGTTATTAAAGAAAGGAGGAGCCAAGGAGGAAGCTGTTCCCACGGCTTTGGTTGCCTTCTGTGCTCTGTGTGAGTAAGTCTGCACAATTGTTTGCCTGCCTGTCTTTTTTTCTGCCTATGGGTGAAAACGCGCTGTATTGTGGTTGGTGTCCTGCTGTGCCGGGGCCTCTCCTCTATGCGGGACTCCAGCAGGATGGACACAGTAGACCTCCAGCAGTATGGACACACCAATCACAGCAGATAAATGGTGTGGGCACAACTCAATACCACCACAGGAGCTGATAAGCCCACCCAGCAGACTTCTCCTCTCCCCAAGCTACGGCTCGCCATTAGTCTGGGGGACATGAAGTGAAACATATGGGCAAACAAATCAGCACACACATTTTTTTGGCTTTATGCTATTAGCTTATCTCCTCTAAGACATAGTACTAATCAAACAGGTGAGGAAACATTTTTGAGGCCTCACAAAAGGTGTGCTGAACAGCTAGAACATCGTATAAAATTGCTCATTTATGAAGTCGACAAGTAGGCACAGTATTGTGCGGAAAAACAAACTCGTCCAACAACGATGTGCTCCATTATAAATCAAGACGTGGGTGTTTGTGAGCTCCACTAAATGATCATTAAGGGTTGACTCAATGTCATGTTTTTCTGCTGTATAGGGTCAATCTGTGGCACAGTGCTCTCACCGTGACAACTCGAGCCAAGTTGTTTTAATTAGCCAGATCACCTCTCTGGGAAAAGAAGCCTTCATTATACATGTCTCAAGACGAAACAGTTTCCCACATCCACCGGCTGTGTGTTCACATCATATACAACTGCTTCTTTGACTATTACTTACATAACATTTCATATTATCCTTTTTAATGATAGCTTCTTCTTCTTAGACATTACCTACTCTTAACGCGCATTACCGAATCGTGTATCTCTCCCCTTTGAGAAAGAGTTGAGGCAATAAGTAAAAAAAAAAAAAATCTTCACTCATTCGACTATTTCAATTTGTCCTTTTTGCTCAGTCTGTGGAGATGGACAAAAGACCGTTCTTCACAGACTGATCATCCAAAAATGTCCTAAACCTGTCCGGAAATTCTTAAAGGAGCTTAAGCGAGAAGTCCTTTGAACAATGCTTCGCTTCCCCTATTGTAGCTTTATGGAGCCAGCTTTGAAACAGTGTCTAGATCCTTTGACATTGCCTGTTAATCCCTCGGCTCAGTCAAATGGACATTTGAAACAGCAGTATCTCTTATTATCTCATATTAACAATATGGTTGCTCAGATCAAAGTCAAAAGTCAAAGTAAAACTCTTGCACATTGAGCTGTGAGAGGAAAAGGACAAGTTGCCATGACAGAGAATACTATGCAATGAAAATATTATGCTACACTGTGCTGAAGGTGCTAGTAGCCTCAGATCCCTGAGATCCTCTCTGCCGTTGACATTGATGTGTATTCGGATTAAAGATCAAAACAAAGTATTGCCACTGAATCAGTAACAGGGAACTTCTAATCTTGAATCATTTTCCTGGCTGCTTAAGGATGACAGCATGATGTAACTTGCTGATTCTTAACCACAAACCGAAAGCTGTTTCTTTGAACAGCATCCACAATCCAAATGAAAGCTCTGCTTGATCCTTTTCTACCTGGTGCCCTCCTCCTTTTCAGAAAGCCAAAGCAAGTCTAGATCCAAGGACAGATGTATAAGGATTCCAGGAACACTGGGTGAAGTTCATGCAAACAAGCAGAAAATCGATTGTGCTTTGTAAATGAACATGACTGATAAGAGTAACTGAATATCAGTGCAAAGAGAAGGTTTTGGTAATTACAAAAATGTGTTCAAGTGGTGTTCTGCCCTATTTGTGTACTGTGACGTGGTTTTGCTGACATTACAGGTTTGATTGCACCTGAGTTATAGCCTGGTCCTGATTTTCACACTGGGTACATCAACGGTTTGTTGGGTATTCTATAAAATGTTATCACCTCAGGCTTCACTTATCACTTCATCAGCAGTATTTCACTGTGTGACAACACCAATAAAAGAGCTTCAGTTTCATTCCCATAAATAATGGCGCTTTCACAATGTAACTGTACTGTGGACAGTTTGTTTTTCAGAATTAGAAATTCAATACATACACTTTCATTCATGGCTGTTGTTTATAGATTTAACCTTTTCACAAAGAAAATGTGTGAAAAAAGTATTAATCAAAGTAATTAACAAACTGTTAACATCGTACGCCTTCAGTTTAATTAATGCAGTTGACTTTAAAATCACCTCCTTCTATAAGTTGATAAATTAATATAAATTCAGAGCAAACTTCAAACTACAAAACAACTAAAAAATATTAATCTACTTTTCAGTCAGAATTATTTTCACTGTTTAAACTTCAAAAATCTACCACCTGATTACTTTTCTCAGTAAAAAAAGAACTTTTCTTGAACTGCATTGCACAGTATCAGTATTTTTATTTTCTCGTGTTTTTTTTTTTACTGTTCTTATTATCTTATCATCAATCTTCCCTGCAAATTTCAGCTCATTTCACAGTAACTGTTGCAGAAAATGTTATGGGACTAAATTAGGCCTATTTGTCAAGATCATGTAATGTAGTATGGTGTAATATGCGAAAGTTGGAGTTTACATGAGGATAGACTTTTAGAGGGGCAAAGTCTTCATTTGGGGGAGATAGTTGTTTGCCTTGACGTCACAACTGGATATTATACAGTCATTTGTTTTCCTTTTTACATCATCATTATAATATATTCCAGCTGACTGCCTTGTATACTTTATGGATAAATTATATCATGATAAAAATGGGATAAAGGTTGCATAAACTGACAAGGTGTAAATAAAAAACATCAGAAGAAGAGCAAAGTTGTCTGTTTTATTCTGGACTTACCAGAAATCTTCCACAGCAAAGAATTTCTGTACCCAAAACCTCAATAACTACATGAGATACCTTTAAGCAAGGCAGTAGACGTGGTAGTGCTCAGTTGACACTCTCTGTCTCTGAGTGTGTTTTTAATAGTTTGAATAATTGATCATTTGTATCAGTGTGATGTAAGCTACCTGTACCACTCCAGTCCCTTGTCGTAGTTGCGGTCGAAGAAGTGCGGCTCGGCTCCCACCGCTCTGATATCTGGATGCAGGCGCAGAAACTCCAGCAGCGCCCGGGTCCCTCCTTTCTTCACCCCGATGATGATCGCCTGGGGCAACTTTTTACTTTCCGACTCATTGAGGAAACCTGACAAGGCATTATCATCCAACGCCTTCGCCTCGCCTCTAATTTCATCCCACTCGTCTCCTCTGCTGTCCAAATCGTTTTCATTATTCAGTAAGTCCCTGGACGCCCCGAGAGAGGACTCCTGATTGTCAACTTCTGCATCGTTGTCGTGTCTGTTCACCGAGCTGTACGTCAGGTTTGGCACAGTTGAGCAGTAGCCAACACAACAATATATCATATATACCCAAAGGGACAGCATTATACAGAATACAAAGAGTTTGTTTTTCACGTGGGATGATGGCACAACATGTAGACTGTGTAAAATCGGACTATATTCCATAGGACCGCCGTGTAAAAGTTAGTATATTCCAGTTCACAGGCATTTTGGCAAAGGCGCCTCACTCCACTGCCATGGCTCAAATCCTGCACGATCGGTGCGTAAAATCCCAAAACACAATGTAGAGCCTATGTGGAAACTGATACTGAATTGTAAGACGTTCACCTCCTGCTTTAACTCCAGTTCTGCATGAATTGTTTTATTCTTAAGGGAAACAAAAAATTTAAAATAAAAAAATATATATCACAAAATAGGCAGTGAAAATGTCGCCAGGTGAGCGGTACGCGCGTCAGGGACTGGGTTTGTCTCCCATCACTTGCGCTCAGTGTGTGAGCGCACAAACAGCAGCACCAAGTTATCTACGGCGAGCAACAGCGTCAAGCAAGCCAGAATATGAAAACCGTACTTCCGGTGTAACCTTTCAAAGTAAACCTGATGTTGGGCATGTGGCAAATCAAGAAAATAAAAATAATAATTGCAGCCTAGTAAAGAAATATATCACTCATCATATTCTAATCCCACATTTTTTGATCGACCTGTTTGTTACAGTTTTCTTATAAGTCAATACATTCTTCCATGCAATCATCATTTTTTATTGTGTTTCTATAAATGGAAGGCATAACAAAAGGATTATGGGAATAACACTTATTTCAATAAATTGGGGATTTCTGATCTGCTGCTTAAACGCTGTTCTGTACAAAATGCTCAATACTTATATTTTGAAAGTTGTGACGATTCCGGTCCCGTCCTGTCTTTCTTTATCTACTTTGACTTTAACTCTCAGGGTCTCACCCATACAGTCTATGGTCTCAACACTGGAGGGCGGATGAGCTGAACCAACCCTCCAATCTCAACAGATTATAGCCTTTATAATATCACACACTGACTGGCATTACAAATAAACCCTTATCAAAGGTTTGTTTTATTTCCGATTATGATGTAATGAACATCAGAACAGGAGCGCAGGTGAAGAGAATATTCTTATTGAATTACAATGCAGCTGTTTGAAATGTAAGAACCTGAAGTAACTCACTCAACTCTCTTTATTTTGTATAATGCAGATTTTTTTCTTTGAGACTATTTCAGATTAACTTCAGTCTCATCTAAAGGCCCAGTTTCTTTGTGTTGAAAGAGTATTTGGTCGCAGGTTTACAGATTTTTGGTGGAAATCTGGATCACAAAATACACCTTTAAAACAAATAGATACAGAATAGAGCTCTCTCCACACTTTGGGGACTAATGGGGTTGAAAATCTGAATCGCTGATGAGAAACCCTGCCATGAACACTCTTTGGAAAAATCTCAGTATGATCCTTAAAAAACATTCATTTCTGTCATTTGGACTGCAAAACATTGATTTTATTGCAACTTTATGGTTTCCAGATACCAGCGGTGACAAGTGAAAATATGTCACAGATCAGCTGTTTGTTTAACAACTTCACACTTTGGCTTTTATTGTGAGACAAACAGCTGAGTGAGTCAGAGTTAACTGGCTTCATAATCTTTCCTCTTGCAATCTAATCTTGTATCTTGCAGTCATCCCAAACAACGTGAACGCGCAGTTCTACATAAACAAATGCTATCAGCACATTTCAGGGATCCATAAAAGTTAATAATTGACTCTCTAGGGAGATATGGTGCAGCCACTGGAAGTCAAGATGAAGATGTGTGAGTTCTGAAGTGCCAGTACAAAAGTTTGGTGTGTGTGTGTGTGTGTGTGTGTTAGCACCTACTCTTGGTGCAGGGTCAAAGGCCTCCAGTTCCACTGCACCCCTGAGCTAGCAGAGGATTAGCAGGATTACCCCAGAGCTGCCATGTCAGTCAGAGTTTCACCAGAGACAACCCTCCCCCCTTCATCTAAGCCCCTTATCTCATCTCTCAGACACTGCTATATATGAGATATGTGTGTGCCTGTGTGTGTGTGTGTTTTCTAATCCTCATAGTTGCAGTTCCACAGTGTAAGAGTACAAGTTAACCTATTGGGGGAAATGTGTGTATCAGGGGGTTTGGTTAGAGCTACACCGTCATGTTTTGCCCTTTTTGGTCTGTGTACAGATCATGTTTATCTTTCTGGTGTGTGCTTGTAACTCTCTGGGCGGAGGTTTAATGTTCGTGTGTTGTTCGAGTATTAACTTTATAGTTACTCTGAAGTCCAAAAATCTCTTTTCCTGTGTCATGCAAATGGAGGAAATTGAGCTATTTAATGGGTTTCTTTGACAGGTCTTCCACAACACTTTATTCCACAGCTCACAATATGAGAAAACTAAATAAATCTGTCAATATAACTATGAGGAAATCACTGCACTTCTGTTTGAGAGAGCTACAATATGTTTGTCTAACTTACTAGCTAAAAAGTAAGCATTAGTAATGTAATAATATATAAGCAGTAGTCACAACCAACCAAAACAATGTTGTTTTTTTTGACAATTTCAGTCAGTTCTGGTAAACACAGTGGAACACTTTAATGGAGCACAGCCAGTCAAACTGAGTAAAAGCAGCTGAAAACCTTATGTCTCCATAATAGATCAAATAGGATTATGTCTGGAAACGTTGCGATTGTTAAGAACTTTGACTTTTTCTTTTCCAGAGCAAAAACTTTTTCCTGTTTACAGCAGACACAGAGCAGCACTTTCAGCCTATTGGAGTCATTTTCTGCCAACCTGATGATTGAAAGTCCAATATTCATTGACTTTTTAAGAAAAGTTTTAGTCTCCACTAAATGCTCAGAAAAACATTTTCTTCACCAGCTAACTTTTTCTCTTTGCTCTTTGATTTTGGGCAGGTTTTTTCATTAAAACAGCATAATTATAGGTAAAAGTCGCCACTAAATCACGTGTAAGAATTTAATGAAGGTGCTGTGAGAACAAATTATTTATTTATAATTTGCATGATTTTTTAATTTTTAATCTACAGTATATTGATTTATTAATGACTAGTTTTAAATGTGTTTAGAGAATCACACTTAAAAAGTGTTATTCTAGACACATTTTAGAGAATAACACTCGTTGAGTGAGTGTTATATTTTTTGGCTTTTTCTGTGGTTTCATTTTTGTCTGCACAGAGGGGGATTGACATACTTCAAAGTACAGCATAGTCATGGAAGGATGAGACTTAGAGTAAGAACAAAAGACACCTGAGGGGAGGATACACACACACACATATACATACATATACACAAGGTACACAAGCGAACACACTTTTTCCAGACTTCCGTAAAAATTGAGTGTGCTGATTTATTCCGTCTGTTATTCTTCATGATGCACAGAGACGATACCTCATACACACGTGTGTGTGTGTGTGTGTGTCATCTCTTAAGAACTCAAGGAGAAGTAAACCTGACACACCAAAAAGGGGTGCTTCACTTGCTCTACACATCCTCAATACGATTACACTAGCTGAACCATGTTAACACACACTTCTGCAGCCTAAACAGATGACATAAACAGAATCCACTTTGCACATGAAAGCCAGACAGTTTAATAAAGCCTTGCATTAGGACACACACTGATACAGTATTCAGGCATGTCGGCGTCTATGTCTACCGTATAATACTGTATAGCTGCAGCATAAACAAATGAAACTTGATCTAACCTCTGTGTATTTGGGTTGTCAGTCAGCCAGTGTGGTGCCAATTTCTAATGCCTTTAATAAAAGTCAAAAAGTGTAAATAGCATCCTGTAACATCCCGAGAGTTCACACTGCAGAAGACTGTTGCTTCATTATGGGGAGAAGAAAGCCTAAAGCTGCGTCTTTCTCCCAAGCAAGGATACAGCATCCCACACAGCTGCCTGCACAGTAATGGTGTTGCTTACAACCTGCACTTGTTTCTCACCTTGTCTTGTCAACACGTTCTCAAAGGTCACTTTTCAGCATTCCTTTGGTCGTGTGACTAAAGTGGGAATCAAGTGGAAACGTGAGCCCTGTGTGAGTCCACTTGCACGTTCTATGTGTGTAATTTACAGCCTATGGTAGAATCTAATTTGCAGATATAGTCAAATACACAAATGCACATACAAACACATCGCATCGCGCTAACGTCACTGTTGGAGCAACCTCCAGATGTCAGAGATCTGAGCCCATTAGAAGCTAAAGTGGACTGATGGATGATCTCATCCGCCGCTCTATCCCAGAAAGAACAAACAAATCCAAACAACAGTAGGAATGACCCAGGTCTTATACACGCAAAGCCCTCAGTCTAATGACAGGGTTATTAGGTGAGTTGAGAGACAGATGAAGACACAGCTCTGACTCCTTAAGCCCTACTGGCTAAGGCCATTTAAAATGTCTATAAATTCTCTGGAGCTGTGCTAGAGACCATCTTATCTTCTGTTAAGGAATAGCCGTATAGCCTGAGCGGATTTCCTCACTTGATCCTGTAGAAAAGGTCTTATCCCTCACTGCAGTCCTCCTGGACATACAGGCAGCCCTGTGGCAGGTTGGAAGGCTCAAACAGGCTTAGATGTTCTGGTCTTGCCAAGTCCTGCACAAGCTGAAGAAAAAAAAAATCCTGCATGCTGTTAGCTCTTTTAAGTGAATGTAAAACAGTGGATCTATTACATTAAGAGAAATAAATATACACTGATTTTCATACTTTTGGGAATGAGACGTGGCACATCAGTTCACCTTAAAAGCATTTATCCAGTTAGACAAATAGATGCTTTTCAATCACATGTAATTGTAATGGTTTAAGAAAATTACCTCATTCAGATAAGGCCTATTCATTTAGCCTGTCTTTTGCCCTACAAGGAAGTTTCTTGTATTACACTGTATACTCACCATAACTGTTTGTTGCACTGTAACATCTGTTCCACCGGACTAATACTCGAGTGGATTATTTACACGTATGAACAGGCATCAACAGGCAAATACAAATAGAATGTGTTTAGAGGATTAAAGTTGTCTCAGAAGTTGTTTCGAAAGTCTCAAAACATGGTGTGATTTCCTGTAATCTTATGAATTGCCTGGATCTTTTTCACAATATCCAGATGGTTCACAAGTTTATTTATCAAGGTTTGGGTATCAGGTTGGATGCAAATTTTTCAC
Source organism: Scomberomorus guttatus (assembly GCA_038419695.1). Lineage (NCBI taxonomy): Eukaryota > Metazoa > Chordata > Actinopteri > Scombriformes > Scombridae > Scomberomorus > Scomberomorus guttatus. The sequence goes on from CM076459.1 coordinate 11,558,186, forward strand.
TTCATTTTCAGGTCTATTTTAATTTAGTTTATGTACTTGTAAATGTGCAGCAAACTTTCTGGTAAAAAAAAAATAAATTCAAAAAGTAAGTGGGTCCGTCATTTCAGTGAATTTCAGTCATTTATATTTTCAGATATTAGTGTTCTGACCTGTACTGTAAATATATGCTTTTTAGCTTGTAGCTTACTCATCATTTGATCAAAGGTATAATCAAAACTGCCACAAGAGAGCAGGTGCCATCTAGTGAGAGAATCAAATTACATTTTACAGCTTAGCGTGACTCCCGTTGCCTGTGTTATTCATCCTGGAAGACAGTTCCCCATAAACGCTGCCAAGGTAGTTCATACCCTGCAGAGGATATCTACAGTAATTTTCATTGGAGAACTATGGGTTTGGAATATAAATGATCTTTCAGTCGGATATCTGGTGGAATCTTAATGTGAGTATGAATATATTGTAACTTTTATAATCCCTCCAGTATCTTTTTACAGCATATTAAAAAGACAATCATTCACACACATCCCCCTTCAGCCACTTCAGAGTGAATGTATCACACTTGCATGTCTTTAAATGATGGGAGGAAACAAAGAGCCCCACACATTATAGAAAAACAGAAAAGATCTGAAAATTAACACTGCCCTTTCTTGGTATGAGGTGGCAAACCACCAGCCACCATGCTGCTATAATTTGAAATTGATCTTGTGCCATTCAGTGTGTTTTTTTTCAGCCCCCCCCCCCTCCCAACGCTGTTTTATTATAATACACACAGATAATAACTTCAAAAGAGAGCACAGTCTTGCCATTTCCAAAAACAGATCCAACCAGCCGACAAACACATGTCGACTGGTGGTGTTCAAAAGGTTGCAGCGAACATTCGTTGGCAGCAGTGGCAACTAGATATCCTCAAGTCACAGGCCTGAAGGCTGGGCGTCCCTTAGGGGGTATATCCTGGATGAAAATGTAGCCCATTATTTGAGCTGAGAACAGGTGCTTTCAACAAAGAACCCGGCATCAGTACGGTCCTGTGGGAAATGAGAGAAAATATCAAGGTCCAGGAATTTACGATGTGGCCTTTTGAAAGCAAAGCAGATCAGATGCCGGGGTTGTGAGTCAAACTAGTGGAGACATTTATAGAATAAAGATGGAAAATACAAAGTAGGCATCCTCTAAGTTAAGCAGGAATGGGGGGAAGTTTTCTTAACCAGCATGCAGCAGGTGAATTGGCACATGAAAATTATGAGTTGGTCAAAAAGTTACTTTGATTCATGTATGATGAATTGCATTCATTATAGTAATTATCATGTATAACTGAATGGCACATAAACACATAAAACTTATTGTATTTTTTAACGTCTCATCCAAACGATAAAGATATACTTTTAATGGAGTTCTCTCTAAATCTTCTCTTCTACTTTTTTCTGTTTCTCACACCAACACCAAGAAATATGCACATAACTACAACTTCTAAAACCATTGACTTCACCTTTGTGTCTTAATTATTTGATCTTTACACTCAAATGTTTTCTGAATTCGATTTTAATACATGTCTTGGTTAAATATACAAAACTGCAAACAAACAAAACTTTCCAAAACTACTATATATAAGCGACATTATCTAAGCTAAAGAAGCATGAGAATCAACAAAACAGTCCTCATAAAACGAGTAAATATTGTGACTACGAAAAGCAAGCACTGTCAAAATAGTGCCAAAAAATTTAACAGTTCCAATTAGTAATGAGCTCTTTGATTTGAATAGTTCAGTGAACAATAAATTATTCTTGGAGCCTTGGTGTTGCGAAACTCAAAAACTGGAAGTTTAGTAAGCATGCAATCACTGCTCTGATTGAAAAGTAACTAACTCAAGACATTTCCAACAGTGCTGAGAAGGTTAATGTTGGAGTGTAATAGGTTACAGATATAATAAGTAATGTAACTGTTTTAATGACTTCATCAAGGTAATGTAACTTATTACATTTGACTACTTTTCTAACAAATGTTTTAAACTCGGCAATAAAGCTGAAAACTCCTAAAAACATAAATTTAAACCAGGCAGCGTAAAACTCACAACAGCACTCAACACTGATTACTGTCAAACTTTTATTAAAAGTTCTTCAATATAACTTGAATTAAGATTGGAATGTTTCGATTTTAAAGCACAACCACCAAAACAAATCACAAATGTAGATCACAAACAGCAAACTGACTGCAGTAAAGGAAAAAATGTAACCATAACCTCAAACAAGTCCACATTCAGGTCAACTCCATGCTGAGTGCTGATAGAACTATCAATGGGGCTGGGTACTGTTCAGAGTTTGTTTTGACACTGATTCCTGAATGACTCTTTTTCATTTACAGGAAATTCTGAGGTCATATACAGATTTAAAAAAAAACATTTGCATAGCTTCTAAAATATTGATTTTAACAAAAAGAAAATGACAAGAAATGATGCAAAGCAACAGAATGAATGTTATATTCTATAAATAAGCTTTTTACCAAAAAGAATAAACTGTAATCATCAACATTTTGATTAGTGACTGTAATTTAATTACATATTTTTTCTCAGTAACTGTAACGGATTACAATTACATTTATTTTGTATTTTAATTACGTAACACAGTTACTCCCTGACACTGATTTCCAAGCAAACCACAAATCAGAAACAGACCAAACACACATGCTTTTTGTCTCCGAGCTACAAAGTCGTTTTTCTGTCTTCCAGTTACATTTTCAATCAGTCACGCCATGTTGTCATATCTGTTGACTGTATTCTCTGTGGATAGCCAGCTGAAATGAAGTAAAGCTGGTTTGTGCGCAAGTACTGTAGTCAACCCCCCCCCCCCCACCCAAAGGAAGAGAGAACACAAACATGATAAGAGGCTGTTGGTAAAATTACAGACTGCAGGCAGCCCTTAATGGAGTTCAGCTCAGGGTTGAGGGAAGTAAGGTCAGTCAGTCAGTCATCGTGGCTTCTACACTGATGTTGATGCTTCCTACATTCCTGAACACTAATGTCAGCAGCAGGAAAAGAGGCTTACATTAAGTTCAACCTTTTAAACTAAAATCCTGAGAAGACAAACATGCAAAGATAACTTTATTGTACTTAACATAGAATGGAGTTGTATGAAGCCAATACAAACACAGGCAATTGACGATTATCAACCCTCTCTGTAGGGCTAACCACGCTCATTAGCACTGAATAAACATACCACTGTGCTAGAAAAATGTGTAGCTGATACATATTTCATAAAGGTTGTGACAGTCTATTGAAAATTCAACCTCATCCAGATTTACTTTACATTCTATAGCAGCAAGGGTGGGCGAATACCATAAACCACATAAACCAGCATATTTTCCTGAGGTCATGATCAGGATTTTTTGCACTAGTGCACTTAGGGATTCAGACCTCTGTGAACATTTGATTTATGGACCAGTCAGTGTTCAGTTTGGCGGAGCCATTCTTGACCTGAGTCTCTAAAGCTTTAGTTTAGAACAAGTGCTATGGGATCCAGCGCTCTATTTCAGCTTTTAAGTCTGCTGAAAGGAAACAGTAATTGTGTGCCCCACGTACATTTTCCTTTTCCCATGGTCTATGAGCAATCAGCTGTAATATCCTGCCTGTAAATCTCTCTATCACAAGTGCCTGCCAGCTCAGGGAGGAGTTGGCTTGTCCCTCAGGTTGCTCGCCTCACATCATAAATCCCAGACCATCTGAGCTCAATCTGTCTTTCAGATCCGTGAAATGCCAAGGCTACCTCAAGGCCTTGGTTTCCACAACTGTTGGTCTCATATCAAATGTAGTGTGTATGTGTGTGTGAATGTGTGAGTGATCTGCTGGGAGACATTTTGTTCAGTCTACACCTGTAACAATATCAAGATGTGGAGTTAACAGCTACAGTACGGTCTGTCACATAATACTATCATTAAATGTCAATAACCTCTCAGAAAAAAGCTAAGATTCATGTTGGAATATAAATTAGTGTTACAGTGAGATGTTAACATTTCATCTGTGCATTCTGCGTTTAATTACAGTCCTATAGTTTCCCTTTATGATTGGTGTCACCTTAAAAGACAAGCAGCAAACAGGTAACACCTATAGAACAATACACAACACCTAAAGAGATACATGTTCTTTCCTCGCAAGAAAAAAAGAAGAAAGAAAAACACAGTTTATTAAATGCGTGCTTGCGTGTGTATACATGCGCTGCGTCTGAATGCAAATATATTCACAATACACCGCAGCTGGAGCTCAACACACCCTGGCAGACAGTTATTCAAGAAGAGGTAGCAGAAGGAAGCTTTCCGAGAAATCGTGAGACTTAATGCGTGACTGAGTTTGCCACAGGCTGATCCCTGTCACTCCTGTCAACTTTTTACTGTTTTTTATGCTAAAGACTGATAAAGATAATGAAGGGCTTTTATGTAATATGGAGTAGTTATAACTGACACTCAGGCCATGAAACTCACATAATGAGCCCATGGATATACTGTATAAAACTATGTAAAGGATATGAGTGTAGAATAGCCTTTTCTTTTATTCATATTGGGACGCATAATTGGTATTATTGTGTTATTTCACACACAGTGGCCATGTGTTTTTACAGCAATAAAAATAAAGTTGATTCGGCCCTGTAGCTGTTTTTATAGAGCACCACAACAGTTTGGCAGTTAGCTTTGGCTGCACAGGATGTAACAGTGTTCACATTTTTTTTTTCCGTGCATTTTTCAGAAGTGCAATAAACTTCTGAGCATCTAGAGAAAATAATAGTGAATAATTTATTCTTAGTTTTATTTTCTGTTGTCTTTAATGATGTAATTGTTTCCTCTCCCTACATATTGAGTTCTCAAAGGTGCAATTATCATCTATTACAGTATGTTTGCATCCCAGAAACTCCTGGTGATGAAAGGTGTGCTGTGAAAAATAACACCTTGATAGCGAATATAAAATCACCATCTTCTTGATTTCATGTCCACACCTTATAAATAGAAACTTGTGTTATCCCGTTGATGTGCTGAAGCCGCCATCATCTTCACCTTTGTCCACTGGAAGAAGTATTTTCATCTTTTTTTTTAAATATCTTTGTTTATTTCTACATGCTGAACGTCTAACATGCAGTCAGTGTTTAGTGCTCAGCTTGTGTCTCTCAACTCCAGGCCTACTCACCAGCAGACCTGCATTTAGTGTCTGAAAGGTGTTTGTGATAACCATCATTTTCTGTCATTTGATGCATGTTAAAACAGCCCCCGCAGTTTAGGCCTGTAATATCTTTCCCCCTCAGATGTCACAGCGTTTTCATTAGGCCTGGCGCTGGGCTTGCTGGGGCTCATTATGGCCCTGGATAACCCTTTAAAGACACACCATGAGCGCCCAGGTTTACCTGAAAGGCTGACGTTAATGCCTATGGTGAGCTTTGTCTCTCCACGCCCAGTCTTCAAGAGACAAGAACTGTATCAACTACAAAGAAAGGCATACCCCTCCTCTTCTACTCAAATTGTAACATCAGCGATTGATCCATGATTATATTGGATGTGGACTTAGCAGATTTCTTTGGATTAAAAGGGGGACTATGAGTTATAGTCAGAAGGTGTAGGATTCGCAGTGCTTGCCTGTTGCCTTGCACACACCTCCTTGATGAATATATCACACTTTTCTTTAATGACAGACCAAAGGCTTGTTGCAACCCACCCCTCACACCCAGACTCATTGATCTGGGTAATATGATGCTGCATGTCTGAAGATAAAACACAAGCATGATGAACGTGGCGATCCCACCAATCATCCCTCTGTTGACCAGGCAGCTTTTAACCCGAGCTTGTAACATGCCATTAGATCCTTCCTGACGCCCTACCCTTGTTTGCTTTGAGCCAAGCTAACATTTGACGCACCACCACATTTTTTGTTTTTCCAGCAAGACCATCTAATGACTGCATGCAAAGGTTTTGTAAGTGCTGCTCTGTAGGAGTGACTGTAATATCACGTCTCAGCGAAGGAACCACGGGGCATCTGTCTGACCAGGTCACTGTCAAAGAGCAGCCCACATATCAGTAGCAGCAATGGGTCATCAGGTGGAGAGGTTATGACCTGAGAGAGGGCTTCATTAGGCGAACTGGGGGCCAATTAGTCCCCAGCAGCCCAGAAGAGGAGCATTAGAGTGAGAGGAAGAACCCTCAGTCATCCCACTCAGTGACAGGAACAGCAGGAGACCAGATGACAAATTATCATTCAGTTTTTTTTTTCTTGTTGTAGAAAAAAATTGCCACGCTACAAACTGATGTTAAACCTGGGACATCTTCAATGATATTTGGGGGTTGAAATCCACCTCGTGATCCCATTGTCGTTTGACTTTATGTTCGCCCTTCCTGTTTCTCTACATGAGGGGATACTGTTCATGGTGGAGGGATTACGGGTGAGGGTGGCCGACGGATGTGAAGAATCATCCATGCTGATTTAGAAGTGTCCGGAGACCCTCTAGAGCAGTACGTTTTGGGGGTTGTGTTGAGAGTCATGAAGACCCCTGGAGATGCTTTAAGAAATGTTCTGTGCTACAAGGGGGTGGGGGCGTGTGTGTGTGTCTGGACTGGGACTGGCCAGTTCGTCTGAGTAGGGACTAATGAAAACAAATGATCTGACAAGGTCAAAAGGTTGAGATCAAGGCTGAAGGATCCTCCGCCCCTCTCAATTTCCAACTTGGGAGATTAATGAGGCCAGAGAACAGCCATTTCTCTGTATCATTTACTCCCCGAGGCCTCTGAACCCTATGGCAGTGGTGTGCAGCCCACCTGTTGGCCCATCTCGGCCTTATGACACTGAGCCAGAGGGCATCACTCCTGACTGAGGACTGTAACTGCTCTGTCCTGTTCACAACACAGACAGCAGCATATTGTGTTATCAAAGCTCTAGCCAAAGGCTCCAATAGCCTCCTTAGTTTTGGGTCCATTTTTTTCAAACTTTCTAAGGAATACAAAGTAGTTGTAATCACTATTCTATCAGTGTTTCACCTGCACAAGGGAATTAATATTTAAACACGGCATTTTAATGTGCGACGCCTTGCCTCTTAAAGAAAAAAGAGGAATTGTTCTTTTCTTGGGATGACATGGACTATTCTAGCAGCCTCGGCCATGTGACTAATGAACATGCTTTTTAATTTCACGGTTGTTGAAACTCAGCAGATAACATACGCTCAAGACAAGCAGAGCTATTCATAACATTTTACGCGGCATGTCATTTGTGTTTGAACTTATTACATGGAAACAGCTATCCTGAGTAAACAGCCCAGCCAGTCGTGATCCTGAGAGCCGCTGCTTCACGCTGAAGATGTGAAGGACAAGACTGCTCCCTTCTGGACAGTTAAACTCAAAGCAGCACAGAGTCAAATGCATCACAGAATAAGAACTTACCATGACTTTTAACTAAACTAACTAATAAAAAAATGCATCCTGGTTATTTTGGTAATGTTTATACACCAGCATGAAATTATTATTTTTTAAGAATTTCAAAACCTTATTTATTATTCTTATTATAATTAACAATCACACTATGAGCACAACATCTTTAAATAAAGTATGGAATATTTTATTTGTTCTTTAACTTGTTCTTAGAATTTAATATTAGTTAGGGCCACTTAGTGTCATTTATTTGCATTGACACATAAAAGACACTAGATGGAGACGAAAGATAGGCTGAGTCACAGCAATGAGGGTTTTAGTGGACACTCTGCCGCCTTTGTGTACATGATCATTTCCCCACTGTTTTAGAGGGTTGCAATATGATAAAAAATAGCTAATTGTACCACATTAGTGTAATCCATGAAAACATGAAAAAATGTCTTTATAAAAGATTACAAAATGTATTAAATTTACAGCATAATGGCAATTTATGACCACAAAAACAACATTTTTTTTTTAATTTAAGACAATGCAAAGCTCCACATTCAGCTGTAATTGTGTTTTCTCTCACACTTGACTGAGTTTCTTTGTTATCAGTTGTTCAGGATTTCATCAACATTATACCCCCATTACATCTTTGTAGCCAACTGCTAAAGTGTAGATTGTTAAATTAATTTTCAACACATTTAAACATGTATCAGGATGTGTGATCACGCCTTATAGCCCTCTAGGAACCGTCAAATTAGCTTTTTTTGTTTAAGGATCGGCCAAATTTGTTTTTTTTAAGGCTCTGCCTTGATTTACTACATTTCCCACACTGCATTGCTGCGCAGCCGCTACTTGTCACTGCTGTCGCTCTCTGCCTGTGAGTGCCCGCGGTGAATTGGTCCAGCATCCCTGCGCAGGCAATGGGGCAAATGTAGATGTTAAAAAAAATCCTTTGAAAATATGTAATCTTGGGATAAGTTTTCGGCGTCGGCAGGTTGCGATGAGGGAAGGAAAATACGGCAGATTGGATTTTGTGCTGCGCCTCTGTGGAGCACGGACCGTTATTTTGAGAGAAATAATGCGGAATATTTCCCCCTGTAGGTGTTAACGCAGAAAATTCAAGATGAAGAAGCAGTTCAATCGGATGCGACAGCTCGCCAACCAAACGGTGGGAAGGTAAGCAAACCCTTTTCCGTGCGCTATTCTCGCCGGGCCAAGTCAAAGGGAAAGAGAAAGCCCCTGTATGGCCCCAATAGCATGTGAATCATATCCATGCAAATATGATTCCTGTTATAGGCTATGTTATTAGGCTGAATGTATAGAACAGACAATGGTCAGTGCAATCTGACTATAACTGAGAGGAACAATGAATAGCCCGTGTTTAAAACGCCTTTAGTGCTTCTATGCGTAATGTCCATTGGAATAGGCTACCGCATAGGCAGCGTGTAGGCGCATTGCCCCAGTACAACCTGCCCACGGAAATACATTAAATATAGAGAATCGCAGTATCACAGAGCACCACACAGAGACGAGCGCCTCTTTAACACCAGGTATCACCACTGGAGTCTGGGCAAAAAAATGCTATTGTGAAGTAATGTTTTGATTAAATCTACCTCCTGTCACCAAACCTGTCAATAGGTGAACATGATGCAGACTGATGCGGTGTGGGGCTGCGACGTGAGGGAAAATGGAAAAGGCGCAATGTTTTCATTACGCAGTAATGTCAGCTGTTAGGGAAGCACCTCCTAGGCGTGGGTTATCAAGTCCATGAATTCCTGAAGGTCGTGTTCCACATCTGGCATTTAGCTTATCTGACATACTTCTAGTCTGAATAATGTAATTAGGTTTTTTGCCCATAAAGATAATGCTTTATCATTCTATCAGTTCCCAAATACCAGATCCAACAAGCTAACTAAACGAGAGGTTTATGTGGAAGGTATTTTCCATCCCTCTCCTCACAGGTGTACAAGCACCATGTCTTCTACGTCCTGTCCTGCATCTGGCTGATTCTGAAATCCCTTCTCCACCTTCAGGAATAGATGCTTTGTGACCTTTTACACAGGTCCTATGGGTTTATCACTCTACCCCCACCCTGTTTGACAGAGCAGCTTGTCAAGCAGCGCCGGGGCAGAAGGTGTTCTTTGCTCTGCACCGGGGGATTAGGACCGGGATGTGTGGGTCATTATCATTACAAGGCTGTGTGAGTTGCATACACTCAGAAGGAGGGGGGGGGGGGGAAACACACCTTGCAGGCTCTGTTTCTGCTATCATTATCAGTTACCCCTTGGTCCAGGCTGCTTTTTCTAGCTCCAATCGCTGTGTGTGGGTGTGATTCTGGATGTGTGTGTGGGCAGGTGGGTTGTGGTTCTTTATATGAGCTGAGAAGGTACTGTACAGGGCAGCTCCTTGCTGTACGTGTGTGCGCTTATATAGCCTAATTTGAATGCGTTCGCCATATGTAGTGCGTGCCAATGCTGTTGTGAGTATAAATATAAAGTATATTCTGCTGTTTTCTGAAGCTGTCTGTCTAAGAGCAGCAACAGCAACCTGCAGTGGTGGTCTGCCTGTACCACCGAGCCATACTGATCATGATGATACTGTTCACAGCCATGACTGCCACTCGTAAAACCCTCAAATCAAAGCATAAGCAGAAATTTACCGTTATACACCGTCCATTGCTTCATTCTAAGGGGAGCTTCTGTGACACAACATTTGATTTCAGTGCAAGAAGTAACAGGTCTTACCCTCTGTTGACCTTGAGCATCCCTTGGTTGTGTCCTAGTGGGAGAGATGGAAAGAAAGGCAACCAACTCTAGCAGCCCGGGCTGGCGAGTTAAATTACAATGACACAAGACCACACGAAGCTTTTTCTCATTATGGACAAGAGTTGTGATTGATGCTAACACTTCTTGGTCCACTCAAATTAGAATTACACACAATCATGTTACCATAAGGTGATTTGGATAAAATTATTTTTATTTCGGCAAGAAATTAACAATCCGGAGGGGTCCTTAAAAGTCAGGATGCTGTTCTTGTTTATAGCCGTCTTGTTTACAGCTCTTTATTATGTTTGCATCCTAACCAGGAAGTGCGATAATGACCCTTGACAGTTCCACCCACATAGGAGGAATGTATGTGCATATATGTGTTTGGATGCATGTGTCCTTGCACACACACACACACACACACACACACACACACACACACACATGCTTTACTCTCTTAGTGCAGGATCAGCTGGTGGAGTCAGACAAATGTGTATACGTGCAGATTAATGAGGCAGCTTAACGTAAGCATTCACACAACAAACATCCCCGTCATGCTACATTTCTACTACGCTCTTAATTTTTTACTTCACACAACACTTGAGCCTCTTTTTTTTTTTTCCTGCGGAGGAGGAGAATGGCATCCCAATTGTAATGGTAATGTGGTGAACACATCCCTTAGAGAGAGTGTGTAACTGGGCTATGTTGACTGTAAGTGAGATGCTTCAGGTTTAAAGTAGCTGTGTTTTCACTTTCTCTGATCAATTGCAAGGCTCCTTGTAGCAGTATAAATGTTACCCTGCATTAGCAAATCCAGAAACTGTATGATAATTCAGGATTTCACCAGAATTACATCAGAATTATGCTCCATCCCGTGATCGCTGAGATTTACTTTCGTTCTGCTGACGCAAGCTTCACTTATCTTCATTGAGGAAAGGGGTTACTGTGGTTTGAGCATTTGACCTTCCTGAACCTTTAGCAGTCTCAGTGGAGCCGTTAATACCGCTGACCAGTCCTCAGTCTCTTCTAACCAACTTAACAAATTCAGAAGAAGCAAAGCACCATGTTGGAAATGGAACGAGTTAAATATAACTGCTTACTCTGCTCATCTCTTTCTGGCATGTAATGGCGAGTCTTTCTCCATTAACAGTATTGGCGTGAGTCTTTTTTCATGTGTGTTATATGCGATGGAGATTGAAGGTCTTCTTTCAGTGGGGGGTTGGCGATCAGGTGTGCTGTGTCAGCATCTCTCTGGCTCTCCAGGGCTGCTGCTGCTGCTGCTGCTGCTGCTGCTGCTGCCGCCTGCCTGGGTGACATCCATGTCATGTGATCTGCAGCTTGACCAATCACCTCTGTGGAGCAATTCACTTCATACTGGAGGATGTGCAGCCATGCATACTCTATAGCTTAAAGAAATGTGTTGTGGTTCAGTGGGAGAGACAAAGGGGTGTCAGAGCTCTGCGAAGCGAGAAAACATGCCTGACTTTGTGTTTGCTTTCAGTTTTTCTTATGTTTTGTCAACCTAAGCCATACATTCAACCGTAATTAAGGCCATCGTTTGCATGTAGTTAGAATTCATTTACAAGGCTACTGAACCTGTCTGCCTGCCTTTAAAATCCATTGTGATTCTTTTGATGCCCTCATACAAGCCAGGAAAAGATTACTTTGCTTCAGCCATCTCCCACCCTCCATTTCTCTTGACCTATTTCTCTATTCCCAACTCACTGCCCTATCTAGGTCTAAGACAGCCTGGTAAAAGATTCCATGATACAAGTCTGTAAAAATGCAGACGCCTTACAATAAGTGAATTTTACACATGAAAGGAAAAAAAGCAAAACATAACTGAAGCTTCATACTTGTAAAGGTCACCGCCGTCTCCAGCCTTAACCTCCTCACAAATTGCGTCTCGGCCCCGCCTGTCTTCACGCTCTGCATCACTCACCTGTATGATGTTCACCAACGCCACTAGTATGTAGTAATAGCATTCTTCCTGCTTATGCCTTTAGGGTAGGCTTTAGCTCACCACTCTGCGCTTCAATTATCAGAAAGTGGCAGCCATTTGCGGGTCGGGGAGATGAGTTGTAGATGCTTTCTCTCTCTCCTGCATCGTCTTGCTCTCTCTCAGTTTCTCTTTCCATCCCTTCTGCCATTTCGACGGAGTAGGTGAATGCGTTGACGATTAGCTTGTGTGCTGGCCTCTCATAGAATTTCCATAGAGTGTCCATAGGGAGGATTTTAACAAGTAGGACATTGGGAGAGTAAGAAGGACACAGAGCAAACATTATGAAACGTGTCTGTGCATGCTTTGTGTATACTTTAGTGTCGATTGATGGAAAATTACTGTTTTGTAACTGTTTTGATAATCAATAAAACTCATTTTATCATTTTTTCAGCAAAAATACCAAATATTTACAGGTTCCAGCTTCTCAAATGTGATGATTTAATGCTTTTTTTTGTCATACATGACAGTAAAGTGAATATCTTTTGGTTTTGGACTGTTGGTCGGACAAAACAAAACATATGAAGACCATTTTATAGACAAAATGATTCATCGATTAATTGAGAAAATAATCGGTTAGTTGTCGCCCTACTTCACTGAGAAGCTTGCATGTTAATGTGTATGCACTTCGAGTTTGATACTGACAAATGGCCAGAAAAGTTAATACATTAATCTTTCATGTATCCCTGAATATATTCATCTTGTTAACAAATTTCTGTTGCATGAAGAATAACTGTTTTCGCCTGTTTTTACATTCAGCACAGCATTAGCACATGAGCACCTCTTGGCAAAAATGTGTGCTGCATGCTAAAAGAGCATATGGTAGCTGACAGGTAACATGAGATATAAACAGCAACCCTGGCGAATGCCAGTGCAGCATCTCCTTCTCTTCTCCTCCTCCATCTCATTGGCTTCATTCGCTGGTTTAGCAGATGAGACACTGTGGAGATCTCACAGAAGTGGCCCTTCACAGAGCAGTTGATTCACTGCTCTCCTGGGTTCTCTTTTGTATAGTTTCTGGTTGATCACATTGTTAAATCTTGACTGGAAAGTACACTCTCAGCATATTATGTAACAAGTCAAGGTCCTTTCCTGAGTTTTTTAGGCAACAGCCATTACCGATCAGAAATGAATCATTACTTTTGTTCTAGATCATTTATCTTTATTTAAAGCCAGTGCCATTGCTGTAATTGTACATCATTGTGCCATTCAGTGATAGTATCAGAGGTCCATGTTGATAACCCTCCCATAACCCCATCAGTGCCTCTCAGAGACAGCATACTACAGGGTAGAGTTAGTGATAAAGGGCCTTTGTTAAGGGGCCATTTTGTCCATCAAAAGAGAGATGATGTAATATCAGACAGAAGCGCCGTTTCTCCCTTTCCATGTCGCTGATTCCCTCAAAAGACTAATCTCTGAAAGAGCCCCTGTGCTGGTCCACTATAAACTCAGCAATAGGGTTTTTTAAAAGCACATCCTGTATGAAAGAAACAACGCAGCACGCAAACAGCTTTAGGGATGGCTGCTTGATTTCAACAGACTCAAAACCTCATTTGCACTTTGATTTTCTCTCTGTCCCCATCGACTTGGCGCATGTTAAGGTGGGTTCAGTGTCGGCCACGATATGTGTCATGGGTGTCGGGGTTGATGGAGTGAGTTGGTCATGATCTCAGCTCCAACAGGAAGTGACCTTGGGGCCTGGAGGAAATGTAGCAAATGAATCAGATGCATGTCGAGCTGCAAGGTATTCAGGAACAAGACAGGGTACAGAAGATTTATTATGGTACTCATTGATACTGTTAGCCTAACTTTTCAAATAAAATTATTAAAGTAACATTATGTGACACTCCTAACCTTTTTGATTATTAGCTTAGATGATTAGATTGGACTGTATTTGCAATAAACGGTTGATTATGGAAGTAATAAACTTTCTTGTGTCAAAGTCATATCTTTGTTCTTCATAAAATAAACAGTTTAATCTAGCAAAAGCGGTGTTATGTTAAGTTAGTGTTGTAAAAATATTCAGAAGGCAATTACTGACTTTCACACATAGTGCTCTATGCACTTCTTTTAATTACTCTAATTCCTTAGTGGTTTACAACCCAAGGCCTTAGCTACTGTGCTGTACAGTTGTCTACTGTATAAGTCTGAGTAATAAATAGCTATAAGTGAGAGTAGCTCTCCTAAGGAGACGGGCGACTCCCTATCAACATGCCCACTTCCTTCCATTCAAGAATGCCAATAGGCTCAAAACAGGAAGCGCTTAATCCACTAATAACAACTTCCTGTTTTGTTTACCTCTTATTTGCCTTTGCTAGATGTTTTTCATGTTAAATTTTAAAAAAGAAGATGCTCCATCTCCCTTTTCTATACAGTAGTGGTAAAATGTTTCATTTGCCTTGGTTGCCTAGAAACGCTCATTTGGTATTAGCTGTTTTATCACATTCGTTTGGCTTCACCAGCCCACGTTATATTTTCAAAAATGGTGGTATGATGATGATGGTAATCATTTTTGAACCAACAAAGAAGGACGCCCTGTGAGTGTCTTTCATACATGGCCTGGATGGCAATAGAGCACAGAGTTTATCTTTGTTGCCTCAATCTACTTCATCGTCTACTTGATGCTCAATACTGGATGTCTGACATTGTTTAGGTGCAGTGTGTGTGTGTGTGTGTGTGTGTGTGTAAAGTCACAGCACAGAGTGCATCTTGTGGAGATTATTCACCATGAATAAAGTTATTAGAGATAACTCACTGCTTGTGTTTCCAGTGAAATGCCGCTGAATGCTGCAGACTCTCTCTCTCTCTCTCTCTCCCTCTCTCTCTGGACACGTGTGTGTGTGTGTGCATGAGTGTGCATGTGCGTGTACACTCCTCTCACAGTTATTCTTGCATACTTAACAGAACTGTGACCTAGTTTGCTGGACAACTACAGTAAGTGGGTTTTTCTGTTTTAGTAACCTTGTATCCCATCAGCTCCTCCACCTTGTCATTTGGGAGGAAACCGAGTGGGCCTCTGGATGCGTTTGCACGGCAAAGGTCTGGAGAAAAAAAACATTCAATGGAGAAATATTCATAGAGCATCTCTTGCAATGAACTCTGATGTGTGTCTTTGTGTGTGTGTGTGTGTGTGGCTGACTGTGGATCTCATGCCAGCGCTCTAGGCCGTGCGGTGCCCTGCTGAGGCCCAGGGCCACCATTCTGCTCCGCTACCCTCCCCTAGCAGCACAGGACCTACAGTACCATCTAGGACAGCTCTTCCAGGCCTCAAAGTGAGCGCCTTTGTTAGCCAGACGAACCTCAGATGGACCTGTAGACTGAAAATGCTACAGCAGACCATTGACCAACAACCAATAGCAATGTTCAAGACTACGGATGTTATTTTATACACATTTTGATTATGTCGACATGGATTATTCATGCTTTCATAAACCATGCATAGTGCTGGGGGGCTGAGCATGCGGCTGTCCAACATTAACATATCTCAAGATAGAAGTATTTATTATGTAAGACATATTTGTACGGAATGTGCAGTTGAAATGGTCAGCTGGGTATTTGATACACACATTTTACTGCGCACTCTATGGAATCACAACGATGTGCAGTGTCTAAAGTTCCTGGTAAAATATGCACAATAAATTTACATATCTCTTCAGGAAGCTGAGCAGATTCAGACTCTTCTTCTCATCAGCACTTTGTTAACGCTGCCATCAGTGGTGGAGAGGGATTTATTCAAAGCCTGGAAGTTGATCTCTCTGTGTAAATATTGTCTCAATTAATTTATCTTCCTCCCATCTCTACGGTCACCCATGTTTGAATTGCAAAGATTTGTAGTTCTCTTTTCACTCATATATCACAAAAACAAGCAAGATTTTGTCAGCTTTTGGAATTATTTTGTGTGTGCTGGTCTGAAAGCTTATAATAAATTTCAGCATTTTTACTTTAGTTAATTAATCTGTATAATGATGTGTGTGCATGTGTGCGTGTGTGTGTGTGTGCATGTCTGTATTGAGTCATCAGCAGCTCCAGGTAAAGGAATGCCTGCAAAGTGGCAGATGGTTGGCGTAAACCACGAGCACACCGCCCACATGGCTGCCAACTCTCCCACGTGTTTACTTTCCTCCCAGGGCTCATCGGCACACTATTTGCTGAGAGGAGTCGCTCTCCTCTCCTCCAAAATCTCCCTCAAGTTAGCTTACATCAGGTATAGGGCCAAGCAACTCCCAACACCTCCATTACAGCATATGCAACGCTGCTTTGTCTCTGTCTTCACAGGCCGATTATGTACAATGCTGCTGTCCTAAGAGGAAATACCACTGTCGGAAAACAAACAAGCTCAAAGAGCAAGACAGTCGGGCTGTCTTTGAACCGATCTACGAGATAGCCTCCAATCTCTTTGAAGTCTAGGTCATAATAGTTATATCAGCTGGTCAGTGAGATTCCAATATGTCTGTGTTTTCATTCCCATGTTTTACACATCAAATGCAATTTACTAGATGTGTTTTTTTTAATCCACCCTTTTGGCTGACACAGTATCTACATTCCCTCAGTCACAACCCTTCAGGAAAAACACTCCCACACTCATAAAAACACGTGGAGACAAACAGAAAGTGTATTAAGAATGGGAACGTCCACCACTGTTAAAACTTTCTGGCATATGCTGCTGTCATATTGTCGAGACAGTTTGATGATTTATCAGCGGAGTCCCCGACGCAGCTAAGCCAGCGGGCCTCACAGGTTGTCCATCTGTCTCTGCCAAGCATCACTGACAGTCTAGCTTCTCCACATCCCTGTCACTGCTGGAACTCCTGTCCCATCTGTGCTATGGGCCCCTATTAGGGTCCCTCAGCTGCCAGAGTCTCCCAAGGGACACCTCAACCAGCTAATCTGAGGCCAGATAGACAGTGACAAGCTCGCAGCTGCATTGCAGACCTTCAGGCTACATGCTCAGCATGGAATACATGTGATAGTTTTGCCCACAAGCTCTTTTATAGAACATAGTGATGGAGCTTTAGAGATTTTTAGAGGCTGTTGGAGTGCTGCAGCAAAACTGTGCCAAACTTTTGTGCACTGCACTGCTTGGGTTATTTTTGTCCCCCTTTGTCATGCAATCAGCAATCTACGATCACACTTATCCTTACAAATCATGCCACTCCGCTATCGTTCTTCTCTCTCTCTATCACACACACACACCCACATATGCACATGCACACACATTTCCTGTATTTTTTCTCCTAGATCACTGACCAGAGCACTTTTCCACAAGGCTGGCTGTGATTAGATCCATTGGTACAAGGTTTGACCCAATTCCCATGGCTCCACGCTCACATCTTGGCACTGAGACCGGGGATGCAAATAACTGACATCATTAAAGTTCAGCTTTCTGTTGTTGGCGACAATGTATGCAATATGCATAAATAACTGCATGTCAACATTTAACAGACACACTTCAGCCCATTTCTTTTCTGCCATTTTTTGATTAATTTTCATCAAAGCGATGGCACTGAGCAACACAGAGCCAGACATGGTAGCAAGGCATCATACATGAAAAGAGCATTTTAGCTACGTGCTGCAGATGTATTTTGGTCTGGCTGTTGAATAATAGAGCACAAACCAAAGTCTTTTCCATTCTCTTGGTCAACAGAGAGATAAATTCAGATGTTTTTAAATTAATACAAAAAAAAATCTATTATTCGGGACTGGCATTGGCATGGTCAGGGCACAATAGCAGGAAGAGGTTGTGCAGACAGGAAGGGGAAGTGCCGAGAGAGTATGTGCACCAAAGGGTGGTTGCTGGGGGTCTGTAGGTCTGCTTTTCACTCATTACAAGAGGTCAGACTGTGTGCCCAAGCAGTCTCTCCCCTTGAGCCCCTTTTGAGCAGGAAGTATGTTATCACCCACTCTGATCAGGTACTCTTGGTAGTTCCTGGACTGTTGTTTTAGATGTGTGCGTTGTTGTGTGTTGTAGGCATCCAAGTATGTTTAAATGCATTCTGGAAAACAACTCAATTCGCATGTAATATATGCACACCTAGAGACAAATTGCCTTTTTTATGTGGGATTATAAATGGTATATTGAGCTCTGTTGGGAAATCTCCTTGCTAAAAAAGTCTTAAAATGTAAGCTGTTTGAACTAAGCTGACACCATATATTTATGATATCCAGAGGTTTGCTCTTTTCTGAGCTTATGGCTCACTCACTACTTTGGATGAGTAGTTTTATCTGCTTCATCGGCAGTGCAGCCCTGCCCTTTCCTTCAGTCTTTGGCTAAGTCCCCAGTCTGCTGGATACGCAGTAGGAGGTGATGCTCCTCAGTGGGAACTGGCAGATTTGAATCAGTGGCCTTTGCTCACTTTTGCTCCAGCTTGTTCCAGTCATGCTGGTGTTAGAACACTCCAGCGTTTGTGCAGCATGGAGAGCTCGCTATATCATTAATATCTTGTTCTTATGTATCGTCTAAGACCACGACTGAGAGAAACAGCCATGCGAACACATGCACACACATTCAAACCCACACACCTACTCCCAAGGGGACAGGTGCATGCATGCGGTCCACCCGTTTTGGAGCACTGCCACGTTGATGATGTGTCTTCTACATCCAATGCAAAACAGCTGGGCCTTTATTTCACAACTGTGAAACATCTTGGCAGAGACACACCATTATTGGAATAAATTTGGATACATTTGAGACCTGAAGATAGTGCCTCAAGTCACGGTGACAAAATACAACTGACATCTCATCATCAGCTTATGAAGTGTTTTATTATGTGTTATATTATTCTTCATGTGTCTTCCAGTTTCAGTTTTTACTATTTTTGTCATCATAAAACAAAAAAGGATATGATGATAAGAGGGTATGAATTACTCAGACCCCTGATTTTTTTAATGTCTATAGGGAGGAACATGTTTTCTGCTCTTATGTGAGAGCAATCTGTAACGCTCATCATCACAGGCTGTGTAGCTTGTTAAGCGACCTGAACTAATTTATACAAACAAATTCAATCTCTGTGACAGAAATGTTTTGTTTCCTGACCTTACACAGAGCTGCGTTATTTGACAGAACTGTCCAGTAGAAACGGAAGTGTGCACTGTTGCTCATGAACAATTGTTAGTTTAAAGATGCTATCATCAGCTAATTTATGTTGTTTCTTTCCCCTAGATACCCTAACTCTTTTCCTAACTCTTTTAAACTTTTGTCTTACAGGGCAGAAAAAACAGAGGTGTTAAGCGAGGACCTTCTACAGGTGAGCTGTGGTATAAGAGTGTGTGTGCAATCAAGTAGGGCGATCACAACACCTGCGAACCAGGTGCTTGATTACATGATGGTCTCTTAGCAGTCAGTCCTGTCATCGTTCACGCTGTGTTATTTTAACAGGTGTAAATGAAGTGATAATGGCAATGAATTTGACCATGATGAAGATCATTTTTGGCTTGCGACACCTTAAAGCAAAGCGAGGTGTGTTGTGTGGCTCAGATAGTTTCCTTTGAATGATTGGTAGAGGCAGGAAGAGGTACTTTCAAGTATTTCACAAAAAATGTTGTTAGAAAAAAGTCTCTCTCTAAACAGGTATTTGAAGCAGAAAAGTTTTTTCTTCCTCTTTTCTATTCCTTTAATCATCTCTCACATCGCCACAGTTACTCTAGTCTCAGTCTGGGCTACAACTAATGATTATTTCTATAATAAATAGGGTCGCAGGTTACTCCAAACCAAACCCGAAAAGTTAAAAACTTTCAAAACGGTATAATCAAGATTATAACAAGACAATTAATAATACATTGAAATAAAACGTTTGATTGATTTGCGATACACAATTGAATACAATGAGTCACAGCATGAACACACCTGCCTTATGAGCATAACCTTTGTGTGCTACATGCTAGTGTGTGCCAAGCGCATTCTGATTGACTTCTGTGTGTGTGTGTGTGTGTGTGTGTGTGTGTGTTCCAGGTGGAGAAGCGTCTGGATCTTGTCAAACAGGTGACGCACAGCACTCACAAGAAGCTGACTGCCTGCCTGCAGGGTCAGCAGGGCACTGATATAGAGAAGAGATCTGTCAAGTCACCTTCTGTGAGTAAACTGATATGATGTGATGTGTGATGATGCAATAAAACATTATACTTGTATACCTATAATCTTGAATGAATTCTTACAGAAGCTCTTGATGATTCCTCTCTTTTATTAGAAAAAGCTACCACTCACGATCCTGGCACAATGTATGGTAGAGGGTGCTGCAGTGTTAGGCGATGACTCTCTCCTGGGGTAAGTCACTATACTGTGGTTAACGGGCCTATGCTCACTCACTTCCTTTGCCTACATACACACAAAGTCATCTTTAATTATTGATTTGGCTATTGGATTCTTCTCTGTCCTCATTGCCCTTGTCTGCATTTTAATTGTATTTGATTGCCTGTGACTTTGTGTTTGGCTGTCTCCGAACAGGAAGATGCTGAAGCTGTGCGGGGACACAGAAGAGAAGTTGGCCCAGGAGCTCATCCAGTTTGAGTTCCAGATAGAGAGAGATGTGGTGGAGCCTCTCTATGTGCTTGCTGAAGTGAGCCAGCACTGCTGTTACTTTATACACCAATTAAAACATTACACCTTCCTGATATGCACAGCCGCACTCTTTTTTTTTTTAAATTTCCAGCCTTATTAACAGAAAATGGAAGAAGAACATGATTTTCATTTACATAAAAGAGTGTAGCTCTTTTTATTCTCTGACGTGACCTTAATCCTCCACTTAATTTTCTCTTTTGTAGGTGGACATTCCCAACATCCAGAAACAAAGAAAGCACTTAGCTAAACTTGTCTTGGACATGGACTCCGCACGGACAAGGTGACGGACGTTCACATTTAAGAGCCAGACTGCGACCTTATCTTGTTCATTTATTAAAATAAAGGCTCAGGTTTTAAATGTGTGTGCGGGAAGCATGATGCGGGCCATTTGTTTTTACTCCCATGCCCATAGATATCAGCAGTCGTCCAAGTCATCCAGTCATCCAAGCACTCTGCAGCCTGGCGCCAAGTCCGAGTCCCTCAGAGAGGAGATGGAGGAGGCAGCCAATCGAATGGAGATTTGTAGGGTGAGTCACCAATCAGAGCCATGCATATATTATTCCCTCCTCCAGCCCCTTTGCTTCCCATTTGATTTACAACCCTCCTGCATGTATCAGACACAAATGGACCACAATAACAGGATGGTATTACAGTTTTAAGTAGGACTGAGATCATTTTGTGTAAGATGGTTATACTCTGCTTTTTGTTTCAGGATCAATTGTCAGCAGATATGTACAATTTTGTGGCCAAAGAAATAGACTATGCAAACTACTTCCAGACAGTAAGTATATAGTATCATTAAAGTTATGATCGCAGAGGGAAAAGACTGTTTTTCTTTTTCTTTCTGCAAATAAAATAGTTTGCTTTTACTCATAGTAGCACATATTATAGATGATCTAAGAACATTGTTTAAATTACATGGTACACATTTGTTATAGTCTCTTCTTCTCCTGCTGTCCCCCGTCTACAGCTGATAGAAACACAGGCAGAGTATCACAGGAAGTCATTAGAGATTCTTCACAGTGTCCTGCCCCAGATTAAAGCTCACCAAGGTGAGTCATGCACTGTGTGTGTGTAGAGAGAGATCTGCTCCAATTCTGCACCGGAAGCAATATCATGATGAGAAGTAGTGGAGTTAATAGCCCTGACGTGTAACATAGTAATCTCATTAAGATATAATTAGCCACCTTCATATTTAAGCTATGGTTAGTTTGCAACAGCTAAACCAAACAGGGGGCTTAAACATCACATTTTCCTTATAAATGCCAAAAAAGGAGACCAGTTCAAACATAGAAATTTAATCTAACTTTAAAAGTTGTATTAACTTGCAGTTTTGATTTAATTTATTTACGCTGTCAGTAAAGATTCTCACAAATAGTGTCTCCAAACTTTGTATGCAGTGATTGGTCTAAAGTTGTCCAGTGGGAGATGCAACCAAGGTGCGTAGGTTTGTTTGTGTCTGTGTGTGATTCTAGCTGCTGTTTTGTGTTGCAGAGGCGTGGGTGGAGAAGCCGTCATTTGGCAAGTCTCTGGAGGAACACCTGAACATTAGTGGGAGAGAGATTGCCTTCCCCATCGAAGCCTGTGTCACCATGCTGTTAGAGTGCGGCATGCAAGAGGAGGTAGAGGACACAAACACACTCATATACACACTTCTTAGGCATTTTAAGTCTAGACTGATGTGCACATTTTTTAAAAAATCTTTTGTTGCACATGAGTCTATGCTATGAAAGACACAGCTGGCTTGTTATCAGCCTTTCTATTGCAGTGGTTCTCAAGCTTTATCTGTCACGCCCCCCTTTGGGAGTTGGCACACATGCATACAAACACACACAAATATCAATTACAAAATACCACATTATTTCATGTTATTAGTATAAAGACCATGTCCTTTCCATGACAGAGTGAAGAGTTTAAACCTTACTTTATCTTACTTGTCTTTGTCAGACAGCAATGACTCTGGTCTCATTCTCAAGACCTTATGCTGGCTCTCATATTCTTGACCTTTAAATTATAATTTGAAAATATTGAGGATGGAGAGAGAGGACCAGTAGCAACATACAGTATTTGTACAGGAAGCAATGCTGTTTGTGTGCCTTTCATTTTGAGAAATATAAGCACTAACAGAACCATGGCTGTGAGATTGAGGTTCTTATTTGTTTGTGGTCATTAGACCAATTAAAATCGTGCTGTATGGTGTGCTTACAGTACAGTCGGCAGTAATGTAAGTATAGCTTACATATCTTGTAGTTAATGTTAAACTAAAACATGCAAAGCCACCGTTATGTTCCTGTTTTGTTTATCATCTGCCAATGTCAAGTGCACAACAATAAAGACTATTATTTTTGTCCGGCATTTAAGCACAGGTTATGTTGCATCTGATAATTACACATGGTTAAGTGTTTCCTGTGTGTGGGCTGCAGGGTCTCTTCAGAGTGGCTCCGTCAGCCTCCAAGCTGAAGAAGCTGAAAGCCTCTCTGGACTGTGGTGTTCTGGATGTGCAGGAGTACTCCTCTGACCCACACGCCATCGCAGGTGAACACCCACACAAATGCTTTGTTCAAAGCCCATTTCCATAACAACAACCCCTCCACTTTTTATTGTAAGTCAGGAAAAAAAAACTGTAAAATATCTCTATGTAAAATACAATTATTTTTACTGCAACAGTTTTCCTACGGTGTGGAAAGCACATTTTTACCATACAAAGGTTATTGGATAGATTGTGGACCCTGGAAAATGTGCTTCTTTAGGCTAGCATAACATTTACGAAGCAGTCTTCATCAGCTCTGCCCCCAGTGCTCTTATCCTGAAGGCTTTCTGCTCGGATATTGCTGTCCATTTCACACATTAGCATGAAATCTGTGTTGAGCAATCTGAATCTGGCAGCTGGACTAGCTGCAAGGGCCCGTTGGAGGGGAGTGGAAATGTGGGGCATGGCCTCGTCAGTACTCTGAAGAGAGAAAACAACCCTCCTCTCCCCTCAAAAAGCTGAACAGTTTTTACCCTCTCCCTGTTGTTTTCACCCACAGGGGCTCTGAAATCATACCTCCGTGAGCTCCCCGAGCCGTTGATGACCACTGAACTTTATGATGAATGGATTCAGGCTTCCAAGTGAGTTGCTGATTAAAAGCATTTTCTTGAATTATGCCACTGGCCATGATGACAGAAAACATTCCTTCACGCAGGGGGCCTTAACTGCCAAAATGAAAGATGATGACATTTATTAAGAAGTAGAGCAAAAATATACCATAATGATTTTTCATTCCCCTAGCATTCAAGATATGGACAAGAGACTACAAGCATTAATGGCAGCGTGTGAAAAACTCCCCACAGACAACTTGAACAATTTCAGGTCAGTCACTTTCCCTGATTTTCTGTTTAGTCATTTGTACGTGTTGTCACACGGCTCTGCTGCTTTATATAGAAATAATTATTTTGCTTGCACTTCCTGTACAAGTCAGCGTGATGTTTGTGAATACCGTATGAAAATCTGGCCATCTGAACATTTCACTGGTCTACAAAGCTCTTTAAGAAGACAAGGAAATACTCCACCTCCAAAATCCCCCCAAAATGTGTCATTTAAAGGTGCAGTGTGTAGGATTTAGTGGCATCTAGCAGTGAGGTTGCAGATTGCAACAAACTGAATACCCCCATCCCCCACCCCTGCTAAGCATATAGGAGAACCTACGGTGGCCGCGAAACTAGCGAAAAATGTGAAAGGCCCTCTCTAGAGCCAGTGTTCGGTTTGTCCGTTCTGGGCTACTGTAGAAACATGGCGGGCTCCGTAGAAGAGGACCTGCTCCCTATGTAGATATAAAGGGCTCATTCTAAGGTAACGAAAACACAACAATTCTTATTTTCATGGGATTATACACTAATGTAAACATACTTACGAATATTATATTCTATTTCTGCCAAGTCCACTAGATGCCACTAAATTCTACACACTGCACCACTGCAAATTACCCCAAACCAGGCACAGAATAATATCCATCAGTTTCCTGCAGTTCCAGTCCAAATTGCACCACCTACAGGCAAGAAAAATAACAATGGTACTGGGCTTGAACTGCAGACATACAGATAACAGACAATGTGCAGTAGGCCGTTACTTTTACATTACCTACAGGTTTTAAAATTGCAGCTACTATTCATGTCTTGGCTTGAAGGACACAATATCACACAACATGTCTATATATGCATGTTTTAAACGTTTGATAGTTTGTGAGTCAGTTACAAAATGTGCGGAAAAAGCAAATCTCGACAATCAACTCCATAGGGTTGGTAGATGTGTTGAAGCTTAAAATATTCCAGACAAAAAAAGGGTTATAAATATATAAATAGGTTATAAATTGGTTTTAAAACGCACTCCTTTGCTCTTTTTATTTAAATCCTACAGATATCTAGTTAAATTCTTAGCCAAGCTGAGCGAGTATCAAGACGCAAACAAGATGACACCCGGTAACATGGCGATTGTCCTCGGTCCTAACTTGCTTTGGACGCACACTGAACCGTATGTATTCCTAACACAACCCTTTCACATGTGTGAAATTATGTACCTCGTTACACGATTATACTGTAGCTCAATTCTTTCTCTTCTTTTCAGGAACATGACAGAGATGATGACAACCGTGTCACTGCAGATTGTTGGCATCATTGAGCCTATTATCCAGCATGCTGACTGGTTCTTCCCTGGAGGTGGGGATCACATACTATGTATGTAATATTGTAGTTGGGCTGGGCACCATATAATTTTTTATTGATCTTCTATTATTGTAGAACTGTATTATTGGATTAATCTTAAATATTGTGAATTATGATGCACAATTTTGCCAGTTTTGTTCAAATTAATCAAAGAAATTTCTAAGTCAGACTTTTTTCAGAACAATTAGTGAAAAACATATTTTATATACTCATACTAATTCTCTTTTTTAAAAACTTTTGCTCAGCCCTATATGATTATATGTGATTATATGATATCACCATTGTTCTCTATAGGCTGTCAGTTCACATAAACAGTACAACACCTACCTGAAAATACACCAGTACAATAAACAGTGGCAACACTACAAAAATATACATAAAGACTCTACAATACACCTTAACAATAAACTGCTCATGAGTGCCCAGCTGAGCATGATGAGTTTTAAGCTGTAGCATCGTGTGACACCTACAGTAACTTAGGGCAGCCGTTCATGCTGCGTTTGCTGCTTGAAGAATGTGTCCTGTCATTCTCTATAATGGATCACTTCCATTTTGCAAGTCTCATATACAAAATAGACACCACAGAGTTAAGATATACACCAGCAATTTTTCTGATCTTATTCATATTGCTGATTTTATTCATCATATTTTGTTACTTATTGGAGGAAATGTTCAACTTCCTCTTTCTTCCTCTAACTTTTCTTGAAACTGGTAGATTCCAGTTTTCCAGAGTGCTTGCGTGCACTCAAATCACACACAGAGCAATACATTAACACCCAAATACTACTTAACTACTGATGCAAATACAATATACTATATGCTGATGGTGTGTCTGCTCCTCCCTCAGAGATTGAATTCAACTTGACAGGCAGCTATGGCAGCCCGATCCACACCAACCACAACTCCAACTACAGCTCCATGCCTTCGCCAGACATGGACCAATCTGAACGCAAGCAGCAGCACGACCAGAGCCGACGCCCACTAAGTGTCGCCACTGACAACATGATGCTGGAGTTTTACAAGAAGGATGGGTATGATGCCAAATGCATCCTTCTGCTGCCTACCTCTCACTCTCTCTAGCTCTCTGTGCTTCTCTTTCCACCCACGCCACCTCTCAGGCATCTGATATTGAATTCTTATATTTGAGGAAGGCAACACTTGCACATTAAAAATCCATTACCTTGGTGTTGCATTTACACATCGTGTAATCTACAGTCAGAAGCCTCTCCAGGCCACAGAGAAGTGATGAAGGTACCTTACATCTCACCTGCCAGTAATTCCTGCACATACAACTACATCCCCCTATTATGAGGATTCATCAGGAGGAGAGGAGGCCGAAAACTACACTCATTTAAATACACGGGGCAGAATTGCCTTGAATGGCATTGTCTCCATGGCAACGGGGCTCTGATAGAGGGCTGCCAGCTACTTCTTTTTTCTCAGGAAATATTTCTCCAGCATTATCTTACCATCCTCCCACATCCAGCTCCCCCTTCACAGTCTGGCTAGCACGTCACCTGGCCTGAGTCATTCGACCAGCCGGTGGAAAATCACTGGCAGAATTAGAACCAGCGCCTTCACCAAAATACTCCCATCCAACTAAGAAAAGAGCTGTGATATTATAGGCGTCGCTCTAAGTCTGCGCATCCCATAATCACCGACTATCAATATGAGGTTATAGAAAATAGCTTTTATCTATTTAGACATGAGCAGTTGAGGAGAAACACGTCAATCTGTCTGTGCTTTTCTAAGGCCAAATAGGTTTAATTTGAAAACACAAGTCTCTAACTGGTGCTCAGCAGATAAGTGCAGGCTGGTTATTGAGCCTGACATCTTCTCACCTCTGGTACATCCCTTCTGCTCCTCCCTGCCACTGTGGATCTATTCTCCCTGCCATTTACAGTATATGTGTAACGCGCACACACACTCCATTTGTTTCCATTTTAGACCCTTAATGTCGCATCCCAGACATGTATCCAAACTCAGATATTTTTGTTTTAGTCTGGTTTTGTGAACCATGTCTGCATCACTTCTGACCTCATATCCCTTTTGCCTCTCTTTCCCCTACTAATGCAGCATTAGGAAGATACAAAGGTACCGTATCATTCCTTTTTCCCACTTCTTTCCTTACTATCCCCACTCACCTCTTAGTGCATTCCTCATCATCATTTATAACTCTGTATTATACGTTTGTCTCCAGTATGGGTGTTCGGGTTATGGATACCTCCTGGGTGTCTCGTAAGGGCTCATCCACGCTAGCACGCAAGACTTCCTCCACCCCTCCAGGCATGCAAGGCCCGAGCTCCCCCGCGGACACACTCATCCCCGAGCAGCCCGGAGAGCTCGCCACCTCCCCGTCCGCGACACCGCCGCCCGGAGAAAGGGTTGGGTAAGTCACTGTGGAGACACTGTTTCTCTCTTCCTCATGCATCCACTCCTCTTCATTTTTATTGCCATCACCACCATCGTGACCACCATCATCAGCTCTGTGTGATCGAGATCCTTGGCTTTGTTATTCATACTCCAATTAATTTGCTTCCATGTTCTTATTGGTGTATCTCTGTCACCACCTTCATGTTTCATGCTGTTATTATTATGATTTCTCACTCTCTGAATTTTCTTCAGTTCTCATCGTGGTTTGTCAGGTTGATGTCACTGTGGGTGAAATTTAAAAAAGGATAATGAAATTTTAAGACTCTGAGGTGTTTTAGTCCAAATGCTGTATGGAAATTTTGTTTCTGTATATGGCACTAAGCTTCAATCTGCAAGTCCTTGTGAGCATGCTAATATTTAAAATATCCCATCAATGTGGCTTGGCTTTCTCAGCTTTGGTCGTGAATTATTACCCTTTCTGTTGACACTGATTTCACCATTTCTTTCCGTATGGTATGATTATCATAGTTAAACACATGAATAATCACCTCATGGTTGCTGACTCTGCCTGTGTGGCAGACAAGAGATAATATGGCTTCTGGCTTGGCTGGCTTTCCCCTCCTCTGCTGTGGCTCTTTCAGCCAATGAAAGGGTTTTGTGTCTGTTTCACACTGCCCTGGGCTGACGGCAGGACCTGCAATGCAAACAAGTCATATACTGTAGGATGAGAGCAGATAGGGTTACCATATGCAGCAGAGAGGAGATATTAAGTCATCAGCTCAGCTTGATAATGTTGTAAGCTGCAGACCAGCACTTTGGCTCCAGAGACAGATCCTCACAGCTCCATGCAGTGTGCAGACACAAGTTGATCACAGAAGGAGTCCTACACACTGTATTCCTTTCCTTTGGCAATAAAACTTTTTTTTTTCCTTTGCTGTTTCTTTGTGCTTGTCTAAGTATTTGCACTAAGCTGACTGTGTGCTAAGCTTGGTGCCCACCACCCACCTAAAGTGCAATTTTTTTTTTCCTTCTTTTTTTGGCTACGGACCAATTAACACACTAATCATCAAAAACAGCTTATCCTATATCGCTCCAATGCGTCTCCCTGTTCAATCACCAGAGCTGTGTCTTTTGTGCTGTCTATTCTCTTAATATCTACAGCTCAGACAACGTGTCGCCCAATCGGCCGGACACCTCTCATGCCCACCCACCCCCAGGGGAGGACCGGCCACCCCCCCCTTACCCCACCTCCTCGTGCCACGCCGCCCCCCACCACTTCTATCCCAAACCCCCACCCTGCGCTCGCCCTGTGGCACCGGGTCCAGAGTCCCAGCCTCCCGCCTCACCCCCGCCCCCACTACGCTGGTCTGGCTTCATTCCCCCTGCCCCACCCCCTTCCTCCTCTTCTTCCTCCTCCTCCTCGTCACTTGACATCAATTCGAATCCCAAACCCAGCTGTCTGCACTTCCCCAAGCACAGCCCGCCTGGTGATATGTCGCATGCCCCCCCACCAGACACTAACGCTTCACCACTCTACATCAAAACCCCCTTGGTACTAACCCGCCATGACCAGTCCCTTGGCAATCCCCCTAGCCTCCCTTCTTCCGCGCCCCCGCCCCCACCGTGGGCTGCCTGTCCATGCGCCCGAGAGAGAGGACCCCCCAGGCTGACTAGGTAAATACAACACACCCATGGCCACTAGGGATGCATCACAGAGTGGCAGCCTTTATCTCTCCTCTCCTCCAGCTCGCTGGCTCATATTTTCTTTTTGCTTTTTGTTCCGCCCCCTTCAAATTACATACCTCCAATTCTGTAACATTCAGGTTGTCCAGGGATGCCTCTCACGGGGTTGCCTAGCAACTAAGGATGTTACTGGCTTATATAGCACTTGATTTGATGCTGGTATTGAGTGGATGATAAATACATGGACATCGCTGCATATGGCTATCAAATAGCATATGAATGTATTTATTCTACAGTGTGCAGCAATATTTTACTAACCAGCAGAAGGAAAGCATCAGGTTTTTACGGTAGTAAGGGTTTTCAAGGTTAGCAAGGTAGTACCCTGTTTGCAATAATGTCTTGTTAAGCTGCTGTGTAGAATATATTAATAGTATAAGTATAAGCATCTTCAAGCTAGACCCAAACTGCTGAGTTTGTGTAGAGTGACTGTGGCAGTTTCCTGACTCATAACTTGGTGTTACAGCCACACAGGACAGTGTGAATCATTACAGCAATTCTTTGTCAGCAGTCAGAGCAAGCTTGCATGATAACGCTCCTTCTTGTGACTTGGTAACTCCATGACTTCCCATTCAGATGGCTAATTTATTGGAAGCACACAGCTCAAAGTGACGACAGGAGACTGCAGTCAATTAACTGTCATATTCCTAAATGTGACAACTGTGTATACTGCAATATGGGTGCTGTTTGTGGGTGTGAGTTCAGATGAGTCAAGTCTTGTATTTGCAACTATACTAGTCTATATTTTTTAAGTATAATATCCTTATTGCATACTGTACATATGGTAGTTTCTTGATTAAGTGCACTCCACTGTCTGCATCTGTGCTTACAGGATATACAGTAGGTTTAGATTTGGATGATGCTATCTTGTTGCATACATTCTGCTCTATTTCCTGCTAATTAATGCTACTTCTTTCCATTTGTTGCTGGATACAAATGGATACAAGCTCAGGAGTGTTTTGGTCAGGAATCCAACCTGAGATTGAAATCCTGTGAGTTCAGATCCCAGCTGACCTGTAGTTGAGTCCCCCTCAACATCATAAAATTGCCTCGGTTTGAATCACTAAGCTCCTGTATACTGAGTGTTTATACATTGCAATAACTAATATACTCATTTAAACAAAAATGGAAAATGAAAATGAAAAACCCATCGGACATGACAAATCTGTTGTGGTATTCTGAAAAACTTTTACTTTATTAAAACTGAAATCTGTGATGTTTTATAACTGGCACCTCATTATTATATCCAGAGTGGAGGGTGCTGAAATGTTGGGAGATGTTTTTGGTCATGTTTGTCAGGTATCACCTGTCTCGTTGACAGTGCCATCTGACTTTATTATTATTTCAGTAAAAAAATGGTTGGTCAATGTCATTTTTGTCATCAAGATCAAGATTCACAGCTTTGGGGGGGGACTTTTGTGCACCTCTGTCTAAAACTGTTAAATTAAAGGCATGTGACACTGCTTGATCTGTAAACATTGTCACTAAGAGATTTGGGTTGCTCTTTTTTTTCATTTTTTGGGTTTCAGAAAACTTTGGTAACATTGGTAACAGTGTACTTAAAAGTAGTGAAATACTCATGATGATGATGATGATGGTGGTGGTGGTGGTAACTGGTGTGGCACTGAAGCAATAAAGATGAGGTATACTGACATTTCAGAGCACTTAACTGTTCAAAATCATACTGTGTCTGATACCACTAATACATACCTACATATTAATGTATGTCTGTCTTTTTCAGTTCATTGAAGAGTAAAGAGCTCTCCCCTGTAATTGGACACAAAGCCATCCAGGTGGCAGGTCCAACAGTCCCCCCCAACAGTAGTCCTCAGAGCTGCAGCCAGTCCCCCCATTCCACAGAGCACAGTCCACACACCCTGCGCAAAGGTCAGCACCTCTCTTATTCTTCTTTTACTGGTTTTCTTCTGTGTATTTCTTGTTATTTTTAACAGGAGACAGTAATATGACTGTGATGTGTGTTTCCAGGTTCCAAGAAGTTGGCCCCTGTGCCTCCCAAGGTCCCCTACGGCCAGTCTGGTGGGATGTCCGACCAGTCGACAGGTCAGCCGTCACCAGTCAGCCTGTCCCCCACCCCTCCTAGCACCCCCTCCCCTTATGGACTGGCCTGCCCCCCAGGGCAAGTGCCCCCATCCTCCCCTGGGCAGACCCCATTGGGGGCGCCTCACTCCCTTTCGTCCCCGCCCTCCCTGACCGGAACGCTCACCAAGTCGCGGCCTGCCCCTAAGCCTAGGCAGAGACCCAGTCTGCCCCCTCCTCAGCCGCCCACAGCCCCCCCAGGGTTCACTGGCCCGGCCACGGCCCCAGTTCCCCAGCCCCTGGAACAGGGCCTTCTGGATGGACTGTCTCCCGGGGAGAGCATGTCTACAGGTAAACATCAGCCCTTGGCAACAACTCCCCCGCCACCACCACAGGTGGGGCTGCAGAGGCCTTCTCTCAGACTCGCTGTGGCTCTGTCCAATGGAGACGGTGGACGAGTGTAGGACTCTGTAGGACTTATCACTGTAGATAAAAAAAGATACCTGTCCCCTTTATTGACTGTTCCCAAACGAATGTCTGAATGAATAAAAGTTGCCTTTTAGACACCGATGCCTGAGAATGATACAATGTAAATAGTAGCATTTTTGTGCAATTGTAGTAAGCAGATCTTCTGGCCTATGTATTCATTGCTTGTGTTATGTGATGATGTTTCTGGGTAATGTGTGGAAACATCAGATAAGCATAGCTCGTCCTGCTTGTATGGAAGTTGCCATTAGATTCATCATGTGCTCTCTGTTTATCTGTGTTACCCAGACCCTCACTCGGCAGAGGTAGGTCAGAGGCTTACTGTACACAGTTCACACCAGTCCAGTCTCTCTTATTGCGTAGCAGGCGTGGAAACCTAGCCCGACAAACCCCACAATATATCTACCGTATGATGTTCTGATGATGAGGTGTTCTGTCAATATATACCAGTCATTCTGTCATTTTGTTATATTTATCATTCTCTTGTTCCCCCTGCTACTATTGTGTACCTTGCAGCTGTGTGAGACCAGGGATTCAGTGTGGGCTAAATGTGAGGGGGACTTTTAGGGTAAGCCAGACCGCCCCCCGCCCCATGCGCTCCATCTCACTGCCTGGCCTCGTGCTGTGGCTGCCTCTGGGGTCTCCTGCAGCCTGCCTCAAACATAGCTCATAGACGTAGCTCTCAATCAGAAAACGTCTTCCCTATTCCCTCCTAGCAGGTTGACATTATTGTCTCTTTGCATGGTGTTGTAGTTCAACCGATAACGCATGGCTCAAGGACTTCCCAGAGTGCACCACACTGCGCTCACATTGCAGACGCCGTCGCTTACAAAGGTCCATCTTAAAGCCCCCCCCCTCCTTTTTTTCCCCCATTCCCAGCCCTTTGCTAGCAGACATCCCCCTCTAACGCCCCTGCCACCGGTATGGGCGGGCCACAGGTAACCCCACTCCTCCTTTGGCAGGTTCATCGCTTTTTATAACCTCTGCTCCCTCTTATTACACTGCCACGTTCCATCTCATTCCTTACACAGGAGTAGCCATCAGTCTCTGCTTGGACCTGCTGCTTTTAGTAAATGCAGCAGCACTTTAGAATACCTTTATTTAGAGCAAATATCCGGTCCTCATGAGTTTCCATTGTTACTTCAAGCCTACTTGGTGTCTTGGTGCCATCTTTCCACAGAGTTCCACACACATCTTGTTGCCTCTGTGTTGGTTTACCTGGCCATTGTTGTAAACGTGTACAGTAATGTGTCATTGTGCAGTCATTTTGACCTGTTATTGTATTTTATCTGACAAAATATCTGTTGCCGTTGTCTCTAAAAGACACAAAAAGCTGTGACATACCACACTACTCACTAACAAGCTTGTTCAGGTGTGACTAGCAACACACTGAAAAACATCCCTGCGTAGAATGTGAAGCACATGTAATCTACTGATTCCTTCAATCAGGGTAGACATCATATGCCACTTACCATGAGTTCAAACCCAAAAAGATTAATATTATTTCTGCTCTCTTCCGTTTTTACACCCCATTGTCATCATCATTATGCCCTCTTCTCCTCCTCCTCCTCCTCTTGCTCATCATCACCATTCCCACCATTCTGCTCATCATACTCACTTCTCCCACCATGCTCACCATTAGATATCTTCAATTATGAAATCCCCTCCATCAATGTCAATCTGGACAGCCTCATCGATGAGTTCAGCGGTGCCCCCTGCAGGAGGTCCCTGGCAGTGACAGACTCTCCAGAGGGGGATGCTGTGCCTGAGGAGGAACCCCAGAGCACCACTCTATGACCTAAGACCCTAAGGCATCACAGCTTACCAGCACCCCTATGGCTGTACATACTCTTAACTGTCACCGCCAAGGCCTGATGGAAACACCAATTGGCCTCACCAATGCCCACCTGAAACCAGAACTCTAACCCTCCCTCATATCTGCTACAGGCTGCAAAGAAACTTCTCTCTTACAATTGCTCGCTAGTACATAAATGTGACTACAAAAAAAAAAAAAAAAAAAAAAACACCAAAATGCCATAGTGGAGGAACAGTTGCCTTTAGGAGGAAAGACTGGAATACAGATGAGTATTGAATTAAAAGATTTTTTAACTGTTTCCTTTTTTTTCCCGCTTTTCGCTTTGTTCATCTTTGTTGTTTGATGCAGTGGTCTGTATTTCTGTGAATTCTTTTAATTTCTTTTTTGCCTTATTAGAACATGCAATCAAATTGCAATATGATATTCACAAGTTGTACAACTTTTGGTTAGGGAAACTCAGAGCCTGACATGGTTAGGAGCAAAGCCCATCCTCAGGGTGAAACAGAGAGACAGAGTGAGAGAGTAGTCGTGTTATATTGCTCACAGGGTATTCAAGTTTTGTGCACATTAGGAAAACGCTGAGCCCTAGAGACAGGTTTCGCATGCAGGATGAAACATTTTAATGTAGTTTAATTATTATTGTCACCTCCAGTTTTGACTTCCCCTCTTCTATCACACATTACAACTATAGTTCTTTATCTGACATTTACCTGCATACAGGTAAACTCACTTTAACTCACTTCGTACCAGCACAGTATGAGAAGAATGTGATTGTAAATTCAAATTTTTGAACTTGCATCTGTTACTCAGTTATGAGGACAGCACCACGATGTGTTTGCATGACAAGCCAATATGAACAAACTGCTTTTGAATCAAGGGCCTCAGAATGGCAGTGTTTTATTTCGTGTGAGTGTTTGTTTGTTTTTTTTTTGTTATTGTTGTCCTTGGAGAGTAAATTTAGACCACCCATGTGCTGTTACAGTTTGATGATAATGGATGGATGACTACTACACTGCCTTTAGGTTCGTATGTTCTCTCTCTTAACCTTGTTTCAAGTGCTTCAGGTTCAGTGACCTTTGACCCCTAGTGTAAATACAAAGACTGTACATAAAATTGATGTATATAAATCTGAGAGGAAAAGTATATGTAAAATGCATATCTTGGATATATATAATAATAATATACAGTATGTGCTGATATTTATCATGTGTAGAAAGTGTAATGATTAAAAATTTGATGTTATTTTTGTCCCTGCACATTTAACAAGTTTACTGTAGATTCATAATGTTTCACTTTAACACCAGGTAACAAAGATGCTGCAGCAGAAATGCAGAATGTTATTTCTGCTAGAAATCAATTGTGGTCTTTCTAATTCTGTCTTCTGCTTTGACTTCAAACATGCAAGAGTACTAATGAGTTGCGCACTAATGTCCTATCTTTTTTAGTTTTTTAATCAGTTAATAGATACCTGTGTAAATAATTAGATTACTTTGAGCCCGCTTGGACGAGTTAATTGTTTCATAATGAGGATAAATATAGTCCATAGGCTGTATTGTTGGACTGACTATAGCACAGAAAAAATATTTGCTTATTCATTAGAACAGCTGATGCATAGTCGAATTCGGCACACGTATCACTTCTAAATGTAAAATTGTTCTGTATCCTTGGTTGGTATTCTCACCACAGACAATAAATTAGACTATTTTAGATGCTGCAGTGTCACTTTTTTAATTTCATTCAAAACATCTTAGGGCGATAATTTTGTCAATTAAAGTGCAATTACAGTGTTTACTGATCCACCTCAATCCAAAAGTGGTCAAAGTCACCCTTCCCAAAAGTACAGAAAAAGCCATTAATTTTATTGCAAAGCAATTCATTTCTTTCTTTTTTAAGTTTCTTTTATGTGCGAATTTACTTCTGACAACATTAATTCTTGATTAACCTCTCTCAAAAGTGATGTATGGTATGCCTCGGTGTGTGTTCTCAATGGATATGTTTATGAAGATTTTTGGTGATGTTGATAATTATATTGATAGTTGTGGTGATTATATGACAACAATTGCAAGTGCCCTCACACTGGTTGTTATTTTGGAACTATAGGCATAATCAATGTGTACTAGAGGTTTTATTTTCTGTGCTGGATCCATACATTTATACGAGGAGGCAGGGGTGACTCTCTTTGTGTGCTGACTGAATGTGACTCACTCAGATTTCAAACGGTATAGGCTACCTGATTTTGTAATAAATACCAGGGCAAACGAGAGCTTGTGTAGGAATGAGGGTAAATTAGGGCCTGTTGGCATGTACTATTATCAGAACAGGGCAGTGTTACTGTAATGCTTTTGTGCATCATAACTGGAACTTAAAGCCACCTAAATGCATGCATTCATATTCATTATTGTAATTATTATGCTGCTGAAAAGAAAAAACGTGTACCCTCCCCTAAAACACAAGGCATAGTTTCATCGCATATCATCATTTTCGGAGTAAATTAACTTTTTCAAGGCATTTTTTCAAAGCATATTCATAGGAGCCACCTTTTGCACCAAATGGTACACTGTCACAAAGTTTTACTAAGCATTTTAAATGCTGTAGGCCTGCATTTCCTAACTCACTTCGCCACCAGTATGTTGGTCTAAAGTAAAGCTCAGTTTGTTTACATTTTGTGGGTGGGGGGCGGGGGTGGGGGGTGGTGGGGTTATGAGAAAAAAGGAAAATCTGAAAAAGTATCATGCATGCGCCTAGATAGTCTTTTGATAATCCATGTTTTGTGTCAATCACTGTCTTTTTAGGGATTGTAAGAAGGGTAAAGGATACAATGTAGTGATGGACTCTAGAGAATGTGGATCACAATAAATGGTCCTTTGTGGGGTTTTTGAGCAATACGGTAGAGGAGTGGATGTTGCCTGTGGATGTACTGCCTCCTGCTTTCACTAGTGTACAAACAAAACCTGCCGCTTGTCAAGCCCACCATGCCCACCCCTTCCTCCTCTGCTTAGCATATCAAGTGGAACACAGTGTGTACTGTGAAGCCTACCTGCAATCCTTATCAGAATGTCAGAAATAAATATATATATTAAACTCTACATTTTTAATAATCTCACCTTGTTCATGTGTTTTTTTTTTTCAGTCTTTGCTGTGTTCTGGAAACAATGTGGACAGTTGATTGGCTACTCCAGACTTTTGTCTGTCCACATAGTGTCACTGGTTTAATTTCAAAGGCTTTTGGATGTTATATAACCCTGTTTATACAATAGCATGGACATACTGGTAGAGAAACCTAACAGCTGACACTGAGTCATTTCTTACTCTTGGGGCACTTTCGTAATGCTGCCCTGAATATTTTATTACCGCTATCTTCCCTTTAGTTATTATCTCTTTGAATAGCCTTGAAATTGGTGACTTTTATACATTTACAACTTTACAGTTAATTTGGGCCCATCCACTGACATCCTAGCTATTCCAACAGGACTACGATCTAAAAAACCTGATTCCTCAATTTAAAAAAAATCATTATCCTCCTCCCACACTTTGAGAAACCGTGCCTGAATAACAGAAGCCTCCAGGTCTATAACCTGTAGGACTGGATAAGCAGGATAGCTGAAGGCCTGTCACAGGAGGAAACTAGGAGTGTACGCATTTGTCAGGATGATGGTGGTACTGACAAAGTTCATTCTGCAAACCTGTCTTTCATTTGATGTGAATCTCCACACCATGCTGCGTAATGCACTGAAACTCACTCAGTTGAGTATGTTGAAACAGTGTTTTTAATCCTTTGCTCAAGAGCAATTAATGTTAAACTTCCTTATAAGAAAACAGTTGTCATATTATCTTTATGTAACTTACGTTGTTGAACGTTATCCCAGGTTCTCTCCGCTCTGTCTCAATCTTGACTCTTAAAGTGTCAGTGGTAATCTAATGCTACAGTCTAGCAGTGTATCTCCTTACAGCAGTGAGCCAGGTATAGCTCATCTCTACCTGCTAGTCTATCTCCTTCAGACTGCCGTGTGTGCATCAATTATTTCTTACTGAAAGTTTTCAAGGTGGCTCCGTTTACACTGTCTTTATGTACATTCATGGGAGTCATGTGCTGTATAGGATGTTATTATGGGGTCTAATACAGTACAATACTCTCTCTAACTAACCGCATATTAAACATGTGTTCCACTTTATCAGCATGTGTAGAATTAAAGTCTGAAATGGAAATTGCATGACTTTTTTTCTTCTTTTTTTTAAATAGCTGTCATCTCTCGTGATGTAAGGAGGAGAGATCTGTCAACATGATCCCCTGACTGGTTTGTTCACATGGTTTCACTGTTCCCCCTCACTAAACCAAGTTTGTCTTAGCCTACTGCTGAAATGTAACCCCTCTGTTTTCTCCTGTGGACATATGCATGATGTTGTAGCTATGAGGTTTACAGCTTTTGCCCACAAAGTTATTGTCTGCTGCTTGGAAACAGTGTATCCAACAACAGGGTAACACAATGAACTGCTTTAACAGCAGTTGGATAGGGTGAAATGGTTTTTATAGCACCTTTTATCTCACAAACTTTTTTTTTAAATTGTTGAAATTGTGAAATGTCTTTAAAATGTCCACACTGGTTGGATTTGCCCAGTTTGTAATGTGCTTTGAAATTGTTAAAATTTGGCTGCATGTTTGCTTCTCATAAAACAGGTAGAACATGTCACAGGCAGGAATGCAAAACAAAAGACTGCTGTCAAGGATCTCCTAACCTTGACTTTACTATAGACTGCTGCCTGGTAATGCACATAAAGAAGCACAAGCATGCCTATAAACTCTGACTTTTCCTTAAAATCAGGGAAGGAAATTACACATCTGATCACATCTTAAAACCACGTTGGCGTCATTATTGATGAAAGATGAATATTATTAATAGATTAACGAAATTGTACGTTTGCAGTGGATTGATGGTACACAGAAATGGTCCAGATTACTTTTATTAGTAAGACAAATAAGCTACTTCACACAATTCATTGCATGACTGGTGGATAGGCTGCTTGACTGCGTTGAAGTTGGAGTCAATGTCTCTTCACCATCCCCTCTTGGCACTTCATAATCCAGACATCTATATCACTCTGCTATGCCAACAAAATCCAGGGTAAGGTTGCAGCCACCAGTGCAAGTAGAGTAAATGCTGACAGCAAAACAAGCAGGCATCGCGCTGTTGTGCAAACCCTGCGTATTCGCCTGCGCTGGGGTTGAACCACAGTCATCACAACGCTGAGAGCATCATCTTCAGCCATGGGTCGCCCTTGAGCGCTTATGATGAAGATCTGAGATGTATTGTGGCCGGGGCTGATCAACTTCTGTCGACGGGCTCGCTCGGAGACCCCCCTAAAGCATCGAGCAATCCAATTAACACTGTCCCTGGAGGCGCGCCGTGCGCTCTGGAGCTGTCCCAGTGGCAGAGGGAGAGGCACCTCCAGGGTCTGCCCCTCATCTGAATCCTCGTCCGCCGTGGGGGTCACCGACGCTTCCTTTTGTTTCTTGATGAATGTAAGATGTCGGCAGATAGGGCAAACGATAGTGTCTCTGATGTTTCCATCCTTGTTGACGCTGACCAGCGTTTTGACCAGGCAGTCGTGGCAGAATACATGTCCGCAGCTCAGAGTCCTTTCAGTGCCAGACAGACACTCATAGCACACCGGACACTCTCGTGCGTCCCCCTGCCCATCTTCCTTGTAAAATGCCATAGAAGAAAAAATTAAGAAGTTATTAAGAAGTAGAGTCCTTGGTAAATGAAGTCCTCTCCAAGTTCTTTTCCCCTCAGTGCACGACTTTCGTTACTTTTGGCTGTGGGTGGAGGCGAGAGCGGCGCCTTGTAAAACAGGGCTTGCCACCTGTCGCTGTAGTGACTTGACTGATTGGGTCCTCTGAACACATTACTGGCAGTTCAAGTGGCCCAGCAGGTTCACATGAAATGTTCCTTAAATGTGGCACATTCTTTAAAGATTGTCAAGACTAGCATAACTGACTGATTTGTAGGCTAATGTTTTTCAAACATTTTTTTTTGTGTAGTGACGACAAAGTAGCCTAATAATAAATTCCAAACTGTTATGGACCTATATTTCTTATATAGCTTCTATTATAATATATTCTGACCAAAGACCAAAAAGAAATGTGGCAGTGGTGAAGAACATTTAAGAAACTATATTAAACCATATCAGCACAGTTCACAGCTAATATTGGCCAAAAAGGCTATAACACAGAAACAGGACATAAACAGAACAGAAATAAATTAATTAATAAACTATAAGCCTATTGGAAACCATCAACACAAATGTAAACCCTATTAAGGAATGAAATATTTTTTTCTTGATGTTCCTATCCATGTGTGGTGGTTTATTCTCTGGTAATCACATGCCACCTTGTGGTCACTGCAGTGAAAACTATATAATCTACAGCCAAAAGAAGGTGCGGCTGATTGCAATGGATCTATTTCTATTGTAGCCCCGCCCAGTTCTGATGAAAACGCGAAATACGTCAGCACGTACGTACATATCAGGATTGACGTCGGTTCCGGGAGACGCGTTGGCAATTTCCTAAACACACAGCTCGTACACTAGTATCATCCGAGGCCAGGGGGAGAGGTGTATGTGTGAGTGTGTGTGTGTGTGTTAGATGTAACGCCGGCTGGAAGGCGACCTGCTGATACAGAAAACAGTTGGACACCGGTTTCAAATGAGCAGGTACTGAACCTTGCAGTGAAAATATTCCGTTTTGACGTGTTTAATGTTTGACCTGTTCGTGTAATGAGCCGTCGTGCTCAGCCGCGGCTGCTGTGTGATGACAGCTCGACCTCGGTGTGAATGTCGAGAGCTTTCCTCTTTGATTTTTGGCTCCCATGGTACACTAGCTATACTGTTCACGCTTTTCAGTCTTTGTGTGTGGCACTTTCTGGGTTCTTTAAACAGCTACTGTTTGACATTAACCTCTACACACTGACAGCAGCGTTTAAACTAAGCTAACGTTAGCTGCCTAAATAACACACTGCAACTGTTCAGTTAAATCTGGCCTGATAAATGTTGATAAATGAAAATTTCAGGGCTGCTTCAGTTTTTTTATATCTTTAAAAATGTGTGTGCTATCTGTAAATT
This sequence comes from Scomberomorus guttatus, assembly GCA_038419695.1. NCBI lineage: Eukaryota > Metazoa > Chordata > Actinopteri > Scombriformes > Scombridae > Scomberomorus > Scomberomorus guttatus. The sequence goes on from CM076459.1 coordinate 11,599,147, forward strand.
ACATATTTATTTGTAATTTTTAATGTAAAGGCTGCTATTGTTGGTTTTTTGTTGTTCACTTTCATAACTTTCACATACAATATGATTATACTGAATCTCCTCTGTAATACAAGTGACCAAAAATATGGGCCCAGGTTAGGGGAGCACTACCACCACACCCTGTAAAGATGCAGGTCAGACTATTATCAATATTGGAGCAAATCAATAAGGCTACCAAAAGGCTACCTCACCCCTCTCTCGGGCCCCAGTATTAAAAAAATGTCACTACAGCAGTGTCCGCACTTAGTAAGCGCCTCGTCATCTGCAGCAAAAGAGGATGTAGAGAGAAGAATGTCGGAAAGGAAAACTCTCTCTTTACTCTCTTCTCCTGGCTGTAATTTCCAGATGGCTCCACAGTTAGTGTCACCGTCACCATGTCTGCTCACTATGTGTCCCGCCTGTCCTGGTATTGTTACGGCAGACAAATAGATCTAGGGGTCAAAGTGACACACGCTCCAAAGGATGCTGAAATGAGAGATAACAGGACTTGTCATTTGTCCTGGCAGAGTCTCAGCACTTGACCCGTTACATGATATAGCTTAACTCTTCTTTCCATCTCATTATAAGTGATGTATTATGTTACAAGAACAGTGCCAATCTCTCCTCATCTGTCCTAATTATGTACAATATCTTTGATAGGAATATCGAAACAGCATGAACCTCTATTAACCCATTTGATTTATGTATCTTGTCAGCAGTACACTCGTGATGGTGATTCTCCTATTTAGGTGAATCACCATAGAAACAACACCCTCTTGGTGCCTTTTGGTGACCTACAGAGGATCAATAGAGAGCACCAGATCTCATTCAGGCCATTCAGCATCACAGCACATCAAGATCTGCTATGTTTGCTAGAGATCTGTTTTTCTAGCATGCTTTCTAGTAGCATTGTGACATCAATAGAAGCTTGGGATCATTTCCTTTTCTCCACCCTTACAGTATTTTGGTCTCCAGTTTCCCTCGTGATTTCCTAAGCAATGTACCGACACGTGAGGGGCCTGTAGCGAGTACATTGTTGATGACGCCATCTCTGAGGAATGTTTAAAGGGAAGAGCAGGCGATCCTGCCTCTGGCTTCACATCCCTCTGAGTCTAAACTATCTTATTCTTGGATAGGAAAATAACACATGCTCACTGACTCCCACATTGAGCGAGTGAGTGAAGTCAAAATATAATAATAGTGGCTACAGTAACATATGCCGCTATAATTCCTTATTTATGTAACCACATATTTGCACAGACAGTTTAACAATAATCCAACGAGATTCCTCAAGACTTATAAGTATGACCATAACTGCCTAAAACTGTCGAGTGTAGTTGTTTTTTGCCCTTAGTCCAGCTTTAGGGTTTCCTGTGCTACCTTCACTGGCTGTCCAACCTGTCTGCAGGAAATCCTTAAAAGCTCTGGGCACATTATGACTACCCCTGGAGCTACAGCAATGGGAGTGTTATGGGCTGCAGCTGTATTTCCCCCCCACACATAGAACACACACACACAGCGGCTCTTTTGCAGATGTGTGTGATTATTTCTTAAAATCTGGCTAGTAGATCCACATAGATCAGAGTGAGGCAGAGTTTACTAGCTCACCGGAAAAGAGGAACAACCGTCTAGTAAAGTGTTAATACCGCAAATAAGGCGGAAGATGGGCCAACTTTTAACTCGGCTCTTTCGTCAAAACTTCAGAACAAGGCTGCAACAGACAGCTTTGATCTATATTGCATTAGCCGCACTTAATGAACATCGGGTGCTGATAATGAATTAGTTATGTTGATGTCACATTAGTTGAGCTGTAAGGGGGTTAGAAACTGAATGAGAAGGAGGCGCACTTTGACAGGCCACTAGGCACCTATCAGTGAGGCTGTTGATTCAGAAAGAACTCAATCAGTTCAAGATTCAGCTTCTGGGGGGCGATTTTTCCCATCAGAGGCTGTGGCTGCAGTCACTGATTCACAAGTAACTAAGTATGACATGACCCCAGAGCTGCAGGGCGACATGGCCGGGCTGATCTCACTTTTTAATCTTGATTTGTCTGGTGGTTCAGATTTGTGATAAGAAGGGAATGCACTGTGCCTGATTCTACATGCCAAAGTACAGAAATAGTGTTGTATCGCGTTTGAGTCACCTACAAGTTTCTTTTTTGTTTTTCTTTTAAATGCTTGGCCTACTTTTAACCTCATTCAATATGTCTCTTTAATTCTCAGGGTGCCCTGAAATGGACACAGAGATGATTCCAAAATTTTCGTCAAAGGATGAAGAAGTTGACTACTGGAAGTCCCAAGCTCTCAAATATAAGAAAAGGTAGGATTTTAATTATCATATGACAAGATAACATGTCTGTTGACCTGTATAGCATAACCTCTTTACTCATGTTTAACATATTGTTAACGTCAGTCATGACACAGTAGGTATTCTGCTTCATTGTCAGCTTTTGTACATGGAGAATACAACAGTTTGCTTACTAAGCTCATTCTTATAAATTGGGTTATGTAACAATGTGTCATAGTTTATTTTATGACGTGTCCTGTAAAAACCTTGAGCCAAATACCAGATTGCAGCAATATCCATGGATTCCCCATGAAATAAACACACTGAAAGAACACTCAAAACTCTGAACAGCAGTAAGTCAACTTTGTTTAAAAAGTTGTAGACGCTCACTCTTACGTAATGGGCAAAGGCTAAATTGCTGAATATGTGGTTTTGCCTGTAGTTATGAAAGACATAGTTACACAGTAATTTCCTCATTATATTTAACCACATGTTTGTGACATATTTGTGGATACGTCTCTGTTTAAAGTTTCAGCACAGAAGGCTTCCCTCTCCTGTGTTTAGCCATATAAGGCGAATGACCAGACAAGCTTTTTGAAATTTGTGCCCACAAACAGCTGTGGCTTACTCGGGGGGGAAATGACTACATCTTTGAGTTCTTAAAGGGAAACCACAACTGATGTCGGGATTGGCAGTTGTGGTACTTGTGAGGGTCATGTAAATCTTTGTTGAAGTAGGCTCCTCTGTATTTTCTATTTCTGGAGTTGGGGCCCCGGCCTTCAGAGGAAGGGTAAAACAACGCGGAGAGGGTTAAAATCCCGGTGGTTTTCCAAGAAATTCCAGCTGTGGGTACATAAGTGGAAAAAACATCAACCCATGGAAAAATAGGTCCCAGTACATGATTAGCCGTGACTTGCCTCACACATGTTTTGGTGTGTACATTTTCTCAGGATTGCTGTTAAAGTGAACCATTCACAGGCACAGCATGCTGGATTTTTAAACACAGCAAGTTTATTTTTAAACTTATCTTTTTTATGTTTTTTTTGTGACTAGATTACTTGGACATCATGCAGTTTATAATCATCACTGAAAGACTGAATCATGTGAAATGCACTTGTGTTTCCACACAGTAAAAGCAAATTTTCACACATTCAGTGTTATTTCATGCTTTTCTACTTTACACATATAGAATACTGATGGTCATTTTAAACCATGAAAAGCTGTAATGGTGAGGGAGGACTGTTAAACAGGGGAGTTATAGGGTCCAGCGTGCTGATGAAGCAGCCCCTCCGGCGCTGGTATGTGTGGAACGACTCGGCACAACAACTGATTCATGGATTCCAGTGCTCTGTAGAGCCACTGTGAGGCCATTATCCCAGCACAAGTCAGCTGATCTCAGAACGGTGTTAACCACAGTGTCATCATGTGTGTGCACCCTTGACCTGCGGAAAATTAGGGTCAGTTGAGATTACTTACATTCAGAGATTACAACTATAGACGCCCGTTTCCCCCTCCTATTCCACATTAACATGTTTACTCAGATTCACATTCGCCTGTCAGAACTCGATAATAAGTGACCAGTGTGTACATGCATCCTGTTTTTTAGCGCATATCCTCATCCTGTTTCTGTGCTGTCTCATTTTCTCTTCACCCCTGACCTTCAACCTCTTCCACAGCTGAGGACACATGACAGCAGGCCTGTTTTTCTGAGCTACTTCTGAACCACCTACTGTCACAGTTCAGCTGTCTCTTTAGAGCTGTATATTTAGAATGCTTAACTTGACAATGCTGAGCTGCACACTATTTCCTGTTTGGCAGAGGCAGGATTGAAGGTTAAAAATCTACAAATATGTGACTGGCTTTTCATGCAGGTTTATTTCTGACCAGGGGGATAAAGCTACTAGAACATGCCAGAGCCCGGCTCATCTTACAGGACAAAAGCCAGGCAGTTTTCTAGAGCTCTGGCCCGGGGTCATTTAGCCAGTCAGCTCCACAGAGCTGAATGGTGGACAGTGAACAGGGTAGCTGGTAATTGACAATGATTGTTTCTGTCTCTCCCTACTGTGTATGTGTTTGTATAATCCAGCTGCCATGACGCCCAGGAGGAGCTGCAGGAGTTCCAGGAAGGGAGCCGGGAGCTGGAGGCCGAGTTGGAGGCACAGCTCGGCCAGGCTGAACACCGCCTGCGAGACCTGCAAAGCGAGAATGAGCGACTGAAGATCGAGATGGCCAACCTCAAGGTAACTGGGCCTGGTAACTTGCCATGTAGGTTTGGCTTGCTAGGTCTAAGGGTTACACCACTAATTGTGATTACTTAAGAGGTTATCTGATCGCTGTTAGATCCTGAGGACAAGGTCCAATCCTCCAGCACTCCTTAATTGGATGTCAGGATAAAGAGGAAGAAAATAGAAAACTGCAGGGACAAGTCTGGTTCTTAGTCAGCAAGCATGAACAGTAGTCAGACTTTTTTCAGTGATGATGATGATCATGTCCTTAGTTGAACAAACTATTATGTAAACATTCAGGATTTTACTGTAGCCACTGTGTACAAGACAGAAAGGTATTTTTCACATGGCCCAACATGCAAGCATGCTTGTTGCAGCTAATGTGTAAATGAACTGTGTAAATGATCAAAAGAGATCATGAATCGTGCTTTCCTGTCTTTGTGCCTTAGAGGCCATTGACTGTACTGTAAAGTACCTCGGGGCAAATGAACCTCAGGGCCTCCCCAGGGAACAAAGGGGGCCTTTGAAAATGAAATAATGCGGAAGAACATCTTGACTAGCTGTCTTATGATTCCTCCGGTTTCTCCTGCTGTTGTAAATGACTGTTGTATTGTACATAATATAGCAGATGGTACTTTCACACTGCATGCCTCAGCTAAAGAAAATTAAAATGGATTTTTTTTTTTCCTGGCACAATAGGCCTCTTTGATGTCCTTGTTTTATTCATTCCTTTCTCCTCTTCACTCTCTCCATCTCTTATCAGGAGAAGCTGGAGCAACAGTATGCCCAGAGTTATAAACAGATTTCGATGCTAGAAGATGACCTGGGCCAGACGCGCAGCATCAAGGAGCAGCTCCACAAATACGTCCGGGAGCTTGAGCAGGCCAACGATGACCTGGAGAGAGCCAAAAGGTCAGACTGGCGTTTTGGTCGATATGCTCAAAACATACAGTACAATCAGAAGCACATCAGCTTTCATTCTGCCATTTTTAAATGAGACTAGACCTCAGAGTAGATGTTTGCATTTGTTTGATTTATAGCGTTCAAGGTTAAGATGAGCAACTGTTATTGTCAAGACAAAAATTTTACCTCAAGCATTTGCAATAGATGGAAAAAAGAAAATTTAAATATTTTTTTTTAGTGATAGGAGCTACTGTAATCAACATAAAATATGTTAACAGTTGTTCTCTTCAACCTCTATGTGCAGGGCAACGATAGTGTCTCTTGAGGACTTTGAGGGCCGTTTGAACCAGGCCATTGAGAGAAATGCCTTCCTGGAGAGTGAGCTGGATGAGAAGGAATCTCTTCTGGTATCTGTGCAGCGGCTGAAAGATGAAGCACGAGGTATGACAGAAACGAATCACAGAATAACTCTCTTTGCTGTTTTTTCAGGCAACATTTCATCAGTGTAAGCGTTGGTGGAGGAGTATGTCATGAGTTTGACTCTATCCTCTGCAGACCTCAGACAGGAACTGGCAGTACGGGAGAGAACTACAGACAGGATGTCAGCACCCAGCTCACCCACCTTAGACATTGACAAGATGGATTCAGCAGTGCAGGCATCTTTATCCCTCCCAGCCACACCTGTAGGAAAGAGCATAGAGCACCCTTTCATCAGCCCAAAAGGTCAGGATTAATGTCACTCTTATTTGCACACTAGAGATGGGAAATCCACTTATATGTAAACTAATACTGGCTTGTGTCTTCTAGCATTAACCAACGGCTGTGGAAGCTCGTCCCTCACTCCTTCTGCTCGAATCTCAGCTCTCAACATTGTTGGTGATCTCCTCAGAAAAGTCGGGGTAGGTATTATTCCTTTTAACTGAATACATTTACTCCTTTCTTACCTTTTTTTTATGTGTTTAAGACTCAACAAAAACTAAAACAGTGCTTTAAAATTCCGAGTAGGTTGCAGAACACACGAGGAACAAAGTGTCCTGATTCACAGGACAACCAGAGAAATGTTTATGATGAGGCTAAATACAGATTGTATTTCCTGCTTTGTCACTAGGCGTTGGAGTCCAAACTCGCCGCCTGTAGGAACTTTGCCAAAGACCAAGCAGCAAGAAAAAATTACTCCACTGACAACGGCACACTCATCAACAGCAACGCCACCAAGTTCTCTCACACTCTACATACCACGTACTTTGACAAAACGTGAGTCTTGGCTTATAGTTTTGTGTATTATTAATTAGTGTATGATACCTGGTGTTACCATGTTTTCTAATATTGTGCATGTGGAACTGCAGGACTGTTAATGGATTGGACCCCAGCTCCTTGACCTCCATGGCATCATCCAGAGCCGTGTCTCCACCAGGCATGCTGCCTCTGAGTGTGTGAGGCAATCCCCCTACGTCACACACACCTGTACTAAAACACCTATCCACCCAACACAATGTGGGAACACAGAGGACACTTGAAAGACCATTACATTGTGTGTGTGTGTTTGTGTGAAAGAGAGAGAGAGAGAGAGAGAGAGAGAGAGGATGTTTGAAAGGAACATATGCGTGTGTTTGCCTGGGAGTGTGCATTTTTGAACTTGATGTGTGCAAGAGAGGCTCGACTATACAATTATTATGCCTCCAGATTGCAGCTCTAAATGCATTTGTGAGTAGGCGCACAGTCGTGTGCACACGCTCCTACCACATACTTGCATGTGCCTAAAGCTGTGCTGTATTGTGCTTGTATGAATGTCATCGCAAATGTGTTGCTCTTCTAGACGTCGACTTTCAAAGTGGCAAAGTTATACAAGTTCCACTGTTCATCTGAGAGCTACTATCCCTGACAAAAGGTCCTTAACAGACCTCAGCTTCCTCTGAACCTTCTTTTTCTCCTGTACTTTCACTTTAATTGCACAGTTAAACTAATTTCAATTTAGAATGTATTACATTTAAAAAGGGATATGTTCATATTAACTAATTTATCTCACAGTATGCTTTAAAATGCAACATTTCCTGTTTGCTATTTTCTTGCATGTGTGCATATGTAATGTGGGGTTGGAGAGGTATGGCTGGACCCCATATTTACAAGAATGACTGAAGTGAATGTTGATCGTTCAAAGCCATGTAGCCATAGCGCAGCCGTTCCTCTTGTTACTGGCTACTAGCTATAATTCATTTTGGAAGTAGTCTCCATGTTAAAGCTTGGATATATCAGCTGGTTCTGTCCTCTGGGGTTAAACCTGCACTTAAACAAACGGTTCCTCACAGGTTGAGTGTTTGGATATCCGTGGACTTTTCGAGGGAACAGTTTTGCCTTTTTTAAATGTTAAATGTTTTTTTGTTGTTTTTTTTTTTTTTTTTTTTAAATCTTGTGACAGGCTCATTTACCTCATTCTGATATGTTGGCATTTATTCACAGTTGATTCATAATATGAGAGAGGGTGAATCTGAGTCTACAAAACTCTAACCAACACAAAAGGATGAACACAGGAGAACAAAACGGTAAAGGCTGAAATAAGGATCCATTTTGAGACTGTCTGTTAACTTTGGCTGGTGTATGTGAATTTATGGTCCGCTGAGGCCTTTGTGTCAAGCAGCACATTTTGCTCATTATCGTTATTGTGTGACTCTTGGATTTTTAGCTGGTTTGATATTGACTCTGCATCCATTTTACATCCCCAAATTGTGTCTGAATCCATTTTGCCCACATATCGCTCCCTGTCACAGATCTTTGCTCATTCTTCAGTGTCTCTTTCTCGACATCCAGGAGCATAATTTGATGCATTTAATATTCATTGTTATTTAATTATATAAGATGTTATTTTGGGCACTATGAGAGCCTGTTACTAAAGTGTGTTCGACAGTCAGTGTACATAGCTTGTAAGGATGGTAATTTTACCTACCACATTTGTACATATTGACATTTGGCATTATAAGGTCCTATTTATTTCAGAATCCGTATGGCATGTGTTCAGATGATGAGTTTTGCTATCATACAATGGTTAAAGCCATTGTATTATGATACCAAATTGTTTGTCAAAATTGTTTAAGTAAATAAAGATTGAGATGACAAATATGCTGTGTAGCCTCTTACATGAACTGCAATTTAAAGACGATGTCAATGATTTAACTAGAATATTTATAATAAGTGGAATTTTTTTTGTCAAACTATTATTTTCAAGGTCAAAAATGAATCTTAAAGCCCAAAGATGCTAAAGGCTCACTTTACTTTTATATAAACATTTAAACAACAAAGTTGTAAGGAGTGAAGTATTCGTCTTGTCGTACATCTGTAGTAAAAGAAAAGTGTGGACGATCCAGCAGCTTAGTTTTATTGTCTCTGTCCCAGAGTTCAGCTCTTGGTAAAGAAATCTTTGCTTTCCTCTGCTCAGTTTCTGGCTTTCATTGTACAGTTGGTGCACTTAAAATCCATCATTCCACAAAATTAAAGGCCCAATTTCTTCTCCATTGCCTCCTTTAATATGTTCTTCTTGATCTAGAAAAAGACAAAATAGCAGCAATCTCAGTTTCAGTTTACATCAATCAAACATAAGTCATAGTCATCTTGATAGTTTAGATATATCAGTGTAGAGCAGAAGTATCCTACCTTTCCAGACACAGTCAGGGGGTAGCTGTCTACAAAGTTCACATAGTGAGGGATCTTGAAGTGAGAAATCTAGGGGGGAAAAAAAATGTCAGTTCACACAAAGTACACACTGCTCTCTGAGTTTGGGTATGCTTTTGGACATTTTATCTGTCGCCCACTCTCACCTGGCCTTTGCAGAACGCTCTTATTTCCTCTGCACTGGAGGTTTGGCCCTCCTTCAGCCTGATGCAGGCACACACCTGCTCACCCAGCCTCTCATCTTTCACTCCAACCACCTGGGAAACAGACAGAAATAGAACACCTAGGATAAAGATTTGCCACCGCAGCTCATTAATATACCATGAATTACTGTGTATTCTCATGAAATGCATATATTTTAGAACAAAGGTTCAGGTTGTCTCTTTACTGATGACTGTTTTGACACCTTATAAGGTTCTTTGCTGCCCTCCAGTGGTTCTGGAGTCTCACCTGCACCTCCTGCACTTTGGGATGTGTAAAGAGAAAGTCCTCTATCTCAGCAGGGTAGATGTTCTCCCCTCCTCGGATGATCATGTCCTTTATGCGTCCTTCAATGCGACAGTATCCCAAACTGTTCAGACTGGCTGTGTCCCTGTGTACGGAAAAATCACATCAATCCCTGTCAACCCTAACATGCCTCTGTAACTACAACAAACATTCAGTACACTTACCCAGTCCTGTACCAGCGGTCTTGGGAGATAACCTCTCTGGTTTTCTCGGGATCGTCCCAGTACCCATGCATCACACAACTGCCTCTGATCATCAGCTCTCCTGAGGCCCCCAGAGGGACCATCTCCCCTGTAGCGGGGTCAACCACTTTAGCCTACAGTAACACAGTCATACCTAAAGTCACAGTGTTGTCATGGTGACATACAGGCAAGGCTGGTATGAAAAATAAGGCATACTTCAGTGTGGTGCATGATACATCCAACAGTGTTTGTCTTCAGCTCCTCGATGTCTTGTGGGAATCCCAGAAATGTAAGAGGGCTATTCTCAGTGGTTCCGTAAGCGATCTGTAAAAACATGATATTCTTATTTGCTAAAAAAAAAAGAAGTTACTCTTACAAGTTTTAGTAGAGCATTATTTGAAAAGGCACAGGACATGTAGCAGCTCACCGTTATCTCTTTCATATTCATGTTTGTTTTCAGTTTTCTTATAATCTCAGGAGGGCACGGAGAACCTGCCATGATCCCTACAGCACAACAACACACAGACAGACGCCTCAAATACTGACTGAACACTGCACCAAGTTCAGTACAAGATATTAATTATGCTTTAGTCTTAAATTCTCTTACCTGCTTCAACTGATGACAAATCATACTTGTGTAAATCCTGTTGGCTAAGCATGTCGGTGAACATTGTGGGAGTGCCATACACGGTATTGCACCTCGAATAAAAAAAGATACAGTCAATTAAAGTGCATAATATTGTATATTTGAGAGTCATTTGGGTACCATGAGCAGCGCGCCCTACTTTTCATTCTGAATGGCCTCTAGGTTGGCTCGGCTGTCATAGGCAGAGGAAGGAAAGACCAGTGTGATGCCATGCACTGCCATACTCATTCCTCCAAGCACAGAGCCAAAGCAGTGGTACATGGGTACAGGCACGCACACTCGCACCTGAGGCTGACAGGAATATGAAAAAATAAGGTTACCTTCATTTTAGTGTTTGTTTTCCTCAAATCAAGAGACAAATATGGACTTACTCTCAATCCATAACCCATTCGGAGACCCAGGAAGTAGGCGTTATTTACAATATTGTGGTGAGAGAGAGTGGCTCCCTTTGGACTCCCAGTCGTCCCCTGAAACAAAGAAACAAGCAACATGACTCGATCTGAATCTACATCTGCATCATAATGCCACTAAAGGTAATACAATGTGTCCCAGTGTGAAAAGTGCAATACTGAAGGTTACTGATGTGAACTGAATGTTGATGGGTTCATCACAGGACATCTTGCCCTGCAGATCCGTCAGCTCTTTGTGGTGCCGACTCTCCCCTGCTTGAATCACATCCTCTACGTGGAGCATCCCTGGCTGTCTGCTATCTGTTACAATCACCATACGCAGGTCTGGCACCCTAGCAGGCAAAAGATAAGATCTTTATATCCTATCCAAAAAGTTATACATTGTGTCGTTTGAGCAGTAATTACTGCCTGCTACTCTCATAATAGAGGAAAAACATGTATAATCAAAGCATTTTCCAGAAATCTGATATTCTAGATGGCTCAGTCGTACCTGGAGCTCCTGATGGCGCCCACTGGTGTGGTTTCGATCTCTGGGCAGATCTCTCTCAGCATATCACAGAACCTTTGGGTTTTAAAGCGGGTAGGACAGACCACTGCTTTACACTGGACCTGCACATGACAAATCAGTTTTGTTGACTTTATAGTCTTTCATGCATGTGTGTGAGGATTATTTTTCCATGAAATCCTCAGCTGCCAGTTGTCTAGGTAGACATGCCTTTTGGATTTTACTGTAGTTCAGTTGTAGAGTGTGTGGTTATGCAAGTACACTAATGCACTCTGGCCCCAAGACATACCTTCTTTAGGGTGAACTCCACTTCTCTCACTTGATAGGCCGGGTTCAATGACACCTGCAAGGACAGTTTAAAGTCAAGTCTATTTATTCTAATCACATAGTTGTCATATGGCCTTACATACCATATTACATCACGCTGCATGGAGATTACAATCATAAGGTAAACATAAGGGTTCAATGTTCTGCTCACTGACACTTGACAGCTGGCTGTTTGGTAACACGTGGGCTTAAATCCGTCAACCAGCTGTCTGTCTAACCAGTCCTACTGTCAGTGTAATTTTAAGGTTAAACACCAAATAGCACGAGCTTCCAAACTGACCAGTATAATTCCAGCCTTGGCTGTAGCAAACTGGAAAAGGATCCATTCATATGTGTTGGGTCCCCAAACTCCCAGTCGATCACCTCGCTTCAGGCTCAGAGCAAGGAGACCTGCAGCCACCTTGTCAACCTGCACCCAAATGAACATCACCAAAATATTAAACAATTCTTCATCTCCAGTGGTATAAATCATGGCATTATACAATATAACTTTCTAGTTTTTTTTGTTAGAGCATTAGAGCTAGAAAGAATTTTTTTCCCCACTGCACACAGTTACATAATTCCAATGATTTAGAGAAACTTTTTAATAATTTCTCCCAAAAAAGAGAATCAACTCACATCAACAAACCAAATGTATTACTACAAAGTTAAAGGTACCCTGTGGGATGCAACTATTAGTGCTACAGAGCAATGCTTGTTTTTTCAAAGGTTTAAGTTTAATCAGCTTTGTAAATGTTTTATGGGGAAGGAAGTGTACTCAGCACACTTGTGCAACCTCAAGGATACATGATTTTGTTTGTTTACAAAAAAAACTCCACACGGCATCTTCAGCACTGAAAGGGAAAGTACAAGCAAATTCATTCTGGCAGTGATTTGATCTCACTAATTAGCTCCCACTCTTTGTCTCATGGTAGTTATTATTGAAATAGGAAACTGCAGTGTTTGGTTAAAATCAAAAACCTAGAGCCTCTTGACTCTCAGCCACAGTATACACTGTATTGTATCTAAAATAGTTTCAGCTTTCCTGGACCTGGAGTTTAAGGGTTGATAGGTCCTTGAAAGCTTGCGAAAGCAAAAACTAAAGGCTCAAAATTGGAGACACACATCTTGCTGAAATTGTGCAAAGGTTTTCCGAATGCCATCCTGCAGGAAGGCCACAGCCTCACGGTCAGGCCAGCGCTGGGCTGCAGAATCAAGGCTCTGGCCTACAGTCAGGGGGAGCAGAGAGAAGGAGGAGGTGCCGTGGACGTAGCTGCTGGTCAGAGATGGTTTGTGAGGAGGACTGTCCACATGGAGTGACCTGGAATATAGAGAGCAATATTCAGCTTCAATATTCAATTATTTTAATTATAGTACATGAGCGTTCTCATTTACTGCAGCTTTAAAGATTTTGAAGATAAATCCTACAATTCCTCTACACAGAATATATGTAAACAGTGGACCTGGGATAGGCCTTAAGGATGAGGGATAAAAACATCCACCATGCCAAGACAATCAGGCTCAGTCCCAGTCTTAATGGCCAAGAAAAATCAAAAAAGTAAGCTGACCAACGCAAGCAAAAAGAGCCATTGTTTCAGTGCATTGAGAAACATGGACTTTTAAGCAAAACAGTTACAGTATACGGAAAAACACTGAGCTCACATTAATTAAACACAGAATAGTCATAGTTAGCCCTTGAATTAATGTGCACCATAATGACCTGGTGACTTTAAAGTATGTTTACTATCCAGTTTTCTGGCCATTAATGATCAATGGAAAATAATCATTGGAAAACTGCTACAAAGACCATGGTTTTGGAAGATGTTAACTCTATAAATCCACCCTTTAAGCTACTTAATCATTGCTGGAGAAGACACTTAACAGAAAATACCCAAAGCATAAACTTACCGACACCATTGGAGCCAACCTGTGCTGCATGATTTCCATGTCTTGCTGTGTTTAAGTCCATCCAAAGATCTGAGAGTGTGAGCACAGGACCTTAGCCATGAGGAAGAAACCAGTGCTGACATTGCTCTGAAGTATCACACAGTCAGCCTGTTTTAACTGGATCTAAATACCATCTGAATATACAGTGTGTGGTCTGAACAGGCCCAGAGTAGAAAATGAGCAGGTTCATGCCTGCCTGTCTTTAATTTGGTTTGTGACTTTATCACTGTGTGTGTGTAATCTTTAACTTCCACACATCCTCACTGGCTGAAAGATAAGCCATTTGGCCATTCAAGCACATTTCAGCAGGTTTTTCAAGAAAATATGAACAATTATTAACCAATATTATTCAATATATTGAGTTCAAATGTAGTTTTTGTAGCAACAATGCACCTTTTCTTCAATTTGACAGTTTAATTAAATACATTTTAAATGCTGTACTATACCATTAAACTGGTCTTACAGTTTTAAATATGTGCTGATAGGTTATAGATGAATAGGTTTAATAGGTTTTATGGTTTAAAATTTATTCTCCTCCCAGATTTTCATGTCTTAAATAAACAATAAATGTGTCTACAGAAGCATGGTGCTAATAACAAACATAGGCCATCAGGAGTAAAAAATCTGGCCCTTCACTTGCTCTATAGAAAAATATGGATCAATATATCAATTAAAGCATGAGATTCAAGCCCAGGCCCCTTTATCAGATGGCTGAGAAAAATAACACAAAAATACTGCAGAGATAAACACAGCAGGACACACGAGCCAAAGTATAATGCATAATCCAGGTCAGACTAACATTGTTTTTGTTGGATTATATTTAAACAACAAGAAAAACAACAAAAGCATTTGTCCCAAATCTACAAGCTGCAGCAGGGACAAAATAATAGGTTAAAACCACAGAGAACATAATAGGTCATATTAAAAGGTATTAATATATATGTTTGTCGTACCCACCCCCACATATTCATAAGTCAATCGGATTTGAAATTATTTTTAATGCAAATGTCGTTTTACAAATAGCTAACATGCAGAAGTTTAAAAAGGAGCCATGTCATTTTGCTTACTTTCCTCAACATACAAAGGACCTGCAGCAATTTTTTCAACAGATATGACGTTGACAGGTAAATACTGACAGTTTGGAGATTTGCAAATATTTACATACTGAACAAAATGCTGGTTACAGAGAAGCTTCACATGATGGAGCCTGCATTGCCACCTACAGGCAAAGAAATGAGAAATGAGATCAGAACACCTCTCTATGACTACAATTTAATAACAGTTGTTTTTGTTTTTTTTAATTAAAACACTAACCGAATATTCCAAATATAAAATGCTGAGTAAGTTCAGAAATAAATTACACTTTGTTTAAAATAAGAAAATTTCACATATAACACTAAAGTTGTTCATTTAAAATTACACTATTAATGCATTTACAGTGGAGTGTTAGTATAAAATTGCACTTTAAAAGCATTGACACATTAGTCAACACTACAGAGCTCTACTTCACCTTTTACCATCAAAAACATTATTACAAAATGGTGAATACAAACTCCATATACTTCATTTACTTTAATACATTCATGAGACAATCAAAGGCCTCAGAGAGCAGGGTGAAACGTAAGTGTGACTTTTTAGAAAAACAAATTCAGATTCAAAATCTCAGCCCCAAGCTTTTATCAATACTCTGTTGTAATGTCCTAAAACAGCTTAGCTTGTATACAAATGTGTATATTTATATCACACACTGGTAACATACACTGTGTTTTCTGATTGTCTTCCTTTTGAGGCAACATGGCTGCACTGACAATCAGGGGCCAGGATTACAATAGGTTTCTGATAGAGATCTGATGGCGTCTCCATGCTCTTCTTCTTCTTCTTCTCTGCTTCTCTCTTACTGTCCAGGAAGTAGAAGAACCCCATGAGAAAGAGGCTGGCAGAGGACACACACACGCTGCACGCGTAGAAGACATACGAATACTGGCCTGTGCTGTCCACCAAAATGCCTGAGAAATGCAAAAAGAGAATCAAGGGATGAATGGATGTAAAACTGATTACTTATACTTAACTGGTATGTTCACATTGTTATTTTCCCTCCCATCCACAAATCATAGCAAAGTTCACTAAGTTGGGAATGTTTTGATACATTGCATGGAGGAAAAATGTAAATTGCTTTTTTCAAAAGCCTCTGCTGGTTAAATGTAATATAAAAGTTCAGTGTTAAGTTATAGCAAGAAGACCGCTGCAAACTAAAAAACAATGTTGGAGTGCAACTAAGTTTCTCCTTTTTGTATGAACACAACATGAGTTCTCGCTATTCATCTGTGGCAGTAACTTCATCTGTCTACACAACTATATACATTCTGAACAGCTGCAGCAAGGGTTACATATGGGTTGCTATGGTAATGGAAACCAAAGCTAGCCCGTTACATGGTTACAATTTTTTTACAATTATTTAAGCACGATTTTTAAAACAGGGCTCATTTTGTCAAGACACTACACACAATTCACACAACCACACACGCAAGTAGCAGAACACCTCAGATCTGTTTCAGAAAATGAAAATGTCACCGTATGGCACACACATGGTTCATGCGATCTGATTCTGTTTGAACCAGTTACACGCTGCTGTGCTCAATCTCAAACACTTTTAACATTTCATTTAGACAGATATTGTTAGCGCAAAGTACATGAATATACAAACACAGCACACAAGACCAGTACTGCACACTGATGAAAATATTTATTTCTCTCTACATTGTAAAATCAGTCAATACATCCATGCATTTCCAAAGGCTGCATTTTGCACTGAAAATCAGAACAGAATATATTCTAAATAGAATATAGTACAAAAACACAGCAGAAACATTTGTGGAGACAATGCTGTGACAATGTTGTGGAGTATGTGGGCCATGCTGTATGGCAGTGGAGGACCCCATTTTGTGTGATTGCAGCGCACCCTGTGATATTACCACCACGTTGGCCTGGATTATTCAAAATAGCTCTGTGGCCAATGATGTTTCTCTCTCTTCTTCTCACTTTTGTCAGGTTAAACCCGGCCTCATCTATGAAGATAAATTCATGCCGGGTTGCATCAGCATCCATTTGCAAAACTCTCTGAAAAAAGACAACATTGTGTAGTTCAATATAGGCCCACTATAAATTTACATGTAAAAAGGTTCTGTGTGCAGTGCACAATACTGAAGTGTACATTACTTACCTCTACATATTCATGCCGCAGGTCTTTTACTCTCAGAATCTCTTTCAAATGGCACTCGGTGGTTTCATCAGTATGTGAGGTTTTTTAAGGATTCTCCCCAGTGTTGATAGAGAGAACTGATGGGCATTAATGAAAACTGTGTGGTCATTGAGGATGTTTGTTTGAATTTTGCTGAGGCGTATCGCATTATCGGCCAAAACCTTGTTTACAATAGCTCTCTCTTGTTCCTCTGGTACCCATTCACTGCGTTCCCTGTTTGAAACAATGCCCCGTACGCTGTCCTGTGACATTTTACATGTATTTTGATTGGTCTACATGGGATTGAGGGTCGAGAACGTCAAGGATGGCACATGATGAGCGGTATATTTCCTGTTCTATTAAAGAAAGCATGGAACGTTCAGAATATAACACTGAGCTGCATCATTTTTGTTGTTACCATTAGTGATTGTGTAATCTGTGATTTTGATTGACATTTTTATTTTTTGTAAAAGCATATGATTGTACATTGGTGATGCTGTGAGATAAATGAATGTGTGTGACTGTGTGTGTGTGTACCTGCTAGAGGCGGCCCAATAAGCAGCGTTCCACTCTCCAACATGCACAGGAGTCCGAGGGCTAAAGGGGAAGCGGCTCATCTCCACCGTGTCCATCAGCACAGTGTAGAGAAGCGAGCCTGCCACGCTCATGGACAGGCCGAAGATCACCACGTACACCAGGAGAACTTCGAAGGAGGGCGACGCTCCGCAGATGCAGTTACTCAGACCGTTTACAAGCACGGCACTGGCAAACACGTACACAAAACAGCTGCTGCCTCTGAAGCGTGGCAGGCCCAGGATGAGGGCAGCCATAGGTCGGACAGCGATGTTCACCAGGCCCATGACGGACATCAGGAAGGCAGCACGGTCTAGCTCCATGTTATTGTGAGTAGCATAAGGCACCAGATAGACCAGAGGCACCACACAGCCCAGCATCATCCAGGTCACACCGACTGCAAAAGCACGGTATCGAGCATTACTCACTAGAAGGTCAAAGGCCATATGTCTGTGCAGGAATGCTAAAAAACCACAGAAAACAGACTTTACATGGTCATTCAGGCTTTTTCTTTCCTGCTGCAAAGGGAGGTCATTTGATTTATTCAGACCCCGAGAGTGTCTTGTTTTGTTTGGTCCCAATGCGGGGCCAAGGGGCCTCATCACTGCCCCACAAACACAGCAATTTAGCAGCACCCCGCCCAGAATCAGGAAGCTGCCACGCCAGCCAAACCGACTGAGCAGGATGTTGGCTATCAGGGGTAAACTGCTCAGGCCCAGAGCTGTGCCGGTGGATGACAAGGCGTTGGCAAAAACACGGCGGCGTTCAAAGTAGTGACCCATAATGGTTACTGATGGCTGGAAAGAAAGGCAAAATCCCAGTCCTGAGGAAGAGAGGACAGAGAGTCTGATGACCCTGCAGATTGCTTTAACAATGGAAGTGTGGGTTTGCAGGTGTGTGAAGCGTCTGACCTGTGATGGCGCTTGTGACGTAAATGTCAGTAATGGTCCTGGCAAGGGCAGACGCCGCCATACCCAGTCCGCTCAAGAGTCCGCCCACCATCACTGTCACCCGGCAGCCAAAACGCTCCACTAACATGCTGCATAAAGGACCTTTAGGAGAAATGGGAGGGAAATGTTTCATATATTTCCCAAATACATCTGCCATTTTTGGCCCATCACACATGGGATTATATGACTTCACAAAAAATCTGTAGTATTTTTAGTACACCTTTTTACTTTGTACAGGAAAAGAAACAGCGTGCTGATCACACAGTTGAGTCTAAACTAAAATCTAAAATCTATTTTTAAAAAATCCCACATATAAAAAACAATAACACTCATTCTCTGTACCAACTATTCCATATAAAGTGACAATATGCCAAATGTATTCTGAGTACATTTTTTTCTGAACAGATTATAAGGTGATTTTCAATAAAGTAATATTTAATTTGACAATAAGTATGCATCTTTTCAAATACAAATACAAGGCTCGCGTTCACAGAAAGCTATCCAGTAAAATAATGTTCTCATTTGCACAACAAATAAGCATGATTTGCATTGGTCCATTATTTTTGAACAGCGATATTTGGCTACACAAAGAAGGACCAAAACCAGGGCCAAATTAATTTCCTCTTATCTGTGATGTATTCTCTGAACCACAAAACCGCTGGTGTTATCCGCTTTCTACTCTTGCCAGGATGCGGAAAATTGCCAAAAAGTGCAAAAATAATGATAGAAATCCAATTCCTGAATCATCAAACCTTACTAACGCCAAATAAATTACTTAAGCACAGACTGATCAAATAAAGTCGACATCTAAATCCGCTTATTTGGCTTTCCAGCTCTTTGATGTCTCGTCATCATTCTGGTTCCTTTTTTCCACTGTGATACAGATAAAACTAATTACAACCTGTCAACTGCACATATTTACATGTAGTGGATGAACCCTTCACATTTTCAACACTCGACATGCTTTAGGACAAATACTTGATATTTATATCCACTCCTAGTTAGGCTGTATGAATAACAAAATCATTTAATTTCAATGTAGCCTTACCACTTACAAAAATTGTCCAGAACCAATATTTAAACTTTGACAGCTTGAGCAGAGTCCAAAGTCATTGTTATGTTGACAAACCGAATTCATGGAATAACAAATGATTATATAACAAAAACTGTACTGATATTTTCTCCATGTGTTGCTGTCAGGTGAGATCCTGTCAGTAGAGAGAGAGGCAAGTAGACGAAAGACAAATAAACTTTCCTGCACAAGAACAATGGGCTCTGACCCTGAACTCATCTGACTCACTGTTGCCTCTCTCAAAAAGGCTGAACAAGGGCCAAGAAGTCTTGAGCTTTTGTGTTATTCCCACAAACCTGATAGAAATGATAACAATTCACAAGAAAAATGATCATCTGTGTACGTGTGTGCATGTGTTGCATTTATAAAGTCCTCAGAGGGACTCAGAGTGTCTCCATCTCTTCAGAGGACATTACATTGACTTACATTCATTTCCTGGAGACTTATCCTAACCTTAACCATAACCACCACATGCCTAACCTTTAGCCTTACCCATAACCTTAACATAACCCTAAACTAACCTTAACTTTAAACCGTCTTCACCCTAAAATGAATGATTTTACGTTATGGGGACTTGCTTTTTGTCCCTATGAGGGAGGCGAGTCCCCACAACGTGATTTATGTCCCCACAATGTTAGGAATACCTGGACCACATGTTCAGTTAGTGTGTGTGTGTGTGTGTGTGCATGTGTGTGTGTGTGTGTGTGTGTGTGTGTGTAATATGAGTCGTACCCCCAGCATGCAGCACAGCCGTCATGATCGCCGGCACCCACGAGGTCTCTGTGTTGCTGGCATCAAACTCTGTTTGAAGGTCTGTGTAGAAGATGCCAACGCATGAAGGGAAGGCCAGCGTTAGAGCCAGAACTAACATGGTGGCTACCAGCACCACCCAGCCCCAACCTCCATCAGGTGCCCCCAGATGGCTGTGCTTGGCGGGGCCACCCACCTGCCGAGCAGTGGGACAAGAGGCGGACTCCTGCTCATCTTCTTCTTTTTGCTCCTCTGAATCACTGTGTTGTAGTCCAGATTCTGGAGTACACTTGTCTGCTTCCTTGACACACTGAGTAGCATTTCTGCTGTCCCTCCGGAGTAAATCATTATCCTTTTGCCTGTCTCTTGGGGCTGACGTCTGGATCTGGTCCTCCACCGCCTGAGTCATTCTGCCCGGTGCTGCTGTTAATACTGCTTCCTCTGTTGGAGATAAGACACAGGCAGGGCTGTAGACAGGATTTTAAAAAATACCGAGGTCATAAAGTAACACAATTTTCATGTTTTTGTGTTTTGCACCTCAGGACCACTGTATGAAAACAGAAATAATGCTGCAGCGAGAGGGACAAGAGAGGGATGCAACTCAAAAGAGCAGCCCTGTACAGGAGGATATACATGTGTATTATTTAGACATGTAAACTGGTCAAACGGGATGGTGTGAGAGCTGCTGTGAGGCACACTAACAATTTCATATGGTTCGGCGAGCATTCAGAGAGTATTAATTGTCTTTATATACAGTAAATCAACCATGACAACAAATGAAAGGAAGCATCAAGTTTGTGACCTAATTCCTGACTGGTTCCAGACTTTCCTCTTTCTACGCAGTTAAATTAAAATTAAATCACCAAAAGATGAAAACTTGTTGTTTCACAGTGTTGCATCGGCTCTAAACAAAATCCCATCAAACTGGAAATAATGGAGCACAAATTAGATGTCTCGTCCTCAATTATCGGACTGACAGAATGACACGACAGCATGCCATCAGGGTTTAATCAAAGTATACAGTGATTGTAAGACCTCCAAATCTAGCCCACACTTTGGTTGTAAACCTATTACATGAGGACAATTTCATCCTAGCACATTTATCTCCATGGTAACTGTGTAAATTTCCCCTCCCTTTAATATCCTGAGGAAATTAGGCAAAACAAATGTTATGGCTGGGAATTGTACCTATAAATGCAAAAACATCTTATGTCAGAGCAGTATTTTAAAGTCATTTACATACAGGAAAAAGTAGAAAAGGCTGTAATATAAACAAATGAAAAATATATATATATATCCATATCCATATCTATATGGATATATGGATACTTTGGACAGTGCACATAATTTTCTAATTTTCTTTTCATCTTCTGTCCGACTAAACTAGCCTATAAAAAGTATTTGACTGTTAGCCCTTATATCAGATTTATACTTACTATAAACTTACTATAAAGATAAGTTCTCTCTGTCTCTCTTTTATCTTACCTTTTGGCTCTCTTTTCCACGTCCTATTCTTTCACTCTTCGTATTAAAGCGCATCTCAGCGGGATCAACAGCTTTCTCTGACATGTACCTGAACCTCTCACCGTGCTGAGTGACCTTACTGCTCACTTAGCTACTGGGCAGCCAACTGCGTCAAATTAGGAACTGACAGTAAACGTTACACCGGATATATTTTTCCAAATAAAACCGCACTTGTCACAAGCATTTGCAGGAACGCTGCCATGCCATTTATAGTTTTTTTATTTTGAAACTGTTGACCAGTCTTAACACTTATTAACTTGACTTTTCCGGCTGCTGCTGTTGCGTCTCTGAGCAGAAGGGTTTTTAATAGGAGGGAACTCGTGACAGAGTGGTGGTCGTGTGAACGCAGCCCACAGCGCATCATGTGGAATAGACTGAAGTTTATAGTTTATCTCTGTCTCTTTGGTACATTTCTCATCCTTAACATTTGCAAAGCAGTAAGTGCATTTCCCGAAACAGTTCGTACAAACAGCACCACACAATGGATTACCTGCAAAAGCCTGTAACTTGCTCAAAATAATTAGTGTGTGTCTCAAAAGTAAATATTTATGGCAATGAACATGTCATTGCTATCAGAATGACAAGTCATCGTGCCATTGTTTACAAACAAGATAGCAAAAATATCAATATAACAATGTACTCTGTAAGTATTTTCTGATAAAAACTAAGACTTTGATGACAATGATTGAAACTCTGCCAAACCTGTGAGGTAGTCTTGTAGTCCTATGCGGGAAAAATACAGTGATGCAAAACTACTCCCATTATTATTAGTAGTAGTAGTAGGAGGAGGAGGAGTAGTAGTAGTAGTATCCATAAATGGTTGGTATTTATAGTTAAATTATTTCCAACTAAGATCTTTTACTGCATCAGCTGTAATTTTGTTGGCAAAGCCCCCACTTGATAAATACACCATCTACAATCTTGATTCTACCTGGCTGTATCAAATGTAGGAGGGTCACTGTGTAATCCTTCTGTACAGTCTGTGAATATTAATGCTATCATGTCTGCATTGACCCTGGTTTGACTATTTTAATGGAGTGTTGCAGTTCTCTGCAGTGACCACTGGGTGGCAGTGAACACACGTCACTCTATGGTCAACACAGATGAAATCAGGTACATTTCCGATTAAACTGGTCTTGAACTGTTTACAGTCAAAAAGAAAGTTAAAAAAAATCAGTGGATGAGACTGGTGAAACATAATATGTGTGTAATTATATGATGAACTGTAAGCTCACATCACCTTATCAGCTTGACTGTTAAATTAGCTCATTTCCGTTTCCGGTCAGCCGTCAGCTCGGAGAAGTTTTTGTCCCATTGAAGGTATGTTTGCTTGCTCAAATGTTCAATGTTATTTTAACAAATGCTGTAAACAGCGTGTTGTCATACTGTGTCAGATTAATTTACAGAAATGTTACAAAAATGCACTCATTTTAAACTGCTGTTTGATATTTCGTTTTTCGTCTGCTGTAGCTTTGCTAACTTTGTTAGCTGTGTTTGCTAACTGGACAGTTAAGTCTGTAAAATAATGCAGTTTGATGGATTTGTTTGATATTCATCAAAAAAATGTTACGATTCGGGACCATAAATCAAAATATCTGTTAGAAACGAATGGCCATGGAGCCTGATGGGGGAAACAAACGGTTTCCAGGCCAAATTGAAATAATAAAGGGAAGATATTGGGAGTAGCAATGCCATTAACTTTGTGTAGCTAAAGTAATAACCTTGTCTTTCTTTAGTTAACACGCCCTGAAACATGGCTGGAAGACGAGCTGCACTGAAGGCCATTGACTGGTTGGCTTTTGCAGAGAGGGTGCCACCCAACCAGAGGACCATGTTCAACAACTTGAAGACACGCAGTGACGCTATTTCTGCAAAGTTAGTATTCCCAGTTACAGTACATGGCATTTCCAACATGTCATGTCTTCATTGTAACCATGAAAAATCCTAATCTGGGTTTAGTTTTATTTGCAGAGCACCTTTCATACACAATGGCAGTTCAAGGTGCTTAACATCAGCATAAAACAATAAATCAACATGATAAACTCGTTTTAAAGCAAAGTTTAAAAAGTGCAGAAATACAACAATTAAAAAAAGAACACCAAACCAGCACATACACACACATTCACAAAAGAAACATTTAAATAAATATAAAATAAAAACGATTAAAAAACAGAGCAGGTTGTCCATTATTTGCAAGATTGGGAGTCCCATCCCTGGTTTCTCACAAATGTGTGTGTGTGTGTGTGTGTGTGTGTGTGTGAATGGGATATGGATTACAAAGCATTTTGGATAAAATAATTTAACTTTTATACTCCTTTGAGGCAAGATGGTGCAGCAGGTAGCACTGTTGCCTCAAAGTAAGAAGCTCCCAGGTTCAAACCCACCGCCACTGGACTGCAGGGTGCAGTGACATGACGGTTAAGTTAAATAGCAACTCTAAAGTGCCTGTAGGTGTGTGTGTGTGTGTGTGTGTGTGTGTGGAAAGTGATAATGGTTGCCTGTCTTTATGAGCATGTGGTGACCTGTGCAGGGTGTACCCCGCCTGTTAACAATGTGAGTAAAGTACAGGTGTGTGTAGATATTTAATAGATAAATGGACACACTTTTGAAAATGATATCATCATTATAACCAGGAATTCTAGTCAGACCACTGCTGACAGTAAACTCAGGTGTTTGTAACCAGGTGGATCTGTCTTCACAGGCTCGCCTCTCTGCCAGAGAAACCCGTCACCGTTGACTGGAGCTACTACAGGTCTGCTATAGTTAAGGCAGGCATGGTGGATGAGTTTGAAAAAAAGGTACAAAAATGTATTTCCTCTAACACTAGTGTGATTCTTGAAAAATATTGAGATTTTCTGATTATTACTAATAGTAACAGTAAATGTTGTGAGACCTTAATAACAGCATGTGGAGTATTTTATTGTTATCATATATAGTGTGAACTTTCTGTTTCCCCAGTTCAACGCCCTGACGGTTCCTGAGCCTGTAGACACTCAGACAAATCTGATCAATGCTCAGGAGGCAGAAGCGGTGAGTGTCGTTTTGTAGTGGTGGCAGTTTGTCTAACAGCAGGAGCGTTCATTGGACACATTAACTCATTGTGCTTTCCATCTACATGCACATTAAATTAATCAGTTTGAATATTGATAAGAAACAACTCTTTCAGTGAAAATATACTGTACTGCAAATTAAACCTATAAACACCAGCAATCACAGATAATGAACCATAGAGGCAATTTTTTGTTTTACAAAGCCTGCACAAGATGTATTTTATCATCAGTGTACGAGCCATTTAAAAACATTTCATTGGTACATTTGTTTCTTGCTTTCTTTCAATTCTTGCTCATTGTTCCAATGTGCTACAAGGTCACATATGGCTGCTGTATTGGCCACTGATGTTCCTTTTTTAATTGCTTTTCATTTCTGTCTTTTTCTTTCAGAACACGACAGCCACCACTTACATTGAAGCATCCAAAGCTCGAATCATCCAATATGAAAAAGAGGTGGGAATTATATGTTTTTAAAAAAATAGAAGTGAAGAAAATGAAGTTTAAAAAAAAAAAGTAACTGACCTTATTTGCTTAAATAAAAGGGAAATGAAATAAGTGAAAGTAATATAGTGAAATAGTCTAAATGCATAGTAAATTGTTATTTAAGATCAAAACTGAAACTGTCTCAGGAGTAACTCTGGTTCCTCCACCTTCTTCATTTGCCAGGTTGTGCTGGAAACACTTAATCAAATCGTCTGTCCTGATCCTCTGTTCTTCTTCCCCCAGCTGGAGAAATTCAGGAACATGATTCCATTTGACCAGATGACCATTGAAGACCTGAACGAGACTTTCCCAGAAACAAAGCTGGACAAAGAGAAACATCCTTACTGGCCACACAAACCCATTGCTGAACTGTGAATGTGAAACTCTGATCATATTCTATGTCATGCGTTTCCCTCTAAGGGGAAGCCTGTACAGTATGTGTATAAAAGTTTTGTTTCGTCCATTCAGGAGTTTGTAAAGTGATTGATTTTTTTTTTCCCACTGTAAGAACTGTATGAATGAAGTGGTAAAAAAAAAAACAGAAAATGAAATGTGACATATTTGTTTTGTTTCTTCTCTGTAAGACTTAAATGATTCCTGAAAGTAAAGAATGAAAAGATGGTGAAACTTTCTTGCTGTGTGTGATCAGTGAAATGGGTTAAGAGTTGTCCGTGTTCACAGACCCCATTATAAACAACCTCCCAGATCCCTCTCAGGCAAACAACTGTTATTTTATTACTGGATTTCTTCCCAGGCGTCATGAACTGAACTTGATCTGTTGGACCATGTTTTCTTTCTAAATTTGGTATGAAATATCCTCCAACACTCACTGAAAATCCAACCCTTGTGGATACAATGATGAGTTTTTAAGTACACACTCGGCCAAATCAGTCTCACCAGAAGACAGAGTATAGTTTACTTCTCTCGTGGGGTCAGTGTTGTCTTTGGGAACCCTCGATGACTTGTCTTTGTCAGTTTTCTGTATCAGCAGGGGGGGAAACACTCTTCTCTTTGTATATTTACTCATGTCTGCAGGTGGGCACGGCCTCACACACACTTTAATTGATACCTTATTGTATCGGATAGATGCACTGTTACATTCGGCTACTTCAAGTCATGCATCAGTGCGAGGACAGCATGTCTGCAGTACAAATGATCACCGCTCCAGGCCTTTTATTATGCAGTGTCAGTCTTGTTCAGGCTTTGTTATGACTACAGCATAAATCTACATCTCACCACAGCTGGAAATATGAGAGGTCTCTCTGGGATTGGAGAGAGACTTTAAACATAAAGCTTGCTTTCTGTGCTCTCACTGCACCGTTATTATGGCTTTGGTTTGTGGGCTAATGCTGTACATAACTGTACATAACTGTGCAGACATGATGGTGATAAGTAGAAGAATGTATGCCGGCCTCAACATTGTCATTGTCTAAGATTTATTATATACGGCACCGACACGATACACTGAGACTTTCTTCCTGTGGGGGGCAGCATCTCTCTAATAAAGCGGGGATCTGTGTCCCTCACTGTGTTTCCAGTTTACACGGGGATGTGATGTTTACTCGTTGCTGTCACAAAATTTCAAAATCCATTAATTTGGTCCTGTGTTCTCT
This sequence comes from Scomberomorus guttatus, assembly GCA_038419695.1. NCBI lineage: Eukaryota > Metazoa > Chordata > Actinopteri > Scombriformes > Scombridae > Scomberomorus > Scomberomorus guttatus. The sequence continues at coordinate 11,625,998 of CM076459.1, forward strand.
TGAGGATTTTTTTTTTTTTAATTTAGCTTTTTTCAAAGTGGCAAACATTTAAAAAATTCAGGCACAAAGTCAGTCGCAAAATGAAAGGGTGAATTTGATTGTGGGTGAAAGCGTCAGTGGCTACAAATCACTGATGCTTTACATCACACCAGCTGTTTTGCAAACCACATTACTGTGTTTAAGAAATCTGGACTTAGCACACTGTTGAAACTTGCTTGAGTTATGTAATCGTTCACAGTTAACATCAAGCCTGCATCCATTTTTTTAGTTTAAGTTATTTATTTTTTGTTGTTGTGATATAACACAAAGTTCAGCCGCACACAAAAAAATATGCAGCTGAGATGAAATAATACATTCTGACTTCAAATGAGCCTGTGCTTAAACTGCATTGTAGTTTGACAAATAATAGCTAAAACTTGATCTTTCTAGTTAAGATTTCTTCTCTTACTTGCAAACCTGATTCCTTTTAAGCAATGTCAGCAGGTTTTAGGAAAAATGTAAAAATTACCCACCTCCATCTGTCTACTACTGAAGAAAACACCTCTTTAAAGCAACTCAAAAGTCAAACTTGGGCTGTATGTATGAGTAAAATTCAGTCAATAGTATTTGAAACAAAAGTGTTTCTTTGTTCATTGTCTTTTGGTTATTCACATATTTAACAGAGTATAATGTTCAAATAATAGAGTTGTTTTTTAAAAAAAACATTTAAGACTTGCTGTAATCATAGCAGCAGGAGTGGAGGGGTAAGATTTTTTTTTTTCAGCAGCTTGACATTTTTTAGATAGCAGGGTGAAGGAAAATCACACTGTCAGCACACTGCAAGACTCCTGTGCCCCTGCTGCCATTCTCTCTCTCTCTCTCTCTCTCTCTGATTTCTCCAGTCGGACATGTTATGCATTCCGCAGCAGAGCAGCGATAATCCTCCCAAAATCTACACATTATGGCATACCAAGGAGCACTTGTCTCATGATTCCGCAACTGGGTAAACTTGATGTGACTGTGGTGCAACAGGAGCAGACGGCTTCCATAACGGCTTTCTCGAGAAGCTACTTAAGATTGAAAACACTGCAAGTGGAGCAAAGAATTGAAACAGGCTGCGAGTCGAAGGGGATGAAATAAATATTCTTTATATTTTAACTAAATTCTCATGTTTGTGGTTTCATTTTAAGATGTCCTGTTTTTATTTTGGTCTTGTGTTGTCATTGCCAAGAGCTTATTCTCACAGGCTCAAAAGCAAAGTTGTAATAGGCTATGACTTCTGTTTTTTTTTTTTTTTTTAGCTAGATACAGTTGTGGATTACATCTTTAATGTTAATTAATCAGGTTAACTTTTGACCTTTTGGAGGGCAGCAACATAACAGGATCCTGAACTCTGATTTAAGGGTCACTAGCTGTCACCTGTCCTGAAACAGCTACATGTGGACGTAACCATCACCGTGTGTCTGTGCGTGTGTGTGTGTGTGGCCCCCTGCAGCTCTACTTTCCCTGGGCTCAGCCATTCTTTCCCCAGCTGACCGTTCAGCTGTTGCCAACACTTGTCCACTTGATAACTGTTGCCATAGCTCAGAACTCAGCACGCTGGTTTACAACCACTAATGATTTTAATGAAATCCCTTCTCTGCTGCGGCTTTGCGATGTCCCCATAATCTATAATTAACAGAATCTTTTAGTTTGAAGATCATACAGTGAGAAATGAAAGCAGCTTTAATCTGGTCTTTGAAAGGGTGAAAATTCTGTGTTTGTGCTGTGCATGAGATGGTGTGTGACAGACCCTAAATTCCCCTGATGCTATCCTGAATTATGCAGCACTGTTGTTGGTTTGGATTTCCATTTAACATGTGCTCACGAAGCATGTTCACATGCCCTCACTGAGCCTTTCTGGCACAGATAAACCTCAAAACAAATTATGTTTGTGAAATGGGACAATGCCTTGCAAGTTAAAAATTGAATTTAATGAAACGCTTCTTATTTACCTCATGTGCCTCATTCTTTCACTGGTGCAAAAACATTTCTGTTAAATACATAGTCCAAATAAATGTGCCTTTGGTGCTATCTGCATGACTATTAAAATATAAGTATTGTACATTAGGGGAAATATACTTGCAGCGTCAATCTTAATGAATTTAACAGTGCAACATTTGTAAGTTGTAAATATTTTATTAGAATCATGACAGTTGCTGACACGTGGGCTTTAATTGTGTTTAATGCCGAAACACTCTAGTTGACAATAAAAACAGAAATGTAATCTGGAAACTATAATCAGCAGTCGGATGCATCTATCCCGTCTTTCGCCGAGGCCTCCTCCCTCTAGAATCGATCCATCATTCGCTGTCCCGAGAGCAAACAGCTCACATCCGCTCCTCTGTGAAAATCTAAGTGTTCGCTTCCTACCTATCCATCACACAACCTATTATGCCCCTCATTTAGACATCCATCAAACGTCACATTTTCAATTACGCAATCCATCACGCTCTGCACTTGCCTCGCCATTGGTGGATGATCTTTGTCATTCCACAATGCCCAAAGATGTGTGTTTCCTTTAGAGGCTAGAGGGCAGACCGCGGTCTCCTCCAGATTCTAATGGTTGAATTCAGACAGGAACCATTTTTTCTCCTCCCATCCAAAGGTCACAACCCAGGTCAGAGGTCAGAGGGGGTTGCCCTGGTTGCCAAGGAGGATTCCTGCAGCGAGGCAAAGCCACCGGTGCTTATTGGACTGTGCACACAGCGGATCGGCTGGCCTGACCGTGAGCCTGACAGGCTTGAGAGCAGAGGAGCAGATTGCATTATCCCAATCAGACAAAGAGCAAGAGTTGATGAATGACAGGTTGTATAGGACATGCAACAACATGCTCATTCAAAACCAAGATTAAGTCAAGAGAGCAATAGTGACAGGACAAGCTTTTGTTATTGTGATTTTTGTAATGGTCTTCTTACGGTCATGATGACGATGACAGAAACTAGAAACGAGGGAACTTGGAAACAGGATTGTGATATTTTTGCATACAAAAACCGATCATTCCAAACAAAAACATGACTTTAGTACCACATTTCAAGGTCAAGCTTCATGCCAAAATCTAAACGTTTGTGCTCTGACATGTTTGTAAGAAAATATCAGTCCCACTGGCATCCTCACATCTAAGCTTCATCTCCGCCAATCACCATGGCACGGTGACATCATGAGAAAGTTGTCCCCCTGTTGACAAGGCCTACTGTTGCCATGGGGCGGCTGGAAATGGCACTGCGGATCCCAGTAAATGAAGGCTGCTGGGGGAGGGGATGTGAAGGCAAGTAAATAAAAGTGCCATTTGCAGTGTGTTTGCTTGACGTCCTCAGAGCCAAATTCTGCTCTGTTATTAGGCTCCTGAGCATCGGGGGGCTCCCAGTAGCTCCTTGCAGCAGGACCCCCCACTCCGGACGACATTGGCGTGTTTGCTGAACGACCGGGGCTCCCCGACGCGGCCTCTGTGGGCCATGTGAGCGGACAGCAATCGCACACATTCAGCCAGTGAGAAAAGACAACGATGCAGGACAAAAGGAAGAAGGAGACAGTCGTGTAGAGGCAGACTGCAGCAGCAAATTACCATTTACAAACAGAAATAATTAGGGCGTAATACAGACATCAGCCGAAAGAAAGGAATCTACATGATAAAGCTCAGCGGAGTTTTCTATCACATTCTATAAGTCATTTTCATCAACAGACTCTGGCTATTGCTACTGTATATTTTTGACTGCATGTGATCCCAAAAGTCTCTGCCAACTTTAAGATAGAGTGGAACATTGTCTTGACAGGCTACCATCAGCCAAAACTAAACCTGATCTCCAAACCATCTGATGAAGACGGTGCCTGGTCAACCTCATGCACACTACCCATTTACTCAGATGGAGAGCACAATTCCCAGATTCCCTTTGATACCTGATACCCAGACACGCAGGCCCATGCTGTGACCCCACAATCACTTTTTTGGTTGACACCCAACACCCTCAGTCCTGCCGTAGCACTATGGTGAGTGAGACGGGGCGACGGAGGCGACTGCAAGGCATTTTTCATGACTGGGAAACTCATGACCCACTGGGGATTAATGAGCATTCTGGGAGGCGCCTTATTGGCTTGTTGACCCTTTCTGATGTGTTCATCTTTATCTGGCTCAAGTTGGAAAAAATCATGGAAAAAAATGTCAAATATTTATATAACAAAATAAAAAATCATCTGCTGAAGAAAGAAAGTTTGCTTACCTTAAATCTGAGATGAGGACGTGCACATAGGAGCATGATTTTATGACATCGCTAGTTTAGAAGCTAATCGTGCTCCAATATGCAACTTACACACACGTGATGAGGAAACCTGAAACCCCCGGTGTATATACACTGCACTACAGGACTTTTCAAAGAAATAGGAGGCATCTCGGATCCTGCAGTTAAACTTTTGACTTGAAAAATATTCACAATGAGGGAGAACGCATAGATGTGTTTTTAAGAACTTTTAGCGCCCAGTTCATGCGGAAAAACTATATTTTACAGAAATTGTTAGAATTAGAATTTTCATATGTGCTAAAATATATATGTAGGGCATCTTTAAGTGAAATTATTGTACAATTTTAGGCCTCAACGTTTCACCGGTAGTGTGAGGCTAAAATATAGATAGGAACCTGCAATCCTAAATTGAAGTGGGTTGAATGTTCAATAAAATGATGTTGTGGAATCATAAGAAAATTAGTATTTTATGTGATTCTGGAGAAATAAATCAGATTTGTGTAGCTGAAATTTAAGGAACCATCTGAAGCGTGTGAGGGCTGTCAGGGGAGCATTGTGTCAGACTGGAGGTGTTAGAACTGCAGCTGCAGAGTGAGTTGTGGCTCGGTGTGGGTGGCGGCCATCTCTCTGCTGGGGCGTTGTGTTTATGTGTGCCAGGGTTAGGGCCACGCGCACAGTGCAGGCATACGCACTAACACACACACACACACACATAAAAACCACAGAGACTCTATTGATTCCGGCTAATCAAGGCAGCAGGGCTGGGGGAAGCTGCGCACGCGTGTGTGTGTGAAGTCAACACATTCCCCACATTCCAGCACTTCCCCAAAGAGGCATAAAATATTAGCCACTACACTGAGCTCACAAGCCTCTTCTCTCTGCTGGGGTTCTCCTGATCTTTAAATTCAAGCCCTTCTTTCTGCCAAGTGACAGCGCACTTTGCCATGGCTTCAGTTTTCAACAGTACTTTTTCTTTTTTTCTTTCTCTTTTTTAATTCCACCCACGAGATGACCACGCAGCGACTTCTGGCTGAATCACACTGACAGCACAAAGGGCTCCACATATTCACATCTGGTTAAGGCCGGTCCTTCTCAACTGGTACTACAACAAAATCTGACCTCGCCCATGAAGTTCACAACTGATTGTGTGTGATAATATATATCACTTAGATAAATTGAACGAACTGCATGATGCTCCTGCTGTAAGCTGAGGTCTGAAAAAACTATTATGTGCTGGTTTGCACAGGGTAAGAAAGCACCACCAACACTTTGGACAGTGATGTAGATATTGATTATGTGCACGGTGCAAGCAGAGAAAGGCTGACCAGTCAGGGAGGAAGGAGAGCGGGAGGTCTGACAACCAGAACAGCCAAGCAATGCCCACTGACCCTCTTTCTCCTCCTCCTCCTCTTCCTCAGCTCTTACTCTTAAAGCCAGAGCGAGAAGGTTCACAGTAAGGCATCGTTACCATAGAAACTCTGTTTGCCTTTCCCAGTGTGCAATTCTGGGACCGCTGGCTTTCAGCTGGAATTCAGACATTCAATTCAATGCACAGCGCCGTCTGGAAAAGCAATTGTCTTTGTGAGGCAACTTAGTGAAAGACATTCTAGGTGCATTTCCGTTTAAGTGAAAAGGCAGACAAAAAGAGCCTTTGCAAGCGAACTGGATGTCATCTGAACAGGCCTGGCTCGCAGGCTGCATCATCTGGTGTGGTAGCACAGCAAAGAGGTCCAACAACCTGATTCGTTCCTTGTGTTTTATTTGAGGTGATGAAAATAAAAAGCCTTCATTTTGACAGGGAGCTTGAGCAGAATTGTACACGCCAATCAAAATTTGGGAGTGTGGTTGGAGAGTGCTGCTCTCTGCTGCATGCCCAGTCACAGGGCTGTATTCAGGTCTGTCTTCTGTCCTCTCTCTCTCTCTCCCTCTCATACCAGGCTGCTGCGCTGGAACAAAGAGGCCTTTCACATTGACCTTGAGACACGGCCACCCCCATCACCACAGGAACCAACGCAGAGGAATCCACCCCAACTCTCTGATATCAATCTCTCTGTACCCCTGGCAGACGGTACGAGCTCAAGGCTGAGGTGAACCTCGGAGAGTTGGATAATACATTTCATATGAGAGTGTTTTTATTCCAACAGAGAATGTGAGGGCTTATAATGTTAGTGCGTGAAGATGATTTTGATTTCAAATCATCACTACTAAACAATAAGTCAATTATGTCACAAGTCAAAATTCAAAAAACAGTGGTCTGCTTAAGTTATTCAGTTATTTATTTTACATATGAACACCACAGAGATGAAAGCTGTTCCAAGGAATAAAAACTTTTATTCTCAAGGGGCAAAAGATTTTGCTTTTTTTGGTGTTTTTTTAAATTTTTTTTTTTTTTTACAATTGTACAACCTGAACAGCACATAAATTCAGGCATTAAATTGTAAATCTTTGTTTTTTTTAAACAAAATAAAAAGAGGCTTTCACTTTATATATTTCTTTCATAAGAAATAACTTCAGAACTGTACATCAAGCTTTTTACAAAGCATGTGGAGCTTCAAAATATACAATGTTCATTCACATTTTATACACATAAAACACCAAACAGGGTCTGCTACATTTAAAACCTGGGAGTTCCTCATCTGCAAGAAAGGCAGTCCGAACACATTCCTCTTTGCATCACGTTCAACTTGGAGTCCAGCTAGCATGCTGCTTGGCAACATTCAGGAGCTCCAGTCTTTGTCTCCAAAGAGTCTGAGACAGCAGGAGAGGAGAGAGGCTGCGCCGCTGAGCCAGTCTGTCAGTCTCTTTCTCTCCTTTAGCATGAACACTTGGTTCAAGCTCTCCTCCCCACCCAGTGAGGACTTGTCCTATTTCCAAGCATGGGCAGGTGACTTGCTCAGTCAGTGTCCACATGACAGGGGTTGGTCCCCTGCTGTTGCGCCTCGTGGTACAACCGCAGAAAGTCTTTGTAGCGTGGGGCACAGCCCATCCAGGCCTCCCCAAACCTCACTGTCCCGGTGAAGAGGAACTCACCCTCGCCGGACTTGCCCCCGCATTGTAGGGGCATCTTGATGCGGCCAGTCCAGCTCCGTGCCCTCACACCCCCAGATACAAAGACCTGGGTCTTCTGTCTGTAGAGGCGACTGATCTGCACAATGACAGACGAGTGCTCCTCCTCCTGCTCCACCTTCTTAATGCTGCCCCGTGCCACTGGAAACACAAAGCAGGAAGACAAGATTGACTTACTGCTCATGGCTATATTTCATGAAACACAGAATGGTGTTTTTATTGGACATTTCTGCCCTACCATACAACAGCAGGAAGCCTATAATTCTCCCAAACAGTGCTGTAACTTACCAAAGTCGTTGGTGCAGACTGCTAGAAGCATCTCAGCGTCGCTGCATGGCTGACAGGGTGCTACGAGGAAATACAGAGAGAGAGAGAGAGGATGAGTTTGGAGCCAAAATTTGGTAAAGAACTACAAACAGAAACAGGAAAAGCCCATGATTTCTTTAGCACTCTCAGTCTTGCAGCACGATAAAAATCTTGTTGACAGGTCAGCTACTTTCCAGTTGAGTGCAACTTAGACAAATGTACAACTGTGGTTGGGCCAGGCATGTAAGACATACATACACACACACACACGCACACAAACAATTGGGGTCACAGTAATTTCCATCCCGACAGATGATTATTTATTTGCAGAGGCTCCAGAGCGGGAGTCAGCTGTCATGAGTTCTGGGTTTTACACCAAACAGAGCTGGGCACGCGGCTGATGAAAAAAAAAAAAGAAAAAAGAAAGCTAATCACCACTCATTAAAAAAACGCTGATGAGTGGATGTGTGTGCCTGCATGTTCGTTTATGTGTGTGCGTGTGCGCGTTTAATGCCCAAGGGGGCCGTTCGGTCAGCTTCCCCACCATAACGGGAACCCCTTGACACTCCATGACAAACAAGAAGCAGATGAAAAGGATAAGGAGAGCAGGAGAGACGAGGAAAGGCTTCATCTCTGACCTGAGCTCTTTTAGCACTTTAGCAGGCCTGCTGGGACTGAAACAGTCAGCACACATTTGCAACTACAACGTCAAGTTTTTGACGGTCTTGAAAGTGACAATCGGAGGCAAACAAGAAGGACAAAGGAAAAGCCTCCCACAAGAAAAAAAAGGGCTAAAATGAATCGCTCTTTACTGTAAAAGCTTACCCCAGGCTAGATTTCACCTTTGACTGGTGGCTGTAGGGCAGCAACTCAGCCTGCCCTCCTCCAGAGTGTTTTATAGCAGGAGAAAGGGCCCTAAATGAGAGCAGTCAAGTCAATGATTAGTTGACTCAGGTGGTCCTGCGGCTGGCCTGACCAGAATGTCTTTATTAGCCCTAGACCTGCTGTGGTTTTCCTTAGCGAGCAGAGTGGTACAGAGGGGTAGGTGGGGCAAGGACTGGGGGCAGAGGGAGGGGTGTCGAGTCAGCACTGGGCTGAGGGTGGGTGCCTATCCGCTGAATTAGACGAAGAATGATTCAAATGGTTCATTCAGGTGGATTTGGCACACTGGAAACCACCCTAGTTTACACATCTGGTCCTAAATCTGAGAACAAAGATTAATCTACTTTCTGGATGAAAAATATGCTTAAAAAGATTTGTGCCCTCTGTCATCTTTAGGAGCAGGATCTTATTTTTAGCTGGGTTGTCTGAAGTTGAGGGTATAGGGGTGAGGGGTGAGCATGTATTAGGTCAGCTTGTGTAGCAACACGAGGCGCTGCCGCATCACTACAGAGATCAGAGGTCAAACAGCCACAAGCTCAGGCGGCTTAAGAACAGCTGGAGAGCCGGGAGACTTCAGAGCAGACGACCTCGCCCAGAGCCTGGAGCAGGGAGCAGAGTGCAGAGGCCCTTTGAAGTGAGCCTGCGTGCTGCCATAGCATCAGACAGAGCAGCGAGCCTAGGCCTAAACCCAGCAGTGTTTTTTCTTTCCTCTAAAGCAGAGCCGAGCAGGGCTCGCATGTCAGACATGAAACAGAACCGCAGGAATGGGCTGAGAGCCGAGTCAGCATCTCTCTCTGGCCCGTGCGTATGCAGCGCCACTCTGATCAGAACCACTTCACAGGAGCAGCGAGGGATGAGGGATGGGAGGAGTGGTGAAGGAGGAGTGGAGGGCCACAATATAGTGTCCCTCCAACATCTGGACCCTGATGAATTCCACTGTAATGGAGCACAACTTGCTAATACCGCTCAGCACAGACGAAGACCACTTCAAACAGCCAGGAAGAGAGAGGGAAGATATATGAAGGGTAGAGGAATGAAAAGGAAAATACAAGAATGATAAATAGACAGAAAGAAATTAAGAGGTAGGAAACAGTGAGACAGAGGGGGAGAAAAGGGAGAATAATTTAAGTGAGCTGAAAGGCAGACCGAGGGAGTGACGGCAAGAACAGGAGTGGGGGGGGAATAAGCCTATATGCTCCTAGAAGGTCCTCCCAACATCTGGTTGGAGATACATTCCAGCTTGATGGTGAGCAACTCAATCCTAGCGCAGCGGGTCAGAGAGAAGAGGAAAGGATAGGAAAGAAGGAAGAAACAGGAAAAAGAAAAAAGATGAGAAGAAGCCGAGTAGCAATGAATCCACCAGTCAGGGCTTCAGATGACACGAGACCACTGTCTTTGTGAATCATCCCAGTGTTATCTCAGCCCACATCACAGCACCACATCATACTGCGGGGCTGAGCCGAGCGCACTAATGTGGTGAAAACAACTGCACGCTCAGTCCTCTACTTTTAACCCTCTCCCTTCTCTCCGCTGTGCCAGATAATGATGCAGGATGTGGATACGTGCACCCAGAGAGCCGTAAAAACAGATGTGGGCCGATACTACTCATATTTTGCTTTAGGTGGAAAAAAAAACATAGTTGCACAGCTTGAAACTGTGCAGGTTTGGCAGGTACGCAGCGTGAAAATAGACGGTTGTTTTTCAGCGGAGGCCCACTGTTCCACTGTTTGGCTGTGGCCTTTCACACATAAGTCATGCAAAAAAAAAAAAAATAAATAAACAATTACTGCGCACAGCCATTTAGCATACTCAGGTCAAATCAAGTCTGAATAGTTGTGAAATGAGCTTAAAAATGACATCATAAAGCATTAAAGCCTTCAGTTTTTGATGTTTTGAGTGAAAGTTTGATTTTGACAAGAAATATATTCTTCCAAAACCAAAATGTACAGACAATACTGTGAGATAAATAGATTTTGGCTTCAGTATTAGCAGTGTGTTGGAGCAAATGTTGAGTTTCCTACTATTAGAGTCCAACTTAATAAAAGTTTCCACCAGTAGATGGCTGTATTTAGTGCACAGCACACACCGCAGGGATACAGCACAAAAGGAACCCAGTTCTAGGGGGAATCAATCAAAAGCAAGCCTGCAGACCTTTTTAATGGCTACTTTGATGAAATATAAAGACAATTATTTATAGGTTTACCACTGTATCATACTGTAGGCACATCAAAACAGAGATGTATCTTACCACCCGTTGATTGCGCCTCTGCTCCCAGCCTGTCGCTGACCAGCTCGTACTGGAACGCTGTGATCCGGCGGCTGATGTCCATGTGCGGGACAGCCTCGATGAAGAGGGCCCCCTCCTGAATGCTGAAGCAGTGCACCTTGCCCTGAGCCTGGTCCTGTTCGCGCAGCAGTAACCGCAGCTTTCCATTGCGGTCCAGATAGACGTTGGTGCCGCTGGAGTCCGTGGAGGGTTTGATACAGACGGAGAGGCGCGTGGCCGCAGGGGAGACCGTGTTGGGTCGGAGGTTGACGATGATGGCCCCCGTGGGATAGAGCCACTCCAGAGAGCCTTGGGAGCAACGCAAGTACACCTGTTCCACGTCCCTGGTGTGGCCCTCGTGGGTTAGACCACTGGAAGAAATGAAAGAGACAGATGTCAGCATACATCAACAAAGTGGTAGGCATTGTCAAGAATTCCTAAAAAAAAAAAAAAAAAAAAAAAGGTGTAGAATTACAGAAACCCAATAATGTTAAAGCCTTCTTTGCTTTGTAGAGATGCTTATTTTCTTTAATACGGCATACAGGGATTACTAAAATAAAAAATTAGCAAGCTGACCAAGGTGAAGACCTCTGGAAGACTGTGGACATTAGACCACATTCCTACTAAGCATTAAGGGCTGTCTGTGCGCAAGACTGGCTGCATGACCAGTCACGAGCCGGAGCAGCCAAAATGACCTCAGCTCCAACACACACTCCCCATACCACATTGTTCCTCCCAGAGCTTTGGCAAAACGCACCACTGGCATGCTGCCTTTGGGAAGAGTTTGGAAGCAGAAATGGATGAATGGTGGGACACAGGGGCCTCCGGGCAGACAACGGCAGCAACAGTAGCTGGGCCTGCTGCATGCAAGTGCAAATGCAGGTCACGCACCGAACCTCCCCTTGCTTTCAAGCCACCAAAGAGACTGGAAGAGACTTGTCCGGGCAGCACTTCGGACTCTGGCGCCAGCATGACCAAATGACTCCCTCCAGAACTTAATGCCTGGTCAGGGTTTGAAAACTCCAGTCTGTCAGTCATTCTGTGGCAGAGCCAGAGGCAGGAAGCCATCAGCAGTCTACCAGCGTGTGCATGCCAAGCTAGCGGTTTGACTCTGGGGGAGAAACGCCCAGTTTCCTGAAAATGAGATGATGAAATTCAAATTTGCCATAGATCTAAAGTAACCCGTGGCACATGCTGAGCATATGCAGCTGAAGCCTCATAACCAGGCTCTCCTCAGCATGCCTCTAATTAAGTCCGTTTCTAACTTCATCATTTCTGCATGCAATTAAAGGAGATTAGTCAAGAGGCTCACTAATGAACAACAGATTATTGGTTAAGAGCTCAAAGTGCTGAATATTGCCTACCCCTCCTGACTGGAGGATGAAAAACAAAACCACACTATTTGAGGCACAGCCTCTCAAGTGCAAAACAGATTTCAGCAGATGTTTGATGGGAGCTGAAACTTTCCAGTATATTCTGCCTGAGTTACAAATTATGTAAAACATGACGCAAAATACCTAAAGCTGTAGGAAAATCTGTAGATAAAGGTCTGTGAATACTGCTTTGTGTGATGATGATGGAGGTGGTTGGGGGGGGGGGGGGGGTATATACCCTGTAACTACACTAGACATTAATGAAAAATGTCCAGATTTTAAAGGCACCATTTGATCATTATGGGATGTATTAAGTAATAACTCAATGTGCATAACTTCATATCACTCCAGATGAAAGTAAACATATATTTATCAAAATTAAGTGATGAATCACCTCATTTAGTTAATTACTCATTCACAAATCCAGCACAACCCAGACAACTCACATGTCTGCGAAAATAATTATGCTCAATTGTACTTTTCATTTCCTTTCATATAACAAAAATTAACAAACTTAAGCCAGACAACACAGAGTGTTTCTATGTGTGTAAATCCTCCTAATTTGTGGGACTTAACTCCGCTGCCTGGTTTCATATCACCGCGGTCTCAGTTTCGGTCACAGTCATTTCAGGACGCTGCAGCGCATTTACGTTCAGACTTTACAAGAAATATCGCTTCTTTTTGCAAACATTCAGTAATCAGGACATTTAATCTCACCTGCCCTTCCAGCTGCACTGGTCGCTTGAATATTGGCAGAAGGAAATCCGACAGAGAAGCAGAAGAGGCAGCAGGGAGGCCAGCACCGGGGTGAGCATGTTTATCACGCAGCTCACTTTGCCTCCTCTCGAGTGAAACTATGATAAAGTCCACCGCCGTATTTCCAGCAACATCGCGTTTCCATGTGCCCCCGGTCCGCCCAGCACTGTCCTCCGGAGTTTTTCCCCCTTTTCTTTTCTTTTTTTTTTTATTCTCGGAAGGTTCAGATGTGTAAAGCCGCTTATTCACACTCCGCCGTGGCGTCCAGCGCTTGACAGCCCTCCGTAAAATGTGTAGTGAGTTCAGCTCCGACTTCTGTCTCTGCAGCCCTGATTGCTCTCCACGTCACACCCCATCCACAGCAGTTTATCATGTATGCTGCGTTCAGGTGCTCATCCTAGACTCCGTTTTTTTTTTTTTTTTTTTGCGAGTGCCAAAGAGTGAAACGCTACTCGTGTAACATTGGAGTGCTTTTTGCGTAGGAACTTTAAATAAGAAGTGTTTTAACAAATACCACAGAGGCATTCTACTATGTAGTGCAATTGAATATCTTTCCAGAGTTACATGAGAATAGAAATTACAACAGTATTAATAAGAAGACGCCACTTTAACTCGACTGACATGTAGGCTAGCCTCAGAAAAGGAAAAAAAAAATCTGGTGATCCCAGAATAATAATTTAGTTTTTTGTAATGTTGGGTTCATAATTATTGTGATGAAATGTGTCATATTAGTTAGACGGCCTACAATATTTGAGTTACATTTGAGAAACTCAATTATCGTAGTAAATTTGCCACCATCCCCATTGTTATTTTTTGTGTTGAGATGAGTTGTTCAACTCATCTGACTACGAGTGTGGAGAGTTCCGACAGCCCGTGAACTCAACAACAACTCAACAATTTTGTTTGCAAAGGCCCTGCATACTCACCTTAACAGGGAAAACAACACATTGCAGGTTTACATTTTAAGTAATTAGTATTGTAGCCAAAATGATTATTGATTGAATATTAATGTTGACAGACTGAAGGTTATATTCCCCTCCACCCCGTAAGATTTGGTGCTGTTTTACTTATCACTTTACTTACCATCTTAGAGCATATTGGCTGTTATTTATGTTCAAATGATTTCTTGGCCAGAGTGAATTCATGGAAGTAGCCCCACAAACGTCTGCAAATGTTGGCCACATCAATAACTAAATGAATGAAAAGTCAAGTCAAGTATTGGTCAAGTAAACACAACTTCACATGTTGTTGTTTTTTGTCTGAAATAATGATGATTTTGTGCCTAAAATTTGAATGATGTCACAGTGGCTTCACGATTCATTTATAAGACGACTGAAGCTGCATGCCAGAAAACCAGAGCCACTTTCGAACATCCAAATAAAACAGTTAAATCATCATTAATTGTATGTAATTAGCTTTCTTTGACACAATTGATCTACAACTTTATGACACACAAGTCCCGACCAGAAGTTTGAAGGTAACCCTCCTTAACCTCATAATTTACAAGGCAGCTCTGTCGGCTCTGTGCAACAAGAGCTGCAGGGACTTGTAGAGCGGCAGGGTCGGTTACTACTGGGTGCATCTGTAAACATAAACTACTCATCACTCAAGTAATAGATCCTGGGCAACGTTTTCTTATGAAACAAGATGTTTTGCGTGTGGATTGAGTTTGGCATGAGAAAGAAACCCGTCTGACAAGGAAAACCAGAGTCGTTTCTAACTGCTACTTTTCCTCTGGTTTCTTAGGACTTGGCATTGGTTGTGGCTGGTTGGTGATTGACATGTCTGGATCACTGACCTGACATGCAGGGTACATGTCCTGGCTTGGGCCGCATGCCACCAAAGGGCCCTCCTAAACCCCAGATGCTTGTGCATGTAGGTTTCGAATTTGACTGAATGAACGAAATTGCACAGACTCTCAGCCGTCTTCCAGACTTGTGCGTTGAGCAACTTTTTAGTATCGTTTGAGTAATCCAGATAGTGGATTAAAAACTCGCCTGGTGTGTGTCTGCTCTGGTTTCTGTGTTGTCCTTGTCGTATTAGGCTGTCTGGGAGTTACTTCTTGATGAGGTAACAAAACCATAAGGCATGTGCAGGCATGATGAGTAAGGAGCCGTCACTATGACACCTGCACTGTTACGCCAAAGCTACACCTGTAATTTCCTAATAATGTCTGTAAATTACGCACACATCTCAATTCCTTGTTAAATACAAATAAAATAAAATTTACTTTAACAGCCAAATTACTGTACTTTACTCTTTGGTTTTGTACCAAGAGAAGCTGATACAACGTATGAACAGATAGACGCCAATCAAACGGTGGCACAAGTGTATTTTAGTGGCATTTTTTGGATTAACTTTGTCTTTTTACCAGAGTGAACTTACAACATACTCAAAACCAGCGGAAACAATTAGTCATCAGAAAAAGGCCATTTTGACGGTAAATTCATTAGTCAAGTCATTTATCAAACATAAATGCCAACATTTCCTGGTTCTATCTTCTCAAATGTGAGGGTCGGTTGGTTGAGCAAAACAAAAAGATATCATGGGCTCTTGGAAATTGGGATTTTCAGACATCTCATACACTAAACAAGTAGTCAATCAATGAAAAAATGAGTTTAATTAGTTTTGAAAATCCTCTTTAGCTGCAACTCTACTTAAAATCTCAGTAGTACAATTATGCAACTATAGTGAGCAAATGTGTGAATCCCTACATCACCTACTTACTAAGAAATACTGTCATTTCCCTTCCAGAGTCATGAATCTTTTCTGTTTTCTAAGGAGAAGCCATTTGCCTTCTTCTTATTATTGCAGTTGCTTGATCACTTGCTCCCAGTGTTTGTTATTTTGCCATGTAGCTTGAAGGAAGCAGGTTTGGCTCTCACCCGCCACCTGTCAGAAGTTTCACTGGTGGTAAGAGAGTAAGGCAAAGGGGGGTAAAAAAAAAACAAATCGATGACAGATAGCAGGAGACTGAAAAACAGACAGTTAATTATAGTGTGCTCCTATAGTTGTTTGCAGATTGAAACTTGGCGCAGAAACAGGCTGACATGCACCGGAGAGGCAGAGAAGTTGCAGTTTTAATTAGAGGATTAGGTGCGTTTGGTAAATATGCGTTATGTAGCCTGGGATAGTGGAGTTTAGGGAGTCAGGGAGGGGAAGTCTGCTGGAGTTTAGGGGGGCAGGGTAGGATTTTTTTTTTTTTCGTCAGGCCTGTTGTCTTGCTGAGCGTGACTCACTTTTATGCCTCCAGGTGAAAAAGTAGCCATAAAGTAGATTAGGCTGCTGACAGGATGTGATTTTTATGTGTGTGTGTGTGTGTGTGTGTATGGGGGGGGTGTATACTATTGCTTGTCCTGGCTGCCCCTTCTTTCTTTAACTCTTTTCTTTAATTGTTTCACCGTGGTACAACAAGAGACCAGGCTTGTCTACAATTAATCAATTAATCCCTTGTTAAGAAAGGTAATATTTATCAAAAAAAAGTAAAATGAACAAACCTATTGTTCACTGTGGCAGTTTTAAAGATACAGTTTATTGATCCGTTTGGCTGAAATCTTTACTGCTGAGGAATGAAAGCCTGTCTGGAGTTAATTTTCAACATTTCCCTCAAAGTTAAACCTCCTGCTCTGAGAACCAGCTTGATGAATACCCAAACTGCTGCTCTTTTTCAGAGCTAGTCTCAACCTGTTTCATTAAGCCCACTATCTCGGACAGATAAACAGTAAACTTCAGTCACACAAGCATGTCGATATCTTGTGGTATGCGCAAGCAGATTGGAAGGCGCTGATACCAACCGAGAGGCCGTCTGCCTGTCATCATCCCTCTGGCTCATTTCCAGACTGTCAGAAATGCAGCTGAGCTCAAACCTGTGTCCACATTCCTCTCAGTAAACAGGAACCCTGTCATTTTGAAGTGCCAGCCATATCTGAAGACAGACATGGTGTTTGTATCTCTTCTAACACCTTGCATGACTCTATCTCAGTGGTTTTTCTCTCGCTTAAACAAGATGGTAATGAACATAGTGTACATTCCAGCATTGCAGCCCCCATGTCTCAATCATCAGCCCCGATCAGCGGTTGTATGGCTGCTAGTAAAAGTCCATACATCCAGTGAGTGTGAAAATATGTGGGAGGAAAGTGACATATTTGAAGTATGTAGCAACTGGCACATTTCACTCAAAATTCCCTGAAGTTTTTGCAAGCCAGGGAAGACAAAGCCTGCCTTTTGTTTCAGCCCTGATGCTGATGTATCGTGTATGTGCTCATGTGTGTGTGTGTGTGTGTGAGAGAGAGAGAGAGAGAGAGAAAACCCACAAGCACCATACCGAAACACAGAGAAAAGAAAGGCCAAAGTGGAGAAAGCCAGAAAATGTCATGGTTGTGTTCCTTGTGCTGTATCTGTTACAGGCCATGTGAGGGGTGGCAGAGGAGATTAGATGTTGCCAGGGCCTCATCACAGCGACTTGCTCAAGTCCGTGCTGAATTAGCCCTTGATGCCTTCAAGCTGTTCTTAACACCACGCTATCAGTCCCTTCGTATCCCTCTCTCAGCGGCACACAGAAACCTGAGGAACTACAGCTCTGAGGGCTCACAAGAAGAATTTGGGTCAGAGCTCATTCTGACAGGGCGCTCACCCTAGCAGGTGGGCAACTCTTATGAAAGCAGCACAATAAAAGTGAATTCAACTCCGCTCTGCCTTTGAATTTCACAGCAATCAGATATGGATTATAAAGCCCAGGTGGTTCTGCGGCTCTAGGATTAGCCAATGAGCACAAAGAATATAACAGGGCAAGGGCATAGGAAGACAGGGACCAAGGTAAACTCTGCCTCAATGCAGGAAGCAGGTCTGTATGTTTACAGCGCCCTTCCTCCACCATAAGCAAGACAACTTCCGCTCTCTAGATTAGCCTCGGTGATCTGATTCTCATGGCTTCCTGTGGAGAAAGTGCTCTGGCTGGCCCACGTCCCTCCTTCTTCTTCATGGCCCTGTGGCATTGATGGGTACACTCATTCTTCGATTCGCTCAATCAGTCCAGGATGCCGTACACAAAAAGCTTCAGCCATTAGGCCCGCTGATCCTGGGTGACAGCCATGATAGACTCAGAGACTGAGGGGGCTGGAGGGACGAAGCAGGAGCGCCTTCCTTTTGTTAATTCTCAAGTTCTCTGGCTCGCCCCGGGAGATCAGCTTCTTCTATCTACCCGCAGACTCTGGCATCATTCCTGTGAAACACTTAAAGCTCTAACTCTGTTGAACATTGCAGAAGAACATTTAAACATTAGACTATCCAAATAATATTGATTTCATATAGGGCGGTGTTGAGTTTGGAATTCCCGGAAAAAAAAAAGCAAAACAGATTTTTATGGAGTTTTAACATTGCGGGGGATGTCGTCTGTCTTCAATCAGAGCTGCAGTGATCTGCCAGTGCAGATGAGGCTAACTCAGACTCCCTGGGCATTTTCAATTGGTGATTGAGGTTATGTTTTTGATTTTGGTTTCTTTATACTTCGAGGAGGAGATCTTTGAGGAGATACCTCTCGGCTTTTCCCCCCAATGTGGTTTTTGAGGGTTGAAAAGGGAACAAAGAACACGTACCTTGACACATGTTTATTGGTGGGGTTTTTTTTTTGAAGTCAGGTATTACCAGAAGAAAGGCAGGCACTGGACACACACAGCTGACACAACCCCCGCCAACAGCAAAGCTCTTTCAGTGCAATTCACATTAACAGCCTCATGTGTTTACACAGAGAGAGTGAAGGGATGAGAGAGAGAGAGAGAAGGAGAAAAGGAAATGCAGAGGAGGAGAACAGTTGCCCTATTGTGTCCATACACATGCAAAGTTTTATATTAGCACATGGTTTGCCCGGAGAAACAACCAACAAACTATTTAGAACAAAACAATCAGTCAAATCTATAAACCAAGCATGATGGCTCTTTATGGAAATTCGGACCCAGTGGTCTGGTTCCTGGAGCGCTGACACAGAGGGGGCCTTTAAGATCTTCTGGCACCCGTCTGAATGGATCTCATTCTGCCTGTAACGAGAGCTGGATTTCGGAAACCCAGAGTTCCGTCGGTGGTGTGGTCTGCTCTGAAGGTGATACTCGCCTCATCTGCTGACTCACAAGGTGCTGACAGCCGTGGTCACAGGTGACAGGAGGCGGCAGGTTCGTGGGAACGTTAGAGGTCAGGTTCGTGTTTTTGGGGGTAACAGATACAACGTTTACCCCAGAGGTTTTCTGACTCTGATGTATACATCCAACCAGGTACAATATACGTTTCACTTGTGACTCAGTTGTTTATTGAGCTTGATGCAGCTTCAAAGGACACTTCCTGGAGCCTTTTGTCTTTTTTTAACATGTTTTCTTCTACTGGAGTGCAGCTGTTGAGTTTTTATGTCCCTTTGAAGAAGCTACTGGTGATAGTCCAACTGTTACAGACATTCAGCTCTCAGTGTGGCCATGATGACAAGTTAGCAACAAGGTGCTAAGACTGTTGCACATATACGGTTTCATAATGACTCTTAATCTACTTCATCCCAAATGAAGTAGACCTACTGCAAAACTGAAACTTTTAGGCATTTCTTTTAAAAAGGAAATTGAGTGACAAGGTAATATTCACTCAGCAGTCATATTGGGGGGAACATTTGTTTGTTTGTTTTTTAAAAGCCTTTTTGAGGCTTGACTACAGTTCTAGCAGGGAGCACGCTGGTTGTCCCAGGGTATAAAATAACATAAACATTTCATCATCATGTTGTTCCTTGGTGCGCCGTAAAGGGACCATCTTTATGATGAGGAACATGGAAGAAATAAACAGGCTGCACAACCTAGCAATCCCCAGTGCCAAGTCATTGCTAAATACTCCCAAATGAGAAAAACAATGCGGACATGCTGAGACATGAGGCATTAATAAAGAGCATAGAGCAACACACAAATAACCTGTTAGGTCTGTATCTTCCTGCATTCATCCCGAGGTCATGACAGGCAGTCAGCCAACAGAGCCTGTGGTGAAATGGAGAGCCATTTTGAGTTAAGCAGGTATCCAGACAGCATGACTGATGGAAATGGCCTCCACTCATTTCTGACATTTACAGAAAGCCATCTAGTCACTATTTAGTTTAACGCTCTCCTTTACACAGACACATGTAGTGCATGAATGCTACTGAGGCTTGATTTTAATAAGATCACCCACTGGGCCACTGAGCTTTTTTACACTCACCCTGAATTAGTCTGAAACTATGCTGAAAGGCCACCTCCACATCAAGAGATTATTTTAGGGATTTAAGCAGGTGGTACTTAATACAGAAAATGTCTTAATGTGTATAACCTGGATGAAGTTGAAAGTGGGTGATGTGCTGACTGAGTGGAACATGGAGGCCACAGCTGCCAGATCAGCTGCAGGATCAGCTGAGGGATCATGGGAGTTGAGCATGGAGGCTGTGCTCTGTGATCTTATTATTGTGCTTTGTGTTAGTCGGCACTCCGCTCCTTCGCCCACCCGGCTTAGCCCAGCTAAGTAGCTCAGTGTCTGACACACACAAACACACACCTTTTAGCACTGCAGGGTTGAATCAGCAAGTTGTCTGGCTGGTTTGTGCATCTGACGTGCACACCCACACACACACACACACATCTAGAGCCCATATACTCAAGGCTGGCACACTTCACACACACTCCCAGGGTCATATGCCCCGGTTCGCAGACGCACTTCAGCAGGTCATGTGGTGCCGCATGTGGAGAAATATCAGATATGCTCGCAGCAGAACACAGAAAGTTCACAATGTGAGAACAAAATGGGTGGTAGAAGTTAGATAAAACCTTAACTTCCCTTATTATGACTAAATATGTAGTCACAGATTTGGGAAAATAACTTTAAAGTTAACATGTACCCTGTAGAGAACACTCAAACTGTAAGAGAAGTTTAGTATCATCTTTTAAAGACAGACACTGCTGTACTGTATGTGGTGTCCTTAGCTGGATATGCCCTTATGTGAAGGAGCTCGTTATTGTGTTGGCTGACACCTGTTGAAACACAGGAGACTCCGTCATGATCAGACATGTGTCTATGCAGGTGAATCATAACCAGCTGAAAGAGCTGCAGCAGGTGACACAGCCGCAAGCACACACATACACAGTCACAAAAGAAGGCACGAGCAGAGTGTACTACTGATCATCTGATCGGCAGTACACTGTGTCCAGTACAGACAAATCATGGCTGAAATTAAGCCAAATCAAACACAACACACATTTACACAACTGATACGGCACAATATATTAAAGTAAATTATTCTCTTTAACACTGTTTAACATTTTAACTACATTTTGTGTATTTAAAACTAAATCCAGAGGGTTTTGAAAACTGAAAAAGATATCCACAATATTCAACGTTTGCAGCCCTGACTACTAGCAAAGCAAAGCAGCTTTGAGCCCCAGTCATTTCGACTGTATGATCAAAATCCCAGGATATGTCTGCAAACAAAGCCAGCGATTCAGCGGTGGGCTCGCTCTGCACCTCAACCCCGTCCCGCTCCCTTCTCGCCAAGCCTCAGATCCACCAGCAGCCTGGGGAGTTGTACACCGCACAATGGGCCCATTGTACATGCTGAGGTAACACCATAATTGTTACAATCTTCCTATTCAGGTGAAAAACACACCCACTGTTGATTCCCAGTGACATTTTGAGAGGTTTGTGGCTTTCAGAGATGTTGCGTTTATTTAGATATAATGAAGAAAAACGTGGGTGGCTCGTGCACCTGAGGCTGTGGCTGAAGCCTAAAATAAGATCTTGTTTGTATTTCCATGTGTGTCTATATAAGCCAAGGTACAGACCACAGGCTCTGTAGAGCTGGAGTGACAGATTTAATAATATCCTTATATTTCCACGAGGTGTATCAATGATCTGTGATGAAAGAGCAGTCCATTGGAGAAGTTTAATAATTCCTTGCTGCCAATCTTAAAAGCCCAAATGAGACATTATTTTTCCACTTGGATGCTATTGCTGAAAAGCAGGCCAGTCTGCTAAAATAAATAAATGTGCTGAAAAGAGGACATCTATATTATCTGAGATTGGGTTTCTGTTTTTGGTTTTATTCCTTTCTTTTTTCGCTTTCCCTCAACTGTCTCTTATCATGGGGCTTTGTATTTAACGATAGGGATGTCAGCCCCCTCGTCCTCCCCACGCGCCTGACACATCCTGGGGAGATAAATCACAACTATGGGCCTGCGCCTGGGAGGGGCCAGCGACGAGGAAACAGTATGGAGGCCTGGGTGGTTCCAGCTGGTCGGCTTCCAACTCTTAGTTGAGTCTAATGCAGGTCTGTGAGGAGCTTCCCTGCCTTTCATCCGTTTAGGAAACATCTGGAATCATCTGCCGGTTGAATGAAAGTGTGCGCGTTTGTGTGTGTGTGTGTGTCTTCCAGGAGGTTTGCCAAGAATGTTATCATTGTGCGAAGATTAACCCCACTGTCCAGAAAATAAATTAAGGAAACTCACTGGTGTATTGCCAATGGATGTTTGGGCTTTGACATCATCTCCAGTGAACAAATTCCTGCTAAACGTCAACAAGTAGTTTACGATCAGTCTCCTCCTCATTAGTCATGGAAGGGCTGTGCACTACATTACTGTGCAATATCTACTCTACTGAGAATAAACATAACATAATATCTATGTCAGAGAATATACTGTATGATTTATGTACAATATCACCCTATTTTCTATTTGAGCATGTCAAAGAAAATACTTCAGAGCTGAATAGTCAAGAAGAGCAGTTACAAGCGCGTACCGTTGCTGTTCTGTTTAACAGAATGGATATTGTATCCATGTGAGCAGGTGAACAGACAAAGCCTGTGGTGGTGCGGCGTGTCTCTCCATGCCCGAGCTGAGACATCAGGCGTGGATGTGTTGACAGACGCAGACAGAGGCAGGGTCAGGAGTCACACCTGCCGAAAAAACACCTCCTTTCTCTGCGCACGAGGCCACAGCCACCTCAAACGCTAAACACACACTCGTAGCACCCGCCGCCTGAACGGCAATACCTGCAGCGTGCGCACAGAAAACGTCAAATCCTTCTTGTCAAGACTGTAGAGAAGATATACAGGAACATTTATGCATAATATTTCTTTAAAAAAAAAAAACATGAAAATCTCCAACAACAGCATAAAACATATCGTGCGACCATCTCTTCCCTCTTCTTTTGTAAATAGACTAAAACATAACAGACATCCCTCTCAGACATCACAATCCAAATGTTGTCACAGCTGAATTTTCTATGTAATTTTATTAGTTGCAGACTAGGTGTGTAGGGAAGAGAGTTGCTGTGTTTGGACCGGGGAGAGGATGTTCAGGTCTGGCTGCAACGGCACTAGGGGATGTGATTTTTGGGAGTATTGGGGAGGATGTTTTGCCTCCTGTGTGGTGACTCCTGACCCCCACCATCCTCTCCCAACCTTCTTCACCTCTGTCCTAGCTCTTATCAAATAGCTGAATATTGTACATACATTTAGTCCACCGGTCCGTACAGGAGATAACGCTGGCTCCATCTGTTCTCATAATTGTTTAGTGAGTTATTTACAGTATGTATCCTATCTCATTGTATATGTACGCAGCTTCCCACCGCATTTCCCCTACCTCAATGCTGTCCTTTTACACTTTACATCTATCCAAATCATCACCTGTCTGTCCCACTGGCTCCCTAATGTATCTCACTCCCTGTGCACGGGTGTTTTGTCAATGCTGCATGACTACCTCGCCCGCTAAGACAACACAATGTCGTCCTGAGGGTGCACCGTGGCCCCTGCCGATCACACTCCGCTGGGTCGCGCTCGCACCGCTTCTCATCCTCTCTAACGCGCACTGACATGGCCCTTTGAAGTCATGTGGAGCAGCGTGGACCTGGGACTAGCCCAACGAAAGCAATCTGATCCTCGACTGATGTGTCCAAGCATGCCTCTGGCCCCCCCTGACAATGGACTAGGACAGCAGGGGCCCCCTTTGCAACTTCTGTGTGTACCTACGAATGAACTCGCACGTTTGTTCGCGGGGAACTGGACATGTGAGAGATCTGAGGAGAGAAATGCTGTTTTCTGACCACAAAAAGAGGGAGATTTTTTTTTTTTGCTCAAAAGCTTGAGGTTCAGCACATTCCCTGATATCCATATATAGTAGCTATATGGCTAAACTTGTTATGCTAAATAGAACATTGACACACTGAAGTTACAGTTTTTTAGTTTTTAACAGTTGAGCTATGATTCTAATCAGTGGAGGATGCAGCTGACACAATAACTCTGTG
This sequence comes from Scomberomorus guttatus, assembly GCA_038419695.1. Lineage (NCBI taxonomy): Eukaryota > Metazoa > Chordata > Actinopteri > Scombriformes > Scombridae > Scomberomorus > Scomberomorus guttatus. Next base: position 11,650,183 of record CM076459.1, read on the forward strand.
ACTATTTGCTTTGGTGTGAGCTCACCAATGTTTTCTATGTGAGAGATCATCTTAAACAAACTTTTCAATTGTTTTCTGTACAGCACATCATTACGTAATGAAACACAGGCTGCTACTGTGACAAGTTTAAAGCATGGCCTGTTCCTGTTCCTTCCACCTAACATGCTTGCAACAGAAGAACCTGGCCCCGTGTGTTTTAAGTTTGACATGAGGTTCTTCCTGTTTGTCCCTCATGAGTGTGTTCTGGTTCCCTGGTACAGCAGGAACAGGTAGACCTTTTAGGTTTTACTTCATAAAAGTAAAAAAGTGAAAAGTTAAATAGCAAGTCTCCCAAACTGTTGCACATTCAGAAACATCCAATCAAACAATTCACCCTTTCAGGATTGTCAAGATCGAAAGATTTATTACAACCAGTAGGGCTCATTTATTAAATTATCTGCCAAGTTATTGGCAGATAATTTGCATGCATGAACAAGTGTACAGTCAATGGTTCTGATTTTCATTCTTGACTAGTGATGACTCATTGTTTCACATATTTATGCTTATTTTGGCTGCGATCAACCACTTTAATCGTGATGCTTTTTTTCTAGAACAATGTCTCTTTTTACCTGTATTCCAAAATCTCTGCACCCACGTGTTAAATATGCAAATTTCACCCACAAAATGTACAGAGAAGGAGGAACCTTGAGTCATGAGCCAGACATATTATTTATCTGGAAATTCCAGTGTTGTGTGTGTTTGTTTACATTTGCTGTTATCTATGCATTAGGCAATTAAGAACAGAGAAAACCGTGTTGGATGTCTTGTTCTGCACTCAAGGTCTTGTGTATCTGGCTGCTACACATACTGGGTACTGTCCCTGTCTGGGACCATTTAGGACACACAGACATACAAGACTCTGTTTACTCAACATGAGAGACATGTTGATCTGTCCTTTAAAGCCTGTTGTACAAGTTCTTCACCAAGTAAAGCTCCAAGTCAGTAACTTAGACTCGTATACAAGAAGCTTGTTATTGATTATTATTCCAAAAAAAGAAAAAATACAGAAAATTATTGTTAAAATTGTTAAAAAATAATTTCTCAATTAACGATTAATATCTTTTCACACACTAGTCACATTGCATTCTTCAATCTTAAAACATGTAATTTAGAAATAAGCTGTGTGCTGTCTCTGATTGGCAGGTTTAAAAAATGAGGCTCCAGTGAAAGCTCTGGCTGGGAGGGCTGTGTTTTTCACTCTTACCATGAATTATTCCTCAGGATATGGAACACAAACCTGCTTTTTATATCTCCGCCTCAAATGTGCAGTGACTCTGCCAAAAGACTATTGCAAGGAACCATGTAAAATTTGCATGTGTGTGTGTGTGTGTGTGTGAGAGAGAGAGAGAGAGAGAGAGAGAGCTGGTACAGCACCTCACTGTTACTCACTTTACCCATTTTCTCCTTTGAGATCACTCACCACACTGACAGGAGGAACATGTTTCACACCTGCACAAAACGCTTCCTTGTTTGTGTTCAAAGTTTACACCAATGTGAGAAAATTATATACCATCACAGAAACAAAGCCCGAGAATTACCTCAGCACAAAGCAACGCAGCGTATCCCGTCCACTACATCTGGTTCACTTTAGCTTCAGCATCAACAAGTGCTTCCACCTCCGCAGTGCTGCTGCATGCTTTTTCTGCTTCTCTCTCTCTCTCTCACACACACACACACACACACACACACACACACACAGCACATATGAATCATGGAGGATGTTGTAGCTACGAAGCTGTGCAGATCACTCCGAAAGCACAACACTCAATGTATATTTCATGAGGCATTAGACGCTGTATTATTCATGCGGCTCTGCTGTGCTGTTTTGTTTGGGAGACCGAGAGCTGAACAATAGATTCATGGCACAGTGATGGAGGATTAGAATACCACAAAGCCCACAAGCACCCTTTATTCACCGGGGGGGGGGGGGCATTCATAATTGCATTAAGTGATTTTCTGTGGAAGAATTCATGTTAATCATTCGGAGGAATTTTCTTCGCATAAATAATGACTCATGTTTTGGATGCGGGCAGAGCAGGGGTGGGGGGAGGTGGAGAAATGGAAGCAGTGGGAGTAGTTGTGAAAGATACTGTAGCATGATAAAAGCTTGTATCATGATGTGGAAAAAAAGTCAAATTTCCACCAGAGCCCATAATGTGTTGGATAATCATCTTTCAACATCAAAAAAAACGGGTCTGGAACTCACTATCGACTAACTTTACCCAGGCGCTGAGTACGCTCAGAAGAACACAATCACTGAACCACCTTAACATTGACCTAACCCCATCTATAAACCTGCTTCTACTACGCTCTCCCTGTTTTGAACAACGCTCCCTTTGTTCCCCCGTGTGAAGAGTGGAAAATGAAGGAGACCGTGGTCCGATGCTGTAACTCATTTGAAACAGACGGGGGGGGGGGGGGGGTCACAGGTTTTGGTTGTAGTTTATAACAGCTAAGCTTACCAAGTATCAGCCCCGTGAGCAAACCCTTTTAGGCCAGCTGCTGCGTTCTGCAGAACTGAACGCAGGTAGCTTGGCGTTGGGTCCTGTGACATGTCAAATGGTATTTATTTGAACATGTAAAATAGTTCTCCGTGGAGGATTCAAAGCAAACCATGTTGCTAAACATCTCCTGACACACTCCAGTGCAAGTTTTTTTTTTAATGTTTACACATTCACAAATAAATAGTTTCTTTGTTGCCTTTGTATGGTCATTATTGCTTTTTATGATATTAATAGTCTGATGTCATTGTGACAGTTATGTCCTCTGTATCTTTTAGTTGCTGTATTATGTGACACAATATTGTTTATTTCCAGTGTATTGTCTATTTAAAACTATCTATTTTTACAATTTCAGCCTTGTGACTGTGATGAAGGCAAAACTAACTAAATAAAGGCTTTTAATATAACTCCTCTCCTCGCTCCGTCTAAGAGTGCCTGAAGAACGTTTTCTTTTCTGTGACTGGTTTTTTTTAATCTATAAAAGCACATCTTAAACTTCTTACTGCATGTGAAACTGAGTAAGAACTTGTTACTTGTTGCCTTTAATTAATAATGTAATTGTGCCATTACATGGTTCATAACCCCCAATCCATTGTGTTTTAACAGTTGTAAGTATAATAATACAAACTCTAATAATAAAGAAAAAATAATTGTAATAAAAAATGAAGCACTCCTATGGTATTGAACCTTATGTTAAATCACATTCATCAAGAAGCCAACGATCTTTGGTTGCCCAGTTGAGAACAGGCCTCCCATTGGCTCTGGAAGCTGACAGGTTTAAAAACATCCAGGAAGAGGACAGAGGACAGGTTGTGTGAGCTGTGTGAACTGGGAGAAGTTGAGAATGAACCATATTTTCTTATGTACGGTCCCTGTTTTGAGAAATGTATGACCAAAATTTTGTCAGATATGGCCGATATTTGATCACTCTGCTTCATCACTTTATTGTTTTTACCTTTTGTAACACATGGCAGGTGTTTAAAACCCATCATTTTTAAAGGTAGACACCTGAGAGGTTAATATGTAGAAAAAGAAAAACAGAGGATTCACAGTAGGGCAGAGTAGTAAAAGCAACACTGAGAAGAGCAGGGGTAGAGAGAGAAATAATAAAAGGGAGCGGGGAAGACAAAGTGAGCAAATCCACTTTAGCCATATGTGATCCTATCTCCACAGCAACTCTTTGTGTTTGCAGTGAGCAGTTTGTGAGCTTTGGCACTGGCTGACTCTTCTCCCCATGCTAGCCTCCTTCCTAACTGCCATCCCTGAAAAGACGAGCAGACAGATAGAGAGGGGCACGATGAGGGAGAGAGATAAAATGTGAAGCGATGTGGGGAGAGCGGGAGAATGAGGGGAAAATGGGAAGAGAGGGAGAAGAGGTAAAATAAAGAGCGAGTGGGGGATAGGGAGGTGATGAAGTGAGTGGAGACTTGAGAGGGGAGTCGCAGGACATTCCTGAGCCAGCTGTGGGTTGGAGGGGGAATTCTCACTGAATGCCTGACAAATAAAACAAGACACAGGCTATTTCAGTATTCCAGGCAAAAACCCACTGGCACATCGCACTGGAATGAGGGGGAAAGAGAGATTTTGGACGGAAAAAGAGGCAGGCTAATGAGAGAACCAGCAGGCCGCACAGGCCTTAAACCGCAGCAGTCCAGCGGTTAACCTTTCGCTGCCTCTCCCTCTCCTGTCTCCTCCAAAATGGAGGCAGAAACTGGCAGCAGTAGCGGTTTTCGGGCCCTGGCAGCACACACATTCCTCTTGGACAGACAGGTGGTGGGGCTGTTTAATAAATACAGGATTTGATGGAGGGAGTCAGCAAAGGAGGGGGCGCAGGGGGTGGGGGTAGTCAAAGGCCATCACAGACTGTAAACAGCAGAGTTGAGCAGCCATAATATAGCTACTGCTCTACAGGGGATACAAAACCTGGACTCTACTCATAACTCCTTGTTAATGACTCACCCATCAACTGAAATGCTGCTGACTATCTAAACACGTTCCTGTGGAATGACTCGCTACAGATGGCTCACCATATTAAAGTCATGCTCATCTACAGCTTTAAGGGTCATGAGTAAGCACTTCATACTCAAGTTCAATCTTTCTTGTGAAATGGAAAATATATATATATATATATTTTTATTGCTGCAAAATTTTATGTGATTTAATTGTTTCAACAATAATTATCCAGTGTACTTTAAAACTTATTTTTACCCAATGAACCTAATAAACCTAAACCTAGCTGTTGCTGACACTGTCAGAGAGGAGTGGTTATTGGACTTTATACTAATACAAATGTGGGTGTAGTGAGTTTCACCAAATGAAGAATGTTGCTCAAAGCGTCTATAATCGATATCTTTTATAATAACAATGTTTAAAATGACAGTGTGTAACGTCAGAGGCGTCGCTCGTTGTGATGATCCCCTCAGGTTTGTGTTGCTTCGTAGCGAGTTTCAGCTCACCGTTTAGCTGTCCGGCCTGTAACTGTTTTGGTTCAGTTTCACGGCTCTCGTGGCTTTTTTGGCCACGGCGGGCAGCTTTTTTCAGAGAAAAAGCTTTAAAAATCCACTGTATACGCTGTCTGCTCAGCACAAAACAAGTTAGACAGTTAGTGAGTAGCTAGTGAACGTAGTGGAGCATTTAGTAGCTAAAGCGCCAGATATTTCCCTCAGGAGTTGATAGAGACTGGATGCGTAAATAAGCAACTGTTTGCTAGCAAATATACGTGTTGTGTTCGCAACTTATTCCGCTGCCCCCAAGTGGCCAAAAAAAGCAGTTAATGCAGGTTTAAAGCCACAGATAAACCATGAAGAAAATCCTTGCATTTGTAAATCAACACTTTTTTTTGCTCAAAGCCGTCTCAGGTTTTCAGAGATTGAGATTATTTTTGATAAAGTCTAATAGAATAGCAGCGTAGCAATAACCGCTGAACACGGCTGAAATGAAATCTGTGTAGACAAGCGATTTTCACACATACTCACTAAAATCAGGAGCCTGTCTACACAGAAAGCATCTGACCAACAGATACACGTCTGTTTCATCTATTGACACATCTGTACCATGACAATTCACACTTCATCATCTAAAAGCTGTTTAGTGCGTCCGCATTTATGAGCCAAGTGAACCCATGGTGAACTAATTTTGCTGTCAGGATGTCAGTTGGTGTACTTGGATGTCAGAGTTTCTTAGAGATAAATAACAGAAAAATAAGAAAGGACCACACAGTAGTAAAGACTTTTAGAGAGCCTTAAAAGACTGATATGTTTAGTGCTGTCGCATTATCTTTATCTTCTTGGATTTCTTGCCATCATCACACACAAACACTTGCTATTGTTCCATGCTCCTTGTCGCCACATGCAGAGACTTGCCTTTTCACCACAACTAACAGAAACTGTCTGTGTGTGCGTTTGTGAGGAGGGGTTGAAATGACAACCAGTAATAAGAGATGAAAGCCTGATTCACTTGGACGAATGCCACAACAACATGTGACGGGCTGACAGCACCTGTATGACAGCAATGACTTAATTGACTTGTTTGAACAATTTAACAATGTAGTTTAATTTGTGGTCATGGATCAGCCTGTTTGTGTGATTTACTGTATGTCATGCACTTCCTGGTATTACCAAGACTAGCTTTAATTACATAATAATAAGCTTTACCTAACACCCAGAGTGGCTGGTTGCGTCAACTCCGGTTTTTTGAGGCCTCGTACCAGACTCGGCAGGGCAGCAGCAGTTCTGAGGCGGAGATGAGGCAAATCCACCGCGGTCTTCAAAATTATTTTTGTGTCATGCGGCAGAAGGCCGGGGCTTTCCGGTGAGCAGCACTCCACTGTCGCCACCCAGGGACAGAAGATGATGGCCGTGTGTGTCAGCAGGCCGCCACATCACAGCCAGCTTCCCGCCACATCCTTTGTGATCTTCCCAACAGCGTGCAAGCTCCCCTTGTGCCCCTGCACACGCTTTTTCCTTCCTCTGCCCCCCCCCCCCCCCTTAACCACTTAGATGAGAGGACAAGAGGGATGATCGTTTCATAGGGGGAATCCCACATCCTGCAATTTTATCTACTTGTCTGTCCGAGGAACCTCAGAAAAATAGAGATCCCTAAAGCGGTCATGGAAAAAAAAAAAAAAAGGGGTAAAGAAGACATGAGTGACAATGCTGCTTTGACATTCAGCTCAATGTGGAGATAAAAGGGAACAAGCTGATAAACAGTTAAACAGTGTAGTTCAATGTGCACACTTCCTTTATTCTGGACTGTGTGTCAAAGCCACTTCCCAAAGTCGAGTCACTCATTTAGGATGACAGCTGCTGGTAGACCGCTGCAACCGCATCCACTGTCCTTTCTTCCTTCGTCTACTCATCCCAAATCTCTTCCCTTTCTCTCTCTCTCTCTTTTCCTCAGCACTAGAATTAGTCCGCACACGCTGCACCACTCCTCCTGGGTCACGAGTGACGCAAATCATTGACAATTTCAAAGGCTTTTCCACCAGTGGTAGTTGTGCGGTGATCTCCGCTAAACCGTTTGAGGACATTAATGTGGATAGTGAATGTGCCTCATGGAAAGAGCCCTGGCTGCAGCCGGAGAAGAGTTTAGTCCCTGCTCTGTATCCCACATCACTGATGGAAATGATTAAGTATATTGGAGTGTAATTCCACCCCCATTGGTCTGGCTCTTAAAATAGAGAAATAGAGAGGAGGATGGCTGGCTCATGGCGGATGTCTGAATTCCATTGATTGGAGCGGAGCAGCAACTTGTTATTAGGCTGATGTCGACCCGTGACCACACCAGCAGGCCTGCTGTGTTGGGGAGAGGGGCACGGCATCGCTCACTCAGAGGCCCCCCTCTGCCCTCCGAAAACACTCTCTCTGCCTCTCTTTGTTGCCAGCTTGTGGTTTCTCAGCGTATTATGAATTTCAAAGGCATTCCGTTTTGAATGTAAACACAAACACGCGCACACGTGCTCGCACGCACACACACACACACACACACACACACACACACACACACACAGTCGACCCGAATCATGAGCCGATTCCAACAACAGAAGAGGCACATGGCTTTGAGGGGTTGGTTCCGTATCTCTAAACATCCCTTTCATGGTGCTGGTTTATATGAAACATGTGTTCTTTCCACAACTGCGAGTGACTGGCAGTGCTGTAACTGGTGTGATATTTATCATGTTAATAACCCCCACACGTCTGGCACTGTGTAACTGCTCTGGTCATTGTGCTCACTGGACGCTGGTAGGAAATGATGCATGAACAGCTGAAAGATTTCAAAGGAAGCAGAGGTTACGCTGAGTATGCATACTCCAATCACCTGAAAGTCGCAGCTTCCAGCTCTGTAATTTGGACTGCTGCTAAAAGACAAGGCGATTGTTACAATAATGGTCATAAAAAATGGATAAAGAACTGGTGTTTTTTTTTTTGTTTGTTTGTTTTTTAAAGCTGAGGCTGTCGAGCGAACAGAGAGACGAGCAGCTTTTGAACACAAGACACTGATCCGTCTCACTGAGGTTAACCAGAAAAGGCTAAACTGTGGCCACAGCCGCAATTCAGATGTTAAAACTTTTGTTACACAGACGAACAAAACAGAATGACTGAACTCAGAGGACGTGTTGAAAATGCACCATTTTGTCTCATAAGACAAAAAAAAAAAAAAAAAACAGATGACCAACAGACTACAGAGACCAGCTGTTGACTCAAATTTGACTTTTGATGCTACCTCTAATAGTATGCTACAGCAGATGCACCGTAGCCACAAAAGCAATTCATTTTTGAAGTGGCTTGGATACTTAAAAGTCCTTGAGGTCCGTGAAGACAGGAGTAATATCTATCCTCTGACAAAAACATTTCACTAATTCTGAAAGTCCCCTTGGCTTGAACTCTGATGAACACAACTACAAAACCCTGAAAACAAATATATCATACCATCTTGCCTAAACAAAGATCACAGGATGCAGCTGTGAATGAAATAAAGGACATATTGAAAAATTACAGCCCCACAGAAGTATGAAGGCGGTCTCTCTCGCGTCACATGACGGGAGAACGTAACTGTGAAGAAGCTGTCAGCACAGGACAAAAAGAGCGTATCATCTGATTTGAGAGTCCTGTGATGATCTTTGGGCCCTGCAGTTGTGGAGCGTCCGTCCGTTTGCGTGTCATAAGTTCAAGACCAGCCGTGCTCAATACAGTACGCTGCCCTGGAGAGACTAACTTCAGCTGTACTGTCGTCTAACACAGATGCATTCATTGCTGCATCCTTATCACATGCTCCCAACCACAAAACGAGCGACAGCCTCTGACCCAGCTAAGACCACTAATTGGTTAACATTTTCCAAGGAAAAATGAGTGCAAACTGCGCTGCTCCAAGCAACGACAAAGAAAGCTGACACGACATGGCTGAGTCCAGCAGATGTGCGCACAGATACGGAGGATGTGCGAGTGGAAAATGATTCATATCACCTGAAACTTATAACTCATTCACTTCTAGAGAACTGATGCTATCTGACGTGATTAATCTGTTTTTCTAAATCAAAATAATTATTGCTTTTTTAGCACTGCATGGCAGCACATATCTCTAAGGTTGCATCACACCAATTCTTGTCCAGCATGTCTTTTCCACTTAGACTTCTTTTGACATTACTTATGAATTCATTTAATGGAATAAATGTATTTGGACAGAGGTTTCATTTCAAATCGGGCCTGCCAGAGCTGTTGATTTTTAATGTGGATATGGGAATAACAGGTAACATTTTCATCAACTGGGAAAAGAGAAATGGAGCGCAAATACCCATTTAAGCCATGACCTTATAACAAAAAAGTCAACACTGTCAAACACAATTTCAGCGACATGGGATGAACTCAATCTGACCAAGTGCACTTCTGGTGGGATGATATTGTAGCAATGATCTGCAGTCACAGATTGCTTCTGACCTCTGTGTTAAGCAGCCATGTCCCCCCTGCCAAAAACTGCAAGCAGATCCAACTGGGTCCAGCGTTGACCCACAGGCCCAGAATAGGCCCCACGTTGATGTTTTTGACAGTTTTTTTTCTTTTTTTTTTTGCATACCACAGCCCTGACCTGCTTCAAGTTGTACTCCTGAAGAACACCTCTCCTCCAACCTCTGCTCCCATAAAATTCCCCTAAAGACACTCCCTGAATCCCAACTCCAAACTACTAAAAGACAGCTCATCCAACTCATGGACTTGGCTCACCAGTATAAACCTATCCCCATCCCCAGGCCCTTTCCTCCCAGCACCGGAGTCTCCAGAGCACCAACTTCCCCGCTGTGTTTGCCCTCACATTGGCTGATCCCAGGAATAGCCATTAATCTGAGAGGGAACGTTGGAGAGCGTCTCCTTTTAATTATCAGAAAACTCTGAAGGGGTTAGGTAATGGATTCCAAATGGTGAGCTCTGGCAGGAGCGGGTACAGGGCTGGAGGAGGTGGCTACATAGGGAGCACATGATCGGGAGGAGGAGGAGGATGAAGAAAGGAGGGGGAGCAAAGAGATATGATTCCTTCTCAGGTTCTGACCTTTGGCTGCCCCCACAATCGTGTGCTTTGCCACAGATTGAGACCAGATTGACTGTGTTAACCCAGGAGATGACTGAACGACAGAAAAATCTCACAGAACAGAACCGCACACAGCCCAGTAGAGCTATCATTCCCCCAAGGGAATCTTTCTGGGCTGTTGATACCTTATATGCTCCAGAGATCTTTAACTGACGCTGATTTGACTGATAATGCGGCATCTCTCCACTCAGAATGGTGATGTAGCATGGGTTGCGGTATGCTGGAGCTAGCGATTGTCTCTGTCCCCTAACACAACCGTGCCTCAGGACCAGAAGCCCATCAAGCATTTATCTTCATAGAAATAGTTGAATGAGCTAGAACCGTAATCTTTTATGCGCTGTCCTCCTCTCTATTCCCAGGACACGCTGGGGGCTGGACAAAGACAGAGAGATCTTACAGGCCGAAGGCTTAACACTAAAGCAAAAATAATAGAATCACACAAAAACAAAACACAAGCTAATCATTATGGCTCCAAACACATCGCACATACACATACATTCACACACACAGACTACTGGACCACCCCTGAGAGCTGACCTGGCCATGCCCCCTACCGCTCAGTGCTGGCGTGTGTCCAGAACAAACTGGGCCTCTCCGTAGGGAACAGTGGAGGCCTGAGGCCGTGCTGCTTAGCAGGCGCCGAGGGGGCGGCAGGCTGCCAGTGGTCAGTCCCTGTCGGAGCTTCTGGGAACGGTGTCACACTCACACTAACCCCCATCCTCACACCAGTCAGCTCCTGGGTTCGGGGGCCGAGTGCAGAGGTTGAGAGTGAACAGCACTCCTACCACCGAGCAGCTGGACTCGCTGTCATGGATGAGCTCATTTTGGCCACCGTCCAAACAAGAGGCGAGCCAGGACCCTGACGTCTGAGCTGTCTCCATGAAGTCACCCTCCGAGCATAGATCAGTCTCTGCACACAGGCCCATAAAATTGAGACTTTCTGAGGTTCATGCAAGGCCAGAGCGATGACAGGAAGTGGAGCTACATTTTTAAGTAAGGTAATTTAACTGGACAAAGTAAAATCGACTCAAAGTCCGAGTAAGCATGGCATCGGTGTGAAGGCAACAGAAAAAAGGACTGAAGCACATCTGATTAGAAGAAATTGCAAAGAGGCACACAAAAAAAAAAAAAACAGCATGTCTTCCAGGCTAAATTTAATCTTATCACCAGGCTACTGTGAAAAAATAACAACAAATCTTATCTGACATAAAGACCATGACAACTTCAAGTGATGTTTAGCAAGCAGCCCTGCAATTCTTTCATCAAACAGACACAGTACAAAGAAAGACATTACCCAGAGGGCCACAAGGAGCTCTCAGCAGGACTCTTGATATCATTTTAACCCAAACAGACCAGCTGGCTGACAACCTCCTCCCCTGCTTCGTTACGCAATCACAACACACGAGTATCTGTCCCTCACTGTTTAACTGTTTACAGGTCAGACAGATATTGTACACATTCACACACTGTGTACACCAGTGCATTTGGAACATATATATATATATAATACTGTAGATATGGTGAACATGAAATGAAGAGTGGAATCTGGGAGGTGCCGGAGCTAATAATGGCTGTCAGACTCCTCTAGGAGAACAGCGATAAGGAAGGAAGGCTAATTGGTGGCTGGCTTCTCTCTAACAAGGTCAGTCAGTCCTCAGAAAACACAAGCCAAGGAAACAGTTTAATAGGCATAAATCACATTTTCTCTGCAGAGACTGCTTGACTGTTTTTAGGTGGTTAGAGCGTATACCAAGTGCCAATTGTTAAAAACACAACAACGAAAGGGAAGTAAACATTAAGGCTGTGAGACATTGTCCAGCTTGCCAAATCCTTCCTAAGACAGACAGACGGGCTTCTGCCAATAGTGACTGAAGAGGAATAAAAAAGTAACAGAGGTCAAAACAACAATATGACCTTTCCATCCAATTAACCAAATCATCTATAAGCATCTGTTTGTGCAGTTGATATAAAAACACACTGCCCATTAACCTGTGGTCTATAAAAGGGCACAGGCTTCCCAATTAACCCACATTCCCAAACTTATCCAGCTGCCTCCATTTCCAAAATGACTATAATTCCAAACAACGTGGTAATTTCCTAGGCAGAGAGCGCATGCCTGGTGTGCTGCAGATTATGGCTTTTTGGAAACTTATAAAGACTGTGGTTTCCTGGAGGGAGACCGCATCAGCTGTCATATTCATAATTATAGCATTTCGGCTATTTCCATCAATCATATAATTATCGTATCTCTGCTATTTCTATCAGTCATATAATTATCATATTCAGCCAACTCTACCTAAACTTTGTTTCTGCGACTTCCAACAGTTTTCTTTACATTCTGTACGGTATATGCCGCTTTTTCTTTCCTGCCTCGTTTTTTTAGCACAAGCCTTGCTTTGAGTGCTCGGCTTAATATTTGTATGGTTAAGTCACTACAGACTTATGATCCTTTGTGGAACGAGACGTGTCTGAGCACATGAAGTGTGCGCTACGGTCTTTACTCATAAATGCTACATACAGGTCTGGAGCAGCCGCCACTCAACGCACACAGCAGCGCTCGTGGAAGATGAGTGTTGTTGCCTTTCTCTTTAAAGTTCTCTGAAATGAGATAAAAACTACTATCAAACTCATGACAAGTCAACCTTAAATATGTTTAAGCTCAATTTAGATGGCTGTATGGACTCTTAAACTCAAAGCCAACCTACTTGTAACAGCTGCTCCTCAGTACCTCCACTTCATAAATTTAGGGCAATTAAGGCCTGGGCTCCACTAATGAACTTGACTAACAAGCTGGAGGAGGGTTATTGCCCCTACACCAGGTGTTGAGGCCATACACAGGAAGTCCCAGCAGGAGCAACACCTGGGAACAATAAACTCTCATAGCAGACAATAGCTCCATCTCAGGGCTGACCCACACTGAAAACACAGTAAAAGCTTCAGCACATACTGGACAGTAGTGAAGTGATTAGTTCAGTTTAGCCATAATTAGGTGCAATTCAGAAGTACCTCTTAACTCTTATTGGGCACAACTGGCCTGAATTTAGCATTTTTTTTTCAGTCTGTCTTTAAACATTTGATTGGACAAAGACAGTTTCCGACAGTATAAATACCAAAAGTACTGCCAATAGTTTCCAGATTAATCAGCTGCTGCGCCATTTCTTGTGCAAGGAAATGTACAATCTGTTTCTTCTCATCTGTGGTTATTAGGCCATCGCAGGCAAAGTTGCAAATCGATAACCGGGGCTGCTTTATGACATCATTGGATTTATTTTGAACTATTGAGTTGAAGTACCTTGATTTGTCACCTACTGAATTCAATAATTACAAAATGATGTGTTAAATGGTGTCCTTCCATAGTTAGCAGGACTGCCTCAGTGAAGTGTATCTTTGTGTTTAAAGCAGACAATATTTAAGGTTGTTTTCCTGTCCTTTGCCCAGTGTGTGGCTGGGATACCAGAGAGGTATTTTTTTGAATAGAGAAAATGAATGTATAAACAAAGGTTATCCTGAGTGCAATTCTTGTAACATTTTCCTCTGTTTCCACCACAGTTCAGTCACTGATTGTGAAGGGGAAGTGATTTTGATTATATATGCCTCTGTGATGTTGATACCAATCGGTGGATCATGAGGGAAATTAGAAACACAGTTTCTCTAACAGTAGGGGAGAACGGGGTCGAGAGTAACAGCGGTTTTCTCTGAGCCTGTACGAGTCTGATACGCCTAACACTTACCAGAACCGTGAAAAATTGCATGGATACGTCATACATATAAACAATTCAAGTTTATACTGTTGCCGTTACTTTTGTCCCGACTGACGGGGTTGAAAGTAACAATGCGCAACTCACATTCAAAGTCAAATTATACCGAAGTTGTTCCACATTTATACAAAATAGCACCCGGTATTGATAGAACATACATGCGAGTTGTGGATCACAATGAAAATTAGTTCCTGTCTGTAACATTATCTTTTAAAATGATCTGAAAAGTGTTACTTTCGTCCTGGATCTCCCCTAACAAGTCTTCTCACAGAGCCTGACTTCATTTACGGTAAAACGGCACAAGCACTCATTGTCCTCTTGAAGGCCCAACGACATGACACACGGGCAAAACAAGGATGACAACTATAATATGTATGTTATGTATGTTGGGCAGATACTGCAATGATCTGAGAGAGGTAATGTACCCTCAGTTCTAAGTGGACAGATCTAACTGTCTGAGAACACTTTTACCCTGTCCACTCCATCGCTGTTAACTTAGGCAAACTGCTATGGGTACCACTTAATCTCATAATAACCAGAACAGTGGAAAGTGCAAGGAGGTCTTTCCTAATATCACACCAAACTGAGTCAATGAGAGAGCAGCCTCCTCCCCTCTCCACTCCTCTAAAAGGCGACCATTGTATGTGAGGAATTGCCATGGCTACTGCCGGCAAACTGTAAGCCTTTTAGAATTATTAGCATTCCTCTCTACCCTGAGCACTGTAGCAAAGCTGCTCGCTTTACCATCAATCCGCCTTGCGAGAAACACACCATTTCTTTCATTAGCAACTACAGGAATTTCCATCTGGCCGGGAATTAATTAAAGTCGAATTATGGACCGCAGCAATATTGGGCTACCCAGACAAATTCAACAACACCCATGGAGGGTAAGAGTGAATGTGGCCTTGTTAATGGGCATTGCAAGAGGCTTGTCAAAGCCACTTGTCAGAGACACTAACTCAGCAGTTACTAGGCAAGATAGCGATGAGACAATTAACAATGTCATCATTGATGTATTCACTTAGCCACAATTGATCCTTGTACTGGCTGGAGTTATTCAGTATACTTCACACGCCGTCCTCAACATGTCATGAAAACATTTTATCAAGTAAAAGTAATGGTAACAGCTAAAGCAATATCATGGCGAGATCCAATTTTGTTGATCACCACAGGGGAAAAAAAATCAATTTTGAAAACAGCATTAGCATAGAGTCATGGCGCAGAGTTGATACTAATCGAATGAACTGATAAAACAGGTGTTCCAAATCCAGCGTTATAAACTAAAACTTCGATCCACCTCGACAATCCACTTTAATGTTGTTTGTAATAAGCCTGCCAATGGCTTCATGACTATCAACTTTTACAGAAATGGGAAAAAAGAAAAAACCTTTTGGCATTAATGGCCAGATGTTACTAATGATTTGGCAGCACATACAAAATTACAAACACATGGGATAAAAATAACAGCAATTTTTCCTACTAAGTTTTATGAGGGTCACTTCAATACACTTCAGTTTCCATGGGAAAGGATGAACCTAGTTAAATAATCATATTACAGAAAAATGTAATGCAATATTGTGATTACTAGCCTAAAGGGTTTCTGCAATGGATGATAAACAACCCGAAACCACCTAATTCCAAAATAATGCCACAACTGCATCTTTGTCAGTGTCAGAAAGGGAAGCAGGCTGAGACAATGTGGCCACTATCAGCCTCTAATGAGAAAGCCTGGACCAATAGTGACACAACAGGCTCTGTTCCACAGGCAACAAGGAAGGCTCCGCTATCAGGCCTGGGACTCTTCCAGTCCCTGGCACCTCCACTGATGCTGAAAAAGTAGGTCTGCGTGGGACCTAAGGGGAAGCAGGGCCCCAGTGACATTCCGCTGTTTATGCCAAAACGGCTAAATGGCAACGTTTTCCCTGGAGTGTACGCAAACTATAGTTTCAGTTTCACCTATCTGTGGTACTCCAGGTACTGGTTACAAGTAAATAGCTCCTTTGAAACCTTTTCCAAAGTGTTATTAGACTGTGACCTGAATGGGCCATGCAAGACGTTTTATGTGCAAGAAACTACAATGGCAGCTTTATATATATGTATTTTGGGTTTCTTAGGGTTTGGAAGTTGGCAAAAGTGGAAGTTGGCTTATCACGGTCAGAGTTTTTAATCTGATGAACCTTTCAAAAAAGATTTTACGGTGTGGAAGAACTTTGTAGTAATAACAAAACAGTGGAAATAACTGTTTTCATTTTCGATGTTTTATTGTCATGTAACTTTTTAAGATTTATTCCAGATTGAAATTCATTCCATGTATTGTTTTCTGGCAGACGGCAGGATCAACTGATACAAGACAGCTTCAGAAGAGTAGCAGTTAAAGTCCATTCTTATTTCTTAAAGGATGTTGTCCACCTATATCATTTGCAGCTGGTTTTCACAGCCACAGGTGATCAGGAAACCTGGGCAGGACTCTGCTGATGAAAGAGAGTGCTCAGGATTAACAGGTCTAACAAGGAGATAAAACATATATTTTTTTCTGCCTACAAGCACTTAACTCTCACTTATGTCAGTTAAATGGTTACCTTGGTTACCAGCTGTGGCCTGGGGACTCCCAACCAATCACAAAGTTGATTCTTGTGGGTCCGCACTGTGGCAAGGTCACTCTCCCTGAAACAGACACCCAGCAGTGTGAAGGGAACATACCGGTACATAACGTATGCAAATTAACATTGAGAGAATATCTAATAACTGTACCCAATGTGACCACTAACCAATTAGTATCACTGAGCAGGGTCATGACATCATCCAAAACCTCTGGATCGATGACATCATCGTAGGTCAGCAGCATTTCATACATCTGGCTGGCTGTGGTCTTTCTGATCTGCAATTATAAGAAAGGAATAGATGTTGTTACACAAAGCAATGTAAAAATAACGATCTGTTACAATAATATTACTGGCAATTTAAGCAGACTAAAGACAAATTTCAAAGGCATTTGACCATAGTGAATTTTGGACTATAAACCAAAGTGGCTGCTTTTTTTTTCTGACAAGCTTGTCAGTGGTTTTACACATCTGTTGAGGATGGGTGAGTGTTCCCGTCTTGTGAGCTTACCACGGGGAAGGAATGGCAGAGTAGCATCAGCAGCTGGGACAAAACTTTCTTCCTCACCTCACCCTGGAACTGGATCAGCCCACAGAAGCTGGGAAGCATCAATCAGCACAGTAAACACGGATGGTTCTTTCTGCCTCAGTCTAATATATAATGTTTACAATGAGATGGAGACTCACACAGCTACACAGGCACGTAGCTTGGAAATATTTTTGGACTTCTTGATTTCTTTGCATAGAGTCAAAAGGTCCACACAGAACTGGTGACTTGGAGAGCAAAGAAAGAAAGAACTTTAGCTTTCACAGATATCATCCACATTTGTTTTACAGAAAGCTGTCGCAACACTCACTTCTCATGTGTGGTGAAGATCTCAAAGCAGCTGTTAGCGAGCATCTGATTGAGCATCTTCAGAAAAGGAATAGACACCCTAAAAAAAGGAAAATAAAACATTTAGTCACAAATACGATGTATTTTGCTGAGTACATTAAACTATTTTCTGGTGGCTTGTCAGTTTGTTTGTGCATAATTTATCACTTAATGTGCTAATAATGCAACAATAACAATAAGAAGATGAATTGGAAAAATACATTTTTTTTCATCCACAGTAAACATCATCAAATGTAAGCAAAGCACAACATAAAAGCAAAAGAAAAACATTACAATGCATAAACCTGAAAGTAGGGAACAGGCAATTAATCCTTAAAAGAAAACGGTTATATCGTGAAAGTCTGAGAGTTTTAAGAAGCGATTTTAAAAAGTTCCAACAGAGCTAAAGGGATTAGCCCATTTGTTTGTCGACAGAGAAAAGTGTCAAATATTCCCTGGTTTCAGCCTTTCAAATGTGAGTATTTCCTGCTTTTTGGGCTGTTTGTGAGACAAAACAAGCAATTTGATCATCAACTTTGGCTTGAGGAAATTTTTTTTTTTTACAATTATCTGACATTTTATGAACACTTAATCGAGAAAATAATAAGCAGATTGGTTAATAATGGCCATAACTGTTGGTTGCAGCCCTACATTCCACAGTCTCGAATAGAAAGGGACTGAAGAGATACTGTACATCTAGCAAGGTCAAGATGTAAAAAGCGTGTGTGTGTGTGTACCTGTCATTGCGCAGATTGTCTCTGAAGATGCTCAGCAATGTATCTCCAAACTGTGTCAGAGCAGCATTATTGTCCTGGATCCTTTTCAGATAGTCAAACAACGACTGGGAAGAAAAATGCACCTGAATGGAAGCAACAGAGAGCAGCAGGAGCCTGAAAGTGAGGACGGTGGGCAAAGAAACACTGATGCACACTCATTGTGGTGCCAGGATCCACGATGGGCTGCCGACAGATGCTGGCTACGTCTGTTTATCTAACGCTACACTATCACTGTCTTTCCAAAACATAAGGAGAGGATATTAGTCGTATAGTAAGATACAGAGATTCGCTTTACTTTTCATGATTTCCTGTGAGAAGAAAAGCTAAATAACTGATAAAAACACAATACATGACTGTAATAACAAAACTACTGAGTGCTTATTGCTGAACGAGCATGAACCTCAGGGGCCTTCGAAAGAAAAACTGATAACATCAAACTGCAGGAAAGAAAGTGTCAAACCTCGACGCTTGCGACATAGCAACACAACATACTATAGATAAAGAAAGTTACATGGAAACTTAGTGTTATCATCTCCACTGAAGTACAAAACAAAAAAATTCTGTTTGTATTTGTGTGTTTCAGTGGTTAAAGGTTATATCATATCTGCAAAAATTATACATAGAAATACTGTGAGTACTGAAATTTGTTGGTAACAAATCAAATAATTTTTTGCAGATCGTGGGACTCGGACAGTTTCTGCTATTTGGCTTTTTGCAGGGCTGCACTGTATGGTCTCCACGTTGAGGCTTGCCATTAAAGCAATTCTTGGAAAGTTAGTCAATGCTTTATCTCTTTCTGGCCTGTGTGAATATGTGCCTGTGGTGTGAGAATGGTGATCTTGGCCCATGTATCGATGCAGTCTTGGCTCATTTTCCTGCATGCAACCCTGTACAAACATATCAATCCTTCCCGTCTCTGAGGATATATCTGTGGAAAAGAAAGGCTGGAAGAGCGGGAGGTAAAGCAACACGAGAGCCAGATCGCCTCTGAGGGAATATGTTACAGCCACCATTGGCAGATGAGTTCAATTTTAATGATCTCACTGCTGCTATTAAAGGCTAAACTTATTTTTCTTTACTATATCCACAAACACTAAAACTTAAAAATAACCTAAGCATCACAAACCTCTGTGAGTGGGCGTCCATATGATTGGCCTCTACAGGCTAAGTGATACTGGAGGAGGAGGGAGAATCTGATCAACCCCAGTTAAGGGCCCCTGCTAAGCCTCCCAAGTGATGGTGAGTGAGGGGTCAGGAGCGGAAAATAGCAGACGTGCTTTTAAGCTTTTATTTATCACTGAAATACAAAGATTCGACTGATGGCAAATTCTTGCTGGCCAGTACCATGAGAAACCCGTTAGATCAATTTGTTCTGGATGAGTCTGGATCAATGCTTGAAGCTCAGATGGTTGCCAGAGAGGAGATGAGTTTTAGTAGCACAGCCTGGTGTGTTTTTAAGATCTAATTGAAAGTCAGGCGTTCCAGAGAGAGGAAGGGATTATTATAGTGCAGAGGACTGTAGACTTCATTAGACACATGGCTCCCCCTGTTGGCCTAAATTCCTCCTAAATAATAACAACCAAGAGTTAAATTTGCCAGCAGATTTCCACTCCAGTATGTGCGAATATCCCAGCTTGCTAATGAACAACTTCAGTACAATGCTGTTTAGAGTTCTGCATTTCATAACAGCATTAAAACATGTAAATAACAATTTGACATGAAATGTGAATAAAATTATAGACACATAGCATTGCAAATATGATAAATCAATATTGTGGGAGAAAGAACAGATTTACAAAATACAGACAGGTGACAAAATACAGGAACAACCAACTTTAAGAGTCTTAATAAGCTGCTAGGACAGCTTCAGTGCTCCTTGGCAGAGATTGTAGAAGTCCGTGGAACTCTACTGGAGGAACGGAAAACCATTTTTCCATGTGCATATTTAAGACCTTTTAACAGGGCTCGCCTTTTAAAAGTTTTATCATTAGCTTACACTCGTCAGATAAGCTGATTAAATCTACTAGTGGCAGTTGTCATGTCAGCCGAGAAAATCAACAGTCACCGGCTAGAAGTGAGAGGCTTGTTTTTGTCTACCTCTGTTTGAAACAACTGACCCACTGTTTCAAATATTACAAAGAATTTCAAGAGCTAAATCACTTGGAAAGCTTGGCAGGCATAGCAACAGTAACTAAGGGGCTTAGCTAACAATCAATTGGGTTGAGATCTGGTGTGAGAGCCATCATCAAAGCATTAAGTGACCCCTCGTCCTTAATTCAGGCTTTCCCTTGAATTTGTCACCAGTCTGTACATCACACTGCGCTGACCGGAAACTATTTCTACTCCTCTGTGCTGTCTGTCTCTAACCGACTTACTGTGGACTCAGTGATCCCTCCCACGGACACAGTGAGGCCCAGCAGGGTGTGGTACTGATACTGAGGCAATCCCAGCAGCTGGGTGATATACTGGAAAGCTTGGGATGGAGCATTCCAGTTCAGACTAGTTGTGGACTCACTGAAAGACATAGTCAGAATACGTAAACAAACATCTACACACAAAAGGTGCAATTCCTCATCAAGGTACATATTTCCTTATGACAAAGTGTATTCATATATTTTCTTTACTACCATCTGTGACATAGTATTTATTCATACTTATTTTCTAAATTGTGATCTGTGACATAGTGTTTATTTATTGAGTAGAGGTGTAATAAGAAAGCAGGATGAGGCTTTGTGGGAATTTATCATACATACAATTGTTCTACATCAAGCTTTCATATGTAAAGTATATTTGCTACAAACTTATGAATGGCTGTAAAACAAAAATCACTGCAGCTGTTACAGCTTTCACTGTTGCAGGATGAGCTGCAGGTTGAAGGCAGGTGTAACTCACACGGGAAAGATGTTTAGCAGCTCCTCTCGGTGGGGGATGTGAGGTACTGCAGGCTCGGTGCTGTGGAGGAGGTGCAGGAAGATGTTGCCAGCGTGAGCTCTGTAGCGGTCAATCTTCTCTGCTGCCTGCTGGGCCAAGCAGCACATCATACACTTCACCCTGCATAGTAGAAGTGACGCAATGAGGAAATAAAGGTGATAGCACTTGTCACCAGTCTGGTGAATCAACAAACTGGCAAATTTTTTTGTACTTATACTAACTTCTTTGTCTTTATCAGCTAGGTCTCTGGTGACAAAGATAAAAGGTGGACTATGGATACATCCAAAGGCAACACTGGGTGTTTTTTTTTAATCCTGTTCCTCTGTCATGATTACAAAAACTACATAATTCAAGATGGATTGCTTTAAGCTAAGTTATTGTGGCCACACCTTGACACATGGAAGTGTTATTAAAGGTTACTAAAGCCAATGAACAAACAAGTCTGAGACCGACTGACATTATAAGTTTTATGGTCAACTGCTAGTAATGTGGTGTGGAGTTTCTCCAGCTGTATGGCAAAGTTCATAAAAAAAAAAAAAACAAAGAGCCAAGAGTTGGTGTTAATTCAGATTGCTACTCACAGGTCTGGCAAAAGGATATCTGGAGCACTGCTGGTCACCAGCATAGTCACATCCATCAGACTAGTCATTGCTGCCTCCCTCACCCTGGGCAAAATAACAAGAGTAGAGACTTCATGCATGCAATGACATGAGCTTGAACCAGTCATACAAATACATACATAAGCTGGCACACAGACACACGCCACCTTTTGAAGATTGTGCTTTAGTGTCGCTGGATTTGGCAGTTTTATAGTCAAATCAGCTTCATGGCTGCAGGGTACAATTTGTTTATGTGAAATGATAATTAGGATATTCATTCGAATGAAAGTCACACCCTGGAACAGGTGCGCAGCTACCGGAACTCTTAATTTTAGGCAAAAACAAATTAAGAACGCTTATGTGTAAACAGATGAAAAAGAGAAAAAAATGTGTCACTGAGTGGTACGTAATAACTGGACGAAAACAGATTTATGAGAGGAATGAAGGAAAGAAAAAGATTACTAGACAGCGTGAATGTAGCAGCCCATCCCATGCACTGAGGACAAGTGACAAGCCTGGTGACATTCCTGTCGAGTAGGTAAGCATTGCCTGGGGCCACTATTGAGACAGGCATGCCATATCTTTGTGTCCCAAGATGGAGGGACACAATAACAGCAGAGGCCTCAGGCAGGGTAACATTCCCAATACCTGAGGCAAATCAAAAGAGCATGTGTGCATTTGTGGTCTGTGTGTGAGCGTGTTGCGTTACGTGTGTGTTCACAAGAAGGGGAAGTTAACTTACCATGCCCCTACGTCACCTCTGCTGTCTGTTGTATAGTCATTCATGCTATTGAGCAGGGCGCCGTATACCTCTGCTACATTCTCCGAGCACAGAGCGGAGTCTGTGGAGCCATTGGCACAAACACCTGCCTTCATACACACCCTAATAGAGAATGAAAAAGAAATATGTTAACGTAATAAAGAAAGACTCAAAGGGCTGCTAGGCGAAATAACAGATGAACTGGGGAAATTTGATCAAATTAGAATTTTGAGGAAAGACGAAAAAAAGAGCAGCAGAAAAACAAATGGACAGACGTGTCATTCAGGTCCTGCAGGTATAGTCAGTCTACTGTTTATTTTAGCCTTAGAAGCCTGATAAAGCAAGCAGACAAGCAAGACAAAAAGCAGGGGAGAGGCAGAGGGGCCTTTGCAACATGAACCTGAACAATAACAACTAAATTAAACAAGCCAATGTGGAAAGAAAACTTGGAGATGGAAGAAATAAAAATGAAAAGTCAATAAAAACGGATATGGATACTCACTGAGCAATTGCTCTGACTGCATCTCTCCTCGCCTCTGTAAAACTCCCCTCCTTCTGGCTGACAATGCACATCTGCTGAAGGCCTTCGAGGATCTAACATAGACACACACACACACAACAACAACAACTTATTCTGTATATACTGAAGCAGTAAGATGTCAAACAGCTAGAAAATGTACACAATACTTCAAACACACCTGCTTCAGTTTGCTATGGATCATAAATCTTGGCAGACAGCCGAGAGCAAGGGCAGATCCACAACGGGTGAGAATCTGTGGACTCTTTAGCCCTTCGGTGTACTGAGATACCAGGACAGCTACACATGTGCACACAAACACGCCATGCAGAGATTATTTTCAAATTTCAGACATACAGTATAAAAGTAGTGCAACCAGGAAATTATATTCAACTCACTCTGCATTTCTGAGTCAGCCTGGCCTGGCTGGACCTGGTAGTATTCCTCACATAGTGCAGACAAGGCAGATACCACAGCAACCTGCAGACACATGAGGAGGAAGATTAATTTGGGTAGTAAACAGCAAATAGTCATTTCCGAATGAAAGAGCAGCATTTCATAAATAGTGTAGTCTACAGTTCTGCTGTTGTTAGATTAACACTGACGTTATAACCACTGATTTGAATTTCTGAAAAGCAGCCACTTTGTTTAACTACTGCCAAAGATTTCTATTTCTTTGTGGATGCGAATGGTGTTACTTCAATTTAATAAGGAAAAGTTAAGCTTACCATGATGCCATCCTTCGCACCACTTGAAAAGAGATGAAGACTCTTTATGGTGTCGTCGATAAGCCACTGCCAGCCAGCTGAAACCCGGTGTCACAACATTAGATATCTTTAGCTCAAATGCTGAATGAAGTACAAATATTGAACTGTTCAAAAGATTTCACTTACTGATTACAGGGTCGTTCTTAAAAGGCATTTTGGACAGGGACAGCTTTTCTATCAGACTACACACTGCAGAAAAAATGAAATCATATATCATCATATGTCTTCCTTCGTGTTTCTTTCATCTTTTTCATATTAAAACCCATTAATTTCTTTGTGGAAGACATTTTTTATTTGCTTTAAGACTCACTCGCTGGCCTCATCAGCTCTCCACCAAAACCCCTACATGAAAAAACATCATTTTGATAAGAAGCCAAAACAATACTTTTTTTTTTTACCATACTGCTAACAGAAACTTAAATCAATTCTTTCTGCCTACCTGTACTGTTTTCTGTCTTGCAGCTGAAAGTACATCAACAAATGAAAATCAGCAAAATAGGGCACTTTGACCACAGTTTGCTCAATTTGAAGCAACATTTTTTGTTAGCTTAGAGGTACACTTACCCTCTGGTGAATGTTTTTTAATGCGTCCACACACTCTGAAGAAATTATGTCCACTACAGACCTATGGGACAAGAGGTGAGACATGATCATGTCAGTATTCAGTATAACATTTAATTGCATTTTTTTACAAATGTATTTTGTTTTTTCTATAGTATCTGCATCATCAGGATTTAGATTTACTCTAGTTGGGATGTAAACAAGAAGCTCATCTATACAATATTTACCACTGTTCAGGTAGAATTTTAAAAATAAGTCAAGAGTATGATCTACAACATCTACTTCCATCGCAATATTCCTTTGACTGGGTGTTTACCTGTTTGTCTGAAGGCCCAGTTTATAGAGAGCATGTGTGATCTCTGCACATGCCAGGATGGCTCCATGGCGACCATGAAGGTCAATACCCACTGCCATAGGCAACAGCTGGGGCAAAACTAAAACAGACAAGGAAGAAAGTATGAAATATCTACTCATGACCAATAATTATAGGTTTCAGTCATTTTTGCATTTCTCAGGAACAATTTACATCCATCGAAAGCTCTCGATTGCACGGGGGAACAGGTATGGTGACATTGTTTACCTGTTGTTGCCACATAATCAGGTGCTTGAGGCGTCAGGTTGTGGAGTGCTTTAGTGGCGAGCTCTCGGATTACACTTCAAAAGACATAAAAAGATGTATGTTTTTTGTTTAGGAGTTAAATACAGAACAACTGTACATTTTCTATCATCTTCAGTGACATTTATGAGCACAGTACTTACCCATCCCAGTGGTTGATCTTCATGGTTATCAAGTGGTCTATCATGGCTTTGGTATACTCTGGAAAACTTGCTATATAAACACTTTAAGAACAAAACATACATCTTTAGCTACATACATACTAAGATCCACAGAGAATAAACGCCAGCTTTTGACATGTCCCTGTAAATATTTAATAGTGAAAACAATTTCAGCCATCTCTCATCATTTTTTACACTGTGTTTTGTGCAGGTGTGTAGTAAGTCATACCCTGAGGCTAGCATCTATCTGTATTTTCAATGTTTGCTCTGCAGGGCGGTGACACATTTCTGCCAACAGTGACACTTCTGTGTTGGTTTTAATGTACACAATTCTACACCTACAAGGTGTGTCTGCCCAGAGACAGGTGCTGTAGCTCTAAATTTTAACTGTAACACACATTCTTAACAAACTAACCAAGCAGACTATACATATATGATAGCGTAAGCAATGACTATGTTCTGGGAGGTATTTAGGAACTTCAAGCTGCATGTTTGGGGTATAATATTGAAGACCAGATGTCAATAGCTTTGCTTTAGTGCCACACTGAGTTAGTTAAATTAAACAATTTGCAATATTTAGTTGTACATTTAAAGGTTGCACAGTTCTGGGTACTTTAATACCCAGTTATTATGTAATTATGTCAGCAGATTGCACTCATCTCACCTGAATGTATTTTTCTTATTAGCTATTGAGACAGAAAGAGCGGAAGAAAACCTTTTGGCCACAAGTTCACCCATGAAGTTGGACCTATTTCCATTTGTCCCTTCCTGTGTTTCCTACCAGTGACACTAAAACTAAATCTGCGCTATTTGGTGCCATCCTACTTCATTCTTTAGGCTGCTACGACAGGCGTACTGTCCTTAGCATTTGCCCGAGTGCAGCTTTATTTCAGAATTGTGTGACTTAGAAAATATGGCTGTAAATGTGTAGAATAAACTGTTTCTTACCTAATGTTCAGATAGCAGTTGTTCAGATTCCCAACAGCATAGTAGTCTGCTGTAGTTAAGATGTCGATACCATGAGGAAATGTCCCCTATTTAGACACAAACATGCAACAAACAGCCGAGACATTTTCAGTGCATTGTGTAAGAAAACTATGTGGTTAAGACACTGAGCAGATGATTTTGAGTTGAAAAATAAGAAACTGGGTTTCAAATTCAAGTAATATTAGATTTTAAGACTGATTTATTGCTCAAGTACTGTTGGTAAATCAAGTGTTTGTTGGTGCCCTGTAGCTGCACTGGGAGGCTCCATTTGTTTCAAACACTTTCACCAGGCAAGGCATGTTAGAGCAAGACTTGGATATTTGGCAGCAAATAAACTTAAAATCACAGTAATTCTGTTAGTCATGATGTACAAGAAGTCAATACTGCGGTCACAAACCTGTCTGCCGACATTCTCCTGGAAAGCAGCCTGGGATAAAATGGGACATAAAAATTAACTTCTGTCATGTAGCTTTATATCATTAATAAAACAATTGTAAGATGTTGACCAGAGAACTTACAGAGGCGGCTCTGCGGCAGTTGACATTTCGATCAAACACAGCTGTGATTAGCAAAGCACTGCAAAGAGAAATCACAAGAGTATGGATTGGAGAATATGAATGATACAAGACCGGCGCCTTGAATTGTCCACCGAATGCAATGAAGAGGGTACTTCTTTACTCCCTTAACAGTTAAGTGTTTTTACAGCCACTGAATGCTTAAAAATGAACATTCAATGGGTAGACAACTTAATATGTAATCAAATGTTAAACAAACAAAATGTAAATCACACATAGTAGTTCTTCTACTACACTGTATAAGTGTGAGTGTTAAATGAGCTCATTTGTGCACTGTTGCACAAACAACAACCAGTATTTCAATATTTATTTATTAGATACAAATCTGTAATTAACACTTTAGTCCTTTTTTTTTGCTTAGGCATTTGTCCATTATACAAATCTTTTTCCAGTTGGGAAAAATTGCCACATCTTCACTTCCTTTATTGTGATACTAACCTTGTAAATGTCTGTCCTCTTATAGAGTAACAACATGTATTAACTTCCTCATAATTTGTAATGGATTAATGGCAGGTTACATCATCACTGCAAAACAGATTTTAGTCATGGTGTACAGATTCCCAGAAAGTAAGTTAACACAATATGATTAACTATGACTCCCCTGGAATACTGGAAGTTACATGAGATTGTCTTTTGACCTCTCTACTCCATACTGCTTCTTCAAGTCTCAGGAAGGGTGTTTGTGTGAACGTCAATGGTTGAAGAGGGGCCAACGTACCTATAAATCATAGTGACAGCCTGAAAGTAACTGCTGTTGGCCTTATTTGCTCCCCTCCTATCTTCCCTGCTTCCAAACGGCAACATCAGGCCTGGAGCTGGACAGTTTGGCTTTACTAACTGCCCTTGCCCTGAGGGCTTGAAAATAAAAACAGTCCTGATTGCATTCTGGATAATGCGCTAAAGGATATTCTTAATTACGTCTGCGGCTTCTACAGTTAATAAGCTGCACAGTGTATCTGTGTAACTTAGCAGAGACACAACTGTGAGTGTGTACATGTGTGCCCCCAAGTCACTTAGTGCCACATTTGCAAAAGTGAGTTTTCTGTAAATGTCATCAAGCTGTGATGAATAGAGCAGGAATCAGCTTGTCTAAGCACTGCTGCCAAACGGCGACCGAAACCTACAGCAACAGGCGAAACCTGGCAATCCTGTAGGCTAGGGAAAGGGAGGGTGTTGTCGCGACTGCTGATGATAATGGTAGTTGCAGGGGTTCAAACTGACACTGCAGAGCTGGTCTGCACAGTCAGAGGCCACAGGTCCGTACATGCACGCCGAGATAAAGGAGATCAAGGAGGAGGCAAACCGTTACTATTGACAAAGACTGAATGTACGTCACAAGGTGATATTGCATCTTAGCTTCTCTACACTGGCTGTTGATATAGCAGTTTTAAGATCTTACTCAATTCTTTAAAGTCCTAGCTAAAGTATCTGGTGACATGTCACCCCTTTAGGGCAGTCAGCAACTAATCCTGGAGCATTTTGCATTCTAGCCTATGAACAAAAAGGGATATTTGTTGTCCAGTCCCTACTGCTTTGGAGCAATCTGAAAAAGCTATAAAGAAAATGGAAATAAATAAAAGTAATAAAAGTAAAACTGTTTATTGACCCAAAACAAAAAAATTTAACATCTCTGGAGATTTAGTTTACTTTATTTGTTAATATTGTTTTTATCTGTAAAGCCCTTTTCTCCAATGCTTTAAAAAAAAGTATACACATTATATAAATTATATATAAATGATATTTAGTGTCACTACTGGAGCTTTTTATGTGGCAAAGAAAAAAAAATACATTTACCATTTCTACTAACTCCCTTTCCCTGTGCAGTTGTCACATATGAACCTTAAAGATACACTTCCTGGTTGTTATAATGCCCCAAAAAATGCCCACGAATCCCAAAATGTCCTCCAAGCTCCCTACTTAGTTCACAACTGACTTTCAAAACAGTAAGCTTGGAATAATTTTTTGGGATACAGGGGCTGCATGAAATCAAGAGGTGTATCTTTAGTGTCTGACAGGTTACACAGGAACAAGTATTAATTTATACAAAAAAACGACTGGCACTGAGCCACAAAGAGATCAAACACATGTACTGCTTAGCAGCAATTTAAGTTTCATAAAAAAAAAAAAAAAAAAAAAAAACATAACAGGAAAATGCATGATAACATGTGATGAACCCCTTTTGATATCATATGTCTGTGTGATTAAAGATATAGAGCGCACCACAGCCGACTTCAATAAAAGCACACAAGTATGGTGGTTACTTTGGGACATGCATGATTGATGTGGCACAGAAAAACTGGTTCGAGGCAGTAAATAACTGCTGGGAGGCAAACCAGGCAGCTTCTATGCAAATAATGAGAATGCCATTCACAATGTGCTGCAACTTAAACCTGAAATCTTACTCATTACTTATAACAATGTATTTTGCAACACATCTCTTAAATGTAGCAGCTACTTCTTTACTTTTCTTTACACTTGATGGATATATATTTAAAGTACAAATATTACAGCCTATAATATGTGTAAATGTCCGTATTTATATTCATATTTGAGTAATTCCCTTCTTTTCCAGGAAAGGAGAGTGATTATGTTGTTTGAGCCACTGGACAGTGGTAACTATGGCATAACTATGATGTTATGCTGGTGTAAATAATGTTGCGGAACATGCCAATACATACAAAAGGAGGAAGTGTTAAATTTGCATACAGTCCACTCGATGTGTTTTTCTATGCATGTAACTGTTTTATGGGAAAGGAAGGAAGAGGAAGCTTACTTGGCAATCTGAGTGACAAAAGGCTTGAGCTCCTTGGGTTCATAAGCCCTGGCGAAAGACCAGCACACGTAGCAGGCAGCGTCACGCACGTTGGAACCGACACTGCATGCTCCCCTCTTTTCCTCGTAGGTCAGGGACTTGATGATGAGGGGCACAACTGCGAGCGGACAACAGAAAGGGATTTGTGGTTTTATCTCAAGAAGAAATAAAAAAAATAAAATAAAAAAAAACAAAGATCAAGGTTGTGCACAAGGCTAAGCAACTACCAGAATAGTGGATTGGAAAAGACAGATGTCAACTATCATACTTTAGAAAAACATGAGTGAAATTGTGATATTATCAATTTCCAGTGAAAGCGTGCTCAAGCTAGTGCCTGCCCACTAGGTCCTTTTCCACTGTGAGAACAACATCAATGATTTCAGTGTTCTAATACATAGTAATTTAGTAATTGTTACTTGTATGTAACAACAGGGAGAGAAAGCACAACATGACTAGCATGACTATAGTTATATTACTATTAATATAATATAATATAAGGCAAGCAGTTAGTGATAAAGTCAGCTCATTTTAATAAAAGCTTCACTTTTGTCAATGTTATAAATCTGTAGCATTGTATTGGTTTTCTTGAACACTGCTTTCTTCACATAAAAGTGAGGCGTAACTAAATATGAGCAGCACCACTTTACCTCCCAGTATGCAAATGTCATGTTCTCGATCTCGCCCATTTGCTATTGAAATTTACTTGAAACTATTTACAGTAACTGCAGAATGAGGCCAGTGTGGCCGTTTTCCTCAAAAGAGCGAGAGGGATCAGGAAAGAGGAAGAATGAGTGAGAGCCCCCACCCCACAGCATCATGTAAATCATCGCTGGAGGCTTGACTAATATCAGGTACATTGATGTTGCCTGAGGGCTCTGCTGTTAGGGCTGAAGCCCCACCCACTAGTGAGACAACACCTCAGAGAAAGGGACTCACCACACAACTAACATCACTTTAATACAGCACACACATACACGATCACACGCATTCACTAACAAACTCTGAACTCTTAACACATATTGTAGCCAACATCCTGGCCACATACTAACGCTGGCGGTGGACTGTGGAGCTGCTCTCTGCAGGCCGAATACTCAGGAGAGGACACTTTTGCTACAACCAGAGCAGGTAAAACATTTTTTTTAACCATCCTTAATAAAGAAGCAGCATTAAGTTACATTTACTTATTTAAACTACTCCATCAAAGCGTTTGTGTTATTAAAAAGACTATCACTGGTTCGTAAAGGTACTTGTCGTTAGTTTATAAAGGTGTACTTAGGTTAGATGTAAGTTATGCACCTGTTACCTATGGATTTTCATTATTTACTGCGTGCACTGCCTTGACTGACACACAGGTAATGCTGACCGTACCTGACGTCAACAAAAGCTCTTCTGATAAAGTTTCCAGTCACTTAGCCAAATAACAAAACCTTTTGAACATTATTTATAATATGTACTGGTCTGTAAATTAAAAAAAACAAAAACAAAAAATAACAATACCTGAGATCAGGGTGACCAAATATATTTTTATGAAAGAAAAAACAAAGAACAAAAGATTTTGACTGGATTATATTCACAAGGGAGAAATATACTGTGGAGAAATATTAAAAAAGGTTTTCAAATAAATTTCGGTTCTTAGGAAGGGAGTGGCTTTGCGTGCTACTACAGTTGCACAGAAACTTGAGTGACAACTTCTTGCGACAGCGCATGACAAGCAGGTTCCTCCATGCAGCACCCAGCCACACTTAACTCACACCTTTAGGTGATGTTTCATTTCAAAGGGAGGGCTGAAGTGTTTCGCATGCCACCAACTTCACGGTTTTACTTAAACGGCTGTTTTCGACTGTTACCCCTGATGTTGTCTGGTGCATTGCTTCTCACACTCATGTATCTCAAGAGCTGGTGAGCTCATCTATTGATGAATGGGAGCTGAGTGCATCCCGCAGGTGTAGTCATGGGAAGCAGGTGGCTGGTGGTTCCCACGCCAACAGCACAGAGTTTAGTAAGGTTGAGAGAGAAAGCAAGTCTCTGCATGCCCTCCAGGTCTGTGTTACGAAGTGCCTAGTCTGCCCAACACCTGCCTAACTGGTGACTTAGCGATGCTCTAACTTTTTTGGATAGATGAAGGATATCGTTAGGCTGCTGCCAATCAACCAAAACCGCACCAAGACAGGAGTGCACCTATATAAACATGTGGGCACATGTTTGCATACAATAGACAGGTTTTCATATTTAAAAATGTCTCCATTTGGCGTCCAACCCAGTGTGAACAAACAGTTGCAGGAATACATTAGCCTGAGGGTGCAGTGTTTTGTACAGCTAGAGATTTTTCTGCTAGAGCAGCTAAAAAAAACAGAGAAAAACGTTCCAATGAGAACTACTCTCCACCTGAACCAGTCAAACAACTCAGTGAGAAGCTGGTACAAAACTTGCAATGATTCTCAAGTTGCTCTTATATGCTTATAAGTATCACATTCCCCAACAGCGTCAGTATACTTAGAGAGAGGAAAATCTAAACTACTAAATCCTCAAATGCAATGTGCTCTGTTTTTCAGCAAACGTGCATCAGACTCAAGATGGACACTGCTCAGGAACGCAAGCCAAAAAGGCCCCACTACATTCCCCGACCGCCAGGCAAGCCCTTCAAGTACCATTGTTTCCAGTGTCCTTTCACTTGCAACGAAAAGTCACATCTCTTCAACCATATGAAATACAACTTGTGTAAAAACTCCATCTCCCTGATGTCACAGAAAAACGGGCAAACAGCCAGACAAGTCAAGGCTGCAGCAAAGGGAAGCCCTGTAAAATCTAAGGATTGTCCCAGCCCCCTGCCAGCAGTTCATACCGGTAGTCCTGAGAAACAGGGAGCTGAGGAGAACAAAGCTGAGAGCAGAGATGACTTGGAAGAAGTAGACATTGGGTGTGACAGTCCTGTCAGTAAGGATAGCCAGAGTATGACAAAACCAAATACAGTTACAGAGAAAGAGAACAGGGAGAGCAATGAAGCCAAGTCTCTGCCGCGCCCATCTGCTTTCTCCCCTGTCACACCCAACCGAGACGGAACAGAAGCCTTCAAGTCATCTGCGCAGCAGTCAGAGGATTCGCAAGCTCCTGTTCCCACTTTCAACCACCCAAGCTTCCCATGGGGCACAATTTCATCATCCATTCCTTTAAAACCATTCCCCCCTCCCATAGTTCCTGAATACTCTCCTTATCTCCTGCCCGACCGGCCCCTGTATCCACCATACTACCTTCCAGGAAACCACCATGCCAGTGAGCCAAACTCCCCTTCACTCCGGCCAGACTTTCTGGATCCCCAGAGGCCAGTGGTCCCACAACCCATTGCCCCACCTCACACCTCCCTATTTCCCCCATACCCATACAGATACTGCCACCCTCTTCACCCAGGACACCCTTTGCATTATAGCCTGTACAGACCCCATGAGCTCTCCATGCCGATTACAGGATCAAGATATCTTCCGTTGGATTTGTACGGCCCAACCTTTGGGCCTAAGGAATATGACATGTACACGCATCCCCGTCCCAGTAGCATCAACACAACTGCACAAGAGGAGAGCAACAACAGGCAAAGTGGAGACAAGGCAACCAGGCTGAGCCCTAAAGAGGGCTGCTCAGCCTTGGGGTCCCCTGACAGACCAAGTCATGCACAAATCATCCAGAGAGACGCAGAGACCCCACACTACACCAACCTGGGTGAGCCTCAGCCCACCCCCCAAGTAGGACACACACCTACAGCTGTTCAAGCCACCAAAACTGACTCAAGCTTGCTGCATGAGGATGGAGGGTAAGTAAAATGACCACATTCAGTATTTTTATTTATCCAGAAATGGCAATATTAGTGAAACATTAACTTAGCATAACTGAGCCACATTATTGCGATAACAGTAGTCAGTTGTTTATTTTTTTTTCTTTTGGCCTGTTTTTCAGATCAGCTGAGAACAGCAGATATTCCTCCATGTATGTTTCCGAGCCATGTCCTGAAGCTACATCAGAACAAGATGATGAGGACAACAGAGAAGATCTGGCTCCCCTCAACCTCTCCACAAGAAACCAGGAAAAAGAAAAAAGTCCATCTGACCACAGACTGAGGTTTTCAGACACAGACAAATTAAAGGGGGAAGAGTTGCCTCTGAACCTCAGCCTTCGCGCTTCTCATGTTAGCTCTGCCCTTAGCACTTCGGAGAATCTTCAGCAGAGAGCAGGCACAGAGCTGAATGAAGAACCGTGTGACCAGAGGCAGACTGCGGCACTGGCGCTCTGTCAGCTAGCCATTGCAAGCTCTGCTTCCAGTTCTGCTGCCTCTTCGTGTCACTTTAGCACTGCAGACATGCTCTCAGAGGATTCCACAAACGCTACAAGTCCTCGCTCTCCAGAGAAGACCAAACACACAACCAAAGCTAAGGCAAAGGGCATAAAAAGAGCAAACAGTGGCCAGGCTGAAAACAACTGTCATAAACCAAACAAGAGAGCAAAGGTGCCAGGACGGGCTGCGAGGAGAAGGCCTCGTTGCTGCTAACAGCTAAACTCTGACTGGTATAATATTTAGAAATATGGACAGAATATCTCTACTTCTTCGTGACAAGATCAACTTATTGAACGTCTATTTTAAAATGTTAATTAAAGCACTGAAAGAGTTTAACTATTCGAGCGGGAGCAGATGTGACGTGTCTATAGCACTGCCAATATGTCAACTGTAAAAAAAAAAAAAAAAAACACTTGTTAAATGGCAAGACTTGTTGTCACAGGTATATGCATATTATGTCTTGTTCTCATGCTTTATAGGAAGGCAAAGTCCCTCCACTTCCACTGGACCACCATGGGACCTTATTTCAGAAAATATATGTACAGTAGTCAACCAACCATGCAAGCTCTGCTAAATTTTTTTTAATTTTTCAATCCCATCTGAATTGTGCCATGAATTACACATATGTTTGTCAATTTAAAAGATAATTTTGCAAGTCAAGAAAGTTGCAGTTTGTTGTAAAACTATTTAAGTATAAGACTGTGAAAATTCGTAATTAGAAAGACTACACACCCAAAAGGAAGTGACGTTATAACTTTCTCCCTCCACAAGCTAGCTCTTAAGGAACCAACTAACTCTCTTTTCACATAGCTGCAGCTCCCAACATGGCCCTGCTTGCAGTGATCTTCACCTTTTAATACTTTTTCCCTCGTTCTGAAAGAATGAGGTGAAATGTGCCATGGTGACGGCCATGTTGGTGTTGGTGACTTTACTATTTTTACGCTTAATTTTTTTTAAAACAGGGAACCTTTTGCGGTAATATAACATCATACGTGTAAAAAAATTATTTATCTCTTGCCGTTGACTGCCGTACATATTTCTTCCGAAATAAGGTCCAATGGGGGACAGCAGAAGTGTAGGGACTTTGCCTCTCTCGGAAAAGGTGAAAAACAATGTTTATAGGGGGTCTTTATATTTAAATCTGGACAATTTTTGTAATGTTGAGTATGGAAGTTGTGATGATGTACTTTAAATGAAAACATGTTGAATAAAGAAATTTGTTTATGATAGTCCATGTATGGTATGATTTGATATGATATTTCAACAGAAATTTGTGAACACCTACCATCTGTCAATCTGGAAGGCAGCAGCAGGCCTCTCCTACCAAGCTCTGCCAGTGCCAGGCAGCCTCCATGCCAAGCATTGTCTGTTTCCTGGAAGCTTAAAAAAAGAACAAACACAACACGTCAAAACATAGAAACATGCTGGAATATGTCGCTGTAAAATTGTCGCTGTGTGATGGGTATTTTGAAAAAAAAAAAGAAGAAGTAAGAAATACTAATGGGGCATAGCATGACTGATGGAAAGAGCCAATATGCTCCTAGCATGAAACTACCTGAAGCAGTCCAGCACTGATCCAACCACCTCATCTGCCAACTCCTTGGGGAGCCTCCCAGTCACCCTCCCAATGCTGAAGGGTTACATTAAGGTTTATTGTAACACAAACTCTGTTAAATGTGCTCTCTTGAAGAGCACCACAGACAAGTAGCAACAAGGATGATTTGTTATCAACAGTTCAAGTTTGCACTATATAGGACAGATTGTTACCCCTTTGCTGCAGACCAACGCACAATTGTTTCCTTATCTTTCAGTCCCACCAGCAGATGCTCTGTAAAATAACATGCAGATTTGATTCCAGAGTATATATACTGAAATTACAAACTTTTTTTTTAATGGTTTGCATGCAGAAACTGACCAATAACAGTCTCCACTTCCTCAGGAATGTCATAGTCCTCCTCCTGTTCTTGTGTCTCTACTTCAGCAGTGGCTGTAGTAGATTGAGACATAGAAAGGTTTGCTGCAAGGGAGCGGCTACCTCTCTGGTACCTGAAAAACATGCACACAAACCTTTTTAGACACTCAGCTCTGTTCTTCTTGTCCTACTAAGGAATGAAATATGTTGTGACACATGACATTATGCACTATGGAAAATTAGGTGGAAAGAGACCTGATATTAAGCAATTCCCATTTGACTGTAGGGCCATGATTGGTTGAATTACTGTGTTTCATTGTGTACAAAGTTTGAGTCAGCTGACTCACTTTGGTTGAAGACCTAGTTTAACATTAGATATAATTGGCTGGTATGTCTAACCTCCAAGTGGCCAAACGTGGCTTCAGGAAGGTGAGGCCAAGCCTCTGGATTAGTTTGACACCAAGCTTCCTCAGCATGGCCTGGCTGCTCTCTGATAGATGTTTCTGCTCCAGACACTGCAAAATTGTAGGAGCTGGGAAACAAATATGAATGGAATCTGTTATAATACTGTTATTTCAATAAGGCAAATTAATAATAAACATACAGGACTATGCATATTTTTGGAAATATCCAGGTAGAGACTTGAATGTTTACCTGGCCTTTTGGCTAGAAACAATTCTCTCTATGTTGACCATTCAAAGATTAAAATATTTATATACAGTATGTTTGCAGACACAGATACACCAAACACTTATAACTGTAACTGCCATGGACTAGGTTCACATGCCAGCTACGACCGGGCTGTTTCTACAGAAACAGCAATATGTAGCCAGAAATGTGCATTCAAGAAAAATCATAGATCATATTCATGAAACATGACCTGATATCTGCATTCAAATATCTCCCCTCTGGCATATGACATTTAGTTAAAGATTTATAAACACAAGTAATTCTGTTACCACAGGACAAGTCAAATGAACAAAGAATACAAATGTGACAGTGACAGTAAATTGCTCCAATTAATTTAGGACAGGAAATTCTGTTTTTTCATGACCTTCCACATAGAGATTAGAGAGCAAAGACGCACTTTAGCACAATATACTCTATGCTTGAAGTCTCTCTAGTCCTCGAGATGAAGACTGCCATCCTAACTATGTCGCCCCGCTGTCATGATCTATAATAATTCACACTACAGATTATATTACTTTAGGTTGTGAAGTTAACAATTTGCAGTTGCTCCACATACGATGAATATGACACTGACATAACCTTTTCACAGACAGCTTCTTTGAGGTTTCACCTCTTACAAAAAAAAAATCTGTTCCTTCGTAATCATGTTGAAAATCAATCAGACTGAGGCCAACTGAACTGCTGCCACGCTGCTGAGAGGCCTGTGAGACCAGTTCATTTCGAGTAATGGCAAATTTGTTTGATCTTGATTCATTACTTCACTGCAAGTACACAGCAGGAAAAACCCACCATACTGTAGGAGGTCATCTCGTTTTCCATGTTTGAAGAGCTTTGCCTAGGGGACACAAATAAGATAACCAATTCAATCCGAGATACTGCAGAGCAAACATGATAGCAGTGTCATTAGGGAAGACATCACACATTTTTAAACACCAAGTATTTCACTAATGAACTAAAAACTGCTTTCAGAACCAGAAGCCATTTCTGTCCTTGAATCTTGATTTTTTTTAAAGCAATTTACCCTCAATCTACACACAGAGAAAAACATGGAAGTATGAGTCCTGTAGGCCTGTTGACTGAACATACAGAGCCAGTTTTGGATGCCCTAAGCACCACAGCCATATTCACCTCAAAGACATTAAGTACAAAGGGATGCTTTCTAAACATGTTATACAAGTTTATGTGCCAGTCATATGACTGCAATGCACTTGCTTGAGGGCTGAATTACATTACCTTAGCTTATAGGAAGTGATTTGAAAACACCCTCCATCAT
This sequence comes from Scomberomorus guttatus, assembly GCA_038419695.1. NCBI lineage: Eukaryota > Metazoa > Chordata > Actinopteri > Scombriformes > Scombridae > Scomberomorus > Scomberomorus guttatus. The sequence continues at coordinate 11,687,788 of CM076459.1, forward strand.
TAAAGGGGCTATATCATGAAAAACTCACTTTTTCAGTGCTTGTGCATATATATATATATATATATATATATTTGGGTCTGTGATGTGCCTACTAACACACAAACTGTGAAATAAGACAACCCAGTCAGTTTGGTGTGGGCTGGCTTGCTCTGTACTCTTGTGATTCAACAAGCCATTCAGAATTGATGTCCCTTCTTACGTCACTTGGGGCTTCATTGAAATTGTACCAGCGCCTCTATCTGAGTCCCCATCCACTAAATTTCCTGAGGTCCACCATGTCTTTCTCGCAAGCGCTAGCCCCAGCTAAACTAAGCTAAGCTAAGGTTGACAAATTTGCGTGTGTCGCGGGGCCGGAACCGGGGACAGCGCCACTGCTTGCCGACAGACGGCTGCTGAGCGCTGGCCAACCCTGGAGGAGAGAGCCGGGGAGCAGAGCCAGAGAGTCCTGCGTTGCTGCTGCTACTGCTGCTGCTGTCTCATCTTCTGGAGGAATAAACACCCAATTCTGCTATGATCTGCAGCAGTTTACCAGCAGGAGGAATTTATTTTATAAACTTTCGGGATTAAGTGGATTTATCTTCAAACTCTCCGGAGTCACACACCACCTCAGCTGCTGTCATCAATAATAAACCTCTTCAATGCCGGTTTATATAATTTTAAAGTTACACAGTATGTAGCTATCTGTGTATAAACAATAATGTCGCTGCCATATTTATGCCTTTAGATGACGTTATTTTGAGTGTGGATGGAGCAGCTACAATATTAGCATAGCCCTGATCAATCTGAACTCCATTTAGAAGAGAAGCATTTTAAAAGTTGTTTGCTTGTTGTCTTGCGGCAGCTATGCTTCTCTGGGTTTCACGCTTGTCACCGCTCAACAGTTGCCATGGTAGCCGGCGCACCCCGCGGAAGAGGGGGGTGAAGTGGGTGGGACAGGCACTCAAACCCGCAATTCTGAACAGGGCTGTTTAAACAGGATGAGAAGGCTGCTGTGGTGCTTTATCCTTGTGGTATTTTGACCAAAGCATGTCAGATAAATTTTATTAAGACCCCAGGGAACTGTGTTAACTTGTGGAAAAGTGGTATAATATGGCCCCTTTAATAAAGATTTGAGACTGGATGTAATCTAAGAGACATCAAGTTGGAAAAGTGGATTTAACTGGAACTAAGTACTAGGAATGAGCAGAGAGAGTATTTGTATCTGTATTTTTGAGGTAGCAAAACTTTTTCTATTCAAATAAAAGTGGAAATAGGCTAAACAATCCTGTTTTTGTTTTTATTACACTTCTAATTTTAGACTATTAAAGTGTTAAAATAAGTGTTATTCAATAAGCTATTTTGCAAAGTAGAGTTCCCACACCGAGTCCTGAAACCCGGTCTTCCAGACCACCTATGACTGCGCTTACCGCACAGCCAGAACTTAACTCTGCCAGACACACAGACCTGCAGCTATTCATTTATGACACAGAGGTACACAGAGTGGAGCAAAGGAGAGAGATGGAGACAGTGATGTAATCTCGCTATGCTACGAGCCCCAACTTGCGGTCTGTTTTTTTTTTCTTTCTTAAAACAAATCGTTTTAAAAATATTTATATGAAATAAATATTTATAAAAACCCACTATGTGTGCTTTTCCAGATACCGGATTCAGATTCGGTTCCACCTCTATTAAGTACCCTTAACCCCTTTCTCATTTGGTGAAGAACCATTTAGCTGTTAGTAAAGCAGTGGATTAAATTGATATATCTATCACTTGAAGCAGCACCTCCCATACACGCAACAGGTGCATTAAACACCTGCCAAAACCACATTAGGTATTGTGTGAAACATACCAGTCATGTCAGCTCTTGTAAACTACCCTCCGCAGGTTTTAATACAGCAGTGCACGCAGATTACACCAGCTTCAAACATACACACAGACAAGTGTTCAAGCAATAACACAAGTTTGAGTGTGACCGATGAGTATGTTTACCAGAGACTGCAGAGCACCATCCAGTACCATAATGTCTCTCATTGACAGGTCATTTGTCTGGGATATAGTAGTAAGGCTCCAGTCCAAAAAGTCTCCAAGACGCTTCTGTTTCACATCAGGGCATGTCATGAACCTGTACAGTCATGTATAATAAGACAAGAAAGCAAAAGAAGGTTTCATGTGAATAAACAACATGCAGACACTGAGAAAAGACATTTCAAGAACGACTTTGCCCTCTACTGGCTAGAAAACTAATTACAGTTGATGCATTTATCTCTCTTGTATTTCCCGGCTTGTATTTTGAGTTGTTATGTTTTTATAAACTACACGCAGTCTTTGATTTATAAGTCAATGATTAGCACAAGCTTTAGATAAACTCTGTTAAGCAGACATGTGGCCACTTGATCTTAAATTAGATGTATGCAACGCACTGATATTTAAACCAATTGCACTAGTCATGTTGAAAAGTGTGGTTTACTTTTAAAGATAACATTTTAGACTGTGTGTACATACTATTTCTATCATCTCCAGTCAGTATGCGTCTACAGAGTTTATCCTATCAAGCACATGGGTAAATCCACTATACAGTAAGTGCAATGTTTTGTTGTTGTTTTTTCTACATTCTTGCCTTTATTTCCAGGGGCAATGAACATCTTACGTCATGTAATCATAAGTAAAAAAAAAAAAACATTTATCATGGAGTTTTGATGGTACTGATTGATAAAAAAAAACTGAATTTGTGTTAATTCCTCTTCATATGTCCATAACGGTCTATCAGCATCTTGCAATCCACTGCTTTGGGTTAGAAGGGGATATCTTGTGGCTACATTGGTATATTCATGTTTTATTATACATGGTGTCTCAGTAAAATATTATTTCATATAATTAAGTCTTTAGGTCAAGTTTTAAAAATTCAATTTCTTTCAATTTTAGAGTTTTACTCTAAAGTGTCAAAGCCTAAAGGTCTAAGGGGTCATCTTGTAAACTATATATAGATCGATATTATTGTTGTTGACCATAAGATTGAAATATTGTGTAATTACCTGCATGGTGTTTGTGCACTTACTTTGATACCAGTACAGATGCAGCATCCCTGGGACTATCACTGACGACTAGATAAGACTGCAAAAAACAAAACAAGAAACTGTTATTCATACTGCATGACAACATACTCACATACTCAAAAATTTGGGTTAACTACAAACACAACCACAAAAATTTAATATGGCTAAATAAAATTAGTTCAGATATTACATGAGTGGATTCTCTTTTTGAAGATCTTTTATGATCCCACTTTGGATAGGGAGACATATTGATCATGTGCTCCTTTGCACAAGCAGCAGCAGGTGGTTTGTTGTAGGTTAGTAATAGTCAATTCAATTCTGTGTGTCTGTCTGTCACAGAATTATTGATACCAAACCTTAAGATATATATTCTGATATTTGTTGAGGATCTACAAATCCCAATGACAGATCGAAGCCATTAGGGGGAGCAGGGTCTTTACATTCAGACAAATCTCTCCAGCAAAACACAGAAACACAGCATCAAGATTATATCATATACTTATATTGCCTTTGCAATAGCTAGAATGCGGTCCATGATGGGCTCTCTGGCCTTGCCAGAATCAGACTCTAGATGTCCATCCAGACGAGAAAGGTCAAAGGGTATGAGGCAGGTCATGGACAGCCACAGCAACAGCATGTAGCGAGTTTCCCAAGTCTGGAATGAGTAAATGGTAATGCACGCTGTTAGTAAATGTTTGATGAAGCTGACATCAAAGATGACATACGCCAAACCTGTTGGAGGCAAACGGACAGAGGTGAAATCTCTGCAAAAAAGAAAAAAAAGAGATGCCAGTCTCACCTCAGTGTCTTTGGGATCCTGCCTGGACAATAGGTCCAGAACTGGCTGGACATCGGCTACCTCGTGAGGAAAAAGCTGCATGAAGATTTTATAGCCTCTCACCTGGCCAGAAAAAAAAAACCAAATAAATAAATACAAACACCAGGGGAAGATTACTGAATTAGCAGGATAACTTTGCTGCATAAGTAAAAGGATTGTTCTAGGCTTGTGCAGTCTTGAGGGTTTTCACTGACTTGGCAGACTGGGCACAAGCTAATGTCAACGTGAGTGTTGTTTCTGACTGACCTTACAGATGATGTAGAGAAACTTGAAGCTCAAATGAACGAGTGAAGGGGGAGACTTTTCACTCCTTATGAATTCCAGTATCATGTTCAACATCCATTCTACAACAAAATTGAACGATTAAAAGTGAGTGGAGGCGTTTTAACCGTATGTACATTCTCCAGATGAATATACAGTACTACTACAAAATGTATTTAGAGTATATATATACTTATCAGAATGTACCTAAGTGTGGGTCCAGCAGATGAGGCTGCTCTTGATATCTGTTCATTATCACTGTGGAGGGAAATGGGCAGGATGTGATGAATTGCGAGCACAGACTAAGCGTTTATTTAAGGCTCCGTGTACTGTGTGGATGACTGTCTCACCCAGGAACCTCTGTGTGGCGGACTCTGTTGTCACCGTGTCTTCGTGGACCTCCGCCAGGCTGGAGATCAGAGCTCGGGTCTCGCCGCTCTCACTGAAGCCCCCCAACACACACGTTTGGACAATAGCGTCCGACTCACACCCATTCTCTGTTTCCGATAAAGACATTTTGCCAGACTTTGACCTATCAATAATGTCTTTGTTGCAGAAGCTAATGTTAGCGTTGGTTGGTATGAGTTGCACACCAGTTAGCTAGCTAAAATTAGCATTTATGCTTAGCAAAAGGAACGACGGACTTTATGTAAAATATACAGTGTTGGTTTAGAGTATTTACATAAAAATTTTAGCACGCGAACTGACATTAATATAACTTAAAAAACACGAGAAACTATTCCTCATATCTCTCAGTTGTGATGCTCCGGCAAAAAGCGTTGACTGTTTGCACCCCGCCCCAGTACGGTGAGCGAGAAGGTTCAAAACTATAGCTGGTGACGTGATGGCCAACACAGGAAAGGCTAATATGTTATACTCATTAGTACACTGTGGAAAGTAACTAAATACATTTACTCAAGAACTGTACTTACATACAACATTGAGTATTTCTATTTGATGCTACTTTATACTTCCACTCCATTACGTTTCATAGGGAAATATTGTATTTTCTACTCCACTACATTTATCTGACAGCTTTAGTTACTTTCCAGATGAAGATTTGACACAATGGATAATATAACAAGCTTTTAAAATACAACACATTGTTAAAGGTGAAACCAGTGGTTTCCAACCTTTTTTGGTTTTTGACGTCTTACAGCAGTGTGTAGTTATTAACAGCTCCACCAAATAGTGATTTTTCCCTCTAAACGTCTCACATGGTTTCATTTCAATAAATGTTCAAATGATCCAATATTTCATCAAATATTAGAGAAAAAATCCAAAAACTGAAAACAGATTTGTGTATCAGAACTTTGTTTTTTCTTCTTTCTTCTCTCATTAATCATCTCATGACACCTCAGATTTATCTGGTGATCCTTTGGAGGGGCCCGACCCCTAGGTTGGGAACCACTGAACTAAACTAGCTAACTGTATATAAAGTAGTTCAAACTAGCTCCACCTCCATCAGCTACAACAGTAAACATGCTGCTTATACACTGATGCTTCAGTATTAATAATCTAATGATGTCATATATAATAATATAACAGTCGGAAGGACCAAATGAGTACTTTTACTTTAATATTTTAAGTACATCTTTCTGCTAATACTTATGTACTTTTATTTAAGTAGGAATTTTCATCCAGGATCTTTACTTGTAATGGAGTATTTTTGCATTGCAACCGAGACATTAACATAATTTTCATTACTCATAATAACAAGCTCCCAAACACTTTGGTTCAACCCAAGATTTATTACTGGTTAGTGGATAGCAAGGATTCATTGCCACACAGCGACATCAACAGTCCAGCTATTAACGCGTGCACTATTGCATTCACTGAGAAAATCGGATGTCCTTAGCGCAGCAGTATAATTCAGTCGTGCACTGGTCAAACACAGGCGATGGAGGAGAGTCAAAAGTTAAGAAAGGACATGCCACACAAACATGTGTTCTCCCAATTCACAAGCCCGATAAAGTCCACCTCAGATACACTGCTCGCTCTTCCACTTGCATAAAATGTTAGTTTTGTCCAGAGCTGAGATTTTTGGTGTGGATTAAGCCTTTCCTTTTTTTAATATAGTACTGCATTTTGGGATTCATGGTTATATACACAAGTCATTCTAAAAAAATACAATTACACAATTTAAGATAAGTGCTATGGAATCTGTTTTTCTCATTTTGGAGACAGGTACACGATCTTGCTGAATTTGTAATTTCTGCATAATAACAGATATTACAATGTAAGAATGTAGTGTTTAGTTTCTTCCAACAATTAGTAACACTATAATTGGTCATATTAATGTCTGTCAATATATACACATAGCATTTGGCTTAAGTTAAGACTGTAAAGCTTTCTACAGGTGGCTGTGAGTGCAATTATTTCAGTAGGTCCTTCATAATCCTTATTGAAGAGCCTCTGTAGCCACCACCAAAGTGGTTCCAGTGATTCAGATAGTGGAAAAGTTGGTAAAGCTGGTTTCTCTTTGCAAAGCCTGGTGCTTTAGGAATTTTGTCATGGTAAGCTGAGTAAAAAGAGCTGTTGAAGCCACCAAACATCCCTGCAATTCCCAGCTCAAACTCTGAATGGCCATAGAAGGAAGCAGGATCAAAGATGACTGGGCCGTCTGCGCACTCTGCCACATTGCCTCCCCATAAGTCTCCATGGAGGAGGGCAGGGACAATCTCCAAACCTGTGAAAAACTGAGGGATCTTTAGCTGTAAATAAAGACACAATATTTAAGTGACATTTTTAGGTTATTAATACATTCATAAAATGGAGTTTAAAGTTTCTTAACGGGGTCAAAAGGAGGATGTACCTGTAGCTTGGCCCATAGTTCTCTGGCCTCCCTGTCTCCATAAGATTTCTCCACCATGTTAAGCTGATGCTGTAGCCTATGCCGGGAGTAAAATGTCGCCCAGTCATCCTGCCATTCATTTTCCTGGGGAGGTAAAGAAAAAACCTGAAGGCCACAGTAATATTGCTAATGTCAACTGTATGTGTACTACATACTGTATGTCCTACATCTTAAAGACTACAATACAGTCCAGTTTCACCTAGCATACAGATACAATATATTTTTACCTGTGGTAGATATCCACAGCATGTAGTTACACCGAAACCAAATTTTTCGACAAAAGCCACCTCTGACTGCCCAGCCCCTTTTCCTGTGTACAATCAAATAAGGTAATTAGTACTAATTAATCAGCAATTCACTCTTACTCCAGAAGTGTTATATGACATTTAAAATACTTTGCTTTGAATAATAATTTGTGTCTGATATGTTTTTTTTCAAACAAACAAAAATGCAATTACCCTAAAATTCATAAAATGATATCTTTCATCCTTCTCCCTCATTTAATAAATCCAGAATTTATGATTATTGTTCATTTCATTGCATGCAAGATCAGTGAAAAGTCAATTCTCAGTGTATGTGCACTGGTGGCTTCAAGTTTCCACATCACATTTGTATAAGTTGCCTAGTGGATCATGATTGGCACAAATGTCATGTCACAAAATCCTGCTGGTACGTACACGTGTTAAAGTTATAAGTTATATAGGCAGCATATATATATTATATAGGCGTGAGAGTTAACCATTATTCAGTTTAGTAATGGCAAGAAGATGCAAGATTTGTTTTGTGTGTTTATCTACATTTGCATTTACTAAAGTGAAGTTCAGTAAGGTGAATTACCCACTGTCTGCTGCTCTTTATTTAATTGTTCCAACTGTCTCTTGTTGTGAAGATGCAGATCTGCCAGCTGCTCCCCTAGGCGCTGTGAGTGCCTACACATTGGAATTGGAAATAAAGTATTTTGTTAAAAAAAAAAGACTTAGATTACAATGATTAAAATGTACTATATTTTCACACTGCTGCCCATTCTGATCTATGTACAGTGGTACTGATATATTACAAAAACAGTATGAGATAGCTCTTACTTGGTAAGACCTCGCATGTCCAGATGTTCCATCACAAATACACATCCTCCTGTGTCAAGCTCAATCACCTTCACAGGCTTGGGGACCCTAACAGTTTCTGTCTTCAAAATGGCTTCCAAACTGGCCATTTCCCCATCAAACATCAATTTGGCCTGAATAAAACACAAAAAGAACTGGACTGGTGAGCAGTGTAGTAGCACAGGTGGTATGTGGTATGGTAACACATATAAATTGGTTGTTATTTTATCAATTTCACAATGTGTGCACAAAGTGTGCACAAATATGTGCACAAAGTCCTCTGGCAGTGGCTTTGAGAGGGTGTAGCTGCTGGAACAAATCCTATTCACTCGTGTGCTTTTGCATTGAGTCTCAAATTAGCACATATAGAAAAATTAACTAAATGAATGTCACTATAATGCATAAAGCAAGAAAACAACAATGCAATAGGATACCTGGCTCTTGTGATTAATCTTCACAAACACTCTTCCATTATCAGTATCATAACTCTGGCCCTCGCTGATACATCCACCTGCTGAGCGACCAACTGGCTTCAGCGTGACTGTCCCAAGCTCTCTCTTTAACTTAGCTTCCATGGCTCCCCCCAAACAAATTCTGGTAGCAATACTGTGACACTGCCAATAACGCAGTGCAAATGCGAAGTTTAGGGAGCGTTTTGACTGTTTCCGTCGTGCGAGCCAATGAGGACTCTTGCTCGGGTATTTTGGTGTTATGACCAATCAGAGACAACATTGGAATGATTGATTTCTACTTTGTCCTATCACAGGCGCGTTTCACGGTCACGTGAGCGTCGCCATGGTGCCAAATGAGGCTTCATCGGCTACTACGCTATCAATGTCCCTGCTGGAAAAACGAAATGAGCAGCAATGAAATCTGTTTGCTTCTCGGAGCGACGGGTGTCGGAAAAACGCTGCTGCTGAAGCGTCTTCAAAATATCCTCCGTGTCCAGTTTGTAAATTTAACGTTTGGGCGTAGGTTACACAGCTAGCAATTTTAGCTTGTTGAGCTAACGTTACTGTAATAGCTAGTAGTAGTGGTAGTAACTTTAAAGTGTCCATATGATTTACTATCTAAGTATTATAAATGGCATTTCTCCACTCATCTCGGTTGATATATTGATCATGTTATTTTGCATTGGTTCCAGTACAAATAGAGTTGCAGTACAGGTGCAAAACAAGATGTGTAGGCATGTCAATGAGGTACACAAGTTACAGGTATTGATGAACCCATTGATGACTAAATTATTATTTCACAGTTGTGTTCGCATACAGAACGCGTTCATAACTGGCCAATAACTATATAAGCAATAGAAATAATATATTGAACGCGTATTTCCTTTTGGAGCTCAGGTTAAACGTCCCAGCACTGGATATTTTTCCTAACAGATGATGTTTACAGCTCAATCTGCATGGATTAGGTGAACTGGGGGCAGTTCCTTCTACTCTGCCTACAGTAAGTAATAATGAGAGGTATTTTAAATACAAAGTGTGCAGACTCTGTTTTGGTATGTCAGTGAATATACTCAAGAATTTTGTCCAGTCCAGTTGTCCTTGACTTAGCCCCTCTGTATACACTCTGCTTTGATGTGTGTGTGTGTGTGTGTGTGTGTATTAACACCTACACAGGTAGGAACCAACCTGACAGACCTCATACTGAAGAGGAAAAAGCTGACAGTGAGAGAGCTGGGAGGCTGCATGGGCCCAATATGGCCGAGTTACTTCAAAGATTGCTCCTCTGTCATTGTATGTTCTTTGTATACACACTATCGCATGTCACTACGCATCTATCCGGACACATTTGTAAATATATTTGGTAAATACATAAATTGTTGGAATTATCTGACTGAATGTTTCTGCCTTTGTGTTTTTATAGTTCATGGTGGACTCAGCCAACATTGCTCAGATATCCTCCTCCTGTATCCAGCTGCTGTCAGTACTCTCTGCTGAGCCTCTGCACGGTGCTTCTGTGCTTATTCTCTTCAACAAGAGGTGACACTCTAAGCATACACACCAAACACTACATTCACTTGTCATACCTGAAAAATGTCAGAGTCAGCAGGTACAACACAATATGTATCAAATATTATAATTCTGTCTCTAGCAGAAAGCAGTTTGTGCCGTTTTGTAAAAGTTTTACATTCCATCTTTTCCAGGGACATGCCTTGCACTATGAGTCTCGTAGAGGTAAAGTCACTGTTTCGAATGGATGACATCATTGCATCTGCTCCTCAGCCAATCACAACACTGGAACTCAGTGCCCGTTCTGGAGAGGGACTTCAGGAAGTGCTGAGCTGGCTGGAGTCCATCACAGTCAAGTGATCTATTATACATTTGTTCCTTGTAAAGTGACGCTACTGTAAAAGGACCTTGAATGAGGCATGGATTGGCATTAAATGTCAATATCACACAATGTGGGAGGATATAATGTGCTTTGTGTGCCCTCAAATTAAAAGAAACGTTGGACTCAATGTTACCGTGGCAGCACATACAGTATAACAAGAAAAACAATGCTTTATCTTTGGCATCATATGAATATAGCAACTGCCCATCAGGGAGAATGGAAACGATGTATTAGTCATATCATGGGAGGATGGAATGATTGTATGGTTGGCCACTTAACAGTTATTTATACTGTCATACTAAAAAAGGATTTCTGTCACTTAAATTTACAGTATTCAATTTCTATACCTTTTATGCAGGAGAAATTCTGGACATAACAGGGATTCATGACTGACTGTAGTGTGATCATTCAACATGCAAGTGTGACAGACAGGCACAAGGCAAAACTCTCCAAGTCATAGGGTTTTCATAAGATTGGAGGAAATCTCATGTTACACTAAGGAATGTCTAGTCTCTGTCTGAAATTTAAAAAAAAAAAAAGTTCTTCCACCTTTATTGTAACAACCTATGAAATGTGAGTAACAAATGTTCAAACAAAGCTTCCCTTGTCAGAGTGATTCCTGTAATGCTGCATAGTAGTAATGAGCTATTACATGCAGGGGGCGTAAAGTGAATGATAAACTGTTATTGTGTGCCTGTGTCATGATGATTTCATATCAAATGTATTGATATCAGGGGAAATGAGAAAACGCAAAACAATAAAACCATACGAAGAAAGAATGAGTGTTCTAATTACACCCTTGTATTTGATGAGTCAGTGGTTCACAAACAATTAATAAAACTCATGATTTATACATTTTCTAATGTTGCTTTGCTTATAGTATTTTCTGAAGCATGTACAGTCCTCCAAAAGTCTTCATCCAGTTAACCCCAGCAATTCCTTTTACTATAGTAAAATGATGTATAAGCTGATGTTTCTCATCAGTTCTGGTCCAACAGAATCTCCATAGACATAACCATGTGGATGCAGAAACATTTCAGGGACTGGCCATGTCTTCTAGTCACTGTTGCCGTTTATCAGAAAGTATATGACATCAGCAGCCAGTTACGCCAATCACACAAACAGCTGAGTGAGCAAGAGACTAGGTTGACTAGTTTAAAAGTGTCTGGAAATTATGGCGAAGAACAGTGACAACAAAATATAAAAAAACTGTGCTTCTGTGTAGGTGTCTATCTGAAGTCCATTAGCAATAGGTTATAGCCTTAAAGAAGTTTTACATGGCACTACATGACATTTTCTGATACATAGGTATTATAACTTTTATACCCTGTTATTGAATTCATGACAAGAGGAGCAGGATAGGTTGTTGCAGTGAAGAGCAGAGCCAACTTGCATCAGTCTAAGGGTTACTGTATTATACCACAATATAAAAACAACTAGGAATAGGGTTTACATACAAGTCCTTGGGGCTGCAGTTCATTTGTGGTTAGAGTGATATTTCGAGAGCAAAACCTAACGGTATTCCTCTTTTTCTAAGATATTTTCTCCAGTTTAGTTGGTCCTCATAAGAAAGGGTTCTGATTGTTCTGTGCAGCCTGTGACCCCTGAGAGCTGCCTGTGGAGAGGGGCAACAAGGGTTCAGGGAGGTTCACTGGCAGGCCAGGCTGGGTGGGGTGAGTGAGTGATGAGGGGAGGCTGGCAGGCTGGTGGCTCATAGGCAGGGGCAAAGAGGCACTGTACGAAAGAGAAGTGGCCGCAGAGGTGGAACCGGAGCTGGAGCCCATTTGATTCAGAGTTAGTCTGGTCTGCTCAGTTTGGAATGGATTAGTGGGTGAAGGAGCACTCAGGCCTGTACCAAAAGAGACAAAAAAAGAAGAGATTTACTTTACCAGCAATTGGACAAATCATTTCTGAGATTGTGTCTGCAGCCTGTTAAATCACTGTGAACATTTAGTCTGGTAATTTTTTTTTTCTATCAGTGAATCTTGCATTACAGTTTCAAGCAGGGGCTGATCTGAAAACAACAGGAAAAGAATCATGGGAAAAGAATCATGAAAATGCAGAAATAGCCAAAATAAATGGGCTATTCAGCAGCACACTCTTTTGGTCTGGATACCAACCAAGAAGAGTTTTCAAAAAAGTCCATATCAGCAACTGTATTACCATATGACTCAATAATAACTGAACAAAAAATAATAACCAATCACAGGAAATTCTAGTCTCTTTAAATAGATTTTTATTCCACACATAAATAAAGTAAATTAATACAATAGCTACATGGAAGCTAGGAAATCACTACTTCTGGTATGCTCTGGTAATGTTCATAGAATTTGCGTTTGATGGGCTAAATTATGCGTTAAATACCTGGCTGCAATAAATCTAGAGTTGCAGCTACCAACGCATCCACTGGTCTTTTCCTGGGAAAATAATATGACAATAAATACCTGATAGAAAGGGGTTCTTGGTCTTGGCTGGGGGATTTGCTGGGATCAAGCTGTCCAGGTTCACCAATGAAGCTCCCGTGGGGCCTAGGAAGGACTCAGGGGTTCGACATGTACGAGGGCTGGGGGCAGCCAGGCTTTCTCCAAGACGGGACAGGTCAAATAGCTCAGGACTGCCCTCCCCTCGTCCATTGACATTCACGTGACCTCCATCCATGACTTCATCAAATAGATCCCCATCTAAGAGCAGAAAAAGAAAGAGTTCTGACGTTGAAAGTATGTGGGTTGCACATATCCACAGCAGGAATAGTAAGAGAACATAATTGTTTACCTGAGGGGCTTCCAGCTCGAGGAGAAGGTTCCTTGACAGCTGATGGGGCTGAGAATGGATCAACTCCGGCAGAGGCTATAACAATATGACAAAAAACAATCTTAATTTCATTTAAAATATCTTCTTCTATTCATGCAAACACCCAATTCATCTTCAGCTGAGCTTTGTAAGTGCACGTATGCTCACACACACACACACACACACCTGTGTTGGCTGGGAAGGCCCATACTCGGCCTGTGGCGTTGAGGTTGGAGACATTACTCTGCGGGCCATCCCAGGGGTCGACTGGGGGCTGGCTTGGCTCCCATGGTGGGGGAGGGCTGCTGGAAGTTGGCGGTGCCATCCAGGGAGACTCTACTCTCGAGGTGTTGGTGCTACCTTCTTTAATAACAGAGTTGAATTAGAGAGAGATGCTTCTGCTCTACTACTCTTCATAGCATGAAAGAATAAATATTTTGTGACTAAATGGCTCATAAGATGACTCATAACCTGTACACTACCTGATAATTTACTAAATGTGTGACTCAGTGCTCACTCACTCACCCAGGGAGTCCCAGGGGTCTGTGCCCCCCGGGCGAGCAGCCGCCTGGTATGGCGCATTATTCCAGTTTTGGTCACTTGGAGGTGGATCTAATGGCACTGCAAAAACATCTACCAGGTCCATGAAGGCAGTCTGACCACATAAACAGGAAAAACATTGTTAATTTAGTATATTGCTTCAGCACTCACTGATATTTCGTTAGTTAGTTGGTGAAATTTTCAGTGTAATTGGTGGTCAAGATGTAAAACCTGATCAGACCCAATTACCCAACCCAACATGTTCTCAAAGCATGTCCAAAACCAATGTATGGTTATTCTGTATTTCATCACCCCCCATTGAGATATTCCATACCCCAATATTTCATACCCCGCCTTTAGAATCCATCTCAAGTTTGCTCTCCTCCAGAGCTTTCTGAAGCATTGACTCGTCTCCTTGACGACTGAGCTGCTCCTGTCAACAGACACAGACACATGGACGCCTTTAGGGCATGACAGCTTCCGGCAGAATTCACATATTGTCACATCATACTATATTTATGTGTCAGCGACAGCACGCGCACACACAAAAGCCAGATAGATGTGAGGCACGGGCACAGACCAGAACATTCTCCGGTCACAGAGAGGAGAGAGAGAGCGGAGCATCGCTGTGATCACTAACAGAGCTTTTCTATTGTGCTAAAGTACATCGGCATAGTGAGAGTGAAAACAAGGGAGGGAAAAGACAAAGAGACAGAGTGAGACAGGAAGAGAGAGGTGGAGTAAAATCGTTGTAAAAGATAACACAACAGAATGACAGGTACAGTATACAATTTAAAAAAGGCAAAGCAAATGAAGCAGCTGGTGTAGAAAGAAGTAAAAAATGTACAGGGGTAAATAAAAATAAAAAGACATACAATAAGAGGATGACTTCCTACTGCAATAAAAGATCAAAAAGGTCATTATCTTATTTAAATCCCAAGTAAAACCCTGATGTGGCCTTGGTGACTGACATTTCAAGACTACTGACTGATTTTCAAGATCATGTAGAGTTGGAGTTTTATAAAAAAAAAAATCTGAAGGTGAGCCTGTTTGACCCGGTTAACATGAATCTGACCAGTGTAGTTATCTGCAACTGTAATCTGCAAAACTAACGGCTCCAAATCAAAAGGTGTCTCTTTGCCCCGCCATCCCCCGAGCGACCCCCAAGGAACCCTACCTGCTGGTGCTCCTCCTTGCTCATGCTCAGAGCTAACTGGAGCTGGGTTTCCTCATCCATATCCAGTGTGGCAGGTGTACACTGGACTGGCTGTGAGAGTGTCAAGCGGTGAAAGAAACTGCAATTAGTATTTGGCTGAAAAATTCAAAAATGTGCTTTGACATCCTTTACAGTACACTGCATGCAATTCTACAAACTTCCCAAACAGATTAAAGGGATTAGTCCCTTTGCCCTCCCCTGACACCAAACCAGAAAAGATCAGTGTCTGAGATGGGTATCTCTGGTCTGGTCTAAGAGGAGAGATTCAAAGGTTAGTGAAACAGAAGGATGACGCCTCATCTTATTAGTCTCTAGTCACTGGAGAAAGTTACATGTCCATGTTGCTGTTCAGGGGTGAGGAAGGCCGTATATGAAATCTGGGGAGAGGAGAAAGTGAGCAGTACATGCATTTGTTTCCCAGACGGACACAGAGACTGGGTGGTGAGGTTTAGTGTATAGAGCAACAGAGATGTGCTGTAGGGGAAATGATGCAAAGCAAGGGCTATCCTTGGACCTAGTGTATTTGTACCTTCTGGGCCTCCTCCTTGCTGAGACTCATAGCGATCTGGAGCTGGGTCTGTTCATCAATATCCACTGTGGGAGGTGGCTAGATTCAAGCAGGAAGGATTAGGAGGATGACTAACCAAAGGAAAAGGTAAAATCACGCCTGACTGGGGCATGATCAAATATATGTATCTCAATTTGATCATCAAAATCACAGCTGATTACAGAAGAGGAAACTGCTGTGCACAGCAGTATATCCCCGTAGCAGCCAACAGAAATCACAGAGGGCAAAGGCTGCCCTTGCCATGGAGACTAGGGCTGGCTGTCTGTGCTTAGGAGTGGATCAATGCACACATCCTGTCTGGTTTTCTCACTCTTTCAGCAGCTTCCTCACTCTTCAGTCTTGCTTACACTGATTGTCAAAGTGCCATTATTGACCACATCAGAGACAGAGTTGATGATATCACTTTCTGTTAAAGGTTCTGGGAAATGGTGGCAGGGAGTAACAGTGCTCCACCGCCATGACGTGTGTGTGCGTGGAAGCCGTTTAATGTTTTACTACAGGATGTAGTGTAAGGACGAGGGGTTTGTGGTCAGTGGAAATGTGTGTGTGTGTGTGTGTGTGTGTTATCTCAGTTAAAGGTACCTTTTCACTTTCTTCTCGGCTCATAGCCAGGGCCAGCTGCAGCTGCAGCTCCTCTTCTCCGCTGGTCGTGGGCCGAGCTTGCTCCAGGTCTGGAGCAAGTCGAGGAGAGGAAGAGGAGGCTACAGAGACAGAGGAAGAGCAGGGGGGATCAGGTGTTTGAGGGGGAGCAGAAGGAAACATTGACAGATGGATATAAAAGGGGGCAGGAGATGAACAACAAAGAAAGAAACACTTGAGGCTGATTTTTAAGAGCTGGTGCTGTTTTTGCATGTTAATTTTTATCCATTGGTCGTTGTTTAGGGCCTTTGCTGGCGTTGCTTGCCACGGTCTGCCTAACTCTGCCTGCACTGAGAACAATGGTGCGCCTGTGTAGAGAGCTAGGGTGGTGAAGGGGGAGAGGAATGGACGGGTTGGAGTGGGGCCCACCTTATTACCCCAAATCCGCTGGGTGGGTTCCAGGACTCAGGTCCAGGTTTGGGGGAGGGAATGGGGAGGCTGGCAGTACACCAGTCTGGGTGCCAGGCTTTGGGTCATGGGGCTAAAAGAGGGCCGCCGGCCACACGTTGGCAAAGTCAGGTCACAGAAACCAATCACTTCCACTGTGCTGCCCCTCAATATCCCCCGTCTGAGCTGGAATGCTTGCTGGCAATTAGCTGCTGCCAACCTCCTGACCACCACCCACACCATCCCTGAGCATTTAGTCCAACACTCCAACCATGTGCTGGTGTTCTGGAAGAGAAAACCACTACAGCTCAAACAATAAGTCGATTAATCAATAAGTTAAAATTAATCAGCAACTATTTTGATAAGCGATTACTTGTTAATCATAAGTCATTGTTTTTAAACAACAGTGCCAAATATTGTGGAGTTCCAGCTTCTCCGAGGTGAGAATTTGCTGCTTTTCTCTGTTTTATATAACAGTAAACTGAACATTTGGGTGTTGGACAGCTGGTGGGACAAAACAAGACATTTGATGATGTCACCTTTTCACCATTTTCTGATACTTTACAGACAAAGCGACGAATCAATTAACCGAGAATATAATTGACAGATGAATTGATAATGAAAATAATAATTAGTTGCTGCCCTAACCACCATTATGGTCACATTTAACCACTTAAATCACTCAGAGACAGTCAAACAATGGAGTTACTGCATCTACACAGGCCAGCGAACAAGTAGGCACACATGCATGCACATCAACACACACTAACACAAACAAATGTTTTAAAAAAGAACTTTTTTTCCAACTTTTTGCCGTCTGGGCTTTTTTGGAGGCATTCCTATCTGGATAAAGTAATTTTAATTAAATGCTATAACTGCTAGAGTGTGAAATTGTAGTAGCATGAAAGCCAGCCTCTGTCTGATAAACTGAGGCTTTAAACTTAGCATTTTGTAGCGTTAGTAGATGTATTTATTCTTCCTGGGTATTGCAAAACGTGCTCCTATTGTAGCAGCACTAAACAAAAGACCCAGAACTTGATAGTGGCAACTGGCCACATGTTTCCACCGGCACACCTTCAGGCCCAGAAAAGTATGCAAGGAACGTGTATCAAAGAGAAAATATATTTGAGAAAAATCGACTTAGATCAGTGGTCATAAAACAGCCAGATACCATCTGCAGGCATGTCTCCGTTTACACCATGAAAAAGGCCACAGACATCAAAGTATAACATAGTAACGCCTCTGCTACTGACTGACACCTTTTAATAAACACCGCACAGACCGTACAAATGCCAATGTATATAATACACACTAGTCGTACCACAATTACAAATGCTGCATACAGCTTCTTGGTGTTTTTTCACACTTTGTTTTCAAGTTTGAGCTGTTTACTGTAGTTGATAAGTCAGTGACATCAGATGCCCTAACCCCCTTCACACTCAAAAAGGGATCAGTTAGGTCTTCAATGATCTAGCCACCTAACCAAGATCGCTGCAGTAACGTGGTATCCAGTTGTGGGCTCACATTAGTTTTAGAGACAAGCACAAACAGGGCCTCCTCTCTTTTGTAAATCCAGTTTAGCTGACGTGACTGTAAACTGGAGAATGAAAGGAATGTAGGTGTCCAACCATCAATAGAGAGCAAAACTAAAACGCTTTCTATTAAAACATAGGAGGACAAAAGGGGCAAGAAATTCATTTATACTTATCGAGGCTTATGTGTTGCTGGTATTAAAATAGCATCTACTTCAGTGAGACTCACTGAAGTAAGAGGAAGCTCTTAAGAAATTCTGTTACTTGCATCATACACATTTGAATTTACCTGATAAACTCGTCGGCGAAATCAACTCATGACCTGTCATGTGTGCATTCCTGACAAATGACAGGTCACATGCCAAAGTAAACATTCGGGTATTGTTCAGCTAATCGTGTCCTTTGAGCCACTAAAGTAATGTTAAAGAATAGTTAGTCGGATGTTCCTGCTACTCACAGTGGACGGAGGATGGTGAGCCTCTGCACCTGCCAAGTTCATCCCCATATACTCCTGCTGAACTGGGCTGGCTAGTGCGGCGTCCTGGGTACGGAGGAGGCAGGGATCCAGAACCTAAGCCACCAGTGACCCCCGTCATGCGTGTCTTAGTCTTCAGTGCCTGGCTCCTCTCCTTCTTTAGCTTTTCGTCGTCCCTCAGCAGAGCTACTAGATGCTTGGCCTTCTCGCGGACATTGACACCCTGGTCACGTCCGTCCCGATCTATGTACTGGAAGTCCCTCAGTGTCTGGATAGTGTATATGTTCTCTCTGCACTCCTGAGCCACACGCTCAGAGCCTGTTTTGATCAGGTAGTCCAGCAGGGTCAGTGCCTTATAAACATGGCGCCAGTTCTTACCGTGGTCATTGAGCCGCTTCCAGATCATACCCATAACCTCAGTAAAAGCCACTACATTGAAGGTCAGGTCCGCGATTTCGGACATAAGCGAGCTGGGAGGACCCCAAGGGTCATTGGAAGTGGCCTCCCGGACCTTTATCTCAGCCTCTGTGTAGTTGTTGACCATGTTTTTCATCTGGCGGCGGAGCGATGAAGTCTGCATGATGGCAGTAGTGTTTCACAGGTGGCAAAAGATAGTCTAACAGCAGGCCAGCCCACTGTGTTGCCTGAGGCAAGGTGGCTTGTTAGAGATCAGGTCAGTGGAAAAATGCAAGAGTGTTGTCCTCCTGTTTGCAACTTCAGTGACGTCCACATGTATGTTCCTGCTGGAAAGGAACACACAAATTAGATGTAAAGAAAGATCAACTGAGCCTGTAACAGCTCATATTATTCTTATTATATATTTTATCATATATTAATTGAGAAACATTTTCAAGACAACAAACACACCGGATCTTCAGCCTTGTTATTTTCCCTGTATGTAATTACTAGTAGCACTAGTGACTACACCTCAACTCTCACACATGTTTTCATTCAGTAATTGCATTTGGAAGAAGAGAGGAGCAACTCAGCACTTCCAAGCAATGTGAAACACAATACCTGGGCTCAGTTTTCCCTGAGACAACTTTAAAAGACCTGTGTTAATACAGTGTATTGTTCCTAAATAAGCTATAACCAGCTATTTTTAACATTCAATCTCACAAAAGAAAATGTCCCTTCCCTGAAAAGCGAATATTAGTTCCAGACCTAACTTGACTGCAGACTCCAACCCAACGTGCGGGTGTAGAAATCTGTGTTTTACCTTGGAGTGTTATCGGCAACGGGAGGGGCTCCACTTCCCCTTTTTTCCTGACCTGATTACATCACCACAGCAGCAGTAGGGCTTCAAAGCATTTGAACAAAAAAAACAAACCAGCTGAACTCCTACACTGACACACATACAGGTAGTCCACCAGAATCACTGATAGGTTCCTGTATTTTATTTTTTAATTTTACCTCAATAAGTCAAGACAGTGTTATTGTACAGTCTCTATCACATTGGATATTGGACTGCTTTATCTGTCAGGGCAGTGAGTCAGTTGAACTGATAACTATCGCCTCTATTTAACTAAGAAAAGAGAAACAAGAACACGAAGGATCAATCCCTCCACTTAAGAGGCAAGTGCTGTGTCATGAGTTAGCATTTCCAAAATATGAGATTGGAGAGGGGTTTTGAAATGGCATCGACCCCTTGAGTCAGTGAAAATACTGAAATCGCTTTATAATGGGTGTAAAATGCACATTGTGCTCCATATATTAGCTTTTAACACACTGATAGTGTAATAAAGAAAGAAAACTAAAATCCATTTTAGCTTTTAACGCTTTAAAAACCTCAGCAGGCTATGGGAATACTATGAATACCATGTGGCTGCACTAAATTGGCCGGCAATATATGACACACTATGAGAGAGCATCCTATGCTATTAGAGAACTGTCTATAGATTAAGTGGTTGTAAAAAAAAAAAAATGTTTGGAGCTCAGCTGACCACAGAGTAAATCTCTAATGGTGACCAATGCAGGACCAGTTCACCGTTCAACCCTGCTTCCTGCTTCCTGGGATTACTCATCTAAAGACTGTGAGAGGAATATCTACTCGGTTAAACGTGGCCTCCCTGTGAATTCCTACAAATTAAAGTTGGTAAAAATGGGGGTTAAATGCAGCTAATGACAGAGAGAGCAGTGCTGTAATAGGAAACTCAGAGTGGCAATAGAAACTCTCCCTTTGACCGGATTTCTAATCTAATCTGGACGCCTCCATTACACTCATAATGAAGATAAATTCATTTTGTGACGTGACTGTCATCTCGATTCATACTAACAAACCACTGTCTCAAAAGTCAGACTCTTTCTATCAAAAACACAGCCAAACTCTTATCTTTCCTGAGAAAATAAAAAGATTCCTCGTGCAATTTGAGTGCAACTCATGACCTTGACATGATGGCACATTGGACTAAAATCTCAGGACTCTTTTGAAAGATTCAATCTGTAAAACAGATTCAGATATCCAGAATAGTGCTTTTTTTTAGTGAGCCTAACACTCTTTATGTATAGGAAGCAAAGTCAAAACTCTTCCCAGATCAGGCCTACACGCTTGTCTAGGTATCTTTTATTATGCCCAACAGATGTGCAGAATAATAGTAAGCCACTGGTTGAAAGCACATCTCGATTTTTAAGGATCTCTCTGACATGTCCTTTTTGTCCCAAACTAGGACGAATGCGTGCGTGATCATGCACGTTGCGTCAAATGGGATGATCGGGTAGGTGAAGTATCTGACCGTGACTCAGCTATGTTTCCGAGTTTCAAAGTTGCAACCTCGACAAAACAAGTATAAAAAATAACTAACTAAATCCCAAAACGATTCACCGCTTCCACTTCCCCTCTTACCTTCATGTCATAGCGCGTCAGGGTCCCAACTTGAGGAGGCTTTGGGTAGAGGAAGAAACGCCTCCGCCTCTCGACATATCCCGTAGCTTTCGGATAGGGGGGGAAAACAAGTGTATAAAAGAAATTCAAAGCGCAGAAGGAAGCATCCGCGGAAAGCCGTGTGTGTCCAGAATGAATCCGATAATAAAGCGCGGCGGCGCTACTGTGTTTTCAAACTTTGTTGTTGTGTGTGTGTGTGTGCATATAGCAGATCGTAAACCAGGCACTGCGCTTGCAGATGGCACAGCCCCCCTGAAAAAACACAGAGTGAAAATGGATGGAAGAGAAGAGAGGAGGGAGGGGAGGCCTGCTCGGTGCATGCAGAGTCAGACTTAACCCGTTCACTGCCTGTTGGAAAAGCATCTCCGTCTCTGCTGGCTGCAGCAGGTGACAAAATCAAATATCACGATATTTTTGGACCAAATACCTCGATATCGATATTGCGACAATATTTTAGGGATGACTTTTGGTGCTTTCACAAAATAGTTTCACAATGAGATTTTTGATAAGTAATCATCAGTAATGTGGATATAATGACTACGTAGGTAAAGGTAAATAATAGGGCAGCTAGAACAATCTGGTAAGTTCAGAAAATTACATCACTGCTGCCTTTAAAACCAGGAAAAGACAACACTCATACCATATCACGATATTACAATATCCAAAATCTAAGGCGACATCTAGTCTCATCATATCGATATAATATTGATATATTGCCCAGCCCTACTGCAAAGTTATATAATATAAAAATATTACAGAAACTATCATCTACAGACAGAAAGTTAAATCTATTAGTGACTACCACAGACGCTATAATGTCCTATACAGATATGATAGTTCAAAGCTATGCTGGCAACACTTCCTAACAGTGTGAGTGAATATGTCATCCCTGAGGGCTTCAACAAAGAACCACAATTTCCTTTTCAGCAGCCTCATCACTACGTCTCTGCTCTTTACTTATTCATCACCACTAATGGGATGTTGTCTGAAGTCACATCCTTATGCATTATACAAGACCTAAATCTTTTCTGTATCAAGTGTACTTTGTGCCAAGTAATCTGCGGCAAACTGCTGTACAAGGTGTATCTGGAAGAGGGATCGTAACACCGAGTGAGAAACGATTGTCTAACTGAGGGTGAGAGCAGCAGAAGAGAGCTGCAGTGGGCCCTGTGGCTGGTTGACTGAGCAGGATATACAGGAAATACCAGCTCCACCTTGAAACAACAAAGGCATGAGTCTTGGAGACGACAACAGGGCAAAGTGTAAAGAAATTAAAAATCCATCAAGCAGAGTGAAACTGGCTCTTAAGTAGGGCTTCAAGAGAATCTCTCTAGATCTGATAAATGGTTCAAATAAGTTTGTCTCCTGGCTTATCGCAGCTCCCCGTTTCATTTTCATGTGACTCTCACTGATCAGGTTGCTCGAGCTCAACTTCATATATCTCATCGGGCCCTCCTCCTGTCTGTCTTGCCACCCTATGTCTTTATTTCTCCTGAAAACAGATGCCTGGACATTCTTTGTTTCCCAACAAAAGCCTGATGAGGTCAGCGCAGGGGTGTGGGGGACATGCAGGCGAGATCTGGGAGAACAGAGGGGGGAGGAGAGAGGACAGATAAATAACACCAGCCTACTACTACTGCACGGCGGTGACGTCACACAGGAGAGGAAATCTGATTTCTTGTGTGAGATAGTGTGTGTGTGAAGGACGGACAGACAGAAGTTTTTCTTTAGAGCTTTTCTTTCAACTCTGAGGTTCATCTTTGTGGCTGCAACAACTGTATGTAATTACTGATCAACTTCTATCATAAACATCTTGCCTCTAAACTTTATTTAAATAAATCATGAATAAATTAAACTTTAACTTCACTGTATAGAACCTGTTTCTCTTTGCTGCCCTCTGGTGGTTTTGTTGTTGTTTTGCACTGCATTATATTTCGGTCCTTATCTGAGTACTTCTGTGATGTAAAGTTGTCCATGTGATTTGAAATCACCAATCACCGGACTCTTTTGCTGACAATGTAATGTTAGAACTGAAAGTAAGCCATGAATGGGTTAAATTCCTGGCAAATCTCGCCTCTGAAATCAATTCACACGGCCTAAAATAGTTTTTTAAAGATATCTGTTACATGGATCACCCAATGATCCTGATTGTAATTTGATGTCTGTAAAACACACTGTGTTTCCAGACAATTGCAGATAGTCCAGTGCTGCTGTCATTTGTGTGTGTCACCAAAAAAGAAGAACAAATAGTTCATTTGTGCTACCACATTTGTGAGGTGTTTTTGAGACCATGGCTGCTTCTACTTATTTCACAGCGTTAGTTTTTATACTTGACAAAACCAACAGAATTCTACAGCAGCGGTGTAGTGAGGTATGAATCTGCCCCTGGAATCAAACTGATGACTCCATTAGGTCTTATTTTGGTGTTTGCAGTTACGTATGTGACTAACTGATGGGCCGATGATGTGGTCTAATAAATTCTACAAATACACAGCCGTATCCTGTGAAAGTGGTTGCTATATTTACTCGCATAGTAACCAGGGTGAGAGCGGGTGAATGACAACGCGTCAGTGCATACACAATTGACAGCCATTAGCGCCGTATGACGTTGTACTGTGATTACGGGTAGTTTGCCACTAATAACGACACCAGACTGTGCCTTGCACCAAAGTGAATTATACTAACATGTGTAGTATTAGTGTTTGTTTTATATGGTGTTTCTGACAGTATAAGATATATAACCGTATAGGCCACAATGACCCACAATGTCAGAAAATGATTCCTGTAGAAGATAATCTACTGTAACTAAAGAAGGCAGCTAAACTTTGACTCACTTTTGTAGTATTTCATTGTTTGTATTAACACGTGACTACTGCAAATAAGTAAATGATTCAGAAACATAAAACACACGTGAGCCGAAATGTTTGTCTTCCATCAATAGCTCTTCATTAATTTCAGGGCAATAAAAAAAAAAGTATACCTCTATTAAATTTCCCCATGGTTTTCAGCTACAGCGCAGTCTTAAATTAAAATGAGATTGCACTCTCCATGGCAATCAGCCTTTCATTTCAGCAACCCATTCTTCAGGTTCCCACGAAGGAACGATTGTGTGGGCTGTCCGTTCAGAGTGCCCTTGGTTTGTGAAAAGGATGGTTTGATGGAGAAAAAGCTACGGTTATGTAGCGCGTCTCGGTGTACTGTATGTGGTGCTGCTAGGATTTTAGTGTTCAGTACTTTTGGTTCTCGCAAAGGTATGACATGTCTTTCAACTTTCGCCATGTTCCCCTGCAAAACCTTCACTCTAAATTATATGTATTGATGAAAAAATGCATTTGTCTTCTTCACCACAAAGATGAAGGTTATGATTTATGGGCTTATAGTGAATCTCACCAGCAATTTTTGAATATATGTTTATACTTTAAAATCAGACTGCGGTGGCTGAAGCTGATGTTGCTGCAGAGGACTCATCATCATGCTTCGTGAATCATAAAGCAGAGAGTGAGCTGTTTCAGGTCGTGATCACTGCAGAACACAATGAGGATTGTACGCAATAGCAGTTCATGCTGGCCTCATAACAACAAAATCCCAAATGCACAGTTATGTCAGGCTGCGCAGGCACGTATTGTTGAGTGGCTGCAGTTATGAAAACACTGTGTGGTAGATGTATTAACACAGTGTATGACCAGGGATATGGGCAATTATCTGGAAAATTAGTCGACCAATTAATTCATCCATTTATCCATAATGAGACAGGAAACACTTTCACATGGAGGTGCTAAAAATAGATGTTTTTTTTTTTTTTTACAAGGGTTTGTCATAGCACAAAATGTTCAAAAGTATATTTTAAATCTAAATTTTATCATTTTGAACATATTTGGTGAGCTTCACCCCACCAAGTGAAAACTACATTGCATATTTCTTGACTTATCTGGAGCTCATTTCTTCTAAGGAAAATTACAAAATCTTAAAGTGGAGATCTTGTATGCTGTTTTTTTTTTCGTTTGGGGGGTGTTTTATGCTTCTATATAAGGAATGTACTCTCTGGATGAGACTTGATGACGCAGAAACTGCGCTCGGTGTAGGAGTATAAGAGACGGCACTCCGCTCTGCTCGGTGCACAGATGGGGAAGCAACCGGGTTGGTGAGATTCTGATAGCCTCTCGGTGTCCGGAGACGTTTGAAAGAACATGGAGATGAACGCAACTGAGAAGTTTTACCTTCCCGTTGATGGCATCCTCGAAATGTTCAACTCCTTCACCGGGCATCACCAATCACGCATTACGCACCCAGTTCTGCAAAGCACAGCCCTTACCCCAGTACTCCAGCACCCCAAAGTCTCAAACATAACGAAGACTGGCATGAGCATCATCAAAACGGTAAAAGGGCGTTGGAGACAACAGGATAAGAGGGTGGTTACGAGTAGATCCTCCAGTTCTGGCAACCGGCAGGTGTCGACTGAGAGACACCCCAAAAGGTCCGTGGATCAGCTGGAGCTGGGTCTGACCAAGCCAAGGAACTGTCACAGAATAGTTGTGCTTGGCGCACCCAAAGTAGGCAAAACCAACATGCTCCAGCGGTTCTTGGGTGAAGACTTTGAAGAGCATTATGAGCCCACGACCGAAGACTTTCACAGAAAGCTGTTCCACATCGGAGGAGAGGCGTACCAGATTGATCTTCTCGACGCCTCATGTGAGAGGGACTTCCCTGCAAAACGGAGGTTATCCATACTAACAGGTGAGCCCTTGTGATTATTAATAATTAGTGAGGTCTTAAATTTTTACAAATGTCAATATCAACATTGTTTAAAGTGGCAACAGTGTTTAAAATACTATTTTACGCGTGAAAAAATTGTAATATTGTAGAGTCACTACTGCCAAGTCTCAAAGCATTGGGAAAAGTTTTGTCTTTAAATTGGATGCATACATTTAATTAAAGTGACCGCTCCTCTTTCTCCAGGTGACACCTTTCTGCTCGTCTTCAGTGTGGATGACAGAGAGTCCTTCAGTGAAGTATGTGAGCTGCTCAGCGAGATCAAAGCCGCTAAGACAAAGTTACTGAAATTAAAACATCCGGCGAAAGTGCCGGCCGTGATATGCGGGAATAAAGTGGACTTGGAAGCGCAGAGAGCCGTCAGCCGCTCAGAAGTGGAAGAGACGCTCGGTGAGGATGTCGCATTCTTCGAAACCTCGGCTAAAGACGGTACCGGACTGGAGGGTGTGTTCAGAGCTCTCGCCGCTCTCGGCGGACTGCCGGACGAAACCACCCCGTCACGGCACCAGATCGTATCCATCCTCACCTACCAGTCGTTGTGCATCGGCCAGCGAGGCAGGAGAGGGAGCCGTACGCGGGGACTCGGTGCGCCCTGTGCCGCAGTGGATCCTCTGGCTCGCCGCCCGAGCTTCACCAGCGACCTGCGGCTGGTGCTTGGATCAAGCACCAAACGCAACAAACCCGAGAGGTGTCAGATTCAATGAATTGTGAGCCTTCTCGATAAACCAATTGTAGTAGTATGCTGCAATGTCGTATTATGTAAGGAGTTATACTCTGCAGCACCTGGCTGGACCAGTGCATTTTGTTTTTGTATGTATAACTGTTATATTATCCTATAATAAATAAATACAATCTTTCTAATTGTAACGTGCATTGTCTCAATCTGTTTAATCAAATAAGTCATTTTTAATTTATTCCTGACATACAGTCCACGTAAGAAAAAGAACAAGGAGACAGAGCGAGGTATTGTTAGATTATGCTCATGAACGCAGGCAATCAATTGTTTTCTAATGATGATGAAGACCTGACCATGTGTGTGTGTGTGTGTGTGTGTGTGTGTGTGTGTGTGTGTGCGTGGGAGGGAGCACAGGTACGTGAGGAGATGACTCAAACACCGACCTTAAACGTCTTCTAATACCGTCATCAGAGACGACAGACTGTTCATATTTCCGTACGCCCACACACTGTGAATGGCATCAAGGACTCAGGTGTGCTATTGCCTGTTAATCAGCAGTCTAACACACTCAGGCATCACCATGGCATTTCAAGAAAACAAAGAGTTAGAGCATCATATATTAAAAAAGGGAGGGGGGGCATAATGAACTCTATGAGATCAGCACCATGGAGAGAGCCCACTGATCATTAAACTTAGCCCTCACTATTGTTCTGCCACTGAATATTCATTTAATTTTCTTTCACTTGTAAAAACACTGTAATGTGATTAATTCAAAGGTGCAATTTCGAACAGGCTACATCAGTTTATGCTCATGTATCTCTGAATATGAAAGCACCTCAACAGCAATAACTATTTTGTGAGTTAAATCTAAATGTTACTAAATGGTCAGTAACTCCCTTTAAATAACAACAGTTCACACAGATTGAGTCCAAATCAAGACAGAGATTTTTTTGTATAAATGTACCAATTTATAAGGATTAATTAATACATTTATGTGTCAAAAGAGAGTTGAAATCTCCTGAAAAAAAGTCACACATTTTTCCCCGAGAATGTACAAAGGCAAGTAGTAAGTAAATTAAAGTCCATTCAGATGGTACGCTCTCTATTACACGTGATAAGATCGTGCACATGCAGTTCTTGCATTTAGCTTCTTGCCAGAAGGTCATTTGTTTGTCAGTGTGCTGAACATGGTGGCTGCTTAAATAAGGTCTGCAGTATAAAATTAGATTCATCTGTTTCGCAGGTGTATTTACAAAAGCAGCTACATTTACATGTATTCTCAATGTACACATAATGCTGAAAAGGCATTCATGCCAACTCAAATAATTCCTTCTGAACCAGGAGAGTAATGATCTTTAGATGACGGTAAAATGAATTGAGGAAATCTTTTTTTCAGCTTTAGTTGCAGCCATAATTACAAGATAATACCTGGAGGCTTTTAAAACATATTAACATCTCCTGAAAAAGCAAGTCTCATCCACGCCAGTGTGACGAGCGTTCTTACAGTATTGCACTCTAATTATTGCTGGTGTCAATTAAATATAAAAAGCCTGTGGAACCTGTGTTTTATTTCTGGTATAACCAGGGTAAGATGAAGGGCTATCATTGGGCAGTTTGTGGTAATTTGAGTTACGATGGCAGCTTCACAGAAAAGTAACACTTTTCTTCACTACAAGCTGTCATCTCTCTCTTAAATTAGCCACTCTAATAACATTACTGTCATCGTGGGTTGAAGGTCTTCTCTGTTTGTCTGTCAGCTTGGCGGTCTCTTTGTGGTCTCTGAAGGATTTCTGTTTGCAGCTCCAACAGTAGAGATGGCAGCATGCTGTCCAGCAAGGCCAGTCCATCCCAGGAGCAGCGCAGACCTCTAATGAGGAAAGAAGAAACAAAATTTGAGAGATTCAGCAAAAGAGGAGAATTTCTTTCTCACCGGTGAAACTTTGCATTCAAGCATAATAAAATGATAAATCACCTGTCATCAAGAATCAGTTGTCCACTCTGTAGCAACTCTTGGACATCAGTGGACGTGCCGAAGATTTCATGGAGACCCAGTTGAGGGCTAAACAACTGCCAATGCTGAAAATAGCAAATAGGACTATTACATTTCACATAGTTCACTGCATACTGAACATTACCTTCACTGACAGAGAAGATTAAAAGAAACTGTGCTGAATAGAATGTTTATGTAGGTATAAAGGTTTTATTATGTGTGCTTCACCTTGTGAGTAATGCCCTCAGTCATTCTCATCCCCATCACCAACACCTCCTCCAACCTAGCAAACAAACATCTTTCATAACAGAAATTCACAGTGACGAGACTTTGACAATAACAAGGACAGGACAGAGTGAGCAAATGTTCTGATAATACCGTTTCACAAGGACAGAATGTTTGAAAGAACAAGTACACGTACAGCGACCTCAAACACCATCTTTCTCACATTCTGTTAAGTTTCACTTTGTGGATTGGCTGATATATAATTGTCACATCTCACACAGGCAGAGAAGTTCTGGGTGAAACCGAGAATGTCAGCTGCCCCCTCGTGTCAGAACCAAAATATACTCAGAATGAGACACAACACTACTGCGTGTAAGTGCAACAGCTCACAGTTCGAGATGGCTGAGCTGAATCCTCCTCCGTGTCCCGTGTCCCCTCTGCTGGACCTCGCGGATCCAGACGTCGGGCTCCAGAGTCTGGGTCCGGCCCTCCCGAATGACACCTCCCTCCCCCAGAGGCACAAACCGCCCATGTGCTCCTGTCACAGATGAAAAATATTAAAACAAACTTCTGCACAAGTTCAACAATCATCAATCACTGCTTTTAGATTACCTGGGCCGACACCGATGTATTGTCTTCCCTTCCAGTAGCTCATGTTGTGATGACTCACTGCATTCTGCATAACGCAAAGTAAAGCTTTATAGCGTTGTTGTGATTGTTCTTATCAGACACGTTCATGAGGCAATATGGTGCAGAACAAAAGAGACATCTGCCTTGTTGAGTGTTGGTAAAGACATGAAACCAAAAGCAACACAATGATGAAGGTTGAATAGCAGTCTAGAGTATCTCTAAATTAAAAACAGCAGCACATATTTTTGGTTTTTGAAGAAATCACACTTTTAAGTCTTGCTCTATAAATATTAGTATCCCAAAACCTGATTATTACATTTCTACTGCTATACAGCACAGAAGAACTACACCTGCAGGGTCTTCTGGTGTCAATGATTATATGCTTCAACGTGAATCTGAATTAAATAATACTGAATTAAATGTTTGCTGTTACAAATGTGTTTTTTAGTTTCTCAGCTTTTCTGGAAAAACCTCCAGAAGCTCTGAAGTGCAACCTCTAAACTTTTTTAGGTCAAAGCTTATTTTTCCAGTATTCTGCAGCTCTTTATTATAACAGCACTTATTTTTGTATGAATTCTATCCTAAAAATAAACTTTCTTTGATCTTTATTTATTTATTTATTTTTCTTGGTCTAAAAAGATTAATTTCTCTCTATTTTAATTTATTTTCCATTTCCTTATCTTTTAAAGTCCTCCTCCAGTAAAAAAAAAACAACAGTTTTTCTTCTTGTTCCTTCATCGTGTGTGTGTGTATGTGCAGAGTTTGACGCGTGAAGGCTGTTTTCACATTCATCTGATCAAAGTGGAAAGTTTCTCTGTGCTCACAGAAGGTGTGAACTCATGAGCATGATTTGTGACATCACATCTAGTTTGGAACCAATTATGGTCCAATATGCAACTTACACAAGTGTTATATGGAAACTTAAAGCCTCCAGTGCTCATACACTGAGAATGGACTTTTCAGTGAAGTAGGAGACAACTTGTGTCCAGCAGTTAAACTTTTGAAATGAAACATATTTACATATTCAGAGATAATCAGTGAAACGTCATTCTGCTGAGTACTTACGTGTCTTGCAAAGTTTGACACCTCGTACTGCTGAAAGCCACGCTGGTGGAGAGTCCTCCTGGCACACCGGTACATCTCCGCTGTCACATCATCAGCGGGCACAGTCACTTCACTGCACTGCACCTGTTTAAACAGCTGGGTGCCTCGCTCCAGGGTCAGCTGGTACAGAGACACGTGGTCGTCACACGCCCTCAACAGCTCAGACAGCTCTTTCTCCCACGCTTCCACGCTCTGTTTGGGCCGGCCGAACATCACATCCACCGACACCCTCCCGGGGCACAGCCTCCTCGCCTCTTCAATAGTTTGCAAAGCCTGATGAGAACTGTGGTCTCTTCCCAGAATTTTCAAGTCCTCATCCTGCAGAGACTGATAGATTGAAATTTTGATATGGCGACTGCGATACTAAACATAACTTAATCTTCTGTGAGTAGTATTCTATAGATTGTAGTCACCTGGACCCCAATGGAGAAACGGTTCACCCCTGCATGGCAATAGTCCTCTAACTTTGACATTCCCTCAGGAGTAGGGTTGACCTCAAGTGTGACCTCAGCCTTATCTGACAGGTTGGCCTGCCTGGAAACAGTTTCGAGGATGGCAGAGATGGTTGAGGGGTGTGCCAGGCTTGGTGTCCCACCACCAAAGAATACTGAGGTGATGCTGCAAGGAGAAATGAAATGAAAGGTAGGATGGGTGAAGCACAGAGCTACGGGGGATACTGGATGATTTCATGTGGAGGGTCTAACAAATTCCCATACCAGGATACCTGACTGAGCTGCAGCAATGTCTCTGTCTCCCGCTGAAGGCACTCGGTCATGATGTGGTTATTGTTGGCTCTGGGTATGTACTTGTTAAAGTTGCAGTAGGAGCACCTTCTGAGACAGTAAGGCCACTGTAGAAGAGAGGAAGACTTTGACATCATTTGGGACAAAAAAAAAGAAGCCTAGACTGAAAAATTGACCTAATTCAGTGGCTGCATGCATTCGCAGATGTGTGCGTATCTCTGCATAGAAATGTTTCATCATTAAATTGACCAAAGCCAGCTCACGTGCACATAGAGAGACGCCTGCTGTGTGAGACGTGCAGATCTGGCACGTTCAGACACATCTTCAATTATTCCTCCGCCAGAAGTCCCTGAAAAGCAGCGCAGACCGGGAGAGAGGACACGTCCTGTCGCTCGCAACGTGTGTTTGATCATTCTGGTGACGGTATTTGTTTATCTGACGGCGGATTTAACTGAATGTCTGAAACTGAGGCTGTCTTTCATTTGAACACAGAGTCGCAGCTACACGCGTGTAAAAGATACATAAATGCATGATGGGAAATTTAGGCTATAAAAGTTTACATGACCACAATGTGGCGAATATGTAACTTCAAAGTAACGTAAAGTCAGATATCTGTTTACATTTAAGCCTCCCTCTCTAGTAGCTGTGACACCTTCTTCTTCTTCTTCGTTTTTCTTCTTCTTCTTCTTTGGTTTTACTGGAGGACTACAAACCAACGTTAAAGGTGCATGGCGCCACCTACTATATCGGAGAGTGTGACATCATGACTTTAAACAACAAAAAACTAACAAGCAAACGAAAAAAAACGTTATAAAGAAGTTATATTCTGTATATTAAACCTGTGATTGTTTGTCTCTAACAGACCTTTGAGGCTCACTCGCCTTCCCGTAGCTTAGCTATGACGTCACCCCAAACAGGAAGTATAAAGTGATTTCTTTTTTGTGTATTACATTCTTTGACCACACAGAGGCGCCGTTTTGCTAGCGTAAGAATGACCTGTCAACAAGTACAAAATGTTATGTGACCAGTTTACTGTACTGTATATTTTACAGTGCCTAGTCATATAATTTTCAGCCCCATTGAGGCCAACAGTGTAAGTGAGGAATAGTGAATCACGAGATGTTGGTGGCTTCTTCTGTTATTGACTAAAGGATAACGCCTGTACAGATTGTATGATTACTGTGAGGAATGAAAGAATGTCTTATAGAGAAAAGAAAGTATGTCTGTAAAGTTCACTGTTGCTTATAGTTCTTAAAGGGACTCTTTGGGGATTTCAGAATCATTTTGAAAATCAAATTGAAGCTACAGGAACTACTAAGGTTTGACAGACAGTATTTTACATTCAAGTTGACAGCTACTGTTGACTAATTTGGCACCTAATTAGAGGGAACGTCATCCATATACAGTAAATTAAATAATTAAAGGCATTTTCCAGTGTATTTTTTTAGTCTCATTGAGATTGAGATCTCTCTTTCAAGAGAGAACTGAGAACAAGAAACACAAGAACACAATCAACAAACATAAACAACACAACTAGGGTTAGACAGCCACAGTCAACAAAGAATTAATAAAAACATCTACAAGGGTCATAAAAAAAAATCAGATAATAACATTTTAAAACTTCCAAGGGGACTGAAATACTCTAGTTTGAGGTCAGTTTGCAGTATATCAAACATTAGATGTAGGATGCACATCAGCGGGAAAAACACAAGTATAGGTGTCAGAGGAAAATGATAATAAATACAAAAAGTCCTCACAGAGTTTATGCTCCCAATTGTTTTTACTAAACAAACAAGTATGACCACAGAGGACCATTGACATCTGAATGTATCCTATTCCTGTTGACCTTTTTGCATGAGGTGAATAAACTATCAGCAGCTCTTTGTAAACACTGATATTTATTGTTGCAATGACAATACATAAAGACACTCGTCTATATTTAGAATATAAATTTGTGCTCTACTCGCACAGGATCAAACTAATTTAATGAGCTATTGATTTCCCTGAACCCAGGAAAAATACCGTCTGGTGGGTGGACAGTGAGATAACCTTGTAGAGTCACCTTTAAAAACAGGATGTTCATTTGCAGAGAAAAAAAATCAACACTGTTCAAGTGATACAAATAAAGCCTGCACTCATCAGTTAATCAAACCTCTTCATTCTTTTGAGGTAAGACCTAACGCAGCTTTATTAGTGGATAAAAAATGTTGTCTTCAAATAATTACCACTGATCAGTACAGATTAACACTGGAGAGTTTGCTGCTGATTGTACAAATCACCTTGACATCACTGATATGTGTCTCTGTGTAAAGTCATAGGTCAGTGAACATTTACAGGGTGGACATGTGTGTGCTCATCCTCACAGTATTATTTCCTAAATGTGACAGTACACAGAAATTTATTGAATAATTAATCTAAGTATTTAATTAAAGATGTCAATAAATGTGAATGTGCTTGCTGCCAGCTTCAGACCCTGGGGACATTTTCCACCTAATATTAAATCTGGTACCCAATTACCTAATCAACAGAGAGAGAGAGAGAGAGAGAGAGAGAGAGAGAGAGAGAGAGAGAAAGAGGAGAGAGCGACATTAGAAAAGGGGATGGGGATGTGTTTTCATCGAATACATACAACTGCTTTGTGTTAGGTGTTGAGTGGGAGTTTTTTGGAGTTCAGTGAGAAGCCAGAGAACTACATCAAAAGAGTGAAACTGTATTGACAATCTGCCAAATGGATAAGAGGAAGAAAGGTAAGTTTGCTGATTTAATGCATAAGGTACGTAAACAAAATAATGTAAACATTACATGAATTGAACCTTTACTGTGCTTTACTCATGCTACAAAAGTTACAAAGGTGGACTATGCAGTACTGTATCAGGTTGCATGCCAGTTAGGGACTGTACAAAAATTAATGGGGTGGGGAGGGGGG
Source organism: Scomberomorus guttatus (assembly GCA_038419695.1). NCBI lineage: Eukaryota > Metazoa > Chordata > Actinopteri > Scombriformes > Scombridae > Scomberomorus > Scomberomorus guttatus. Next base: position 11,722,308 of record CM076459.1, read on the forward strand.
GCTGAACCTTATGTTTCACTTTTAAAAAAAGCAAATCCTTCCCCGAAGTTATTTATATTTTTGTTGCACCCTCTTCTTAACTTGGACAGAAACTGCAACATCCTGCCCCCTCCCCATATCTCAAAATAATATATCAGTGAAAAAAAGGCAGCAACTTAATTAGCCATTAATAACTAAATGAGGAAAAACGTTTAAGATGCTACTGCTACACTCCACTTAAAGCCTTAATAGCTTCATGTTACAATAATATAGTGTATTTACCCATAATTTTGTACAGGCCATTAGCAGCATTTATTCGAGAAAAGCATCAGCTCTTGAGTTTTCACAGCAACAGAAAAAAAACTAAAAGAACCAAATAATATTTTCTTCAGTTTTTTAGTGTCTAGTTTTAAAAAAATGCATTTTTTGTAAAAAACATGACAGACAAACATAGACAAACTGCATCAACATTGAGGGACAGTGGTAGTTAGCAGTATTGCTAATTGGTATACAACCTAATATGACTCACTCTTATAGTTTGTTAGCAAGGGTGGTTAATTTACTTCAAAGTGAGTGATTATTTTGTCTAATCCTTGTTCAAACTAGTACATAAACCATTTAACATACTTAAAAGTTGAAGATTCTGTGGGAAGACAATTTAAAAATAATGATAAATGTAAGTAAATGCACATTACTTTGTGAATTCAAGAGTTACTTCTTTCTAAAATAATATTGAACTTCACTTTTTCCACAGGATCTTCTATAGAATTGAGGCTTATGGTGGTCGGTAGCAGTGGACCTTCTCAGTTGTTACTAACCAATGCCATTCTTGGGAGGGAGGAGTTTCCGAAGGATGTCAACAGCATTTCTGACAGCAGGAAGAATGTTGGAGAGCTGGCTGGTAGACAAATGGCTGTGATCAATGGACCGAACATCTATGAAAAGGATATATCTCAAGCCAAGAGGAAGATGGAGCTGAGAAGGTCTAAGTGCTTATGTAACCCTGGACCCCATGCCTTTCTTGTCGCCTTTGACATGGAGAAAATCTCCCCAAATGATATGAGAACCCCCAAGCTAATGATGAGGCGTTTTGGAAGACACTGTCTGAGACACTGCATGGTCCTCCTGGCCTTTGAAGGAAATATGGAGGGAGCGGCCTTTGAAGAGAGGGTGAGGAAGACTGACTGGCACCTGAGAGAACTGATTGAGAAGTTTGGTGGACGCTTTCATGTTTTTAGCAAGAACTGGAGAGATCGCAGCCGCGACAGAGAGCTGCTGCAGAAGATCGAGCGGATGGTGGCCTCCTTAGGGGGGGGCCACTTCTCTAGCAGAACTTTCCAGAAAGCAGAGGACTGCGTGAAGAGGGAGGAAAAGAGGCTTAGGAAGCAGAGGGCAGCAGAGAACGAGAAGGCATGGACTGACATGGAGAAGCAATACATATCGGATGAGTTGTATCACCAGAAGAATTCCTACATCACCAATGTTAGCGCAGAGATCAGAGCCAAGGCAGAGAGGGACAACGGCTGGCTCAGAACTTCCCTGGCTAGAGGGTTGGGGATGGGTTTAGTTGTGGGAGCTGTCATGGGTGCACTGGTTGGGTCTATAGAGGGGCCGGGGGGGATGGTTCTTTATGGGATCATAGGAGGTGCGCTTGGTGGATCAGCAGGAGGAACAGCCCAGGTGGCTATAAAGCATATGGAAGGCAGAGTGGCCCCACCTGCCAGACTCAACTTCAACTCAATCTTCATCAACCGCTTCTTTGCAGCTCCTCGCCAGTGACTGCATGGCTTATGCGTGATTTATGACCTATTTTACAGGAAGGTATCAAACTGTTGCTTGTATAGCTATCAAGCTGACTGGATACCAGATTAGATAAGGAAATGTACAATTCCCCTTAGGTAAAAGTACAAACTTTACGTCCTTACTCCTTTGTACTGTACAATATGGTTAATATCACCTACATACTATAGGTTATTACACTGTTCAGCTTAACAGCTCAAGCAGAAATACTGATTTCCAAAAACAATAAATCTCATGCCTGACTGAAACTGTAAATGAATTTATTTTAACTAGTTCATAAATGTATTTGTGACTTTTAACCGCACATGTTTATTGTTTCTCGCTTGGTAACCATATCAAATTTTATTCAACCTCCAACATTACGTGGTGTCTTGCTGTGGGCGAGTTAAAGTATAGTTCAGATAACATTCAGGGTGGAGCCTCCACTGAGAGTGCCATTGTCTACAGCACTGCTCCTTCCCTAGACAACGCACACACCTTAGTGCACCTGTTGAGTGTAAACCACTGCAATCTCTCCACATTATCCTGAAACTGTGAACAGAAACAGTGCAGACTAACCGCAGTGCTATCTGGACAAGAAAGGTAAGACCTTTTTTACATCAGTTTCTCTTTCATTTTTGGAAAAGCTACCTCTCCGGTAACTATTAAGTCAGACAGATTCAGTCTTCTGAATCATTCATGGACATGATGTATAACCTGAGAACATTTCCTACATGAATGTTAGTGTACAATAGTCAGGACAAAACTCAGGAGTTACATATTACATAAGATTTCAGTAGTTGGTGATTTGTTTTGAGCTTCAGCTCCTCGATGACGTTGCAAGCTATTTGGTTGCTACCTGTTTGACTACATACCTCCCATCACCTCTTCCACTTAACTTATTCTGTTCTCTGTTAGTCTATCTGTCCTTGATCACAAAGAAATTCTCTTTTACTCTAATTTCTGTGACAACGGCAATAAGAAGGCACTGTGGTTGAAAATAATCAGAGGGCTAGACTTCATTGTGGGCTTCTGCCATTAACATGAGTCAGTAGTGTGTATCATTATGTAATAAGATAATAAGAGATGGAATGCCATTTGACGTGACATCCCGTTTGTGTTGCATAGCTGAGCTGAAAAAATTTGCGGTTTCACATTTCTGTGTAAATGATTTTGAGTTGTTAGAAGTTGCCAGAAGCAAGTACCTGTAGTAAAAATTGAGTAATGATGTGATATTACAATACATTCATCAAATACAACAAATATTGCAAATAACAATTCATTGAATTTGCTGTCTGTAGCTGAACTTGTAAACATATGTACTCATATGTGTATATGTACACAGTAAATTAGCTGTATAATGCTGTATAATTAGCTGTATAATGTCAAAGCTCCTTTACTCCTTTTCTATAACATTATTATTTCTTAAAAGTAGGAATTCATTTCCTGGTTGATGTTCATTTTGTCGATGGATGTTTATCAAATGATTTCTTTGGCCACTTCTCATGTTAACTGTCAGTTTTGGTTTTCTCTGTGTTACTTATTAACAATTTAAATACAACACTCTCTCAATTGCAAGAAAAAAGAAACAGAAAAAAGTTTGGGTTTTTTTGTCATACTTTGATGCTGACCTTTTCAGGAATAATGGCCTCTACCATCAGCCTCCTCTCCAAAAAGCACTTCCTGTGCTTTCTGTGTAGAGACATCTTCACAAGCCCAGTAACCACACCATGTGGACACAGCTTCTGCTTGTCCTGTCTTTGTCACTACTGGACACGACACCAGTCCAAATATTGCCCCTACTGCAAGAGAGTGTTTAGTGAGAGGCCTGACCTCAGTGTCAACCGCATTCTGGCAGATATCGCTGACAACTACAGGAAGACTCAACCAGAGAAACCACCTGATGACGAGATGGTACTTTGGCCCTTTTATTAGTCATTTAATCATATATGATATAACCTGATCATTGAGCATTTGTGTGTGTATGCTAATGCCACTGTTCCACATGTACAGGTTATTGATGTTGAGCAAATGATCCAAGAAAGGGTGCAGAAGATAGAAAGGTTGAAATATTCTCTTGCGCTCCAAAAGGTCAGCTGAAAATGTCTACATCATTAAAATCTTTGTTTATTCTTAAAAAAAATGTATATGATTGAATGATGATGATTATGATGTCCAATCAGAACTCTTACCTCAGAGAGGTCAGAGAGAGCCAGAAGGTCTTCTCTGCCCTCGTAAATGCTATGGAGAAGAGTCACAAAGCTGTTGTTGCAGCAATTGAGGAGAGACAGAGAGAAGAGGAGAAGAAAGTGGAAACACTGGTAAGAGAGCTTGAACAGGAGATCCAGGAGCTGAGGAAGGAGACCGCTGAATGTGATCCTCAGATTCCTGTAAACTGTGATCAAAGTGACGATACAAAGGAAGGTACTGTGGTAAGCACCTTCACCTTCTGTACACAACATAGAGATGATGGTAAAGCACTGATATTGCCTACGATCACCAGTGAAATGGTATTTTCCTCTTATGTCATGCAGAACATTGTTTCCACTATGTGTCCCTCTGAGATGAAGGATTGGTCCAAGGTTACCATAGAAACTGACCCTTGTCTTGGGGTCACCAGAAGAGCACTGTCAGACATGATGGATAAGATAAAGGTAGAAGTCAACAGGCTCTCCAAATCTGGTCAGTAATACAATTTTTAAATGTATTATGTCGACATTTTATGGTAAAATATGATGACAGTGACATTCCTTTTTCCTATGACTTTTCCTTGACAGAACTTAAGAGAATAGAGAAATACACAGGTAAGGCTTTGTGTACACAGAAACAAATATTTGTGCTTAAGCTGTCCACACTGTTTTGAACTATTTTTAATTTTTTACCCTCCCTCTCCCATAGTGGATGTCAATCTGAGTGCTAAGACAGCCCACCCCTTCCTCTTTGTCTCAGATGACAGAAAACAGGTGAGGCACACAGAGAAGTTTCAGGAGGTACCTGATCACCCCAAACGGTTCGACCGTGTGGCAAATGTGCTGGCCAAAGAAAGCTTCACCAATGCTAGGTTCTACTGGGAGGTGGAGGTCGGGGAGAAGATCGAATGGAACCTGGGTGTTGTCAGACAGTCCATAAACAGGAAGGGCAAGTTCTCTGTCTGTCCTGCAAATGGTTTCTGGACTTTAAGCCTGAAGGTGGGAGGCCAATACGTTGCCAACACCTCTCCTGTCACACTGGTGGCTCTAGAACAGAGACCCAGGAGGGTGGGCGTCTTTCTGGACTACACAGAAGGCCGTGTGTCCTTCTATTGCGCAGAATCTGGAGTCCACATCCACACTTTCATGGATACATTCACTGACAGGCTTCATCCGTTCTTCAGTCCTGGTCGCCTGCATGGTGGCAAAAATGCTGCTCCCCTAATCATCTGTTCTAGTTTTTGCAGCATCTGAACACTATACCAAACACATAACTTATAAATCACCAGTATAAATGCAGATCTTTTGCTTGTAATTATCTTCTTAGTGTCTATCCAGTATGTCAAATATATTTATTACATAGCAAATCTGTATGAAAAACTACAATGAACCACATTACCCCTGTCTGAACAGTGAACAAGAGGTTGCATAAGGACTGACTCCCAATACTCAAAAACTTCAATGAAAACCATAAACAGATTGAAAATGAAAGACGGGGGTAGAGAAGAAAAGAGAAGGCTCTCATAAATGAACAAGTGAGTTAAAGTCGAAAAAGAGGAGGGAATGGGTTGCTGAGTTGGATGGACATTAGGGGCTGCAGGATTGGGACAGAGGTTGACGAGGAGCAGGGAGGGAGGGCGCAGAAAACAGCAGGGCATTGTGCTCATACACCAGGCACTGGGAGACACACTCAAACATATTCACGCATTCACACACTGACACGGTCGTGCACACAAGCGCATGCTTCTGCCCACTGCCACACAGACTCGCGCTGGCATCTCGGAGGGCAGCCCCATCTCCAGTTCAGTCCTGGGTGTCGAAGCTGATCAACCCTCTCTAGTCCAGCTCACCTGACCTCTGAGATAGAGCTTCCCCTGCTCTCCAGCATTCCTGCGGACTGAACTGAATTCTCAGGGCCACCATTCACAACTCCAGGCATCCACAACTGATCAACACAAACAAAAGACCGGTAACTTGTGGACCAACTACAAGGAGAGCAGTGAGAGTCCAGTAAACTTCATTTGAGGTAGATATGCTTCATTAATATTATTTATCAGTGCATTAGTGTCTATTTTTCTCAAAACGTCAGAAAACTGACTGAAAAACATATAGTGCACTTGTGTGATGATTTGTTTGAGGGAATACATAAAAATACTTCTAGTAATTCTTCTAATTTAGCTGTATCACTGTTTATTATCCCTGTTTGAGGGGTGATCGAGGCAGGTGTGTTGGATGTTGTCAGTTGCTCTTTCCTCATTGCCATGTTTACAATTATTCATTGGAATGAGGCAGAGCGTCCCAAAGAGAGGTCCGGGGGACCTCCAAGGGCATTTGAGGGACTTCCAGGAAAAGTAGAATGGTTTCTTACTATGAAACATGCACAATACTGTGTATGTATGTAGGCCTATAAGAATGATTATGCAGGTTTGGAGGATTCATATGTTCTAGTATTATCTTTCTACTTACAGTACAGACTTTGAAATTTTGTTCATGGGGGTTCTTATTAAGCAGTGGTCCAATGGGTAAAGCTTATCCCTTTGAAACATATCCATCTGCCCTCATGAAGCAACCCCTGGAATTGATCTTCGGCAGGGGGGGTTTGATTCACAGAATTGGTCAAATGTGGGTACTGAGAGCTGTGATAATAGATGACACAGGTCCTCCTGGCCCACTCCACAAGCATTCATGAAAGCTGCTTGTGTTCAGAGTCCCCTCATGTTTTTCTGAGATAATCCACTCACCCGGCAAGGCGTAGCTCAACACCCACAACTGTGTCAAAGAAGGCTATTCTCTGTGGTTCTCACTGGAATCCACTAAACATGGGCCTCCCAGCCTGTTTTCAAATATTTATGATAAATATATGCTCCATTAGCCTCTTCATACTTTACAGATGTAATGCTCATTCTTGTAAGTAACAAGTTGTGAATATTTTTGTATCTGGGTATTTTGCAGAAGTATTTGGATGATGAATAAAAATGATTTGAATTGATTCTACTATCTGATTTCAGGCTACCTGTCCTTGTCTAACCCAAGCTGAAGTCATTGACGTCATCACCTGAAGACTGAGGATAAACTGGGACGCAATACTCTCAGTACTGTAGACTGTCACATTTCTGTGGGACTATAAGTGGGCCCTGTGCAACAAACAGAGACTGATATAAAACCAAGACAAACAACACCTTTTGCCATGGCAACCACGGGCATGCAGTTGCTAGGCCTAATCATGTCCATTGTGGGCTGGGTGGGTGGGTTAATAGTCTGTGGCATCCCCCTGTGGCGGGTCACTGCCTTCATCGGTAACAACATAGTGACGGCTCAGATCATTTGGGAGGGCTTGTGGATGACTTGCATCGTGCAAAGCACTGGTCAGATCCAGTGTAAAGTGTATGACAGCTTGCTGGCTCTGCCCAGTGACATGCAGGCTGCCCGGGGCCTCACCGTATTCTCTATCCTGATGTGTGGCCTGGGTCTGGCTCTGGGGGTCCTAGGAGTCAAGTGCACTAAGTGCATTGGTGTTAACAGCCTCAAGGCCCGTATTGCTCGTATTTCTGGCGCCCTTTTCGCCATCGCAGGGTTCCTCTACCTTGTGCCCATCTGCTGGACTGCCCACTCCATCATCAGGGATTTCTATGACCCACATGTGGCGGCTCCACACAAGCGTGAACTTGGCCCTGCCCTCTACATCGGCTGGGGGGCATCAGCCTTGCTCCTTATTGGGGGATCTCTGCTCTATGCTGGGTCAAGTCCCCCTGGCATCCCAGGCTCTCCCACCTTCAGCAGTGGAGAAAGCAGTCCTCGCAGGGCACCTGCCACACAAGTCAAAGGTTATGTCTAAGATCCCAAAATGTCTGAATGCCTTCAAGTCCCACAAAATCACCCCAACCGATGACAAACCCATTTTTTCTCCTCTTGATTTTGCTCATTGTAATTATTTTATATTTAATGTTATTCCAGTTTGCTTTTTTCTTTGAAAAGCCACAGGAGGCTGTTAAGGGAAAATTGAACTCATTTTATTATTTCATACCTGATATCATTCAATAACCTTATTTCTCTGTCTGTCATTGTAAAATACAATAAAAGTTTTGGTCTTCAAAAACCTCTACTGTGGGATATTGTGTGTGTTCACATTTTTATTTGATTATAGATATAAACGCTCTTTAAAAACATTCTTTCAACCTCATGTGTTTGAGAGAAGTATAGTAGTTTTAAAAGGGAAATCTTTGTCTCATTTATGTAAACACTACTGTGGGTTCTGCTGAGTGGAGATGAACAATAGAACAATGGGGATGTGTGTACATTTGCTTGTGGTGCTATATTGTTGAGAAGGGTGTGTGTGTGTGTGTGTGTGTGTGGTCCTTCATCTCCTATCCTCCATCTCCTCTTCCCTATCTCTGCTACCCTGTACCAGGGACAAAGGAAAATCCATTATCTTTGTCTCACAATGTAAAAAATCCTGGTACTCCTTGGATAAACAGCAAGTAGAGCAGAACAGTCGCTCTTAGCAATGTTGATCTCAAAGCATTCTCCTTCGTCCTTAATGACATTAAATGAAAAATATCTCACACTCAGAATGTGTAAGCATGTGCTGTATGTGCGCATGCCTATCTGTCAGTGTCTCTGTGTTAGCATGTCATGTGGGATGTTACAAGCCACAGCATCTTTATTTATGAGACATTGTTCAGATCACTCAAATTCTGTGCTCCGTCACTTTGATAAATGGTAATTCACAGAGACTCTGAAAAAATAATTTCAGTGACATACATAATGACACGATTCTGTTTTCTTTCCATGCTAAATTTCATTAATTGCATAGTTATCATACCTGGGCATTTGATTATGATCTGCTGTAAACAATAACTTTGATCATAGTCAGGAGGGCAGACATCGCTCCCTCCGTTTTTCTTCTTCTTTCTGTCCATAACAGCAGAAGACAGAGAAAGACAATGCCACTTTATGGAGCATTACAACACCACAATAACAATGGATACCAGTGTTCCAAGTGCCAGGTAGTGACTCATACATGACCTAAGTAGGCCTATACCAATGTTGGTAGAGTAATGCTGTGAATACAGTGAGGCAGTCTGTGCTATTTTACTGTACAATTGTAATGGAGAAAACAGAGTGAGACAAGTGTACAATTTAGGTTGTAAATAATCAGTACAGTGTCCTAAAATAGCTTTATGGGAGTACCAACTACATCATAATTCAAGTAACAATTAATCATATGTACACTACTGAATCACTGATGATTTAATTCAAATATAAAAGGTTTACCCCAACAATAGGGAGGTCAAAGGTTAGGGTCAACTACAACTAACAGTGGAGCTGGTAGGGATTCAACAACACAAATGTTTATAGATTCTGGAGTTTTTAATGAGGGTGAGGGAGAAGATGTCATTTTTAGGATTTTAACAAGATATTTTAACTGTTTTTTGTGGAAAAACCATATCAGACACAAATTATTATTCAAAGTAGACTATTTTGAATAAATCTTAAAACATGTCTGGAGAGGATCTTTAACTAAAGAATCTGAGTACTTCTTCCACCACTGTAAAGGTTCTTACTACCATATCACATCTGTAGAAAAGTATTTTGTCAATACATTCATCGGTCGCTAGAGGGAGTAAATCCCTCTGTTGTTGGTGGTGTTTCTACGACGGAAGTGGGAAGTAGGAACAGTTGCTTAAAGCCTAGGTTGAGAAGTTATATTAGAGATTGGGATGAGGGGTGGGGAAGAACTTTATTTTTGATTAATTAATTAATTTGTTATTTTCATTTATTTTAATTTTATATATAATAATTTAGGGTAGATAGGAGAATTGAGTCTTATTTCCAATCCAGTAGAAGGTGGTAATGCAACATTTTGGATGCAAACCGCCTCTAAAAACCAACGAAGAAGAAGAAGAGGCAGAAGTAGGAAGAGCTGTACAGCTGTGCGCCGTGGCTAACACAGAAGAAGCTAGCAGGCTAACCTCAGCGGTGAAAATACCAGGATCCGCTGACCAAACAACACACCTCGACAGCCACTTTGCGACTTTGAATCTAACATGGGGAAAGGCGGAGGTACATTTGAGAGGCTCCTGGGTGAGTTATAAGCACATTCGTCAAGTTGATAGTTCATTTGGCAACTATGAGTCAAAGTGCGATGTTTTCCAGCGTATTGTTTTGGAAGACGCTGGGGCTGTGGCTCTCAGGCCAGCTAATTTTAGCCTGCTAACAAATCCGCTGCTATTGTTTGGAGGCCCAAAATAGGCTCACTAATTTTAGCAACCTGATGAAGTTTAGAACACAGTAATTTTTATTTAAAATGTAATCGAAACTACATTACCTTTATCTTGGGCTATCGCCGTGCTATTAGTTAAGCTAGCGATAAACAAGGCTCTTGATTGGCTTCAAATTAGTTCATATCAGTTTCATACGATAATATATCAACGCCAGCTAGTCGTCCACACCAACAGTGTAATAAGGTTAACATATAACAAATGACATGGACTGACTGTGCAAGAACACCAGGCAGCCAAATACAACGTTTTCATTTAGTAAGATATTTATAAGTTTTCGTGTTGAGTTTTTAGGACCACAACAGGTTGACTAAGTTAGCTATCTGCTAGACGGATAAATTAGCTACTACTCGTTTCCCTGCATAGATCAAGGTTACACTGATATAGAAAGCCCCCCATTAAGATAAAGTTAGCAAATTGACATTAAATGCTAGTGTTTGTTAGCTTACCCGAACACTAACCCAAGGACAAAAATGTGTCATACTGTGGTTTAATGCATCATATTGAAAACTGACAGTCACTTCAGATAATAACAATGACTTTGAGGGGTAATTAATGACTGTCACGCAAGTATTTATTACTAATTTAACCTGCATGAGTGGTAGTGAACATAGATGATAGGGTTAACTTCGTAGTGCCCCCTGGCAAAAAAGGGTCTGCTGACACCTTATAAGCCCCCCTTTCTCCTCCCACTCTTTGCATTTTATATACTGTTTCTATGCTTGAGTATTATCAAGTTTGCTATGTGGTAGTTTGTGGTGTGGTAACGAAACATAGACTTTTTGTAATCTACACCACTAAGCTCAGTGTCAGCTTACGTAATGAAAGCCCTAAATTTTGACAAGGGACCTTCTTCAAACTCAGGACTTCAAGAAGATCAGGTGCAAAGCAAAACCCACATTAAAGCCTTTACTGTGTTTATTGCTTTAATGTTACATTTTCCCAAGCAAAGTTATAATTAATTAGTTCACAACAAACTGAGTTCCATACAGTCAGGTTAGGGATTTTTGGGCTCTTGGGCCCTGTGGTAGTTGATAGCTTTGCCGTGTTGGTAATTTACATTTCTTACCAGGTAATAATGACAAGATGACCATATATTGGAAATGAATCCAAGTACTTTCATAAGATATTTAAAAACATGACAATTTTGAGAAATGCTGTGTGGATATGATGACTAAACAGGTCGAGAAAATAGTAGTCATTTAAAAAAATGTATATTAATTGTAAGGCATCCTTTTTAAACAGGAAAAAGATATTGCAGTTATACAAAAAAGTAAATCCCAGATGATATCTTGTCTCACATCACAATATCACATAGTTATGAAGGTTATGAAGTCTGGAAGCTTAACAGATCAAGTATGTGTTTGTGTCTGTATGAAGAGCTTGGATTTACTGCAGTCATCTCTATGAATTACCATTTTGACTTATGCCACAGTAATAATAACAATTATCACTGAGAAAATATCAATGTGTGATTATAATGCATCAGGGGAACCACTACCAACATCAAGAGAGAGACAAAATACATGTATGTTGTATATCTATGTAGCCCAGGTGAACATGCTTTTCATAAGTCACAAGTCTATCACATGTCCAGACCTGTAATTAGGAGAGGAGGAGGCTGGTTATTACCCTATTTTGGTTTGGTGTAACAGATGTTGTGTGGTCACTATTAAATAGGCATTATGTTAAAGCTTTAACCATCTGTAATAATTTCAGATAAAGCCACCAGTCAGCTGCTGCTGGAGACCGACTGGGAATCCATTCTGCAGATCTGTGATCTCATTCGACAAGGAGACACACAGTGAGTGATTCTGCCCACATTCATATACAGAGCTATTGAAGTTGAAAATAACTCAACCACTTGAGTATGTTTATCTTTTTTTGTAATGAAGAAAACTGAGCATCTTTTTTTTTTATGGTTTAATTTATCACCTGGCCTGGATTGAGCGATATTTGTTTTTGTCCTTCCAGAGCTAAATATGCCATCGGGGCCATTAAGAAGAAGTTAAATGATAAAAATCCACATGTCGCCCTCTACGCACTTGAGGTAAGATATGTGTGCAGGTGAAATTTAGCTGCTAAATTATTTCTCATCTGGTGAACAAATACATTAAAGTATGTAAAACAAATCATTATATTTTCTATGATATGATGAGTATTTTTTTTTGCGCTTTTGTGTCCTCTCCACTAGTGTGTTCCTTTGTCACAATAACAAAATACCTCTTTTTGGGAGAAGGTTGCTTTGCTATAATGTGCATAATAAAGAAAAAAAAATGACGTGGCCTTACTGTCCAGGTGCTGGAGTCAGTAGTGAAGAACTGTGGACAGACAGTCCACGATGAGGTGGCGAGTAAACAAACTATGGAGGAACTGAAGGATCTACTCAAGGTGACCTTTATTTTATTTGTTTCTTGATTTTTCTGTACTGTACGCAATCACATTCTTTTCCCAAGTTGCTGTGATCCAGTTCTTTAAAAGTCCCCAGATAAGTTTTTTTTCATTGTGAAGCTGAATTTGCTGACAAGGGTGGACATATAGAATCAGGTTAAATAATATCTGTGCAACTATGTGTAAGTCCCTTGCCTTCCACCATCAAAGTAACAGGTAAACTAGTAGTGTTTTCAGCCTCTTACACATAAACAGGGGGATTTGTCTAGTCATATTTTGGCTAGAAGCCTTATCACCTTTCCCACCCTCTCTTTTGACTGATAGCTGCTCACTGTTGACATACAGCTGTTTGCATTTCAGCATGAGCCAGCTGTATTTGATTGGATGCTTGCTGTATCATGTGACACAGGCTCCTGCAGCCCATGCTGGTTTTGACTTCCTGATGATGTCATTGTCTTGTGACAGGAGGGGATTTTTTTTTTTTTTTTTTTTTTTTAAAGACCAAATGCAAGGGACTTCCCACCTCAGCTCTTGTCATCAAACACAATGTTGTTTGATTCAGTTTTGTGTTCCAACGGCTCAGTTTACCAATGTTGTGTGACAACAGGAATGAATAAGATAAATAGAAGAAGGACTTAAAGGTGTAAAGAACACATTTTGTTAAAATTTGGGTTCTTTTACTGCCAGAAACAGACGGAACCAAATGTCAGAAACAAGATCCTCTACCTGATCCAGGCCTGGGCCCACGCCTTCCGCAATGAGCCTAAATACAAGGTGGTTCAAGACACTTATCAGATCATGAAAGTGGAAGGTAAGTGGATACATGGGCATATCTGTATTTTCTCTCAACTTTTTACTGTCACTCTCACCTGAAATGGAACCTAAGGGTCTCTGAAAGTATAATGACCTAGATAAACGCTCCTAAATCTAAATTTCTAAATTTATATATTCAGGTCCTTTATTCAGACTAAATACATCCAATTTCAGCAATGTTTTAATGCAGAAAACAGATTTTAGTAGTGCATTGTGTTAAACAGCAATTATAACACATATTCTTGTTTACTACTGTTAATTTCTTACTAGTAGCACATACTGTATGCTTAACATTGTCTGTTTTTACTTTCTCACAGGTCATGTGTTCCCTGAGTTCAAGGAGAGTGATGCAATGTTTGCAGCTGAGAGAGTGAGATATTTTGTTTTTCTTATGTCACTTAAGTAGAGTTAGGTTTATTAAGTGGGTGATATTTTTGGAATCAGTTTTATGGTGAACGCACACCGAAAATTAGGTGAGGAGAAGAGAGGATGACTTGCACAAAGCTCCAGTGAGTTATTGTTTCACCATATGTGTATTAACATGTAATGTCTGTCTGTGTGTTCAGGCCCCAGACTGGGTTGATGCTGAGGAGTGCCACCGGTGCAGAGTCCAGTTTGGGGTTATGACAAGAAAGGTAGGCTGGGCTTTCTTGGAACTAGGGCACTTGGAGATTTTATGGTTTCCTTTATTCAGTAACAGCAGCATGTGTGGAGTATACTGTGTGTTTGTAGCACATGTGCAGAAGTTGACCTCGATTTGTGTTTTTTTTGCTTTTCCAGCACCATTGTCGAGCCTGTGGCCAGATTTTTTGTGGCAAGTGTTCGTCTAAGTACTCCACCATTCCGAAGTTTGGCATAGAGAAGGAAGTGCGTGTGTGTGAGCCCTGCTTTGAGCTGCTTAACAAGTGAGTCCTCAGATTTGATGATGGTACCGCCAGAATTAGCGTGAATTTTTGTCTCTGAGCGTGAATTACGGTGGCTCTGAACGCTACCGCTGTGTCTGTCTCCAGCAATGCAGACAACTACTTCATTAGCTGCTGTATGACCTGTTTGTTATTCTTAATTATTTTCCTGCTATTGTTGTGCTGTATACTTTTTTGAAGAGCCTAAATATGTATTGCTCTTAGCTTGTTTTCTTCTGTGCTAGATGACTGTTAGCATCCACAGCTATTGTATGTTGGGTAAAGAAAATGTGTCTTTATTCATGCTATGAACTTACTTTGTGTGGATATGTTGCTTTTTTTTATTTTGCTACCTCATAAGAGATTATATTTTCAGCCCTGTTAGTTATTTAAATAGTTCTTAAAAACACATTTAACTGAAATTCGGTGCAAAGCCATTTACTGAAAAAGAAGTGATTAATTTTTTGGGAGAACACTGCAACTGTTTGAGCATTCATAGTTTACTCTTCCACTCATTTCACCATTTTTTTAATAAAATATCTTTCATCACAACATATTTTATGTAGTCTTTACCATCTTTTTGGCACGGCCTATATGGCATGCATGGCCATAATTTAAGAACACACTTGCATTAACTCTGAGCAGTGCTGCAAAGTTTTATGGCATTTGCCCTATAAATAGCTACATGGCAATACAAAAATGTAAATGATTTAGTTATTCTCCAAAACTCATCATTGTCTGTCCATATGCATGTTTAGATGCAGATTAGGGCTGGGCAAATTTTTTTTTCAATTATGATTCTGGCTTCCAACGATAATGAAAACAAGATTATCGAGATAAAATGATTATTGTGCTGTATTCCGTTTTGCAATGATGGTCTCGTTTTGTCTTGTGTTGTAAATCCAGCACGCCCTTTTCTTTTACAGCTTTCGGCCCTCGCCTCTAGTGAAACAGGCGAGCTCACAGACAGACTGGGAGCCTTGATCAATCAATGTAGATACCGTTAATAAGTTCAAAACATATATACAGCAGGATATTTCTGTGATTTCAAACAGCTGTCAGATTACGCTTCATTCACACGTGTCTCAGAGTCTGTGTGGATCGATGCATTTAATAAAATGGAAGCGTTTCTGTCCTGTGAGTCAATGAGGAATCATGTTAAATAATTGTGATCTCAATATTGGCCAAAATAATTGGGATTATGATTTTTGCCATAATCGAGCAGCCCTAATACAGATAAATCAATCAGCATGTTCTCCTCCACTAATTTTCAAGGTTTTTTGTCCTTCCTGATCCCTTTTCCTCACCAGCCACCCCTCCCTCTCTCCTCCACTTAGGAAGGCTGAGGGGAAAGCACCGACCTCAGGCCCTGCTGAACTGCCTCCTGAGTACCTGACCAGCCCGCTGTCCCAACAGTCACAAGTAATGGTTTTAGAAACTAAAGTAGAGAAATGAGATGGCTTAGTTGATGGTCAAACTTGTGACAGTTGAAGTTAATGTACTTAGAAAATATATCTTTCTAAGGACTTCTTGTTTTACACGGACATGTAAAGGTGTATTTTAATGATCCTCTGATGATCTTTGGCTCCTCTCCCCTCATTTCCGCTCCCTGGATCTTACTGTGGCTCTGTTCTCTCACCAGATGCCCCCAAAGAGAGATGAGGCAGCACTTCAGGAGGAAGAAGAGCTGCAGCTGGCCATTGCCCTGTCCCAAAGTGAGGCTGAAGAGAAGGAGCGGATGGTGGGTTGCACAGATGAAATTTTATGTTGTGTTTTTACAGCCTGTTTATAGAGGAAAAACTGCTAAATAGCTGTATTTGTACTTACAGAGGCAGAAGAACTCGTACTCAATGTATCCCAAAGCTGACCCCACCCCAGTGACTTCCTCAGCACCACCAGTCAGCACCCTGTACACCTCCCCCGTGGTAAGACTTCTTCTCATGCTGCTTTTGTCTCTGGCAAACTGAAGTATTTATACTGCCAAACATTTTCAAAACAGGATTCAAACAAATTATTGAAATATGCTCTCTGACTTATATGAATTTTGTACTCTCTTCAGAATTCCTCTGCTCCATCAGCTGAAGATATAGACCCTGAGGTATATGTCCTTCTCTTCTTAAATGTCTCTATTATTCAAGACAAATGTAAATGCTTATAATACTGATATTAATGTGTCACACTATTCCAGCTGGCCCGTTACCTGAACAGAACGTACTGGGAGAAGAAACAGGAAGAGGCTCGCAAGAGTCCCACCCCGTCAGCCCCTGCTCCGGTGCCACTGGCTGAGCCCCTTCCGGCAATCACTCAGCCTGTGGAAAGTCATGTCCCTGTCCAGCCAGTCAGCATAGTGGAGGTATGTTGAAACTTTGTGCTGAGAGTAGATGCTAGTTGTTGTATTTTTTTTTATGTCTAGCTGAACTGGTGTGGGCCAACAACAAATGACTCTCTGTGCTCTGCTTCCCTGTCGTCTCTGCCCTCAGCAGCAGTACCAGAACGGGGAGTCAGAGGAGAACCACGAGCAGTTTCTTAAGGCTCTGCAGAATGCCGTCACCACCTTCCTTAACCGCATGAAGAGCAACCACATGCGCGGCCGCAGCATCACCAACGACAGTGCTGTGCTCTCGCTCTTCCAATCCATCAACAACATGCATCCACAGCTGCTGGACATCCTCAACCAGCTGGATGAGAAGCGATGTGAGTGCTAGTTGTGCACTATGTCTGTGTGTGTGTGTTTTTGTTTTTGTTTTTTCTTCTTTATTTATTTCTGTGTCCCCATGTGTCCAGTCTCTAAACTGTCACATCATGTATGTATGTTGGTAGTGTACTATGAGGGGCTGCAGGACAAGTTGGCTCAAGTGCGCGATGCTCGGGCAGCTCTCAACGCCCTTCGGGACGAACACAGAGAGAAGCTGCGCCGTGCTGCAGAGGAAGCAGAGAGGCAAAGGCAGATCCAGCTGGCACAAAAATTGGAGATCATGAGGCAGAAGAAACAGGTAATGAATCAACTCCTCCACTGAGACTGCAGAAATCGATGCGCTGTGCATTATCATGCTGACAAGTCTTTGCTTTTGTACTACAGGAGTACTTGGAGATGCAAAGACAGCTGGCCATTCAACGCCTCCAGGAGCAGGAAAAGGAGAGGCAGATGCGTCTGGAGCAGCAGAAGCACACAATCCAGATGAGAGCTCAAATGCCTGCTTTCTCCCTGCCCTACGCTCAGGTACACACAGTGTGCCGACCTCCTGGTTCTGCAGATCTGACAAGCTGCACTACCATCATCTGCTGTCAGAACAAACTATTTCCACAGAGGATGCAGTCAGTAAATGAACCTGACCTAACAGAAATCAAATGTCTCACAGTCTGCAGGGAGCAGAAATATATGAATAAGGAATATATACAAAACTAAATTTAACTAATGAGACCAGATGTTAAACTACCCGCTCTTACAGCTGTGAAATAAATATCTGACGCTGTTTGATGTGCTTTTACACAGATGCAGTCTTTGCCCCCCAACGTAGCAGGAGGGGTGGTGTACCAGCCTGGTGCTCCACCCAGCTACCCAGGCACCTTCAGCCCTGCTGGTTCTGTGGAGGGTTCACCTATGCACAACATCTATATGAACCAGTCTGGGCAGACTGCACCACCACAGTACCAGGCCATGCCTGGTCCTGCCACAGGTGAGGACGTCAACTACACAGCTAACTGGAAATATAGAAGGAACACTTAATAAGAATACTTTTTATTAGAAATGGAAAATATACTGTATTTGGTTGACCTACTGCATCACATTCAGTCATGAAACATTTGATATGATAGATAAAAGTTTTATTCGTGTGTGTGAGACTGACTGTCCTCTCTTTCACTAGATCCCAATATGGTTAATCCATACATGTACCAGGCGGCAGGCACCAACGGGCAGCCTGCTCCTCCTCCCGGTCAGGCCCCTCCCACTACTAGTCCACCCTACTCCAACTACCAGTCCACACCTACACAGGGTTACCAGGTCTGATTGACTCTCTTTGTAGCTCATATTCAGTTTTTGATCGCCGCATATGCACATATACTACTGTCAGACTATTTGAATGACACATAATCATCCCACTAACTGTCATCCCTGTTCTGTGCAGAATGTGGCGTCTCAGGCCCAGAGTATGCCCCCCATGACCCAGGCAGCCCCCACCAACGGTATGGCTTACATGGGCTACCAGCCATACAGCATGCAGAACATGATTTCAGCATTGCCAGGACAGGACCCCAATATGCCCCCCCAACAGTCGTACATGCCAGGCCAACAGCCCATGTACCAGCAGGCAAGTCACTTATTATTTCCACCTATGTTAGCAGGTATTAGCAGTAAGAAAACCTGATCTGATTAGTAAATGGAAACAAGAACCTCTAAATTAATAATTGATTGGTGTCTTTATTTTTACTCCAGGTTATTTCAGTCTCAATCCTCACTAATCTTACTATATTTACTCCTGCGTTCCTTTTTCTGCTAGGTGCCTACCCCTGGTGGCCCGCAGCAGCAGCAGCAGACACAGCAGCAGGCCCCTCAGGTTGTGCCGGGAAGCGCAGAGGCACAGCTCATCTCCTTCGACTAAAAGCTCACACACTGCAGGGTCTGAAACACTACGCCCTCTCTCCTCCGTTGGTCTCTCCCCTCCCTCTCCGGACTCTGAGGATGCCCTCTGGAAACAGTCACACCTACCTTCCACCTCGTTGTGATGTTGTGGCAATGTGAAATATCGTGATGATGTTGCAGAACTGCTCTCCTTGCCAGCCCTCTCTCCCCCACTTGAATTATGGGAATGGGGGGGGGGGAGTAAAGCTGCAAGGGAGGGCACCATAACCCAGACCCTTTCATCCTCTACCTTCCTCTTTCCAGCTGATATGTATGTAGTATTTCCTTATTAAATCAATAATTGAAGCTCAGAAATAGTCAGTGGTATTAAAGTTAAAAACGAATAAGAAAATATGATAACTGAGGAGAAAAAAAGACAAGACATAACCATCCATTGTCTCATTATTTTTCTAAAGCTGAATTTGCATGTTAAAATGTTATTTTCTGGAATGGAAGTGAATTATTGCAGCCTATTTCTAACACTTTTGGCAGTGATTGAGAGACTGCAGGTTGTGTGGATAAAGAGTGACGTCAAGGAAGAGAAAGCAACAGTCAAAGACCCGAAATAAACGGCATTAATTCACGTCTCCATCAGGTTCGCAGCTTGACATTCCGGTTGTAGTTTTCGGTTCCATCGCTTCTCATGCACACAGATACAAACTAGGGTTATGTTATCTTGTTTTGGCATTTATTTGTTGTGCACTTGGAATATTGAGTGTCTTAATGTAGTTTTGAGATAATGAAACACATGGCAGGGATTGTACATTTTGGGAGAAGCGTCAGAAAATTAACTGGCTGGTTGTTTAATCCTCACTAAACATACTTTTTTATAGATTAAATCATTGAAATTACAGAGCTACTGACCATAAAACATGGATACTAGAGCCACAATCCAGCAATTCTAATAGCAGCCTGCATCTCTTGATTAAAATTACTTGTTTTGCAGAACATAAATTACCATAAGACAAGACTGAAAAAAGCATAGGACCATAACTTAGTCAATATAAATAACTGCAAATTGCCTCCAAGTGCATTTGATTGTAACTGTCACAGACGAGGAGATCTACATAGTGACTGCAGGTGGGCACTCCTGTCTAAAGTGTGATTGGCTCTCCAGAAATGTGGAAATGCAGAGCGAACATGATGTGCCGCATGTATGTATCACACACATAATCAGTGATTTCTGTAACCTTTCTTTTTCCATCTGTGAACTTCTTTATTCCATCATACTGATCTGTCTGACTTTAAGGTAATTTTAAAATTATATTTAATAAATATCTGGTTCTTATTGTCCACTTGATTCATCTTTTTTTTTTGTATATGCTTCCAAAGAATTAGAAAAGAAAGAGGAGTATAGTATGACAACCTTTATTAGTTTAAATACAGTGTAGCGTGTCACATTTATTCATGTTTCAGTATAAATAAGAGGGGTTTAAATTGTCTTTTATAATCGTAAAGGCCTGAGTAAAATTAGGAAATGTGCTTTAACACATAACTTAGAATTATGCATTACAGTGTACAAAAAAAAGCTTGTTTTTCTCCTTTGTGCAGTTTGGCTTCTTTAAAGTTTTCTGAAGATGAGGCATTTGTAGTATTCTTCCATCTCAATCTGCAAAGCAACATTACAGGTCTAAGTGTCGCAGTTATTACCGATTTCACCCAAGCTGCAAGTAGCACGTGACTCACCATCCTCTCCATACGCATCCCGTTCCCATAGGCCAGCTGTCTGAGCACATCGATGTCTGGAAGGCCCCACTCTGGATTTCTGTGTAACAGATGAGTCAGATCGTAGCAGTGGCGCTGGGTGATTTTTGTATTTTTCAATATCAACATATCACAATAAAGTAAGAACAAACATAATAAATCCATTTGATTAATCAAACTGATACTCAAAGCAATTAACTGTTCTGCATTACATCAGAAAACCAAGAACTTTATCATTTTCTTTGTTCATGTTCATGCTAATACAGTAAGTTTAAGATCACATATGATTCCTGAATGGATTAAAATATCAGCCAGTCCTATACAATGTAGTATTGTGCAATTTATTAGAGAGACTCTCACATTTTTCGAAGCTCTGCATCCAGGCGTTCATTGCAGCTTGGTGTAATGGTGCCATTAATAGCATACACCTGGAAAATATTTCACATTTGGACAGGTCAGTTTTTAAAAGTCTGTTGTGTCATGATTTTGCACTTCACACTTCAATGATGACATGATGTTATTTTGAGTGCATAAGAAACATGAAACTACAGTTTTACGTACCCCGTATGTCATCAAAAGGCCGTTTGCTCTGAGGATCTGACCTGCTCCACTGAAAACACCCTTGGGGAAATGATCAAAAAGATTGATATGAAACAGGTATTTGCACATTTTAACAATTTAGAAATTCTGGGCCCTCATAAATGAACCAGTGAGGCACAATAGCATCATTTTTCCTAGCCTGAATTATTCAAACAATTTAGCTCAGCGTCTGAATTGTCTTTTACATAAGCATGCCTACCTGTGCCGTTTTAAAGGAGCTGTATTGCAGTAAGTTAATTGCAATAATAACATCACAGGAGCTACGAGGAAGGCCTGCCCATTTCTCCCACGGTTCACTGGCATCCAAGTGAACGGGTGGCAGCACAGTCTTTGCGTGGATTGCAGCAATGTACGCCTTAATACTGTAACAAAGTCGTGCAGACAAATTCTTAGTAAACCAATGGCTGCTATTTCATATACCAATGTATGAAATGGAAAATTGACAACCTGTTGCCCATGTAGCATACTGCCACAGACTGTATAGCCATTTATTAGATGAATAGATTACTGAATGTGTGTACTACACTGTAAGTGTTTCTCTATAAGATTCAAACCTGTCCCGAGACTCCTCGTTGATGTCTGACGGCTGCCAGGTGACAAAGGGCATCTTCTGGGCAAAGCGTATGACATGCTGCCCGGTTCCAGAGCCCAGCTCTAAGGCGAACAGCTGCTTGTGGGACTGGTCCTCCAACACATCTTCGAGCACTGAACACAGATCCTCCCAGTTCCTCTCTGCCTGAGGTGACAGCAGCATGGTCTGGAGGGGAGAAGCAGAAAAAAAACGGAACCCTATTATCTTGTGTTGCCAGCCTATGAACTGTGTTTCTCTGTCAGAGGATCCCTCTTACCTTAACTTGTGCTGGTTGACAGAGGCTAGCGGGGAAATGGCATATTGGTGCAGACTGGATGTGGTAGATGACAGTAACAGCAGATGGGTGCAGAGATTACCTGGTTAAGAGGATTCCCTTTGTGCTCGTACCCAGAGTTCAGGCTGGTACAGTCCAGGTAAGACACACACACACACGCACGAGCAGAGAAAACAGACATTTGTGTATAAATATTACACAGTAAAATTATCACACAATAAGTTAATACAATCAATAATAGGATTACTAATTGTACAGACTGATTACATATTGTATAGTATTGTATTGTATTTTAGGCCTTATGTGACTATTAACTAGTAAAAATGGAATAATAAGGAATGGACAATGATGGTATGTTTTTTTCTATCATTTAGCAACAAATATCAAGCATAGATTGTGCCACATAAAATATAAACTATGTAACAGAGGCTGTAAAAGAGAAGCAGTCAACAGAGATTGTATTTTTAATGACAGATTGTAAGATTTTTAATAAAATCTAAGACTAATTTGTTGTGACCGATATCTTGGTGCCCAAGAATAATGGATCTTAAGCATTAATGTACAATTAAGATTAGATAAAGATAAAGAGAGTTTTGTTGTTTGCTTGTGTCCTCAAGAAGTCCAGTTGCCAGCAGATAAAGGCCCTATTCATAAGCCTCATTCCAATGGTCAGTACCGACAAAATATAAATAATTAAAATAATAATTTTAAAGAATTTCATGTAATTAAGTCAAAATCTTTAAGTGTTACTTAGATTATGTCATTTTCTGAGGTGGATCAGGCTGTGTTCTTGCTCTGTGTTACAATGATAAGTGGACAAAGCTTCTTAGAAGGAGAGAAAGGTAGAGAAGGAAAGGAGGCGTCAGGACGACAACATGTTTACAACTCATTCGTTTACAAATCATTTAAATTAAATTAAATTAATCATTTAAAGGATAGGTTAACAGTTTTTCTGTCTTAAAACAGCAGCCAGGTGCCCATATAAGAGGTTTTCCTCGCTGTGATCATTCCTCCTGTTCATACTGACCATTAAAAGATCCCCTTCAAATGTCCTTTTGATGTAGTTTTTCCCAGGAGGTCTCCCATACAAGTACTAACCAAGCCCAAGCCTGCTTATATTATTAATGAATGTACTGTTAACATTATACTATCATAATAATAAATACCTCGATTGATACTTATAGTAATTCATATTGTAGTTTGTATAATTTTCATTTACTTATGTGTTTATTTATATATATTTCCAGGTCCCTTATGGCAGTGGTTCTCAAAGAGGGGTCAGGGTAGCTATATTTTTTTTCCTAGGATGGCGAAGTCATGACCCGCCCTACTCTGCCTCTCAGAGTAGAAAGGAATTGGCGTCCGGCGACCCCCAGGGGTCCTTGAGGGGTTTCAGAGGTTCCGCAGCAACCCTATAATTCCATCCATAAGTAGCACAATGGCAGACAATGTATGACTATATTGGTCATTGGTTTCATACATTTTCTGTGATAAAACATTTAAAAGCAAAAATCTTATCAGATTGGGATCCTGGGACAAAATCATATCAAATGGGGGTCCGTGGTCTCATTTGTGTCAGTCGTGACGCGAAAACGTTTGAGAAGCACTTCCTTACGGGCACCCATAGGTTTTCTAACAGTTCACGCAATGCATTGAGGGTAGGTCAGGAGCAGAGAGGACGCCATGTGCTTTTGAGGCAGAGGGACTGGAAGGAGACCCGGCTGCGACAAACTTAGCTGTTTTTTAAAGGGAGAAACGGCTCCAGATAACGAAAGCATGTACTGCACCAGACGCTGCCTCCGGACCGCGCTGCGGGCTGCAGCGAACATTCACCGGTACGTAACGTCAGCTAAACGGGTAACAGTTATTCACGTAACACCGGTGCAGCGGTAACGGTACATCAGTGACTGACTGTCTGCTTCTTCAAGGGCAGACAGCCGCTGACTGCTGCCCGCGAGTTTGGTTGTTAAAGCTGCTGTTGTCTCTTTAGCTCGTGTAAAAACAGAATATGTATGTTGTCCGCAGTTAAAATGAAGTTTAATGTTTTCCGGCTGCGTGTTAAGTAGGTTAGCTAACGTTAGCTTGGTAACTTTAGCCGGCAGTAAATGTAGTCGACTTAAACGCCATGATCCAGGGATCTGCAATTAGTCTCATGAAACACTTCATCTAATTTTTAAGTTTGGTTGTAAAAACTAAATGTTACAGCTGTTTGATATTTTCATCCATTCAGCAGCTATGCCTCTGACAGCCAAGGTCACACTAGTGTAACTGGAAATTCACGTTTGTGGCTGGTCAATAACCGCAAGCTGCATCTCATCTCGTTTTGTGTGTGTGTGTGTGTGTGTAACGTTTGGCGCTGAGCAAAGGCTCTAAGATGACCTGCAGGTTAAATGTTAATAAGGAAGCAAGCGGATGCAACTGGACCCTCCAGAGTTGACAGTAAAAGCTGCTGTCTGCACAACACAGCACACATCCTGGAACAGTGGTTTCCAGTTTGGTGTATGAGTGACCCCCTCCTCACAAAGGGTCATAGGATATATCAGTGAGGGGTCGCAAAGGTTGTTAGCAGGACAAGACTCCAGTGTTGCTCTTTGTTTTTAGGACCAACAAACAATGGTTTTCATTATCATTTATCCTGCTGAATAGTTTAACTGATTGACTGTTTGCTCTATAAAATGTCAGAAAATAGTGAAAAATGTCCATCACAATATCCTAAACCCAAAAGTGATCTTCACATTGCTTGTTTGAACTCACCAACAGCCCCGAACCTAAAGTTTTAGTGTAAGACAGACAAAAGCAGCTTAAATAAATAAATAAAATAATTGGATATCAAAATAGTTGCTGAATTATTTTGTTGATTGATTTGTCGGATTGTTTTAGTTCTGTGATTTTTTTTTTCTCTTGCAAATTTCTGAATGATCTGACATCTTCAACCTCCTTAAAAGTGTTCAGATAAATCAGTCTGATCACTTAAACTGGTCTCAAACAATGACAAGGGGGTCTCAAGAAGACAATAACATTGTTTTTAAGAGGTCACAAGCCAAAAAGATTGGAAACCACAGCTGTTATATGGATTTTATCACTGAAATACATATTGTGTGAGCTTATTACATAGTGACTGCTGTAAGCACGGGTGTGAATGCAACCCAAAATGCATTATGATCCCGTTACTTAAGCCAAATTATCAAGTGCTCAGTTGTCACTTTGTGAATGCAAATGTATCTCTTAAATAGACTTTGTAGCATGTATTCGGCATGAGAAACCCTTCCCACATATTTGGTTTGCTGGTTCCAGGCAAGGACGGGAAGTCTGAAGTCAGCATGAGGTACCAAATGGCCACTATAAACCTCGCATGTCATTGTGCGGCTGATCACTTATTTGTGTCAGTAACCAACAGTAGTCATAATAGAGTCGTGGAGAAAAAACTGATCAGAAGTGATTAGTAAAGACACACTCTGGATATATCTTTATACACAATGTACTGTATTTTGGGCTGTGAGGACCAAAGTTATGGACCAGACACAGTCGATCATTTAATTAATCCATTTTCATTTTACAGGCAACAGCTTCAGCAGCAGACGCCAGCCCTGTGTGCTCTCAGACTTCTAAGGACCAGTCCAGCCACCCACTCAGATGTCATTGCCACCCCTCCATTAGACGGAGCACCCAAACAGTATTCCCCCAAAATCCAACAGCTCGTCAATGACATAGCCAGCCTCACCTTGTTAGAGGTGTCGGACCTCAATGAGCTCCTCAAGGTATGTGGGGAAAGTCCCGAAATACCGAATCTAAAGAGACCGTGGCGATCCCTCTGTGTTGTCGTGTTGAGTGAACGTCTCGTTTTTCTTGGTCACAGAAAACTCTGAACATTCAGGATGTTGGAATGATGCCGATGGCCGCATCAGCTCTGCCTGGGGCTCAGGTGAGAATACTTTTAATGGTTAATGGTGCATTTTGTGCATTATTCATGTCAAAGTTGTGAGTCTTTGTGAGTAGGAGCTCATAGTTGTAGTGGATCCAAGTGCACAAGTAAATTAGCGAACTTTTTTTTTGTCTCCCTCTTGAAACTAGGCCGCCGAAGAAGAGGAGGCACCGGTCAAGAAAGAGAAGACTCAATTCACAGTAAAATTGACAGAACTAAAAGCAGCTGAAAAAGTAAAACTCATAAAGGAAGTGAAGAACTGCATCCAAGGCTTGAATCTCGTGCAGGTATGTCTCATTTTCTGCCCTCAGATTTGATCTTTGCCATTTAATATTTTGTTTCGATCCAATACTTTTCTAAAATCCAATTTAGAAAAGATACAACAGGTAGAAAAATCTGTGCATAAATGAAACATAGTCTTCATCAAAGCTTTCCTATGGTGTTTGGAGTAAATATGAGTGTCATTGTCTAACTGTAATGGCAGGAAAGTTTGGATATTATCTCTTTATCTCCACATTAACAAAATACTCAAGTCCAAATGAAGGTTTTGACAACAGCAGCGTTTAAGAGGCGTGTTCAACCTGCATAATGTTGCTGAAATAGATTTCTTGGTGTGAATATCTGCACTTAAACATGCAGTTGCTGTTCATTTGTGCTGCTTTCACATAAACTAAAGATGAGGGTTTGAGCAGGTTTACTATATTTAATAATGGTCTAGCTTTTTAAAAATGTATTTGATCAGCTTCTGCAGATCTACTCAGGACAGTTACTCTAAGTCCTGTTTGAACAGACCAGGTAACTTCACTAAATCTTGTTTCTTTTTCTCTGTTCGTCCTAAACCAGGCTAAAAAACTAGTGGAGTCTCTTCCCCAGGAAATCCGGGCCAATGTATCCAAAGAAGAGGCTGAGAAACTGAAGGCAGCCCTGGAGGCAGCAGGTGGCACTGTGGTGTTAGAGTAGATCTATGTTTCCACCTGCCCTCCTGCCCTGCTACTCATGCACTTCGTCCTTCATTGTTCTTTTTCTTTTTTTTTTTTTTACACGACAAAGAAGACAGGATCCCAGGAGAAAAGATAACAAAGAAATGCCTTCTGACATTAATACTGTCTCTTAACAGCGTCAGGTGTGGGGGTACAACTTAGACTGAACTTTCCAGGCACACAGCCTGTACAAATGGCCACCCCGCTGTTTGCTTGTCCATTTGCCTGCTCATGTGTCTGTCTGATACTTGCGTAGCAAACAAGCTACAGAAGTACTGGCCTGGGTGCAAAGTAAGTAAGTTAGTCATACTGTATGTGTGTATGTTAAACTTTTCACAGGATGAAAGAATATGACGTAAGGACATGGTTACCATTACCTATGATGAAAAACACCAGATATCTGATTCAGGGAATGGCAGGGCTGAGTCCTTATATTGCTTATAGAATTGTTGATAATGTGATTAAAAGTTGAAATATCCATATTTGTTTCTTCTCTTATGCGTTCTTATATTGATCATGTGGTTAATTTTATGCAAAATGTTGGATATACAAACTTTGAAACATAACTAGAAAATGCAATTTCAGAAAAAATTGTGTGCGATTGCTGAAAGCTGAAATCGATTACACTACATTGCTAGAAACTGAATTGCATTGAAATTCCACAAAGGCTAATGTTGCCAGCAGGTGGGATCGAATGTATGTTTGTAAGACAGCAATGCAATGCTGAGCTAACGTGACACAGCAAACAGTAAGCAAGATCAGATTTTCATATTTAGACATTTAATTGCATAAAAAATAAGGGTTGCAGCTCTGACATTCTTATATTAAAGGGCGCTGGAGCCGCATTGAATGATGGTACATGATAAACGTATAAAGCAAAGGTATCGGACCCAGAACCTTGTAATCTAACAGGGAAAGCTGACCATTACCAGGGCCTAACCAGAGCCAGTGGGGGACTGTGCCTGATGACATCACACACCTGAAACATCTGAAAACTGCTGTAAAAGCCCTCACTTTAGACTTAAATTGCTCCAAAATTACAAGAGGTATCACAATACAGAATACAACTTTTAATAGTTTGCAGAACATTTTAAAGTTTTACTGGAGTCTGTAGGATAAGGGTTGTCTGAGCAGTTGAGTTTCAAAGTTACAAAGGTTCCAACTCAGTTCATTCCTCCCTTAGACTGCCATTATAGATATTGATGTTTAAAAAAAATATATATAAAATTGCTGTAATATGCTAGAAAATAGAAAAGTAATAGCACACTTGTGCTGAATGAAGTTCACGGTTTGACATTTGAATGGTTTTTCTAGCACAAAGTATGCAGCAATTAAGAAAAAAAAAACAAATGCAATGTGAAATAAGAATTGCTTTCAGCAATCACACAATAATAAAGAGTGAAAAGAACAAAGCGAAAGAGTCATTCAATATGTGTTCTGTTGCCTCAACCTGTTAAACAACACTGTCCCACCCATGGGACGCTTTAGCCTCTGTAACTTTGGTTCACTTATACTCATTCTGACCTTTTGGTTGTAAAATTTAAAGATTTGGCTTTCAGCTGAAGAACAGTAACCTTTATATTTTGGGTACATTATTATGTGCATAAAAATGGGAGGAAGTGCTTTACTGCTGCTGACCACTAGAGGTCATATGATCTCTTTTAATCAATTAAGACCAGGTGAGGGTGGTGGTTTTAACCACACTGTGTTCCTGTATAATTACTGAGATTTATTTTGACATGAGCTGGAAGAGTGGAACGCCATTTCAACACCTGTGACAGTTTAAGCGTTGGGAAGATACAGTATATGCTATTTGCCGTTAATACAAGTTTAAAGGTGTACAGTAAACTCATGCAAAATTGCCTTCAGCCTGTTAACCTCGACCCCAAAATTATATACTGGTAGTCAGTTTAGTTAATATTTTGAAGACAGCATGGCTGCACACTAAGCTCCAATTATCCCACTTATTTTTACACCAATTTTACTCCATTTGGTCTCTGTTTGAAGTGACCAAGTATACATACAATCTGTGACATCATCAATAAGTAAAAGGTACACCTAAAGTTATGTGAAACAATAGACCTTTTGACTGGTTAAGGTAGGAGTAGTACATGTTTTCACATGTCTTGAATGCTGTTTCAGGAAGTCAGGAGATCAAAAGAAAATCTGTGTCCTTTTTTTTTTGGGATAGCCCACACTATTGCTGTTGCACAACTTTATCAGTATAAGGCTTTTGTCCTTATTTTAAAGTGGGCTAATAGGATTAAATACTTACGAGGTCCACATAGATACCATATGGGTTACATTTAAGTTTTAGAGTAGCAGCTGTGAGAATATGTTCAGAATTAACCCAGGACTCATTTTATGCGTTTAGAAAACGCATAAAATGGTGAAACTATGTAACTATAGGCTACTGTATTTACTGTATTTACTGTATTTATTGTGTTTTGATTAAGTTTACCCTTTCGAGGCTACATTGCGGGTTTTTGCTTAAGTGCAAGGCAGTTGAGAAAGTGTAGGATGGTAGATGGGTAGGAGTAAGGAGGAGATGACATACAGCCAAACACTCTGGGTTGAGTTGAATTTGTGGGTAGATAGGTGGTACGCATGTCAGTCAACTCCCTCAAGAGACCATGACAGCTGAAAGCAGGAGACATTTCAGACTGACATCACATTGTTTTCCTTTATCAGATGCACTGGAAAGCATGCCAAGGAGCCTGCTGAAGTGTGATGTTAAAAAAAGGTATCCTATAAGGAGGATAATTTGCCAAGAAAAATATTAATGGAGCAAATGAAAAATAAAAAGAGTTTACTTATACTCTACACCTATAGAAACAATAAACACCATAAATATTACATAAGGAATAGGAAAAAATGGATATTGAAATGTATATGAGGTGGCAATGAAAATGGAAAGTGAAAAGAAAAATCCTGTAATGAAAAATGAATGAGTCAAATTTAAATGTTCATATTCAAAAGTAAAAAAAAACACCTTAAAATGGCATTAAAAATGCTAATGGAAAGTGGTAAAACTTAGAAAAGCATAAATGAAAATGTGAAAATTCAAATTTGAGATGGACAAACTTTTCTCTGGTGTTACTGCGGAAGAAGCTCCTAGATTCTCTGATGTGGAAATTCACTGGGTCTCTCAACTGTCACTCTTCATAACCGCCTATCAGTCACAGCTAATTAGATTGGATCATTTCCGGGACTCCTAATTCACTTATGCAGCTATATGCTATAACAAGCAGGTGTTCAAGGAACCGAGGAGCTGAGACTGTTAGTTGCTGGGTTTCTGCAGCTGAAGAAACAGTTCGGTTGGAATTTTAAGAAGCTGCCTGTTGCTGTTGTGTGCGTGCAGCTATTCGTAAGTGCCAAACTTTTGGACTAGATAATGTGTGTTTAATTATCTGTTTTCATGTTTAGAATGTTCCTCCTCACAGTTTATTCAGTATTGTAGTTTAAGTAATCTGTTTAGAGCATAATGTTTAACTACTGATAATATGGATAATGTTCATTTTAGCCACTGCATAGATGTGGAAATTTTATTTATTTTTGGCTGAATATGCTCAGTTTATGGCTTGGCTTATTTTTCCTTTATACAGAACAAGTGGACAAGTGGAGAGTGCTGACTGGTGTGGTGACAACCTTTAATAAACATATTGCAAAACAAGTTTAATGCCTCGTATCTGACCAGACGTCTGTGGCTGTTCAACATACTGAACCCAAAGACTTTATTTCAATTGGTCCTTCGAGCTGGATACCCGGGATTGCCACAGTGAAGATGTTTTCTATTCATCAGAATAACCAAGATGAGCCTGCAGAGGAACCGACATTCCACCGAGGACGTGATGTCCATAGAGCCAGTTATTTAGCAGACTATGACCTTCATGATGGGCAATATAGACTTTTGTCACCCACCAGATCACACATTTCTCATTGTGAAGCTAATGAATCAGATGATGAGGATCCTTTAGTGTCCGGTGCACCCATCAGCCAGCATTCGAGCCCTCCATGCTGGACAGTGGTGGATCAGTGGGATCCCATTGAGGAAGTGCACAGAGAAAATGAGTCTCTACGCCGTGACAGCTGACCAGCGACAGAGCCTGACCTGTATAGAAGTAATGATGAGATGAGGAGAGAGTTTATGGAACTGTGGCATACAGCTGATCAGTTGCCTACAGTCCTTAAGGCATTCAAAGAAATGAAACAAAGGATGGAGCAAATCATGGCAAGCCGGGCTGAGGGTTTCAGCACTAACAGAATGGGAGTTTAACCCAACCCAGGTTCCAGTGGCAAAGCCAAGGCGGCGCACACTACAGAGGGCTAGGATGGAGGAGGAGGAAGCCGACAGACCTGCAAACAAGGTGTAAGGCATGTCATTAGCCCCCCAGGATGACCATGTAGATACAGCCAGTTATAAGTCCAGTCTCAAACCACCTTAGTTGAGGGATGGTTGTCACAGCCCAGGAACACAAGAGTACGATCTATACGAGCCCGGTTCCTACAGAGGGGACTCAAGGCCTCATCTTCTATCACTGGTTGAGGGTACCTACAGGGGTCCCATTCCAACCATCCCCAACCTAGTCCATCCAGACCCCAGAAAATTTTCTTGGCTCAGAGTAGCTCTCAAGAATATCTTGCCGTCTGATGCCTCAGAGAACTTTAAGTTTCAAGTCCTCACAGACCATCTCAAGTTAGAAGACGCTCAGTTAATTGCAGATTGATAAGCAACTCTCCATACCCCTTTTCCAACACCATGGGAGCCCTTCACAAACAGTTTGGACAGCCACACCAACTAACCCTGGTACGAATAGCTGAGCTCATTGATGGACCTGACATTTGCATTGGTTATGTTAAAGCCTTCTGAATGTTTGCCTTTCGAGTTTGCTCCCTGGGTGGTATGCTTGAGGGGAGGGAAGGCAGTGTTGAACTGCAGTGTGATTCCCATGTATCATGCTTGTTAAGTAAGCTTCTGCTGAGAAGCAGTTTCAAGAGGAGAGTAAACCCAGTAAAAGTTCCAATCCCCACACTACATGATCTTGGAGACTGTTAGACTTTGAGATGCAAGCTCACAAGGATAACACCAGATTCTCTGCTCCTCATAAGGATAACACCAGGAAAAGGGAGTAGTGGAAGGACAAGAAGTACTCAGCCAAGGCGATGTCTCTACATATCAGTGCAGAGAGGTCAACAGTGGCTAATGAAATTGAAGTGTCACAGTCCGCTGACTTCCCCAAGGAGAAGATACAAACCTACTGTCCTTACTGTGACAATACCAACCACTTTCTGAATGGTTGAGTGAATTTTCAACAGCTCACAAAGGAGCAGAAGGGAACCTGGATTAAGAATAATAATCGGTGCTGGCACTGTGACCGTGGTCATCAAGCTGCAAAATGCACACTGAACACAACCTGCAAGATATGTGGCCGCAGACATCTCTTAATCCTACACGAGGTCAATGACAAGCGAAGGTGAAACCACCAGACCAAGACACCACTGCTAGTTCTTGCCTTGCCAACACAATGAAGGAAACACTCTATGTAGGGAAAACGCAAGGTTTTGCTCAAGATTGCAACGGTTGCACTGATTCATGGTGACCAGGGAGGCTTATGCTGTGTTGGACAAGTGCCAAAGTGAGGCTGTTGGTTGGAACAATCGTGATGATAGTTGACTGATAGTTGCCACGGGCCTTGTGGCCAATTGGACAGGTCACAGCTGTCTTTCCAGGGTCAGATGATAAGACTTGAACAGCTGAAGTAAAGGTGGCAGACCACAGCTACATCTGCCCAGTGGCCCACCTGATAAGACCGCCTGCTCTCCAAGACTAACCCAGGGATATTGAACATTACACCTGACCTTTTGTAGAGACACACATGGCATTTTCCTGATTACAAATTCCCCTGGGAAATGTGGGTCTCTTACCTGGGTCTCTTACCTGTCACTTTTCATAACCACCTGTCAGTCACAGCCAATTAGATTGGATCATTTCCGGGACTGCCAGTTCACCGAGGGAGCTATGTGCTAGGTAATGAGCAGGTGTTCAAGAAGCAGAGGGGCTGAAACTGTTAGTTGCTGGGTTACTGCAGTTGAAGAGACAGTTCTGTTGGAGTTTTAAGAAGCTTACCTGACGGACAACATCCTCAATCACTTCCTGGCCAGTGTGTTGTCGGCAAGTTACGTCTTTCACAATATTAACTATTATTAGTTGAAATAAGCAAAATCTTTTCTTTCTCTGCACAGCGGTGCTGCACCACAATCCTGTGTCAACCACTTGATGTTGTTAAAACAAGACTAATGAGCTCAAAGTGGAATATTGGGTGAGTTTAATTACAAGACATGCTGTCGTGTGATTTCTTTATACACACTGGATCTACCTTTTTGCTGGGCAGCAGGGTTGAGGTATTTCTCTCAGGCTCCCTCTCATCACTCCGACATGAATGCTTTAATTATAGGCTGTGGGGAGAATTACACAGCTTGACATGTCTAAGTTTTTTTTGTCTCCTTGTTGCAGGGTGTGTTTCACTGTCTAACAGAAACAGCAAAGTTGGGTCCGATGGCATTCTACAAGGTGGTTGTCTTCACTGTTAATTATACAAAGACATGATGTTTTACACTTTTCATTCTAGTCTAAAACATGTCTCCTTTTTTTTTATTTTTCCTCATCTAAATGTTGCTGTATTTTAAACTTCTTTAGACTTTTCACTCACTGAAATGATAATATGATTTGTTTCCAGGGTCTTGTTCCTGCAGCTATTCGTCTCATCCCACACACAGTCTTCACCTTCATGTTCCTTGAACAACTGAGGCAGCATTTTGATGCAGTGGTCATCACCTATGAGAGTGTGTCATAGGAAAATGACTCTTGAAGGTAGCCACAGCCAGTCTTCACAATTTCAGTGGTCCTCGATGTTGGACAGCATAATCATCTATGCTATTTTTACAAACCCAACTTAGCTGGAGTCCACTCTGTACAACTAATAACAAGAAGCAAAAGGGAGTCACATACCAACATACAATACTTCTAAAAAAACATTTTTATGCGACACTTTTTCATCCATAACAAAATGAACATGACTCATGCATTACCAAAGCTCCAGATGAGGCAGTGAAATGAAATGAAATGTGATTTCTTTTTTCTTCCCCCGTGTCTCCCAAAGCTGTCTAGAAACAAAAATGACTTGAATTATCAGGTTGTGTTTACTTATACTGTCAAATCAGTTCATTATAAATGATTAGCATTCACTATTGTGGCCCATCACCTGTAATGAGCAATACTGCTCAAAAAATTTGGTTGTAGGTGACAAGCAGGTTCATTAAAATTAAGAACTACCTTTAAAATTAATATCAACTGATACATCATGCTGAGTCCTGCACCAGGCAATTGTTCTTCTTCACTAGGCCCTTATTGACCTCTGGGGGGAAGTGTTACACTGGAAATTAGTATGCTTATGTTTACATGAACTGTGTGTTTATGTCCATGTTTCTATTCTTTGCAATGACGCAAGCTTTGAACAGATCTGTGTCACACAGCCTTTGATGACCACTGCCAAAGGATGAACATTGTTTAATATTGTGGACACTGTTGGAAAGCATAATTTTCACATCAAGTTAGGAGTTAAGATAAGAGAAAGAAAGGTTTGGTCGGCAGTAGGACCATCCAAATAAATGTTCATGTAAATACAATAAATGCATAACTTAATTTCTGGGAAAAAGCAGAAAATTTACAACAAGGAAAATAATACTGATTTAATTAATAAAACAATCTCTCTTTATCTGATTGTTTGATCATTTGTCTCTTTACTGAGCACAGTTATGGCTGCACATATTCAGCTGCCTGTCAGGTCTCATTGTTTCAGATAGACTGATTCAACAAAAAACCCCAATTAGAAGCACTTTAAATACAATATATGACTTGTGCTTTCATGAGGACAATCAGCAGCTCTTTAAACCAAGGAGCCTATGAATCATATTCATTTGAAGATACAATTTTTTGAGAAAAGAGTTGTAAGTCTTTGTGCAGCTGCAGTATGTGGGTTTGTGGCTTCTTATTATTTTTGTATTGTTCCAGGTATTATTTTCCTAAGTAATACCTCTAACAGTCATGCACAATCCATCATGCTCAGCCTTAAAAGACACCTGATATTTTTCCATGTGCTACGGTTTACTTGCTGTCTATATCAGTGTCAGTGTTTGAGTGATGACAGTTGTCTTCAGGGTCAAACTTATGACAGCTCCACTTTTGATGCTCCTTCTACAACGTAAAAGTGAAATAAAAAGACAGATTAATTTTCTTACTTTAGTCCAACCTGTTGAAAGACATACTGTATATCAACAAGAGGTGAATGTGGATGGGCAAGAATATGTCTGAATCAATACTTTTGATATATAATATGAGTTTGTGGATAAAAGTTTGGAACTGTCAAGTTGCGCACGGAAAGGTTACATAACCCTGTAAAGCCTGTAAAAAGTCATCTAATGGAGAGACAGTTATCATCTGCTGCCGTCAGGGAGCTCGCCGAAAGAGCACCATGATGACATAGGCAGGTAATGACACATAATGCACCACAGAAGGACTGTACATCTGGGAACTTTTTTTCACTGTATGTCCTGCTTTACCTGCTTTTGTAGCGAAGCCACAGATGCAGGTTTATGTTTGTAGTTCTGTCTTTATCAGGCACTCTGTCTGATAAAATACAGACTACTGTGCTGGAAAACATCCAGTTAATGATATAAATGATGTACACATGCACACACTCACGCGCGCGCGCGCGCGCGCGCACACACACACACACAGAGGCCTAAATGCATACCTGCTTCTCTTTCACTTTATCTTGGTTTGTGGAAAAAAGGATAAAAAGCCCTCAAACTTTGGTTTGAAGCTGACAGCTGACAGACTGAATATTTTGGAACAGATAACAGAAACTGAATTTGAGATTCTAAACTGATGTTAATTGTTATACCAGATGCTGCAGCTTCATATCTCAACATGACGGAAAAATATTTGATTTTTACCTGATAGGATGCTCACTGTGCATATAAACAAACAAGCTTTGTAGCTTTTTAAAAAAAAAAAAATTAATTCCAGCTACTCCCTTGAAATCATTTGAAAACCTTTCAGTCTCTGTGAAGATCCTATCAAACGGAGCACATTTCTCTCTCACAGAGAAACATGGCCTGTGAAAACACAATTGTAAAGAGAGTGTTGAAAACTGTTTGATGAAAATCATACAAAGGACAGGCATTCAATTTCATGGTGTAGAGACGGTAGCATTAACATGATTTCTGTTCCGCTGTTTTAATGGTTAGCATAGATAAGATATTTGCCTCTTAATGGAAAGTCAACAGCAGAACAACTTATGGCTTATGTCTTACCAGTATGTGACAGGATTAAAAGGAGAGAAATCTCTATTAGTCATCTATTAGGCCGAGTTGAGTTTTTATGGCTTTTATGGTTTTACGGTCACATTTGACATATTCTAGCAATTGATTTAAGAAAGCTACAGTATTTAAGATGCTTATTTTAACTGGATTCATGAGTCAGGATCAGATAAGGTAATGTGCCACCTCCAGGAGCCATTGCAGTAAGATATATTTTCTTGTTCACAGAATTTATTGTAAAATTACTGAGCATGTTAAAGCAGGATGCAGTTTTATGTTTTTCATTTCTGCTCTGGTTTAGTAAATCCATATCCATTGCTATACAGCTGCTAAGAATTTAACACAAAAAAGATTTATTTAATTACATTACTTTTCCATATTCTCATGTGTGATACAACTAGTGGGACAACAAACATCCCAGTGATTCATATGTTGCCTTAATTTAATTTACCGAAAAAGACATTTGCATGAAGTAACAAAAAATTAACAACTAAGTGCCCTTCAGACACAAACTGGCTAAATACTGCTGTCAGGCTGGTTAGTGTACAGACTGTTGAGCTTTGCCTCCTGTTGCACCTGTGCTGGTGCCGTTGCTGCAGGGTTATCAGAGGTCATCAGCCGGGGGCCACCGCTTCTCAGTGCTTGACCTATTTCATGTCTGTTTAGTGGGGCAGTAGTGAGGATACCTCCTACTTCAGCTGGCCGAAGTAGACCCGTCCCTTCTCCTCTAGTTAGTGATCTTTCATCCTTCCTCCTGTTACTTCACTTCTTCGGTTTTGCTCTGCCGCTTGGATGCAGCGTCCTACCACCACAGGATGGATGATAGTGCTACATTATTTTTATTATTAGCCACCAGCTGCTTATATCTTCTTCTTCCTCTCATGGGATGCCTCCAAACTGTCCTCTCATGGGATGGTAAACTTATTATAACTTTCCTGGTGGTAACCGGCAATGATGTCTGATGTTTACGAGGTATAGTTGTTTTTCTCCCAGAGTGGTGAAGCTGCCAACCAAAGTCCACTCTTAATGTCCAGTCACTCCCAGAGGCCAGGACTGGGCCAGTTTCCCACCATAAACCCCTCCTTTATTTAACAAATGAGGTTCAAGGGATCTTGGTTTGCCTTTTTGGCCATGCTCGTGGCATGGCTCCAGGGATGGCAATGTCAATTGGTTGGTCAGTCCAGCACTTGGGTCCAGTCAACTATTTGAAGGATCGCCATGACATTTTGTACAGACGTTCATATTCCCCAGGGAATGAATCCTACTGCTTTTGGTGATCCCCTGAGTTTTCCTCTAGTGCCACCATGAGGTTCATATTTATTTTTCAAGAACTATTCGATGGATTGCCATGAAACCATGAACATTTTTTATCTAATTTGTCCAATACTTTGCTTTATGACTAAATTCCCGCGGCCCATTTCACAAAAGTGATTTGTGAGCACTGCTTAGGCTACATGCAGATCACAAATGGTGCCAGTGCCCCATTTCACAAATAACTGTCACTCTCAAATTTCAGATAATTTGTCAGACCTACAGTCCTCTCACATGCTCATGCATGGTTCACAGGTATGGTGTTTCTTTTGATTATAAACATGTCAATTTAAATGTGAGAGGAAATGATCTCATGTTGTATGTCACAGCCTGCACATTGCAAATTTGGTCAAACTGGCCCCTGTAAAACAAATGACTTTGTTGTATTGCTAATTAGCAAATGTTTGCAAGAGAACTCGCTAAGCTATTGTTGTGATCATGGTAAACATTATTCCTCCCTAACATCTACATGTTAAAATTGTCATTGTAAGCATGGTAGCATAGCATTAGCTCGAAGCAACGCTGCAGAGCCTCACAGAGAAGCTAGTAATACTAGCCTAGCACCCATGGGGCAGTCCTGACAGGTTGTTCTGAGAGCTCAAAGCTCACAGGCCTACTAGAATGGGTGCTGCAATGCCACTTTTCCAAAGTGTTTTGAATGGGCGTCATAAGACCAAATATGTGCAACAGGGGAGCCAAAAATCTGTGAAATTATATTCATGCAGGAAAGTAACCAAAACTGCAGTTCCCAGGTTTTCACTTGACAACATCAACATGCTTCTCTTCCTCCCTCTTTAGGTATTTTGTTGCCTGTCTCTCACTGGGTGGTAACAGTGCTGATCTTGTTGGTTTGGAACAGCGACAGAGTTGAGAGGATGAGAGATGGTTTCACATTATGGAAAAGTTTGTGGGATTGAGAGGGGGAGCCAGGCTTTTCTCTCGCGGTCTGACTGTGGATCTAAGCCTCCGGGCTCCAGCCCTTTGCAGCCAGCCAGATCAGTGGTCTTCATGCAAACAGGAACTAAAGCCAAAGGAGAGGATGTCCCAAAGACATTATATAAGGATGATAGTGAGTCTGATAACTGGCAGACCAGAGCATTTGTCTGATTTTTCACATTTCCCATTTTTCCTGCCACACTTCAGCGTTATCTAAGCCAGTTATATGTGAATTTTAATCTTATTTGAACTGGAAATTAGTCTAAACTGCTAACAAAAGATTTGACCCAATTTTCCATGCATTTATCTCTGTGTTCTCTCTTTGAATCACAATTTAAATAAGAAGCAGAGCTAGAAATGTGGGAGAGAGAGGGTGAACCCAATTGCAGACACTCAACGGCGAGGAGACAGGGATATAACAGAAACAAGGTATTTATTGTAACAGCTGAGGAAAGGGAATGCACTGGGGGCTAGGGCAGGTAACTGGGAACCTGGGGCTGACGAGAAGAGACGAGGGGGCGGAGACAGATCAGACGGAACTGCAGGAAACAGGGTTAGGCACAGGAAAAGAGACAACATCAAGAAAACTGGATAAATGCAGGTGAAGTGGCTTGAAGCATAGTAACACTGACTGAAGCCGAAGCTATGATCTGGCAGGGGGGGTAGTGGCAGCTGGGTACTTGTAGAGAGCTTGATAACGGTGATGAGGTGCAGCAGGTGTGGCTCTGCTCTGAATCCAGCACACCTGTCTCCACTCACACAATCACACACACACACACACACAGGGAGAGAGAGGGAGAGAGCCACTGGGAGAGTGGCAGTCCGTTAGGGAGACACAGGATTATCACAAGAAACTGTAAAACATGAGGCTGCTGCTCACTGCTACAACTGTTAATGATAATGATAATGATAAAGATGGGGGGGGCATTAGACTGGGACATCAGAAATATTTTGTAGAGTTTGTTGTTTTTGTTTTCTTGCTAACAGGATATTAGCTAGTGGTCAACCAATTAATTGGTCAACCGATTAATAGCATTTTGAGATAATCAGCATCGGCCAATGCCTGAATGATGAACACGGTTGTGAATTCTCGTGGTAGATAAAAAACATTTGACTGCTAAAACCTCAGCTAATGCTGAGCAGTTCGCAGAGATGATTGCCAATTATTGTTCGTACACCAGTCTTTCGTTCATACACAGGCCACCGCCTCAGGTCTTACCGGACAATAAAGCAATCCTGTCCGACCGGAGAGCAGTTAGCCCGGCTAGCTGGATACTGGAGTCAGGGATACTCTTGTGCAGCAACGTGTTGGTGAAGATGAGGGCACAGCAGTTTGTCATTTCTTTTCGGGAGGTCAGAAGCAGTCTTAGGTAGTCTAGTTTATTGTCGATAGAGTGGATGTTAGCGAGGAAGACTGACAGGAAAGCTGGTCAACTGGGGTTAGCATTTAGCATAGTTTGGATGCCGGCTTGCTTGCTGCGCTTCTGTTTCCTCACGCAACTGTTTTCGGCGTCCCCTTGGGCGGTCGTTCTCAGGAGCCGACAACGCAGATTAGTTTAGCAATTTTGTGTCATATTTGTTATTATTATTAAATTGTTGTATTTTATCAGATGCAAAAAAACACCCCAAAAAACAAAAATAACATGATATCAGCATTATATATCGGCCATCGGCCATTGGCTGCCCTCCTCTCTAAATATCGGCATCAGCATTGGCCATTGAAAACCTATATCGGTCGACCACTAATATTAGCCCATTGTGGTTCTGTCATCCAGTCTTCTCAGAAAGGTCAGACGTGACTCCTAGATCTAAAGTAACAACAGCTGCAGTAATGGAGACATTTTGTGTTATATAAGGTCAATTTTCCCTGTCAGAGCAATTTAATGTTTGCTTTAATTTCCGTCCATTTTGGCTTGTGCAGCAGGAAGTGAAGTTACAAAAGTATAATGATGACTGAGCTGTGGGGGTTTGCATTTATCACAATGCTTAATAACATCAGCGGACATACAGAAGCTATTAGTGGACCAAGGTAATCATATTGCTTATCAACCCAATATAGCCTAGACACTGAGTCAGTGACACTGAACCCTGTTACCTTTGGTTTTCCCATAATGGAAGCATGGCTACAAAGACAGAGAGGGGGAAAAAAGGAGCTTAAACTTCCCTAACTAAACTTCACATGCTTCGCTCTAAATTTCACTTGAGATTATGGGGGAAGTTTATGAAAAACAGCGAAGTTCATTCATGCAGATCAGCAGCTCCTCTAAAGAGGTCACTGCTGGATTTCATGCATTTTATTCTCTCTTGTTTTTTCTCAGGGGATGCCTTTATATAAAGATTCGCATTGAAATTACAACAAATCACATCAATTTCTTCAGCTGTCCTGAAAAGGCAGTATGCATGATAATTACCTGAAAATCAGAGTACATAATATGCAGGGCTGCACACAACACAGAGATAAAGTTTTTGCTTGGATTTGTGAGAGAAAAATAAAACAGGCTGCTGCTGCTGCACCACACAATTAAAATGTTCTTTCTGTGATGATTTTATTCCCATATAATAATCTGGAGACCACTGCTTAAAGAGGAAATATTGTGCAATGCTTAACACCTGACCAATGACTTATAATCTTGGCTTCTTAATCAGCCTGTGTTTCTAAAAAAAACCAAACAATTTGGTGTGGAACCGGGAGCTATTTGGATAATTGATGGAGCGCATGATCTCATTACTTTATGTGTTGAGGTTAAGGGCTGCCAAGTTGGTTGCAGCGGCTGGTTGCTTTGGAGAGAACGGAGACATCATCTCTGACCACTGTGTACACTGGTAGCCCCCTCCCGGTGACAGTGTGGTCAGAGTGGTTTTCTCCTCCATCAGGATATGTTGCTTTCACCACCTACATAAATGTTAGAGCACTTTCCCTTTCCTATAGAGTATGTCCCCAGATCTGTGTGATCAAACTATACTTCTGACCAGAAAAAAGATATTAGTATGGAGAGAGCAAAGCAAGGTTTGAGTGTGACATAGGAAACCTTTGCGTTCAATTTCTCTGAATTTGACAAGGTTCGAAGTGGCATAATATCGTTTTACTACTCTGGTATACCAATTTATAAATATTAATAGTGTTATCACTTAGTATACACTCTTAGATATACACACATATTATGTGTATGCACATAGACACATGCATATACACAGTCTGTTCTTTCTGTCCTGCTGTTTTTTATCCTGATTCTGTTTCACAAACTCATTTGTTTGGCTGTTTGAACCAAGATTTAAAAGCCTAGGGGTCCAGGGATGGAGGCTGCAAATTAGCATCAGCTAGACGCCCTACTGTGTATAGACTACATCTATTGCATTGCTTATCTGTGTGTACAATGTTTATCTGTGTACCCAGACTCCCTGCATTCAGCTTTAACTTTTCTCCAAGTCGAGGTAATTTCCCTGTTCATGACAACTGTGTGTGTGTGTGGGGGGGGGGGGGGGGGGGGGGGGGGGTTGGCGGGTACATTTTTATATAACTCGCTTGTTTAAATTTTATTAAGGCTTAAAATTATGC
Source organism: Scomberomorus guttatus (assembly GCA_038419695.1). NCBI lineage: Eukaryota > Metazoa > Chordata > Actinopteri > Scombriformes > Scombridae > Scomberomorus > Scomberomorus guttatus. The sequence goes on from CM076459.1 coordinate 11,764,519, forward strand.
ATAATTAAGCTATTAGAGACCAAAACCGTTTTTTGTACCAGGCTTTATTTCTGCTGTAAAGTTGGCCATTTTAACATGGGGGTCTATGGGGATTGACTCACTTTTGGAGCCAGCCTCAAGTGGCTATTCGAGGACCTGCAGTTTTTTGGCACTTGAGCACTGGCTTCATTTTTCAGCCCGGGAGGTTGCCGCTCGGTCAAAACATATCAGACATTTTAAGGAATATTAATGAGATCGCCCCAATGTTTTTCTCTTTATCGGCAGCTACATTATGCCAGTTTTAATGGAGCATGAAACCACAGACAACCAAAACAAATTTCTGTAACATTTCAGACCGATGCATTAAGTCTGAATGGCTTTTATTTTCATGGTAACATGTCTCTGGCTCTCTAAAAAGGCTAATGTATCTTTGTGAGACAAGCTAGAATTTAAATGAAAACCAACACAGCAGCGTTCCCCTTCACTTAAGCCTTGTTTGTTGTAAACTGGCCTGACATTTAGTCCAAATAGATCTTTAAAATAAATTCACATTTCCCAGCCTCTGCCTGCCTCTAACTCAGTTTTATGTTTTGCATGAATGTGCCTGGGGACAGTTCCTTATCCATTAACACACAAGAACAGTCAAATATTGTTTTGTGGCCACATTATAAAACAATTGCTTTCATTTCCTTTCCTTGTATGCTTTGCCCCTGTGGCCAAATTGGCTTGATTTAAAACAAACAGTAGATTCACCTATAAATGCATATTTCAGATGATGGAAATAACACCTGACATTATAGCCAAAACGTTCTTCTGGACGCATGCGGGAGCTGCTTGCTGCTGATGTCTTTAAGCGTATCATTACAAACCTAATATGCCTCCTCTGTTAAACAGCAGAACAGAGTTAGTGGGATATTGTTTTGCTCACACCTTGGCCTTTGATATAGAAGCAATCCTGAGGGAGGCGGATGTTAGTCATTAACAGAGCCGTGTGTCATCGACGGGGGTCTGAACATTTTCTGCCAAAAATGTGACGGGTCAGTAGGTCTCAGCAGTCTATGTTCTGTGTGGCACAGTGAGCTGCAATAGGCCAAGTAAAGGTGACAGTTAATTTTAGTGTAGCATTATTCTGCAACCATTAGATTTTGACTTGTTTTCATATAGTGAACACGGATCTTTTTGGCTTGTGACCCCTCACAGAAAAAATCTGTCTACTGGGGCACTGTGGTTGCTCCACTCCATTTTCATTGGGCCCCAGTTCCCAATATTACCAGTGTTTTGTCTATTAAAACACTCATTTCACCCATTTTGTTACACAAATAATGGAATATGGGTTTCAGTCAAGTATTTTGTGTTTCACAATGTTGTATTTTGTTGAAGGGCTTCAGTCCTGCTGTTGTCTCTGAGAGTTTTGTGATGATGGGGAAGTTCATCTGCTTAATCAGTGATAGCGATAACAGATGTGCATCATTAGCTGCATTAGGCTCTGTCAAGTTGAGATAGGAAGGATAAAACTGTTCTGTAATATGTGACATTCTGTATAATTTGGTGCACTCATGGCTGTGTACGTGTGTGACCACAGGAAATTGTGATTGTCAGCAGTAACAAAGAAATTCGACATCATTGTTGTTCTATATGCTTTGAAAGCTTTGTATCAGTCCAGCTCACCCTGTGGTAACCTGAGTAGATGGTCCAGTCCAGTTAGGTGAGGCTGAGAAGGTAAAAGGCTGGTCACCGGACAACTGTGATGGGTGAAGGAAGAGAGCAGGTGGAAGCTTACTGGAAGGCTGCAGATTTTGTTTGTTTGTTGCTTTGCTTCATCTTAAGTTACACTCCTGCTTGTCGACCTACTTCATTAGCATCCCTTTAAAAGTTTCCAGTGCCAAAGAACATTATCTGCTTTTTATGGGGGGTGGTGCTGCAGGCCCCCGGTCATATTTCTTCGAGTTGTCAGTAGTTCCATGAAATATTGTTTTCTTCTCTAAACTTCTTTGATAGTTTCATTCCAATAACTGATCAAGGCTGAAAGAAGTAAAATGATCCAATATCCGAAAAAAAAGATTAAAAAAAGATTAGAGAATTGTCCAAAAAATAAATACAGAATAAATCTTTGTAAGAAACAACCATCATAGCAAAATGTTAACTTATTTCTTCTCAAAACATTATTAGTTATATAATTAATGTCATCTGAAAGAAAAACTGATTATTATTATTTTAGGAACATTACAGTTAATTTACATATTGTGTAAAATAGAAATAAATGCTTTTCTTTAATATAAGTTGCAGCTCTTATGCCCAGTACAATCTTTCCACAAATCCTTCAAAATGACTGACAGAGTGCCCCTAACCCCCCTGATAGTATGTGATACTTTAAATTAGGACCCACGGCAAACATGAATGAATAAATAGTTCCATCTATTAAAACCGCATAGGTGGAATTGGGTGCTTTTGACTGGGGTCCCCCAGGACCCCAATACATTGGTATTTTTTCACTAATTAAAACAGAAACAGAAAGCAATGATATGAAGTCATTAGGAACAAATTGATTGACAAAGTCATGAAAAATTGGATTAATAGAATAAAGAACCTGTGAGAAATGACAAAGTATACCTCTGGGGAACCCTAGTTGGTAGGATTCAGGTTAAGTAAAGCGTCTTAGTGCTTCTTCCACCACTGTCAGTTATATCCTCTCTTTCCCCTCTGATGCACTCAACAAGTGTTGACCACTTATTTGTATATCTTCACATAAAACGAACATGTGTTTTATGCTTTTAACTGTTGTAATTGGGCTGATTTATTGCTGTGTTTGGTCTACAATTCAGCACCAGTGCCTCATGTTTGATTTTTGATTTAACTAATGAGGTGCACTTTGGTTTGCGTTGCAGCCAAATGTGGCCTAAAAAGGTGAAGGAATGTAGTGTACTCCCTGTGAGCATGTTTCCCACCGTGGGCTCTTGATGACAGTCATTCAGATACAGGAGTGGCTGGAACGGAGGATGTAATTGCCTCCACTGCTGAACATCAGCCACACTCATCACTAGGGTTATTTGCATTTCACTGTATGTCCAGTGATCCTTGGATTGAAAAGTCTCAGGGGAACGAATGGAACAGGTAAATGATCCAGAGAAATGACACTGGAGAGATATGACAGGGCCTGAATGAGAACACTGCCGGTGCTTATCAGGTACAGCCAGTGGAACATGATTACTGCTGACTCACAGGCTAACGAGGGGGAGATTTGGACACTGCAACTCAGATGCAATCGCGCTGTGGTTCTGTCTGCAAGTAAGCGGCTAACACAGCTTCAGAGCCCTCCTCGTCACCACATAAATGGGCCCATTAATCCCACTTAACAGAGGACAACGAGCCTCTTAAATCTCGATTGATTGATAATTGATTAATTATCCCCATTGAGATTCACTCTCACAAAACACACTCGAACAGCAATGAGTGGAAATGTCAAAAACATAAACAAAAGCCTGTTTGTACGTGTATGTAAATGTGTGTTAGTGGCTTTTATCACCCATTTGACTGCCTAAAAGGTCATTAGGCACTTTGCTCCCCTCCTGGCATAGCAATTACAAATCTATATATATTTAGGTTGTGTGTGTGTGTGTGTGTGTGTGAAGGGGTGGCAGGATTGTTAACTCTTGGCAGCCTCTTTCCAGCCTCCATCACAGGATAATGATTCCCAGCAGGCACCAAAAGATTTTCACATGGTTATAGTAAGCAGAGGTACAGACAGGAGCTCCCTTGTTTCGCTGCATGTGTGAGCAGGAGCGAAAACAGGTTTCCTCACACATCCGCTAATATGCAGATGGTTCACTGCAAACACAAATTGTGCTGCTTTACATCCTGAATGACCGTTTCTGGGCCACTTTGCTTCACATCCTTTTTGTAAATGGACTCATTTCCTTCCTGACTAGTTTCTGATTGATCACATATTGGGATTAATATGAAATTCTGCCATCAGAATGACAATTTTAGAGAAGGAGAGCGTAACTTCAATGCAGTGAGATCGTTTGTTGTGAGCATTTGCAAAGAATTAATATATTTATATTTTCTGTGCATCAGTTTGGTGAATTTCAGCCACACACAATCTTTTTACATGTCTCATCTAATTTAAGGCGGATGTGCATTTTATTCAGAAGTATGCAATTACACAGTCTGCACAAATGTCTGCCAAGAAAATCAACTTTTTTCATCGTGTGCTCCCAAATGCCATTAAGTGTGCACTTCCATATGAGAATCCTATACATATTCATTAAGCACTTGAATGAAAGCCACCTTTCAATCACACCGCTTGTGTTTGGAGGAACAGAAGAAGCCCGTCAAATCTCATCTAATTATTCTTCCGCCCTCATTGCCCTGCTGGCGTTTTCATCAGTGTCTCTAGCGGGCCAGTGTTGTTCTAAATGGGTGCTGGGCATAAGCACTTCACGCTGTCAACCATGGCGAGGCAAAAAGATTAATTACATCTTAGCAAGACCTTTACTCACCTCCACATTCCCCCAGAACCAGTGAGCCTGCATGGTGCTGAATGGAAACAATGTGAAAACATGCATAATCAAACAGAGCCTTAAGCTGACAGGGCAATCAACGTGTCAGGCATAGTGTCGGTGCCATGGCACGTCCGGCACTGTTAACACAGGAGCACGGAAGTGAAAATAGCCCAGAGAAAATAGTTCAGACAGATGCTGGAGCATCCTTTGAGCTAAAGTAGGAAGGAGCTTTTGAGTGTCTGAAGGGGTGGTAGAATAAGGATTACAGAAATAGTTGACCTTTACATAATGAAATGCAGATGAAGAGGCTCGAGTTATTCTACAAACATTTGTGGAAAAACTGAAAGGTCACTTAAGAATTCTGCTCTGAAGTTAGCAACTTAACGTTTCTGAGGCATGTTGTAGATGGTAGAAATAAAATATTATACAGTATATATAATTTAGAGGACATGGTTTTGGTCTAAAACAAAAACAGTGAATATCAGGTGATGGCATTAATAATGCCTGAAGATCAATGATAGCAGCCTTCTTTCTATGGTCGCTATTTTACAATGTGATCCTAACACCATAGATTCTTTAAAACTAGACACCATAAGTCATGACCAACACATGCTGGCAGTTCACATTGAAACTGTTTGATTTTATTCTATTAAGGGAATAAATTGTAAATAATTTGGCCCTCTCAGCGGAAACCATACTTAACATCAAAGATTGCTTTGCTAAACTAAGCTGCATTCCTGCAGCTTCGTTTTTAATACAGTGTATGTTTACAATGCATGCAATAGTTATTTTGCATATTTATGTAATTTATGTATGTCTATATACATTTCTTCAATTAAACAAGTCTTTCATCTTCCCCTATGACAACTTGGTCCCAGCTCTGAAACCAAGGCAGCATCTAATCCAACAACTGATGTGAACAGGAATCTCCGGTTCCATTTTGAAATCCCTGTTTGCTGCAGCAAAACTCCACAATACAATATCGCCCTCTGAAAAAAAAATGCCCAGCCTCTTTTATAATTGTAGAATAATTGTTTTTTACTTCACAGTGTTTTCCTCCTGCTCATTAGTGACGGCCGTGCGGCGCTGTGAAGAAGGGCTGCTCTGTGGCCCCGGGCGTCTCTGTCCCCACTGATGATGTAACACGACTCCAAATTAGGGAGAGCTCTGTTACAACCGCCTCTAATTTAAACCGACTGGGAGCCGACCATGCAGGATCACGCTTTCAAGGTTAACATGTTAAACCTGAATATGAGAGACATCCGCTCTGTGAGTTATCCTCCGTGGTTTCGCATGTTAGGTGTGTGTTTATATCTTGGTGCCCTGCTGATGTGTTTGTCCCACTAGCAGCGATGTCTTTTGATCAATCTGTCAAGATCAAGATATCTGGATGACTGCTGACCAGATTGCCGTGAAATTTATGGCAGATATTTATCATCAGCAGAAGATCATTCACAATGTTTGACCTTTTATAAAGCATCACTGCCAGGTCAAAATGTTGACTTCACCAACACTTTATAACCTGATATCCAAGGATTTTCTCCAGAGGATAATCAGAAAGGTTTTTGGTGATATCCACATATAGTAATATCAATATCCAATAACCAGACTGTCTTAAAAACGACTGAGCAGTCGTGCACTCCAGGGGACAAACTTCTCCCATATTGGACATATTTATGCATAATGCTAATGCATAATGACATGAAATTTGCTGAGTGAGCACATGTGTCATTTAAATATTTCCACTTCCTTTCATATGCGGTGTAGGATATTTCTGAGCAGAGCACCAGCAAGTTTAATGCATGGTTCTTTCCATAAAACCCCCCATTTCAAACCAAGGACTCTTTCTTTTCCCACAGCTGTAAATTAGTTGTGAAGTCCAGTTGGCTGCCCTGACCAGATACCAAAACAAAGACTGGTATTTACATTTAAGACTGGAGAGGAGGAGACAGAAGACGGGACGGGATTAAAAATTGACTGCTAACAGCCCTGAAGGGCCATGGTTGAGATTACACAGGCCTCTCTAAAGATAAGGGCCTGCTGGGATAGTATTTAACTTATAGGACTTTCCTCCAGCCTACACGGACTTCCATACACAAGAGTGTAATATTTCCTCAAGATGGGATTAAAAGGAAAAAAAAGGAGTCTAACATCACTATTAGACTGACAGAACTGAGGATGGAACTACCATACTAAAATGTCTCCTAACTGCACAACCACTCACCCCTCACCCTGGGATGCTCCCCCAGACAGTCAAACCCCCCCCCTTCTGATTGCCTCTCTTCTTCCCTTTGTTCCAAACAAAGAAAACTATTTTCAAAGAATCCTCTATGCTTTTAAAATACTACAACGCTATTACTTTATTACTTTTCTTATTGTTTGAATGTGCACTTTTGTATCTCGAACTATATTAGAAATTCGCTATTGTTTAGAATTAAATTCTGCAAGTTGTACGTGTGTTAAAATCAGGTAATTAATATCTCTAATAACCGTTAGAGATGTTTGGTTGCATTGTAATCCTCTGAGCATCAGAACACCAGATTTTTATTCATGGTAGTTATTTAATAACAAGGTACTTGTTAAAATCCTTACAATTAAAAATTTCAGGAAAGAAATATTGTTAATTGAAGTTTAACTGCTGGATACAAGATGTCTCCTACTTCACTGTAAAGTCCATTCTCAGAGTATGTGCGCTGGAGGCTTCAAGTTTCCACGGTAACACGTGTAAGTTGAATACGTGTAATGATGCTTTTTGTGATGATCTGGAGGATCCCAATGATGAGACGGCACAGAGAGAACTTTCTTCACTTCACGTTTAATAACGAGCCCGGATCATCTGATACATGCATTCAGAAGACAAAGAAATACCTGGTAGATGGCAGCTTATATAGGCTCATAACATCTGGATTACATAAAGTAGGAGGTATCTCACTAAGAATGTTTCCATTAACCTAGGACCTTTAACCTTTAGGGTCTCTACAGAAACATAGATTCATGACTTCACTCATCCACCTATGTGATATAATGCATACCGTATGTGCATACTTCAAGTGAGCAATGTAGTATACAAGGTTATAAAAGCATCCTAAGAATATGGGACCACGATTGGTTCCAAACTAGTTGTGATGTCACAAAACAAATTAGATACTCAGATTTTCAGTGAGCACAGAGAAACTTTCCACTTTCAGCGGATGAATGGGTACACAGCGTTATAGCATCAAACTCTGCAGAAGCTCAAACATCCAACTGAAGTAACATAAAGAAAGACATATTTTTGAGGGGAGGGGAACTTTAAGACAAATTAGCCCCACTTATGTCGTTTTTCCTTAATGTCACATGACCTATTCAGAACTGAATACATGTATTTACACACACAGAAATGCACACACACACACAGAAACACAGTTGTTATTAGTGGTCAGAAGGGCAGATGGGCAGCAGACGACAGATGTTGAAGCAGTAGATTGGCAGGAGCTGTTTGCACTCCTGTCCTCTTCTCCTCTCACTGGACATGTTTGATCAGCTGCCGGACATTATCCCGCTCTCCCTTTTCCACTCCACACTTCTTGGACTGCGCTCCTAATTCCACTCAATCTGCTGTGAGGTGTGAACCGCACTGTTTCCTGTGCCAGCACCGAATTATTACAACCTGCCTTCCAAAGATAACTCCCTGCCTCTGTTTCTCCCCTCGTCTATAATTCCCAACACGGCAATACTCCCACGTGCCTCGCAAACACTGAGCCGGAGATTCAAACTGTCACGGCTGCAAACTATTTTGATGTCAGTTTCATGTTTGGGCAGCTATGTGGAATATGGGAACAGAGTCTGTAGAAATGGCTGTTTTGTCAGGATGAAAATTCCTGGGAACTGACACTGTCAAGCAGATTAAGACCCGCAGTGAGGAAAAGATGCAGAGACTCTGACAGAAATAGGAACCTGGACCACTAGTTTTCCATTCATGTAATCAGCAACAGTTTGTTTAATGCTTAATTTAGTTTTTTTTCCTTTGATTAGATACATATTATGTCTCATATAACAAAAATACTTTAGTGTTTAAAATCTTGCTTCCTCTTGCAAGATGACCTCGTATAAACCAAATCATCAGTACAATCTTTGAGTCTCTGCTCCAGTTTTATTTGATGGATCAGGGCAGACACACGGCGCAGTTGGAGCTTTTGAAAAAATCAAATCACTTGTAGCGTTGCGGGAGAACGGGAGGCCGGCACTGCGAGCCCTGCTGTGAATGAAACTGAAGATTCACAGAGAGAACAACAGGGAGGACTGAAGCTAAGGATTAAAAAGAGGAATAAAACAGTGTTTGGGGTAATATTGTGAAAATGTTACTCTCCTCACACACCCCAGGGTTCCTCTGACATTTGAGCATCATAGAGCCATTTCAGGAAGGAATCTAATTAAAAGATATTTAGCTGTATCACTCTTAATTGCAAAATAAACCTTTCACCATCTGTTTATTGCACTTTATAGATATATTTAGAATTTTTTAATAACCCAATAAAACAGAAAGTCAGACCTCATGAGCAGTATGAGAGGGACATACTGAAAGGCAGTATTTAAGAGGACAGATTTTCAGACATACAGTATAAATAAATGTCCTCTCTTATATATTATATTGTGCTATACCATGCAAAGCCTTGAAGGAAAAAATAGACGATGAGGATGAGGAGTCTTATAATTAAATAATTTACTTTTTATTGCAAGACTTCAAAGACTCCTAATGCTTTAGTCTTTCCTGCTATATTAAAATGCAATAATCATTCTTCAGAAAATGAGAATTGGAATAGTCCACCATCAATATCTGAGATCCACCCACTGCTAAGCTATAACTCTAATTACATTATATTGTGTTAATGGTAGATTTGGGATCATTGAGCATGTTCAACAGCAAGAAACCCTGAAGCCATTTTGAAGAGTAATTAGCATCACTCTGTCAAACTGTAATAGAGCTGAACTCTAACTCAGATACACTGCATATACTCCTCTATGAATGGCCCTCATCAGTTATTATAACCAAGATGATACAACATCTTTGCTCCTACTTAAGGTTTTCAGCTGCTGATTTTTACTACGCTCAATATGTCTTGCCATATGGATTGCCAAGATTGAGAAATAAGAGAGGTGCATTATTTGGTACTGCACCCCAGCAGGCATATCATTCTATCTTCATAAAAAGGCTGATATAATTTTCATCATAAAGCAGTTCTTGCATTTACTTAATATTTCATGTTAAGTATATTTATTTATAGTTTGGGGCGGCTGTAGCTCAGGAGGTAGAGCAGGTCGTCCACGATTCAGAAGGTCGGTGGCTCGATCCCCGACTCCGCCTGTCCGCATGTCGAAGTGTCCCTGGGCAAGACACTGAACCCCGAATTGCTCCAGATGGTTGTGCCAGCACCCTGTGTGCTAGATTGCTGCCATCGGTGTGTGTGTGTGTGTGTGTGTGAATGGGTGAGTGAGCAGCAGGAAAATCATTGGATAAAAATACTATATAAATGCAACCATTTACCATTTATTTAACCATTTATTTAAGTGCAAGTTGTGAGTGGAGCAACTGGCTGTTTTTCAATCTTTTTTTTTCCATGCTGGAGGGTTTTTCCTGTTTTGTTTTTAAATCGTAGTTCTAACAAACTTGGGCATTTGGGATGCAAAGCTCCTTCTATTATGTTTAGATTTGTGTGTGTGTGTGTGTGTGTGTGTGTGTGTGTGTGTGTGAGAGAGAGAGAGACAGAGAGAGAGAGAGAGAGAGAGTACTGTCTGTGAGGCTCTTGGGATACTCCTTCACCTCCAAACAGTGCAGATTGGAAACACTTAACCTCAGGGCACAACATTAATGTCATACATCAATACAGGGATGGAGGTATCCAAAGATAGCCAAGTAAAGGAAGGCATAAATAGTGGCCTGATTCTGTCTGCAGTCAAGTGGTCTGATTGCATCATATCTGAGCGTTTCCATTACAGTCATGGTTCTCATGGTCCTCACATTGCCTGATAATGAACCTCTCTGTCACAACAGGGACTTCCTTTTAGAGCTGACCGAAAGTGAACGTTTCATTAAATTCTGCAATAAGCAATCATGAGGCCTGCTTGGATTTATTTCACTATAACTTCTGATGCGATTAGACCTGTACATTACACTGCTTGGACTTTTTGTAGCAATGTAGCAGCTTAATGATGACATGAACTAAAGCTGAATTAGGAGAGCAAGTGGAGCAAACAAGCGTTTTTATTTTTAGTCTCATAGATGAGCGTGCTTTAATTAAATGTGACTTTAAGTGAGAAAATAAATGAAATATAGCTGGACATGTTCACACCTGCTCTCTGGTGGTTGTAGAAAGGCATTGTGGGAGATGTAGGACATATTAGAATTGAAGAAGACATACAGTAGATAAAAAACAATAGTAAAGCTGCTGTAATCACATTAACAATCTATCAATATATAATGTGAAAGGGGTCGCTTGTAGAGAATTATCACCCAATTACCCTCAGCGCTACTGAGCCTTTTAGTGTCTCTTTACAGGTACTCATTGTTCTGCTTTTACAGCCCAAAAGTTTACTATTTGGATTCACTCACCGTTCTCATCAGTGTTTTCCAGCTGAAAAGCTCTGATAAACCTACTGTGTGCTGCTTTAAATGAAAATTTAAACACTAGCTGACAAAGTAACCGACTAGCTTGTGAACATAATGTAGCACTCAGCAGCTAAAGAGCCGGATATTTCACTCAGGACTCCGCTCAAAAAGCGTCAACTTCTCTCTAGAATTACTAATAATTTTCTTTTCACCACGTCATTATGGTGTCAATCGCTAAAGTCGAGCCCTCTAATAAGTGTGCTGGTGGTCATTTTGGAAATTATTGCTGTTGAGCAAGATGAAAAGTAACACCCTGTTTTCCTTATTTGGAGGGTCCTGGTTCCAAACAGAAAAGTTGGCACCAACAATAAGCAGCAATTCTGGGCAAACCAAATAGGTGATGTCACACCTCGCTACATCCATCTTTATATACAGTTGAAACAGTAATAATATACAGTTACTTACTAGACAGTAGCATGATGTTTGCCAGTGCTGCGTCATGGTAAATGGACTGTTGGGTTCATTGTTAAGTTCATTACAAGGAAAAAAATGATATATTCTTGAAATGAGGGGACATGATGTCTGTTCACAAACGTTCTTGACAAAAACTGAGGCTTGCTTTTGTGCTGCATGTTCCGTATAAATACCGTATTCGCTGATGTATGGTGGTCTAATGGTATGGTGTGAGTAACTAATGAGAAACTGTCAGTGGAGGTACAGTGTGTTTTGCTCGTTCATTGCCAAGGCGTCTAACCATTGCCTGTCGACGATTGATGAACTGCTCTTAGAAGTCATCACAACAACTCCTCTGAAAGTCCACTGGCGTTGTGAGAGCTATGCCAAGTAGCCTAAATAAATGGATGTGTGGTTAGAATGAATGTTGCAATAAACAAGGTTCTTATGTAAGACGAGACTTGATGTCCCTTTTACTCTCAGGGCAAAAACCACTACATCCCTTCCACAGACACTGCTCAGCGGTTTTTCCATCAGACACATTCGCTTTCTGCCACTTTCAGTCTGGCTGCAGGCACTCTGGCTTTGCTTCGCTCCTGGATCCTGCTTGTTTTGCTTCTGTAGCTTGGACACATACAGAGATGAAGATAAGTGATGAGGCAGACATTACTTTCGCTTGGATGCAGGTCATTATCAAGAGATGTAGTACTCTGGATGTGCGGCAAGAGATGTGTTACTGGGGGTTCACAGCTGTTTTAGCTTCACCCATTATGCTGACTTTCTCACTTACAAGTGTGGTTACATCCTGGCTGCACTGGCAACACAGCTTTCTGCCAGGTGCCCTTGAAACATTATTCTGGGATCCATTATACTACTTATAGTGATATAAGAGCAGCATCAGTTCGTTTATTAGCTATAGTAGTTGCCTCCAAGTTATTTAGAATATTCAATTTTTACCCACGCTAGTGACATAGCTAGGGATGGCATTGTCAATCTGCTGGCTGGTCAGTCAGTCCAGACTGAAATATCTCAACAACTATTGGATGGATTGCTATGTTATTTAGGACAGACATTCATGTCCCCTTCATTTAGTGATAACTTTTCATCTAGTGTCACCATCATAAACATAAAAATGTCGCCCTGAAACTTTGGTTAATACCGATTACCTGCAAAAACTAATGAATTCCCATCAACCATAGCTCTACTTTTTGTGTTTTGTGCTAATCAGCAAATGTTAGCATGCTAACATGCTAACCTAAGATGGTGAACAAGGTGAGCAATATACCTGCAAAACATCAGGACATGATTGCGTTGTCGCTGTGAGCTTGTTAGCATGCCGTTAAATATTGTTAGCATTTAGCTCAAAGCACTGCTGTGCCTACAGTATGTAGAGCCTTACCAAGCTGCTATCATGAGCGTAGAGTCTTGACAGAAAGATATACACTGGTAATGTAAAAAACAAAAGCCCTACAAACAATATAACTGTTGCCAGTTTATCTAGAATTGACCATACCAGTAGCAAATTGTCCCTGTGTTTTGCTCCTAAGATGTTATCACCATTATCTATTACACAGCTACAAAAAACAAAACCATTAGACTGACTCAAGTCTGGCCTCGTTCAGTCCATCAGTCCCCCTATGACAACGTGGTTTTGAAAATGCTAAGCTGTGTAGATGCGCATTCACTTGTTTATTTTTTCAGTCTGGGTATATACACAGACATTCTATTACCACAGTAATGACATACATCACTGTTGAGGAGCAGTCCTCAGCACGAGTGATAATGCTGTGGGATAACAACAGACAGAGCAGGTAGGGTTGATAGAGAGTGAAGTGCTCCTGTATCCAGATGAAACTGCAGGTGGGATCGGGGATGAAACCATAGATGTCTCAGATGAGTAGACTAGTCTTTTTTTTATTCCTCAGATTATAGAGGCTTGCAAGTGGACAGCAGATGCCAACCACAGAGAGGCTGTTCACTAAGAGGAGTCTGTGGTCAGAGGATGTGACTCTGTGGTCCGGGGGCGATAGTTTGTTCTGTAATCAGGGGTCTTATACTAGATGGATTACACAGAGAGTGGAATGAACAGCTTAGATATGAATTGTTTTTTTGCTTTTTTTTTATTTTCATAGAAAAAGCCCTCTTGGTTCCCCTCTTTGGATAAAACATTTGAACCTGTCTGTGTATCATGGAGAATGAAAATTTGATGACTATGAGACAGTGAAGGTGTTTCAATCAACTTAATGAGGAGCTGAGTGTCTTGTGGTCTTCTCTTTTGAGTACAAACCTGACATTATTTACAGATTGTTGTGATTTACTCTTACAGAAACTTAACTTTCTTCTCTTTACATAAACAGTTTACTCTGTGAATTCTGTGTCACTCTTTCCTTTGGTCCTCCCCATCCTGTTCTTGAATTACCTCATCTGTGGCCGCCACTCAGAAGAACTGAGCAAATCCTGTTTGACCAGATACTAATGAAACGTCTGATTGAAACGCAACACCTGCTAACGACCACCCTGTAGAGCATCTCAGAGAGGCTATCATTGTCTGTGACACTCCACTGCTCCAGTGGAGCCACTGGCACCAGGGATTTAGCACGCTCATGGGCCCTGGCACATGCGGCGAGGATTAATGAACAGGCATGATTTCAAAGCAGGCAGATTTCTGTCTTTTACTTGAAACCATCTGCTTTGTAGATGTGCACACAGTCCAAGGTAATCATGAACTTTTTTAGTTTGTTTGTTTACATCTCCTACCGGGGGGGGGTCCAGTCTTACATCGTGCATCAGTATTCACTCACTGAGTAAATGAATGTGCAGAGAGCTGGGGAGACAGCTTTAATCTCCTGGCAGCTTCTTGTTCACTGGACCTTCACTGTGAGGCTGCAGCAGGCAGCAGAAGAGCGTAATGTCTCTCACTCAATGCTCAACAGTCTCACTAAGTACTGCGGTGCCAGACGGAAATGGCACATCGTGTGTTCCTTGCTAACTCTTTTGTGTGACCATCAAGAAGGTCATGAAACCTTAGGCAGGAAGTTGCAGTGGTAAAGTCGGTCCTTCAGGCAAAGGGAGAAGGGAAGGTGTGACACTGTAATAAAAAGGTCATAGTCTGGTCAGAGAGTCCCATTAAGAAGGTCACACAGATGTCATGATGTCTGCTTCTAGTCACGAGGCTTATTGATTTCAGTTGGCAAGAAAATCTGTTCCATTCAAGTCAGGGCATTGTTGCTCAATTCCACATCCAGTACAGAGCTTTTAATGATGTAATCCAGATAATAAAGAAGCGAGCTGTTTAGTTCTAATGAGTTATGATACAGCTGAAATTCAATACCCAACAAAGATGATGTCACTTTATCGCGGGTTTAAGCAGGGAGTGTTGCCAGCAATTTACAGGCTCACTGAGACAGAGTGTCCCAAACTGCTGCTGTTACTATTTTAAAAAGAGTATACAGTGGTTGCGATCTCAAACAGACAGGACTCTGTCTTCGATTTGGCAACTTCATTCTCCCCGGCACTGCATCTTTTTTTTTTTAATGTTTGGTTTTTCAGACAGCAGCCAGAACTTGTGCACCACCAAACATACAAAACACAGACTAAACTCAAGCGGTGCACCGCAGCTGCGCATAGGCTGATAACGTACTATGCCGCTCAAAACAACAGGACATTACTTTGTCTGTATAAGCAGAAATAACAGAATTGACAAAAAAAATTAAATAACGTGCAATAAAGAAGAAAAAGAATCTTGTTACTGCTTTGCATATTATGCTTCCATGAGTTCCACAAGGTTCAAACACTTTACTGTCAGAGTCAGTGCAAGGCCTGTGCTGACTTTGAACTTTGGCATGACACAGTCCAAAATGTCTGGAATGAAGCACCGACAGCCAAAGGAATTGACAGAGGTCAGAAAAGCGTCGGAAGTGAAACAAGAGGAAGAGGAAGGAGAGAGATAGAGAAGAGGAAGAGAAAGAAAGATATTGTACACAGCTTTGACAGGATGCTCATGGATAGACTGATATATATATCTGTGAATAAACCAAACATTTTAAAAGATGGTGATTTCTTCCCATTTTCCATTTCCTGACATTTCTCTCATTTCAATTACATTTGTGATTTCTGTTCTTTTTGACAAGCTTTTATGCTCACAGTTGTTAAGAAAGTGTTTAAAGATTTCTCTGAGAAACCACATAATGGTCCAAACTGAAATAGAGGAATTAATTGATGTCTTTCAGGAACTTTCAGCTCTGAGAAAGAAAATGTCTTTCTCTGATGGTCTATTTCATTTTGAAAAGGATGAGTGTTTTTATGCAGATAGTTTATCACTGAGTGACTCTGGGTCAAAAGATTAGAACCACATAACTGTCATATTCTGTATGTGCACACGTGTAGGATAATGTGACAGAGCTGGGGTAACGTATTCTGGTCTCTCTCTCTCTCTCTCTCAGTTTAACAGGTCATAAACAGTCAATGTGATCTTTTTCTCTTTACACCTGACAGTAAAGCATAAAATATAACCTTTGGGAGCCTTTGGGAACTAGAGGAAAAATGTGTCCTCCTGTAAACCACAATAAACATTTTCACTCCAACACCTCCCTCTGTCCGTACTCGGACTTATCTGGCTTCATCCGCCTCATGGGTATAATGTATGCCTCCAGCTACAATGGAGCTTAGCTGGAGATATATAGATGACTGATTTTTTTCCAGGACATTAATTCATTCAGAGAGACCTAATAGGCAGAGAAAATAAAGCACGGTGCCATGATTTATGTCAAGGTGCAAACACACACTTTTGCTCAGTGTCATTGTGTTTGAAAGCTGCTAGTTAAGGTCAGGACAAATGCAGTAACCTAAGGGAGTTACTGTCAGAAAAGCTGACATTAAGAGCTCGAGGGAACACAGACTCTGAAAGGCCTCAACAGTCTTGGAGGTACAGTAGTTTCACTGGCACTGCCTGAGCTCAGGCGGCCTGATACTCTCTAGGAAACTCTGCTTAGCTGCTCTGCTGATTGTGGCTACTGTCATTCCCCAGAGAAACAATGAAAAACAGCAACATGAGTTTGGCTTCCCAAACTTTTTGGGAGGTTTGCCATACGCCATAATTGCTAATGTCCTTGCAGCAAGGATTTGTAATTCAGGCTAAAGCACGTAATAGTAACTACCCAAAAATCTGTCTTATTGAAAGGTGGTGAAAGCCTGGACCATATTTGTTTTTCTTAACCAATGTTTCATGGAGCATTTTGGCCTTAGAAATGAACAAAATACACTCATGCATTCTGTGGATTAAATAAGTGATTTTCAGTTCAAATCTCACATAAGTTTATTCCTTGTTTGGAAAATCTGAAAGTATGTTTTTCAACCTCATATATATTATTCTGTTATATTTGGAACTGTTGGATAAATATGATGAAGTTTAAGGTGAAGATTAAATCACAAAGAAAAAAAAAACATTTAGATTCTCCTTTTCCAATCCTGATGGAAAGTTTCTTCATGACCTGACCTTGCAGTCTCCACTGAGGCGCAGTACACGGACAAATCTGTCTCCTTGCTGCTTGAGTTGCTGCTTTGACTCGGACATTCACAGCAGATGTGAAGTGGTTTACTGAAAAAGAAACAAGGACAAGTTCATTTGGGGCAGAGTGTGCAGAGTCAGAGTGTACCACAGTCAGTGGTGCCCTCACAGTATCAGGGCGTGTTATTGTCACTTTGTGGACACACTTTTTGTCAGCAAGCGATATCAACAGCAAGTCTTACACTTTGTCTTTTCATTGGCCGAATATAGTATTTTGGGGTGTTTGTTGAATATCAATGTTTCAGTTCTGCAGTGCAGATTTTTCTATTTGAGAGGAATGTTTTACAAGACGCTCCACAGGGTGATTCAGATCCAATCCCTGCTGCAGCTCTGTCAAGCTTTGGGCCACCCTTACTAAAACATACGCACATTACGCACAATTAAAATATCACATTAACAAGCAGCGCTTCTCTTCTCTGTGACAATAAACAGTAAGCGAGTCTGACATTACACTGAGTACTGCATCATTATCTACATTACCATCTGTTTGGTCAGTGTCTAATTATTTTCCTCACCATCTCATGACTGCCGTTATTAATTTATCTTGACCATCGGAGTGAACGAATAAGCGAGTGGCTAAAAAAAACACCAATTACTCTTGTCAACTGCTGTTAAATGTACTTCAGTGGGTATGACAGTCACAAGCTGTTATGCAAAATTATGAGGTCATTTATTAGTTTTGACTTTACAAAGTGCTCAAACTGTGCACGGACTTTCAATACATAATAGAGGTAAATTAGTGTCTTTTAAATAATAGCAGGATGAAAGCAATTGAAAGAGCCGTTTATAGCATGTGTAAAATTGCCTTTCTGTCATTGTCAGGGCTTTATTTAAGGCTATTTCTATAGCAGTTACATCCTCATTTGAGTAAATTATGAGTCCGGCTGTCTTTTTTATCCTAATCTCCTCTGGAAATGATAAGCAAGCAGAGAGCTAGAAAAAAAAAAGCTCACTATTAAGCTGAAATGATGGCCTAAATCAAGAACAAAAGTTTTGACAGTGGGACTAGTTTCAGGTGACTGATTCCAACTTTGCACACTTAAGAGAAATTTTGACCTAGCGTTGCTTCTGTGGGACATCTGCAAAGACCATTTATTCCCTTGGGTCGTTTGAGCCACACTGCTGAGCACAGAATATTAACGTGCACTGAAAGCTCTTCTTTTAATCCTCTTCTGAGAGAAGCTTTTGGTTATCAGACTCCCATCCAGGCCAGTGAATTTACCCAGAGCCATGTCAGTCCCTCTATCTGCCTCAGTACTTCCGTTACCACCCTGCTGTCTGAGAATATTGGATTTATTAACTTATTCTGTATTTGATGGCTGTAATCTGATTGTACGTACATGTAGTTGATTTAATTTGGCATGCTTGTGACCAGACCGTGCATGGGTGTTGACAGACTATTAGGCTGTGGTGAGGGAGGGGGGGGGGGTCTCTCAGATGTGTGTGTGTCAGATGGAGAGTAAGCTGAGAGGGGTCTGTATTACACGGGGATGCAGTAGCTTTGGTAGATTGGGTTGCTTTGACCCAGAGTATGTGTACCCAGGGGACTCTGCTCTGCTTGGGGAGAGACGATAACACAACCTCTCAAACACAGCTAATGAGCTCTAACAACCTGACTGATGACGCTCATGCATGAACCAGACCAATGAATCTGGTCGCTCCCCCTCTGCTCGCACCTCGCCTGAAACTGAATAATGACGCTAATGTAGCTGCATTCCACCTTTTTTTTTTTTGTCTGTGTATGCGTGTCAGTCATAGGCCAAAGCAAAAATGATGTGACAAACATTTGTACTGAGTTGTTGTTGTTGTTGTTGTTGCTCAGGGGAGAATATTTGAATTCACCCACATCTGCTCGCTGGGTTGCCAGGTTTCAAATTTTATTTAAAAGAGACACTTTTAACTTACAACTTCACGCACGCCAAAGCCTGTTCATTTTAGGTTAGTTAGCTTACACAGTATGAGTTTGTTTTTCAATTTCAAGTCAAGTGTTGTAATTTCTGAATGGCTTAAAGCCTAAAATGTTAGAATAGAATAAAACTTTATTATGCCACTACGGCAGGAAATTAGTCTCTGTCTCACCATTTAAAAACAATTTGCCACAGTCATGTTGAACAGCAGGATGCTCTCTGAAACTCTTTCCAAAACATTTTGACTGATTCCAAAACTTCTTAATTTCCTGATAAGAAATAATCTCTGACTAGCTCTCTAATATAGTGTATCAACACTGCCTGTGAGATTCAGTTTGTTTGAACTAAAAAAAACATACATTATTGCTCTTAAGGTGCCTAAGAAGAGGGTTGAAGACTGAATGCAAACTTGCTTTTTCAGCTAAATTTTGTCAAAACCTAAAGTAGGAAAAGTACTGTAACGTATGTCCAGATGCACTGGCTAACTTTGGAAATGATGAACTGTTTAATGCAAAGAGTCCAGTTTTGATTATTGCCTATATTTGTTAACAAGAGCAGCTCCTGAGTCTGGCTGTGTCCATGCTCGCTCAGTGTGTGTGGTGTGGCATGATAAACGGGAGCTGCCTGGTTGAGGGGATTTATAAGACAATAAAAGAAGCTGGTAACTGATGACTCCATAGAGTTTACAGTGATCGATAGCTAAACCAAGTTAGCAAAGAGCCGTTTAGATAAGCGCCCAACGTGATTGTTTCCAAACTGCAAAAATAAAGAAACCGTCCTTTATTTTCTGTGTCATTCTTCACTTCTTAGTCTCTTGGACAAGCAGTGGCACAGAAAAGAGAGGAAAGACACAGAGACCAAGAAAGAAAAATAACAAGAAGGGAGGTGTAGTACACGAGACAATGCCAGCATCAATATCCTCCACCCTGAGAGCAATCTTCATTTCCATGTTAACAGTGTGATATCTGCTATTTGATTGCTTTTGAGCCCTGGGCAATGTAGAGCTGAGGCTTGTTTTGAAAAGCTTGCCTCCCACATTTCAGCATTTCCAGTGAACGCGCCGCTCCGAACCAATATGACACAATCCCTCCTGCAGATGAAATTAAGAACTTACTTTTTACCCATTTAGACATCAATAAGTTTATGACAGCACTGATATTACCATTCATGAATATCGCTTTATATAATATGTGTCAATTATGCATTAATGGAAGTATTTTTAAAAACAACCCTGAATTAATCCCTTGTGGTGCAATAACTGCATATGGCCCGAAGCACATGTCACAGTTCACTCACAGTATTAACTAATTTAGTAATATTTGCGTGCACTGCATTCAGACGTAGAATATAAGTAGCTTGGTGAGATGTGTTAAATATTCATTCACAAATGCACAACCTCTGTGCCTCTGCAGCTGTGCCACGCTGAGGATCCTGGTGCCCTGATGATCGCAGGAAAAGCCACGCAGCCGCCTGGAAAGCGTGTCCGAAGGCTGAAGGTGGAGAATAACTCAGCGGATTTATAGCCCAAACACGCACAATCTGTTTGTCCACATCAGGACACAAGCTCAGTTCAAAGGCCTCAGGGAGAAAACATAAACTCTACATCCATTGACCTCCCTCTCCAATATATTTACTCCTTGTGCATAATTGAGTGCAGACCAGATGCTGTTTCCACCACTTCCCATCTTCTTATACCCAAAGGACATTAAATCGTTCCATGCAGAAATAAGCCCTGCAGTCTGCTCAATCAAATCATGTCCTAGTTACTTATTACTTTTCTTAAAGGGCAGCAACCCTGCTAAACAACATCCTGTACATAATTAGTTGTTCAGACAGACAAGGACATTTCAGCATTTTCCAGTAAATATACCTGCTCTGTTTCGTTAGTTTGTTTTTAGTCCGGGTGAATAATAGATCAGAAATCCGGTAATTTTCACTGTCATTCTCTTTACTTCACACAGGACTCTTACGTTGGTATCGGTGTGGATAAAAAAATTCAACCACATCACATTCATCAGAACTCAAACATCTGCTTTTCTTACATTAATCACACACTGCAGAGGAAGCAGTCAGGACTCCTTATCAGGCTTTTGGAAGTGAGAGTCTTGAACATCTTGGTTCCGCTGCCTCAGCGGGGTCTTGACACATGTCTAAGAGTCCTTCTCTGCCACACACATGAAAGCATGAAAACAACTTACTGATACAGTCTTTGAGACTTTTTTACTTTTTATGTGAACTGTGTGAAATTGTGTTTGTGACGCCCAGAAAAAATGTATCATTTTTCAATTGACAGCTCTTTATTTTGTTATCATCATGTATGGGAAAACATTTTTTTGGGTCAGTGCGTGTCATCTGATCTGCAGTTCCAACTATGACAACTATGTCAAAATTTCCTTACAGTGCAGCTCTGCCCCTGGGGGTTTGGCCAGAACAGTTAGTTCCTGTGCTGGCTGTTAAGAGATCAGTACATGATAATATGACTTCATGTTGCTATATATCATCAGTGTATTCAGTTGCAGTGCAATAATCCTGTAACAATATTAAACCCACTGTACCTACAAATTATATGCATTTATATTAATAGAAAATACAAAATATGCAATAATATGTATACATATCATCTATTACTGTTAAATATAGATTTTAGGCTGCATATACTGTACATAACCACCTACTGTATGTATATAAAGTAACTTATCACTTGCTTGGCCAATAAAGCTGATTCTGGTATGGCAAAAGAAACTGCTTCCTAATCTTAGGGAGCTGGGCTACTTTCATTTGTTTTATTGTTTTCTTAAAAATAGAGTTCCTGCTAAGTTAAACTGGGCACGGTTAGTAAGTCAGTGTGGGCTGATCCAGTTGCTCTTGGCCACAATAAGGAACAGTGTGTGCTATCAAACAGTGCCTGACCCTGGGGTAAAATCAATACTCGCCTCTCTTATAAGCCAACCTGGCATTCAGCCAGCTGGCCTGGCCAGCTAACATCACCAACAAGCCAAGAAAAGGTGATCTGCACCTGCTTTCTCTTTTTTATTTTAACATTATCAATACAAAAAGAGACCATTTTTCACATACATTGTTATTTATTCTTTTCACCATTTGGACAAAGTTTGCTAAGCGGACACAATATGTTATGAACTGTATACACCTGAACACAGTCAGTTTTCTACTGATTGGTTCCTCACACCAAATATACTGTACAAAACCAACTTTAAGAGAGAAAAAAAAATGGAACATACTGATTTGGGTCTTTTAAAGAATACATTCAAACAGAACCACTTTGGTCCAAAATGGGGAGTGACCCAAGCTGCTGGCTTCAAAAACATACATGGTTATGGTCACAGCTTAAAATACATGTATTAGTCTCAAATAAAATTAGCAATATACTTTGACCATACTTATATAATCTACTGAATCCTATTTTACTCAAGGTGCACAACATTCCTTTGTTACCGTGTCAGTATCCAAACGTTTCTCCTGCTCTGCAAAACAAGACAAACATTGCAAATTCACCTCTGAGCAGCAGCAGCAGCAGCAGCAGTGCCAGTGTGTGAATCATGCTCCAAGCTCAATTCTGAGAATTGGATATCTACCTGCTCTGTAACAATCCTCAGCAGATGTTGATGAAAAATTGCCTCAGCCTGTTCAACACCTGGCTGAAGTGTAAATGCACAGAGCTATTTATCTGAATGACAAACACGCCGCTGATGTGCTCTAACCTCGCTCTGAGCGACAAAATGACATTGAGGAATCATACTGAGAACAGCTTCCGTTATAAAACACAGAGCTGTGTCCTTTTCATGCCTTTATATGGGCATGACTTCTGAGAACGTCCTGTGGTGTGAGACTGTATATGCTAGAAAAGGGATGACCTCTGACCTCTGCGCTCTGTGTGAAGCCACTTCCACTGGTTTATATCAACCCATCGCTCCTCTGGCTGCAGCCAGTGATTCATCCTACTGTAACACATCTGGAATACTGAAACTGCACACATTCATACCGACCTAAAAATATGCTTGTGCACGCACACGCACACATACAGACATCCATTCCATGAAATATATTGACAGCAATCAAATAAATCACCTGTATAAACACATATTTACACACACAGTATTTACGAATTATAAATTAACATTGTGCAAATAGTCATACATACAAAGTCAAGTTGAGTTAGTTCTGGCTTGGAAACTCAAAGATTAATTAACGCTCTGCAGGAGGCAATGTATTCAGAAGCAAATGTACCACTGCATATTTAGGTTTCTTTGTCACTACAATGCTTACTAGAGAGGTTTTGTTCTATTTTTAGGGTGCAGAGTTTTGTTCTATGTGTCCACAGGCCCTGCGGACAGAATCAGGCTGAATATTAAATACTGGAGAGTAACTGGGCGGATGCAGTCATTAGCACAGTCTGTCTGCACTGATGTAACGGCACTGTACGGCACGCATCACCGCCGAATGATTCACACAACGTACGACTTAAGCTCACTAAATCTGTGCAATCTGCATGCATGACAGCCTATATTTAAACATAGCAAAAACACCCTTGTGCCAGAGGTGACATGTTATTTTGAGTCACAGTGTTGGATTCATACTTTATGCATGTGCAGATCAAGTCTACAGTATATTTTCATCCTTGACTTGAGTGCACGGTTTCCCCTATCAGCTTTCATCTCAGGGGTAGAGCGGGCTGTGTAGAAGTTCATATAGTACGCCGAAGACGTGTGAGTCACACAAGTTTCTGATGGCAAGGGAAACAGAAAACATACTGTATTTAATGGCACAGAATTGCAACTATTCCCCTTGAAAACACACCTGGCACATTTACACAGTTACAGCTGTCGTACTGTACTCAGCAATATTCAAGGTTGAGACCTATATAAAAATATTTACTTTTATCGGAAAAAAACACCAAAGTAGGTCAAGCGATGATCATTTTAGCTTATTTATAATTCATCCAATATCATCTCTTGACCTCTTTTAATGTCTATAGGTAAGCCAGGAATAACCTGGTGAGAGCAGCTGCCAATTTCCCATGAGCCCTGGATGGGGCCACTTTAACAACACTGTTGTCACTTTACTGTATGAGGTACAGTCAACAGAATGCTTTTTCTGTACATGTTTCATCAAAATCAATATAGACAAGAAAAACCTTACAGATATCAGAGCAAAGCAAAAAAAAAAAAAAAAGCATTCCCCCCGTGTTCCCTACCATCTTGTTTTGTGTCTCTTGTTTGGTCTTTTTTATGTATACAGTCCAATGTCCAGTTTGTCTTTAACCTCCAGTACCACAAAACACACATTTGATACACAACACAAATTAAAGCAGAGGCTCAAGCAAGGACCCTGTGTCTTTTTTTTGTTGTTGTTGTTTTGTTTTGTTTCTGTTGTTGCTATTTGAGGTTTCAGGGTTTTTTTTTTTTCTGGTTGTCCTATTATTTTACATGGCTTATCTGCCTCGAGATGCTGTTGTTACATTGTTCAACACGCAGCAGTTTCTTTCACTGTCTGGCAAACATCTACAGAAATCCATTCATGAGGCTTGCAGCGCATTACACATTTCAGCGTGGATGTCTGCCGTATTGTTCTCCGTTCTCAGGCTGTGGAGAGGGCTGAGTGCCGCTCGGTCTCCCAGTGACACTGATCTCTGGGCGAAGACCACTGTGACAGATGACTCTATCAGCCCAGCTCTTCACAGCCACCCAGTGCAGGATGTCAGAGCCAGATGAGAGCTGAAGGCCCTCCATCTTTCTTCACAGAGTTCTTGCTCTTAGCGCCTTTCAGAGGTGGCTCTCCACATTCTCTCTCTGAGCCTCGTAACACCGCACCTTGTCCGAAAGGCTGATGTCCTCCACTAGGGTGCAGTTACTGTTGGTTCCCTCGTGCAGCGGGGACGCACACTGGCCTGCCCTCTTACTGTGGACCACACCATTGTGGCAGCCAGCCACAAGCATGTGCCTCTCCTCGGGGCTGCAGATCGGGGCAGAGGTTTTGGCGATGTCTGGGAGGTGAGGCGGCCGAGAGACGTGGTTCAACAGGCTGCCGGTCTTTGAGTTGGGGGTATTGCTGTAGGTGTGGCGGTATTCCTCCTCGATGTTCCTCCCTAGCTTCCAGCGCTTCCACTTCTTAAGGACCTCGGACTGCACCTGTTGAGAGGTCAGAGATGAAAGTGGATGTTATTGATGCCATGACTCGAGAAAAGTCCGGGGCTGACAGAAGACGTATCGTGCAAATGAGGAGACTCACTTCTTTGTTGACAAAGCAGTACAAGATGGCCACCAGGAGACCCTGTAGAGACAATCAGTTCTGGGTCACTGAAGGGCAGCTGCAATATTCACTCACAGTATGGCTCTTTATATACCAGGTTTTGAAATTGCAATGTCTGAAGCAATAAAAACAGCCTAGCACAGTGCATGAATCAATGAATGGGGCAGTTTCAAGTTCGTTGCTTTATAACCAAGCCACTGAGAGCAATCACACACACATTTAAGACTATCATTGACTACATTTACATGCACAAAATATGCAGTTTTTCGCCCTTACTCCGAAAAAGGCAATATTCCTACTAAGCTGTTTACATGGCTAATGAAAATTAATATTCCACGTTTACATGCAGAGGGTTTTCAGGGTTGCTCCAGTGGGAAGGGGAATCACAAGATCTCCGCAGGCAGTGAAGTAAACCAACGAGGTGAAAATTATTAGTGAGCTGCTGCCTGATATTTAGCATTTATATTGATATGATTGATATTATAAATTTACAGTTGCAGGCACATCCAGTACCTAGGTTGTCTCATGATGTTTACTACACTGCTGAGTGTTTTTGGTGCATCACACCGAGTTGTCACTGTCAGTCCATGGCTGCATTTCAGGATAATAACCAAACCCTTCTGTCCTCGTCGTGGAGAAGGCGCTCTCTGTTTTTCCAGCCCGCCCTGAACAGCTCTCCACTCTCCTCTTATTCCTCTCCTCTGTCTGCCTTCCTGCTCCAGCATACTAATTCGGAATATCCAAATGGAATATGGTGCTTACATGACCTGTATCAAATTCAGAATATTGTCATAGTTGGAATAATAGTGGAATATTAGTTTGCATGTAAACGTAGTCAATGAAAGTCTCACGGCTGTCCATCTTTGACTTTGGGATTCTCCTCTCTCTCTGTCGCGCTCATCATCACGACAATTCCCCTGGTGGTCGGCTGTAATCTTGACACATTGTCATCTGTGTCCTCATAGCTGAAAGGTCACTGTCATTATGTCACAATGTGACACATCCAGTTAGCAGCATAGACAGCACATTATGTTAATGTAATCCCTCCTGACACATAAGTAAATATAGCACTTGTGAGCAGCGTGCTTAACAAGCTCATCGGGAACAACACTTTGACTCTCATTGGTTTCCTGTTAATTTACTATAGCATGGATTTTTAAATTTGGATTTGGTTAGAAGATCATTGTAATTCTCAGCTGCAGTTGTGTGTCTACCACCTGTTTGATCTTATTTAAGCATCTTATTTAACACTTTACGTCCTGTGTTTCTCACATCTCTTCCTCCAAACACATTAAATGCTTTCATTTTCACTTTTTTGGCTCAGTACAGGTACAACAGGGAGAATTATGGAACCATAAATTGCCTCATCAATGTCTCAACTCTCAACCTCTATGGTTTTACCAGTGAATTCTCCCTCAAACCACTGAACCCCTGATTCACCACCCTGCTAGCAATGACCCAGGACATTCTCCCTAAGCTGGTTGATGTTGCTGAGTAATTTCATGAATGGCATGGTCGTAGTTTGTGGAAATAATTACAGATGCTTTGGTTCAAGGCTGAAAGTTCTTACCTGGAAGGAGGAGAAGAAAAGGTCGATGAAAAGCTTGGTGAGACGCAAACCGATGGTGGTCTTGGTGGACTCATCTGTCACAAAAATAAAGACCACCTGATGGATACCCAGCAGAGGAATCAGGGTTAAAGTCGACTTAGCCAACCTGAGATGGACAGGATGAGAGACGAGCGAGAGACAGAGAGGAAGCACAGCATACAGTGAGTTCAGAGAAAGAGAACACACAGTATACACATCAGACACATAATAAGCACTTTAACCTTTGAACTCACCTGAATTTGTAATCTGTGTATCTCATTTGGTGCGCTCGCAGTTTTGACACAAGAATTTTAATTATATGGATAAAGATAAGAAAGTTGATCTGTGAAGGACAGAGACAACAGTGTTAATGGTGATAGTTTTGATTGGATGACAAGCAGATGTTATCTTTAAGGGTCACTTCACCCAAAACATATTTTCTCACTTACTATGGTGATATATAGTCATGCAGATAGTTTCGGTTTTATGGGCGAAGGTTCTGAGATACCACCATGTTGAAACTTCTGCTTCCCCCCAAATACAATGAAGGTGTATGAATTTTAGTTTGTGCTGCTCAAAGCACTGAAAACGGCATTTGACCCTGTAGCAACCACAGACCTTGCAGTTGACTGTTTTCTGCTTGCTATACTTTCAACAAAAATCTCAGGGATGGATATCTCCAAAACTGTAAAACCGTAACTACCTGCATAGATTAAGACCACTAAGTAAAAGCATGCTTTTGTGATTGGATTGAACCAATCCTTTAACCTTATTACATACAGCAGAAGCACATTGTTATGAGGGAACACTTTCACAGCAACTGGCATTTCAAGAAACAGTGGGTGTTCCCCTGATGAAAATTACTTATGATGTGACCTTTTTAATTTACAACTAAGTTGTTACCAGTAATTTGCAGTTGCTTGGAAGAAAAAAACTGGAGCTCATTTTTACACACAATTATTGACCACGCATTTTTTACACTACAAGATTTCTCAAGCTCTGTATCCTCAAAATTAGGCACTCTGTGTGGAAGTATGTATTGTTGAATGTTTCTGCTCTGATGTAAAACATTTTGGGATCAGAATAAAGGAGGAAACACTTAAATGGGAACCAGCCCTGCTATCCCTGCAACAACTCAAGCACAGGAATTCCTGTGAGATACAGGCCACTTAGCAGAACGATTAATGCATGGAAAGTGCTGGGATGTCTGTGTAACTGGCCTGACATAAGAGCCATGACAAATCAGACTTATATAAAAGCTCAGAACTGACCTTTGCAGAGCACAACTACAATTAAAGGCCTGGTCACAGTATGGATAGGGGGTAGTTAAACTGTGTAGTTGGTCACAGTGCAAAAAAAAAAAAAACATATTTCTTTAATCAAAAAGACTAACATGTTTCCCAGATGTGAGGCAAAAAGCGCAGACAGCCTTTT
Organism: Scomberomorus guttatus; assembly: GCA_038419695.1. Lineage (NCBI taxonomy): Eukaryota > Metazoa > Chordata > Actinopteri > Scombriformes > Scombridae > Scomberomorus > Scomberomorus guttatus. Next base: position 11,792,801 of record CM076459.1, read on the forward strand.
ACACATCATGAATAAATGAGGTGTCTTTAATATTGTATGGTGTATGAATAGTAAAAGAATTGCTGAAAAAAAAGTAAATGCAAGTGTGGCGGGTACACATGTAGGATTTCAGGGTGAATACACTTTTTTGCCTACATTTTCTGTATAAAAATAGTAAACAATTTACATGGCAGTTGTAAATTGGAACGATGGATGAATGATCATCACTTTTTAACAAACCATTGCATGATGAGAGGCATAATGGTCGGCAAAAGCAGGTGACAGAAAAAGAGACATTACCACAACTGCCAGCAGTATTGGGGAACGTATGATCCACCAGTAATTCATGTTTATATTTTCCCCCCAGCACCTGTGAAAGAAAAGCATTGGAGGAAATATCAGTAAGAGACAACTAAAGAATACAAGAATGTTTCTTGTATTCTTTCGTGCTTTCAAACGAGGCTCACTCTGTCTAACAGTCAAAAGTAGAAAGCTTTCATTTCCTTGTCTGACAAAATGTGAGAGACTAGTGGTCACACGGTTCTAGAGGAGGTTTGACACACACAACACCAAAGTGGCTTTTTAAAGCTTTACATAACAACACAATGTGTCAGTGGTTTTGGAAAGTGCGGCCTTAAAATTCCATTTCACCCCACTTGCCGCTGAAGTGTGTATGTTTCACCCTAAGAGGTTGCATAATAAAGTTTGGGTGCTGAATGCTAACATTAAATATTAAGAACGTGCTAATGCAACTGCCAGCCCAAAAGTGTTATGACATGGTTCCCATATTGGGCTTTGTGCAGAAGATAAAACATGTCTGTGTGTGAAGTTAAAGTGCAGCCAACTCCTCATGTAGTCATTACGTATTAAATTGACCATGAGCTGCCGAGTATCAACATTCATATGTTTAGGAGAGAGACCATCTGCCAGCCTGTTTTGATATGTTGTGTTTGTATGTGATGTTTGGCAGGTTTCTGATACCAGCTGCAGAAGAGAGGAGAGAAAGAGGAAGGGGGAGAGCACTGTGGAAACTTACTCTTGATTTTCATACAGGTATTTAGATATCACCCAGGGCACGAGGAATATTAACGGGGTACCTGTGAAGAAATGACACACCTTTTGTTATAGCCTTTCACATTAATCTGCTCTGACTCAATTTCCCTTCATGTGGCAAATAATTAACTAATAATTAACTCCAGTTACAGACACACCTGCACAAAAACAAAAAAAACACGCTAACAGACACACAACGGGCCAGCTCACCCCAGCCAATGCACAGGTAGATTTTGAAGTAGTTCCTCTCTGTAAACACCGTGATGACCAGGAGGTTGTGGAGGTAGATGCCTTCCACCAGCAGCCAGTAGCTGTTGGCCATAATGCTGTACTGCATCATCACCATGGCGATGCGACAGCTAACCGTTGTCTGCGAGACAGGAGGAGTGAGGTTTCGGTCACAAAATAGCAAGCCGGCGGACGGTAAAACAGTATTTAGCTGCGAATGATGTGAACGGTGAGATCGGTGCTGCCGCAGATGGGAGCGCCTTCTGCCGCCAGAATTCACGCTTTGTGCCTACAGCAATCCTATTGTACAACAGTAGCAACTTCAACCCCAGCCTCAGCCAGCTGTGACCCCCAACACACACACAACCCGCTCTACACTTCCACCCAGACTCTGCCCCCTTTTATGGATAATTAGCTGCTGCAATTATCTTTGTGGCTACCATAATTATTTTCTCGACAATTTGTTCCACTATTTTTCCTTGACCTCTTTATTAATACAGTCGTACTGTTATACAAGTCGTAATTATGGCAGTACATATCCTGGTCTCTTGGCCAGATCTTCTGTATTGTTAGGTTTTTATGTTAACATCAGCATTGTTCTACAAGAGGCCAGAGTCTATTATTAAAGAAGCAAATTTACAGGGTTTTGAAGCTTTAATGGCTCTTTCTACTGTCAAATCCTTAATAACCACTGTAAAATGCTGCCCTTCATAGCTTATTATTTACCTGGAGATCACTACTGACCTCACTGTTGAAAAGCACCTCCACTGGAGGCATAGAAGCCCGGGGGAATCCCTGCTCCTGGTCTCTGCCGAGGTCCTGTGACATGATGTTGGCCTCCAACAGAGCGTCTTTGATGAGGATAGACAGCGCTCGCAGGATAAAGGAGGCAAACAGATTCATGTGGATGTTGTTCCTCATGCAGTGCAGTTTCCTGATGAATGAGAGGCAAAACTAGTGTCTCTCTTTCAGCTTAATCTATAAGACACATTAAACTGCATTTGCAATAGCTTTCTATTTAAATGTCATTATCTCCCCTCCCCGCTGTGTCTGATGAATGATTACTTCGCTTAATTTATTTGAAATGATTTCAGCAAACAGTCATTATTACCTGAAGAATATGAGGATGCCAAGTGCCAACACCAAAGCCACAAGTGATAAGGAATATCCCACTGTGTACATGATCCGAATGTGGCCATAGTACTGCTGCAAGTTAAAACACGTTATACACGTACAGGATGTTTTCTTGTTTGTTTGATTCTTTTAAGTATCTCTTTCCAAAAAAAGATATTTCTTACCAGGCTCGGATCATTGGAGTCACACTCGCTGGTGTTGTTCATGGTCACCCATTGGCCGTTTGCATCGCATTCCTGATACACCATGCCGTGCTGAACTGCAGCACACACACACACACACGCAGACACACACGCACACACACAGCCTTTGTGATTTATTGGAAAGTCCGGTCATCACAGACAGCTGTCTTTTGTCTGCAGCATATTTTGAGTTTACTCTGCATTTACTCTACATGACTAACCCACACTGGGCTCTTACCTTTATGGTGCCACGGCAGATACCACGGACATGCCACACTGACAGTGGTGTTGGGGAGTCCATCGGGCCAACAGACGTAATTGTCAAAAGTCCTGTTGCACACGAGACCTGTGAAACATGAAATATATATTAAAAAAAACATGAAATATAGGTGAGATTTTCCGGTACAATTACAATGCCCTTACACACCGTCCTCTTCTGTCTATGGACTGGAGTGGTTGAAGTCACAGACTACAGTAACATGTCTTTGAAGTGATGGCTGCTGGTGGCCATTATGGCATCTGTACACGTCATGTTCTTTCATCTTGGCTTCAGAGTAAAGTGACCCTCCACTCATTCCACATCTTTCATCTTCGCAAAGGCAGTTACTGCATGTATGCTCAGGTGTATAAAGTGGTGTGCCACCTCTCTGCTACACCTGCTAATTCTCTATTACACATATGGGGCGACAGGCAGGATATATGAGTGCTGCAAAGTGGTGTGATTTCGCGCGCAGCGTGGGAAGCAGCCTTTTTTGAAGGTTCTTCCGCTCCCATATGCCGCTCTATCCCACAAGCATAAAACATGCTAACAGGCCATAATGCAACTGAAGGGTAGCCGCGTAGTTAAGAGCTGTTTTACGCCCGGCGACGGAGCAAAACTGGAGCCGGGTTTCTCTCAGCGTGAGCAGAACGAGTGCGGTGCAGCAAATAGATAACTGGGAGCAGCTGCAAGCAGAGTGATTATACAATGGTTATCAGCGGGGAGCGGAAATTGCTGCTGCTCCATAGTCTGGTGACAGTACGACCTAACCATTACCTGCTCTACTGCATTAGATAGCTGCTTCTGTGCCTCAAGCTGAGGGTAAGTACTGATTTTTTTTATTTATAATGCAAATTATATAAAAAAATCTCTTACTTTCATGTTTATGTTTTTCAGGAATGTTGCACTCAGTGTTTTTCTGGATAAGACCATTACCTCAATGCCTTACAATTGTTATCATTATAGAGAATTTGGGTAGTTGAATTGAAAATGACTGTATGTTCAGCTCACCGGTGCTCGGTGGGTCTCGACTGTTGTTGCGGTTGCACTCTTCCATGTACAATTTCCAACTCTCCTTCAGCTTATCCAGGGTAGCAGCAGGAGACATCTAAGGAGGTGGTGGAGCACATGTGAGGACAGTGCAATAAAAAGGCTCGCTATTCATGGACTTATTGATGTAGTGTAAGCAGGTAGGCACGAAAAATGTTGAGAATGTGAACCACACACAAACTGTGAAGACATAATGAGTGCATTAACTGAATTGGAATCCAGTTGTTTTGCTTCACTTCATTTATACAGTAGCTGTAAACAACCTATCCTCATGCTGGGGATATAATCTTTCAAGATGTGTCCCACTCTAATGTGTTGTCAGTATGGGGGGGCTTGTGCTAATGTATAGCTGATATAATGTACCCGCACACTCATGTCATTAACACGCCAGGGAAAGACAGTTTGTTTAGGCGTCGTGACTCTCTGGGTTGTTTCAGAAGCCAGCAGAGCTAAAGAAACAACATCCTCCCCCACACTGTAAAGGCCAGCGACCAATGGAAACTCACTGAGTTATATAGAGGCTGTGTGTGTGTGCGCACACGTGTGTATACGTGCATGTTTGTGTTTGCTTGTGGGACCCACCTGGATGCTGCTGGAGACAATGAGCATTGCCAAAAGGAGGAACAGCCGGGACATCCCTTATTCCTGCTGTTGGTGCTGGGAGGGGATACTGCAGGACGAGGAAGAGGGTTTTCACCTCATAAGGGGGCTTATCTACACTCGCCACACTACCTGGATGACACAGAGACACACAATCCATCAAAGCTCATTGCAAACACACTACTTGTTACCTCGGCTCAACTTGGCCGGGTGAAACAAGACGATCAAAACAGGAAAAGGCTGGGCCGTATCTATCACAATTCAGTTACGCCAAGATTTAAAGGCATGAGGACGTGGAGGAAGAAGTAAAATAAAGAGTAAGGTCGAATGTCAGTTTAACTTGTATCCTAAACAAGCCCGGTTGATATAGAAGGAAAAGGTAACCATTGTGAGCCTGATGAGCTCCATTTCCATCCTGGCCTCTCGTTCATACCTTGCAACATGCTGCCAGGCTTAGCCACATTTAGCAAGGGATGGACTACCAAGAATCACTGTCCAGAACATCAAGCATGGGGCCAGAAACCTCCAGGAAATGCTGTTTGTACCATCTGTGAGACAGCTGCGGCTCAGCAGAGCTGCACTCACAGTTGGCTGCTGTCCACCTTAATCTTAAAGTCAGCGTTTGGTTGAGCATGTGTCAGTGTGTGCCAGAGGTTACTCACCTGTGTATCGATCAATCCCTTGAGAGATTTGGTTGAAGCCGGAGAACGGAACGAAATCTGAAACGTTTCTGCAAAAAACACCTTGACCATGGAAACATTTTTAGCTAAAACGTTTCAAATTCCATTCTGTTCTAGTCTCATGGCAGGGAGGAGGACGGGTTCATGTTGATGTGTTTGGAATTTCTTTCGTTTACCGAGGAATTTGCTCAAGAGATAAGAGCACAATGTGTCATGACAGATGTATGTAACATATGTAGTCGGGAAAGCCTCGAACAATTTAAATCAGAGAGATGTTCAGTCTGCGTTTTGACTGACTCAACAAACTTCTAAAGTCTGGGGTGATATAGCCAGTCACAATCTAAATGTCCAGCCCATATATCACAAAGCTCTACTGGAAGTCAGACATCAGATAATATCTAAACCAAAGAGCCATTTTTTCTAAATGGCCTGTTCAGTGTAATGACCACAGGATGCAGTTAACATTAGCTGTAGTACAGACTGACTGATTGCCGCGGGCGCCTGAGGGATCAGAGGTACTCTTGTCTGGCTTGACATCGGGTCAGGACTGGTCCAGTCAAGATCACAGCACTGACTCTTGTGCCCTTAACACCCTGAGAAACGTTAAAGTCACAATCCTGTTTCCACAGCAATTAACACACTATGTACTGACTTTTATAGCAACATAAATGGCTTAAAACAAACAAATATCTCCGGTGTGAAACGTCTCTATTTGATGATGAATTTACAGCTCATTAGGAATTTGAAAGCCAACTGCATTTTCTTCATGTAAAACTGATGATTTATATCTTAATGAACAGCATGAACAGCCAAGTTATGTCAATCATACCAGACTGGACATTAAGCTCTTTCTGTACTGTAAGTATGCCAGATTAGTTCTTACCGGAGATCATTCTGTGAGTGCATGACATTTTAGAATTTCCCAGTACAGTAGAAAGGCTGACATGCATGTTTTTTTCGAGGGTTTCCCTCTCCCTCTCCCTCTCTCTCTCTCTTCCCACAAACACATAAGAGACTCATTTCCTAACACATCGGCCTGCCTGCACCACTTTCTGCAATTTAGCACCAAGTAGCAACAATGATTAACTAGGCTCTGTAGAGTCCTGCAACAGGGATGATGAAAGAGAGAGAGTGACAGAGAGAGTGAGAGAGTAAGAAGTAACTTTCTAAACCGTTTTTATGTCGAAACACCAGCCATTACATATTTGTCAAGTTGTCATGAATTTGATATCTCTCAATATGTTTCCAAGAGCATGGGGAGAGCTCCAAATAAAAAAACCTGTCTTGGAAATATACTACAACTCAAAAATATTCAGAGCCCACATTAGTGTCTTTTAGCTTGTCCTACATCCCATTCACTTACCATTAATGCCACATTGAAGACCCCAAATTCCATGACCTTTATCTTATTCCATGACCACACCATCTTACCATCTTTTGAACAATTTTCCCAAAAATGAACAGTCAATACTTGCTAAGCACACCGCTCAAAAAGAGTGCAAGGCCAGAACAAGAGAGGGACTTTTTTGACACACACCCTGAAGACGTATACTTTCATTTTGCCTTTGATGCAGGATGATCGGAATCGCATCGGCCATTTGGCAGGAGCTGAAATGGAACTAATGGGCTTGGAGGTGTGAGGCTAATTAGGCTTGTATATTCTGCTGTTATGATATCTTGCCAGGGCTACAGCTATGGGCTCCCTTTTAGCTGTGAATGGCTCGTACCGCTGTGGATCTTGACCAATCAAGGTCCCCTGGAACATGTGTTGTTTAGCCCCTCTAGCTCTCTGTTCCAGGAAATAGCCTGGATTTTGCATCACCATTGTCACACATTGGATTTAAGAGGTGGAGCGACGGCTGAGAGTCATGCGGGCAGAGCCAGAGGGACCTCTTGGGTTGTGTTTGGGCTTGTTTCCTTTGGCGTTTTTTCATCCTGAAACAAGTTACCAAGCCAAAAATGTTTCACTTCCGCCTGGGGATGTGTTTAGTGTGTGAAAAATGATGTAATGCTCATTTTGTCAGATAAACATAGCAATGTTAATGTTTCGCCTTGGACTTAAACTATCAGGTATTAAACTAAATAGATGCAATTCTGCCTCAAATAATATAGGTCATTGCTCCATTTGATTGAGAGGACAGACAGCTATTTATTTGAATAACACCTGTTCATATATTTATATTTGTGTAAAGAAACACACCAACAATCACAAATGAATGACGCAAATTCCCTGAATGTCCCAAACAACATAAAAACTGTTCAGTGTTCAAGTGCATGTTGGGTGGCTCAATACAATGGCCACTAACAATTGCTGCTGTTTGTTGGAGGGTACTTACCTTTCATTTGATTACACAGTCTAACAAATAAAATTATAAAGGGGCGTATGCGTGCATGAATGCGGGCAGAGGGGAACAGCAAGGATCAAAAACAAACCTCTTGGAAAACACAATAACTGTCCGGTTCAGAAAATGCCCCCGAGCAGCAATCTATCATGCAGCCCTCCAGATGCAGAGATGCTGCTAAGAGTAAAAAACCTCCTGCATCTCCCACCGTATACAATTTACCTTGCCATTGATGAGGCCTAGGTGGGTCTATGAAATACTGAAGTAACATTCACTAATCTTTGTTTATGAAATATCCAACAGAGTCATTAATCAAAACGAACGATTGCAAATATGCAGCACCACTCAGGCTTCACATGTTTTGACTAAGTAAGCCAAAAGTGTGTCACGCTCATACCTTAGGGCTGCAGATGTTACAGTGCTGGAAGAGAGTTCCACTATCTGATCATAGGGTCAAGAAGAGTTCAGAGGAGACAGGACATCATGCCGTAACACGCTCTGCAACTTTGCTGCTGCTGCAAGGAAGACGGGATATCGCTTAAATCTAGGCATCGCATTCTGTTTGACCAACCTGATCTTGTCAGTCAGATAGCACACCTATCTGTTAAAGTGTAAATGCTTCGTCAGCTGTCTGGCTTTTCTCTTTCTGACTCTCAAATTGTTCAAAAATGCATTTTCTGTAAAGTATAAATCTTTCTCTTTCTTTTCTCACACTCAGCATGCTCACTCTCTTTCTCTGTAATGTTCTGCAACCATTAACATAACATAGATCACATCTTAATGGATTAGCTCTCCCTTGGATTCTCCCTTGACGCATTTCAGCTGTTATTTTCTGAGCAAGTGTTAATCTGATCTTCTAATACTTGTCTACATTTACTTCAGTAATTGATTTCCTACATCCCCCAGAGATTCTTTGAAGAAACAAACATAATTGCATGCATGGCACCTTGTATTTGATCTGATTTCATTTATATTATTAATGCATTGTAGAGGTCTGAGCATGCTCTGTGACCAGATATGCAAGGTGCGAAATTGTCTTATAGGTGGATGTTTCTTTAAAACAGAGAAATTTGAATCACAAAATCATCAAAACCTAATAAGATCAAGGCAAAGTTGCAGTTTAGATCACTGTGATTCAACAGGAAATTCATCCTGACACACAGCTTCCTGTTGGTGTCCTACTTTACAAAAGGACGTATCAGCAAATAAAAAATAAAACCTGATCTGTGATACTGTTTGATTTGAAGTTATGGCACCACACCAAAATGTTACAAAAAAACAAGCACCTGGGTTCACCCAGGGAGCTCTTTGTAGCTGGAAGTCCTTCAGCTGAAAAGATAACAATTACACAAATCAAAGCGGAAGCTTTCACTCTGCTGCTCATTGAACTCAGACTAACAACAAAAGCCCTTTTAATGTCAGTACATGCTGTGTAAAGTTTGGTATTGCTCAGTAAGAGAGCTAGTGGTGTCAGTAATCAATGGCTAAAGTCTAAAGGTAACTGAGGTGCATATGTGCCAATTTTCCTCCCTTTTGAGAAAACCGGGATTAGGGAACAGACCAGTCATCCCTCTCCATCTTCAAAGTGCCCACGTGCAAGGCTACAACAAACTGCTCCTGTCTTTGATCTGTGGTTGCATCAGGAGAATGCCTGGTTTTAGTGTGTCAACATCCTCCTGCAACCACTTTACAAGACTGAAAAACTGCTGCCACGACCTTAAGTTTACTATTGATATTTTAGATCAACCCAAAAATGCATTATTAGCTGACAGAGCTAAAGACTTTTAGGATAGATTGACATTTATAAATCATTTACTGTATAAAAAAATATATATATAAAAGGCATAAAAATGAAAAACTAGTCCCCCCACCTTCAACCTTCGTCTCATCACCACTTATTATATAAAAGCTATTGCTTAGAGAACAAAATCAATACACACAGTTATGAGTTTGACCACACAGAGTTCATGAGACATGGTCTCAACTGCTATGTTTCTTTCACCAAGTCGACATAATCCAGGACATGCCTGTGAAATATATTATTCCATGTTAAAACATGTTGTATATACATTCTGCACTTGCTAACAACCATGTAACCATCCTCATCCTTATAATGGCCTAATTTGGTCAGTCTGGAGTTTCAGTTGTCAGGTCTGTTGGATTTGTTAAGGTATATGACATGCACTACTCGGCTCCTCATTTGCTGCCTGCTGGCATGTCTCTGCTGTATGGTGTTTGGAAAATGTGTCAAGTCTAAGATTTTACTCATCCTTGGTCTCTTGTGCAGATTTTTTTTTTTTTGCTTTTTCCATGCCTCACTGAATATGATAATGAAATGCTTGCTTGTGGCACAGAGCACTTAAGTGCCCTCTTCTGCCCTGCTAAAATATTCCACAATTGGGCTTAAGCTGCAAATACATGCATGCATTCTGGAGATGTGTTCAAAAAGTCAATGAGAAATTGTACTTCACTGAATATGCAAGTCAAATGTCTCAGTAGGAGCACTGAATTGCATTTTGTTAAAGGATCAACACAACACTTCTGACTTGATTATGCTATGGTCAATAAATGTGCTTTGGGTTTGCAGAGAAAAAATCATAAAATCTACTAATTTAAGTTATTTCTTCCATATTGGTATATTAACAACATCTATGAAATAAAAACATCGGTACAAATACAGTGAATCAAATGTTAATAGCAACACACAGTAGAAGTGTTTTGATTAGAAGTGTGATTATTTATGACCTTTTGTTTGTCTCCTCTCCCAAGGTGCCAGAGATTACAGCACAAAAACATATCAGGAATGATGCCGTGTGCGAAATATATAGTTTTATTGGTTAGTGTCTTGCCTCAAAAACATACAAAATGGTCCAGATTTCGCAGCTGTGTAACGTGGCGAACCTCTCCAAACGTTCGTCATTGACCCTGTTACAAAGCGGGAGAGCAGATCAGAGTGTGACCTATCTACAAGGATGCACCCACATCTCCTGTGACCCAGCAGCTGGATGCTCTGCACCTCTTCTGTGTGCTGGTTATTCACGTGTTTTGGTAAACGTTCATATTTCTTATTCACAGGTCAGATGAATGTGGGTGGGAAACAATGACAAACAGTTGTGTAACATTTGAGATGTACCTGTATTGTATGAGAGAGTGTGCAGGGCTGTTCTGTATTGCACATCAGCATTATGTGTGGGAAGTGTTTGGCACTGGCTGGATGCTGTTTCACGCACTCTTTGATGAGGTGTGTAGGACTTACAAACTGTACCTGCTGTGAAGCAACAACCACCCTACAGGGAGACTAACAGCTCCCACACTGTTTCTGCTACATCTGTGGCTTGACTGATGATGGTTTAGTTGAATAGTCCAGTTTAAGGATTTCCACGTTCATCTTTTTTTTTTTTTAAAAGAAAGCTGGAAAATCTAATAAAGTGGCTATTTGTTTGTGATTAATAACAATATATAGAGGGGGAAATCAACACGTCAACAATTTTTTCAGGAAACATATTTCCAGTGAAGCTATTTACATGCAATTAAGACCAGACGTTGGTATTAAATCAATGAGGCAACACAGCAAAAGAAATCATACTGTTCTTTCTCTGGAACCAGTTGAGTCTCCTTTGCAGTATGTTTTGGATCGTTGTCCTGTTGGAAGGTCCACCCACCTCTCATCCTCATTGTCCTGGTGGATGGCAACAGATTCTTCTCAAGAATATCCCGATACACGGCTCCATTCACCTTCCCTTCAACAATTTGGATTCTGCCGGTACCGTGAAAAGCGAAACAGCCACATACCAAAATGCTTCCACCTCTGAACTTCACTGTAGGTATTTTTAGGGTCATATGCAGAGTCATTTCTCCTCCAAGCATGGCACGTAGTGTTATTGCCAAAAATGTTGTGTATCAAACTTCAAACAAGCTTCAACATGTCTTTTCTTCAGTAACAGAGTCGTATGGGGTTATTGTGCATGGAAACCATGGTGGAGGAGTGCATTGCCTACTGTTTTCTCTGTGACAATTATACCTGCTTCTTCCAGGTCTTAATGGAGCTATTTTTGAGTGGTCCTTGGGTCTTGGGTTACTCTTCCGACTAATTTTTCCAGTCAGCAATCTTGCAAGGAGCTCCTGCGTTGCTTCTTCCACTTGCAGTTAATGGCCCCAATGGTGCCATGTGAAGATTTAGGAGTTGAAATCAGGCGGTTCATATGTTGCTCAACAATCTTTTTGTGAAGGTTTTGAGAGAGCTCTTTGCCTCTACCCATCATGATATGGTTCTCACGTGACAGCTTAGTAATGAATCTGCATTCACAGATGGCTAAACCTTTTTAAAACAGTGGAAGTACTAATAGCCACATGCACTAACCCATCTGAATCTAAATAGCACAGGTTAGAAGACTAATTAGTGGAATCACCTGGTTTAGTGCTTTTTCTTACTGCATGTTCAAGACTTTTTTCCTGTGTCAATTTAATGCACAGAACATATTTATTGATTGGAATGTTATGATTGTGTTAGCCGTGTTGCCTTATTGAGTTAATACCATTGTCTGGTCTTAATTTCATATAAATAGCTGCACTGCACAATATGTTTAATTAAGAAAAATGGATGTGTTGAATACTTATTTCCTCCACTGTATATGAGTAATTACTTCATCCTCTTGCTAGTCAGTCACTCGTCATGAGAGATGACAGGGATTTGTTTTGGCAGACTTGTAATTCTTTTGGCTGTCCAGCTGTATTTTTTCTTCTTTGCTGTTGATTGCACTTACATTAGTGTTTAGGTAACAATAAACCTTGCAGTGCAAATTTGGTGTTAAAGGTTACAGTATTTTCTGCAAAATGTCAAAATAAATTACATGGTGCATCAATTCCAATTTGATATAGAGTAATAGTAATTCCCTCATCACTCACTACTCATTACATTGTGTGGCCACAGTCAAACTGTCCCTAATGTTTGCCGCCAACTTTTAGCTGACCCATTATGTATTATTTTATCACCTGGCAATGTGATACTTTCAGTAATATTTCTACTACTACAAGAGCCCCTTCACAAAGTTTCCTCCTGGGAGAACCTATTTTGTGGTGGAACCTGCTTTCCCCCTGCTTTTAAAAAAGGAATTAAAGTGATCATGATTCAAGCATGGTCATGATAACAAAACAAAGCCTCTCCCATGAAATGAACAAAGACTAGTTGTCTGGGATTAAAACCTGATTTTCAGCAAAAAAAGCTGCTAGTCTCAGTTTGGCAGGAGTACTGCTGTACAAACTTCAAACAAGATTAGCACTTAGCTTATTTGTCTGTGCCTGTGTATTTGCTGATTCTCACTGACCTAGCTGGCACAAAGATGCAGGGGGGGAAAACACTTGAGGAAATATTTAGATTGTTTGTATTGCTTGTAGCTCTACGTTGCACCGATTGTTTCTGTGGTGACCCATCCGCTCCAACTACAGACTTAACATTAAATTTGAATCTCAAAAGCCATGAAGTTGTCCCGCAAATGGGCCTCAACCACTGGCACTGCAGGTTACACACGTAATAGTCTATAATATATGCCAGAAATAATATACCAAAAAATGATGCAGAATCAGAGACAATAAAATCAAATTGTCCTGAAAGGTGCTTAAAATATCCTGGCCCCTCTCATGCATGTAAATTAAAGTAGACAAAACTTTTTAGATGGTTCAAGTACCTAATTAAATGGTAGTAGGAGTCAAAGTTACCAGTTCATGGTAATTTTGAGTGTTTTGGCAACTGGCTGCACACCAAGCCAGAGCCAGAGCGGACAACATATGTGTGTGTAAGCAGAACCCACCTGAGCATCAAAATGAGGTCAAACACATAACGTGACCAATACAGCTCCTAGCTTCAACGACTGTATTTCTCTACAGAATATCCACCATATAAAGCACAAAACACCCATAATAAATCACTCAGTGACATTTGCACCGATTGTCTGAGATTTGGTATAAACAAACAAGCGAGGAGCGAAGCGAACGCAGTGATTTCAGCTGTCAAGACTTGCAGGTTAGCGTGACAAGTCAAACACGCTAATTCAGCTGTCTGCGAATGGAAAGCAGTCCCTTCTGCGACATTTACTAAAAGCCTTATCTGTGCCAAAACTGTGTGGTACAGCCATTAAGTTTGTGGTGTCAAAGGCCTCCATATGTGAAAGGATGTAGTTTGATAAACAAAAAAATGGGGACTATGTTGTTTTGACAGCTTTGTGATTCAATGACGCTGTTTTTGTTCTGTTATAGTACAAGTCAGGATTAAGACTAAAAGAAGTCCAGGCTGCCTTTCCTTTTAGATGTGACTTTCAGGGGCTTTCTTAAGATGCTCTGACACTGCACAACTTCACTTTTAGACCTAATAAAGGCTTGAGCTCAGGGACAGGAGCTGCTGTTTGACAAACAAACACTGTTATTAGAACCACATGATAAACCTGCTTAATTAAGTCCAATGGGGACTACATCTGTTAAGGGAAATAAATAAATACAAAGCTTAATGCAAGACCAAATAAAAACCCCTTTTACTTCCATCAAATTTGTCTCTGGACACAGTTTCTCCCCAAGCAAAAAAACAAAGTTACTGTACAAGCACAATCACACCAGGAATGAAAGAAGACTTGGAAGAAACACAAAGCCGATCAGAAAAGAGTAACTTTTAAGAGGCATAAGTACACTGGACACCAAGATTGGCATCGACTAATGAGACTACCCCTAGATAGATGGTGTCTGTACTGTATGATCAACTGATGAGATTGTAAGAAATACTGTAAACACAACAGATGAAAGTAGAAATGAAGCTTGACGGCAAAACAAACAACAGAGAGCAGACGGATATAAAGAGATAAAGAAGCGTACACAAAGGATATAACTTACTTGAGTCCCTTTCAGTGTAGTCAGACGCAGAGATATGCTTATATGTCTCTATTCACACACACAAACATTAAAAAAAAACAACCTGTGAGGAGCTTTAGCATCATTATTTGATGCTTAATATATATGTGCAGCAGTGGAACTCACACAAGCCTCTCCTACAATACCCTCTGTAATGTTTAATGTTTATGAGGTAACTCCAAATAGACCTGCTGAATTATGAAAAGGCCTGAGTGATTTCCTACACCGTGTTTCCTCCACGCTGTGCGTACAGTATCCACGCGGCTCTACGTTGAGCTGGCAGGCAGTGTTTATGTGCAGTAATCCCCGGAGCTCCTCGAGGCTGCTCTGTCACTCTGCCATCAGCCTGGAATTGATCAAACACTCAGAGAAAGTGAAGGTTGGTCATACACAGCCAGCGGCAAAGCTGTACAGCGTAGTGGACACCATGCGTAGCACTGGATATCCTAAACCTTATTTAGCCAGACAGTTCACCCCCCCCTCAAATAAGAAAAGCGTTTTACATAATTTACAAGGGGGAAGCTCCAGGGGAAGAGGTCATACTGTGTGCTCAGAGGCTGCTTAGAAGAAACAAAGACTTGGAACATTTGAATAGTGGTAATTAACCCTAACCCTGGGCATTTATGATAATTGTTAACTTGCAAGCATTCATGATGGAGAAAACACCATCAGATCAGATAAAGAAGGTCAAGTCAACAATAAAGACAGTCAGCGCAGATGAGGACTTCACATTTTCATTTTTATCTCAAACGAATTGTGCTTGTGTAGTTCCCCTACATTTCTCAGCAGCAGGACAGAGGGAAATTACACTTTAGGGACATTACAGAACCCCGGCAGAGACTCAGAACAGTAAATGTAAAAGCACTTGTTGGTTGAATCACTGCTCTAATAGAGAGGATAAGGCTGGAATTGTTTTGTTATTATTATTATTATCACCGAATCTCCTGAGGAGACCAAAACCAAACGAATTTATCCCGCTAACAAGTACTGGCTGTGTAGCTACAGTTGCTTGAGTTGCTGATGTTGCTTGTAAAGTTTGTGCCTCTCTGTATGGACCCTTTTTGTTGATAATAATAAAAAGATAAAATAACAGCAACCTTAATTTCCAGGAGAAAGTTGTCAATTATTACTCTGCTCATCAAGATTTTCCCAGCTGGTTATTTTCTGGCTACTACAATGATTGAGTGAGAGATATTAGTGTGTGTGTGTGTGTGTGTGTGTGTGTGTGTGTGTGTGCAGCAGGTCCTTAAAATAACTGGTGAAGCTGAGGTTCCTCAAAGCTGACATTAATGTTTTCCCAGGAGGTGAAAAATGAATCATTTCATGTGCTAGAAAATTCATATGAATGTCCAAAATACAGGGCAGCATTCTGCCTCAGTAGACGCTGATGATGACTTAATTGCCTCCTTAACTATAACACGGACGCAAACAGAGATCAAGGTGGTCTAATGTTACAATTCTTAATGCAAAATGTGTTGGTGTAATGTAATTTGGGGACTTGCATAAAATAAATCAAGGTGATTTGTCTCGATTTCACTTGGCTTCCCACCCCTCCTTTTCTTTATCGCTCATCCTCATCTGTGTTATCTCACTCCATTTCCCCCTCTTAGCATCTGTATTATCTTTAATCTAAATAAACTCAATTCCTTACTACCACTTGGCAGAAAAAAGTAACACGACTTTATCTGCCTCTCCATCTTCTCAGTTATACACACGTCATGCTCTGCCACTCTCTCTCACCCCTCTTAACACACCCACATACGGACACACAAACACACTTAAAGCCATCATTATGTAAACTTTGCCTCGAGTGCGTGTCTGTAATGCTCCCAAAATAATGTCAGTTTGCCAGAGGTGTCTCATTTATGCAGTCTGTTTTGTTTTTTAATGCGTACCCAAAGGTGACCCGCTGCTTACCCAGTTGTTGATTTGTTGTTGACTCCAGCTGCTTGTTAGCTACAAGAAGAGAAAAAAGTGCCTCGGTGTCCCGAAGAGCCATCTGCGCTGCAAAGAGCCAGTGTGTGGCATGTAAGGCAGCTATACGCTAACGCTTCTGTTCTTTTCTGAGCTACACAGATATCTAAACAGGCCTCGAGTGTTATTTATTCTCCCATGAAGTACTATGAGTTCACTTGTTGCAACTTACCCCACTTGAAAGAATGAATTAACCACACAAACAGTCCAGGTCGGTGCAACAGATGTTAATCTACCATATAAATCAGCGCATTCAGCCTGAGATACCGTAAAAAGCAAAACTGTACGTCATTGAGTGCTTCCGGTCTGGTTTTGTTTTCAATCATCTAATTAGGCAGGCAAGACGTACGCCGTTATCATTTCCCATGTCTGTACATTGGAGATAGAGTTTATGGACTGTAAAATAACATATCCTGCCTCTCGTCACCGAGGAGGACTGACATGCACTGTGCAGCATCAAGATCTTCAGTCATTCATGAGAAAGTGTGGTGCAAGGCAAACAAGATATTAGCATGTCACGCAACAGTGAGCATTTAGAGTGAGCAAGGGAAGGAAAGCAGCCCAGTAGCTGTAGATATAATATAGGTCAAGAATGTTAAGAACAAACGCGAAGCCATCTACATTTCATCTGTGCTGCTATAATAAAGTCGTGTCACACAAGTATTTCTTTTGAATATTAAAGGAACAAGTAAAAAAATCACATTAGTTCAATTACTTTGTTTATCTTTGTCTTCTTGTAGCATATTTTCACCTGTTCAAAACCAAAAATACATATAGTAGAAAATGAAGAGAAAACTGGGGAGATTCTTCAAAGAAAGGTTAAAAAAAATCCCTGGTATTTTTGGATTTAAAAAAAAAAACAGGTAAAATTGAAATGATGGGCTTTGAATGTAGTATAAGAGAGTCATAATACTGTAACACACTTGCGTCACAGCTGCAGTTATGTCATCCTGCAAAAACACACCTGTTAGAAACGTTTTGGTGGCTATGTAATGCAGGTAATGTAATCAGCAAACAGAGGCTAATTAGGCAGTCAAACAGATGAGCACACAAATATACACACATGCACACACACTTGTACTTCTGTCCTTATGAGGACCCTTCACTGATTAAATTCACTCCCAACCCACTAACCCTATTCCCTTAAAGGAATAGTTTGACATTTTGGAGCATGAGCTTATTTGTTGTCTTGCAGAGAGTGAAAATGACTTTGCATGAAGACAGGAACACGCTACAGAAGTGTAAAAACTGTTTCTCAGCCGTGAACAGTTTCCAGGCAACCAACAAAGACTCCAGGAAGTTACTGGCAGATATCACCCTGTAAAACAGTGAATTGTCATTTTTGCACTTCAGCTTTTGTACAGATTGTACGAACAAAATATAACTTTTTAATTAGTGAGCTTTAGAGGTGCTGTATGCGGATTTTGTTACCTTTAGACTGAGTTTCCAGTTAAGTTAAGCTAAACAGCTGCTGGCTGCAGCTACACATTTACCATTTACAGTCACGGAAGCAAATAATTAAACAAAATGTCAAACTATTCCTTTAGCCATCAGTGCTTTAAGTGTCGTCTTACCGTAACTACTGTACAATCTAATTCTCGTTTTACATCTAAACCCAAGTCGTGAACCTCAAATGTTGTCTTGAAGAATTGAGGATTGACCAGAAATAATCTCACTTCGCCAAAGCGATTTAACTGTGGAAAGCTAAAACTGTCAAAGTGGCTATGACAAAGACAGAAAGAACCACACACGAAAAGACACGTATGACGAAACAGTATCACTGCTGTAGATGGATTTATCTACTTAACAGAGTACAGCTTCTCTGGAGAAATGTCACGGCCTGTGGCGATAATAACCTAACAGACTGGAAGAGAGCACACAAAGAGAAGTGGGATTATATATGAGAGGGATAGAATTTAAATGTGTCTGTCATCCACTTGCTTGTATGTTTACAGATAAGATCTGCTGCACTGATAGCCAAAAGCCTGCAGTCAGACCTGCAAAGAGCGGTTGGATGGATGTTGTGTCAGCCGTCTTGAGCTCTTGATAGACCTTCAACAGTTCAACACGGGCCTGTAGTGAGAGCATATATAATACGCTGTAGCGGCAGTGTGCTTGTGTGTAATGAATATGTGATGTGTTTAGTTTATGGCTTGGGGGGGAGGGAAAAGAGCATAGTTAATGGCAGCTCTTTAAAAGAGAGGAGGAGATGAGGTTTGACAGGGAAGAGCTGTAGACCAGAGGTGGGTCACAACGCAGAAAGAAGCCAGCGACTCAGTCAGCTACGGACAGGTACGGGGGGGTCATGAAAGAAATATAAATGCCCTGACATCGCTTAGTTCCGCAAGCCTTTACAGAGCACATGATGATAAAATGCCAGCAGATGGTACAAATGATCTGTCTCATATATCTCAATACAAATTAAATTTTAGAGAAAGCAATTGCGTTTCACGGACAAACTGCTGGGTTAACATAAAACAATGTTTCATTTATCAGAATAATATGAGGGTTTGATGACTGAGAACTGATTTTGTTTGATGCACTGCACCTTATACTTTCTTACTGAATATTTGTGATGCCTGTCAGATATTTGCTGTTCCCACACAAAAAGGAACATGTACAGTATCCAACATACAGTACAGTGACAGTAGAGTGTATTTCCAGTGCATCGTACATCTATTTTTCATGCATGTTGACCAAAAAAAACCTACATCTCAAAAGTAAAAATCCTTCTCAAACTATTGTTTTTACAGAAACAGAAACATGAGGGGCAGAGTGTGATCCCATGTATGAGAGCGCAGAAAAACAATCAAAAGAATGCATTTAATGAGAGAGCATTGAGAGCAATGAGACAGCTGGCAGTGCGGCATATCTCAGTGATATTGCATAAAATATTCTGTTCTGTAAAAATTGCTCATTCATTTTGCCAACAGACGCTTTTGCGCAGAGGGTTGATTAAGTCACTAAAACTAATGGTAAACCTTATGGGTGTTTCCAGTTTTCTTGTGACAGCCCTCAGCAGGGAGTGTGAGTCTGTGTGAGTCTGCACACGCGTGTGTGTGTGTGTGTGTGTGTGTGTTACATGTGGATGGAGGTCAATGTCTCCCGCTGTTTACACAGCATGTTGGAGGCCCATGTCCAGCCACCCCAGGTCAAAAACACCCTGACATCAGCAGTCTCTCCGGTGACGCAGGAGGACATGTTGTTTTTCCAACTACTACTAACAATCAACGCCACTGAAAAGTGGAGGGAAAGGCTTCATTCATTAAAAGTTGAAACGGACAAAAATGCCCCCCTTTCGAAGATATTAGTGTGACACCGTCCGCAATTCAAATCCCTTAATTTATGAGCGGCACTCATTCCAAACCATTTACCTGGTACAGCGCTAACAACAAGCACACGGCAACAGTGTTAACTGCTGCTGTCACTTTTTATTATATTTGGCTCTGTGGAGGTAGATAAGTGCTGTGTTGTTCACTCAATGCTTTTTTTTAACATGCGCATCTTATTCTACTAATGTTAGACAGGAAAAGTAGAAAATAAGACAATTCGAGGCTGATATTTAAAACATTTAAAAGAAAAGTCACCTGAAGAGAAAGAGAAGGAAAGCAGAGAGTTTCATTAACAGTATCATGTGAATGTTGTTCTATATTTAACACTCTTTCCTTTTCTGTATCAGTAAAACAAAGCTTTTTTTCTTCTCATCTTCCAGATGTTCTTGTATGTCCTATATTCTCATGCCTGTAGAGCAGAGAGCCGAAGTTATTACACGGTATTGTGAATATGAGTCTCAAAAAAGACACTTTGTACTGTTTCTCCCAGTCATGGGAATAGTCTCCACTCCTGTGGATACTGTATCCTGCAGTAGCTCATCACGCATGAACTGCACTGACACTACAGTTAGGGAAAATATATCTTGTATCAGAATCCGCATACTGTATGTTACTCCTGCAACCGTGCAATACTCGTGACTACTTTTGTGTGTGCGCACACGTCGCCCACAAAGCTGGATGAAAAGTAAGCCAAGATTCTCTCTGTGGTTTCATCGTTTTTAAAGGAATAAGGGTGAATTTTCTAGTTTGAGACTATTTAGCCAAACAATGATCTAAAGCTATGCTGGATGCAATAACTATAACAAATACTTTAAAGTCAAGATTCATTTTTGAAGGTTTTGTAGATGGGTTGTTTGGATTTAGGGATTTCTGGGAAGATGAAGACTGAACAAGACACATACACTGACTAGTTTTACCTTTAACAGTTAGACACGCTGTTGTTCTTTGAGATCTCAGCTGCGGTTGAGTCTTTGCAGTCAGAGCCCCCAAAATATGTCATTAATCTTGACGGGTGACACAGAAAATGTCTTAAACATTCCTTCCTACGTTTTTATGTAAAAGCTTTGGACAGAGGTAAAACCATTACAGCTCATTATTTTAGTTTTTTCTCTTTTAATTGTATTTTTCAGTGTGAAAACCTGGTGTTAAAAAGCACCACAAACACTGTGGAGTTTAATATTGCTTTCTTTCTGTTTGTGTTTTTTTCCCTCCATTTTTCTCATCACTTTCTATTACCGAAAGCAATTTCTTGTTGCATGAGGAACTCATTTACAGTGAACTAGTGATTTATTCTTTCCAATTTTTCAGATAGAAATATAACAACATATGCACTCCTGGGGACATAAAATCTGTATCGGTCTGCTATTTTTTTTACACTTTTACTCACTATTATTGCTTGTCTTTGCTTTTGCCTGTGTTTGCATGTTTTTTATTCCTGTGAAGTCTTTGTAACTTGAAGAAAAGAGCTAAAAAAAATAAAGATTATTATGATTTTAAATATGCGATGGAGGATTAGAGACCCAAAATGGTCTAAAAAAACATTTTAGTCAGACATTCACAATGTTCTGTCCTCATATTTGTTTAATCATTCAACTTGGAAAAGGGAAGAAAAACAAAACCGTTTGCGCTGAAATGAGCGGTGGACCAGAATTTACAGACCATTTGTTTGTGGCTAGAGAAAAGTTGTCATGTGCAACCCAAAGGCCACGGCAAAGGCACGGTTGCGACAGTTTCCAGTTGAGCAGTTGCAGAGATAAAGTGACTGTTGTTTGTGCTCTGTACTGTGATAATAGGCTGTGTTGGGGAGCAAAAGGAGCAACACTTGACCCTCGACCCACACACACGTTGCAAGGGAGGAGGGGGTATTTTTAGTGCCTCACCGATGTGGATCTGCACAAACAGAAAATGGCTCAATACCGTTACTTCCTCCAGGGTTTACAAAGCAGTTCAGAGAAAAGCAAAACCTTGTTGTGTTCTTTTATCTTTTTAATCCTTTGCTGCACCTCTACTGGTATTGATTCTTATGTGATAAATCGCTTTGCTCCAGTCTCCACCCAGCATGGAAATGACTCTGTGTGCACTTCCCACAGGACAGGCAGGTTAACTCCCCCACTGAGTGAGATGTGAGCCGGACATGACCACAACCGCCACCTTTCAAAAATCTGCTCCACAACTTGTCCAGCAGTGACTCCCGAAGAGTCACGTGCGCATGGCCTCTGTCAAGTCCACACTGGAGCGTGTAGGTTGGTCATTAGTGAGTAATCATATAAGCCACATTGAGCCTGATTGTGTGATTCATCTTGGAGCAAAGCAGCACAAGTGATGTGTTTCCATCATCACAACCCACTGATTTCTCTCAGGCCGACATGATTTATCTGAGCCCTCGGAGATAATTCCAGTCTTGACCTTCTGAGAACAACTACAACACATGAGCTCAGACTTAATTTAATGGGCAGATTGATTGTCTGTAAAGTGCTATTTACCAGTGATCCTTAGAAGTTAGGTTAAGTATTAACATATGGGAGGGTTGGCTCTCCACTCTCACTCCCATACATTGTTCATCATATTATATAATGAAGGGTGTTGACAGTTGAACATATGTGACTTCAAAATCGACGTCTGGATTTTGTTTAGATGATATCTGTCAAGAATAGACAACAGAAAAAGTCTGGATTTTATTTAGACAAAATCGATCATGAATAAAAATCACAATAGTAACTGTTTTTATCTGCAATCCCAACTAACATTTTATGCCAGAGACTTTGGAGCATGACTATTCATCCTGATACCTACAATAAATGTTTTCTGCAATCCTCAAAAAGAAGGTGGCTATCCTTTATATAATTTTAAAATGTTACATGTTACAGTGTCTGAAATATTATTGTTTTCATGTAATAATAATAAGGGCGTTTTGGCACTTTTAAAGGATCAATGGGTTGAAAAAAGTCATTATTAATGACACCAATAATAACAGCGAGCAGGTATTGATTTATCTCTCTACTTCCCTCCACAGCGCCAGCTCTAACTATCAGACAATCGTCTTTACGTAAACCTACGCTGGACACTGTAATCTTCAAACTATTTCTTGTGGGACCTTCTCAAACTGATTGAGTGAAGACAGGAAGGATATGATTTAAATGTTTCAGTACCTGGCTGATACCCAAAGGATATGTGGTGAATCTCCGTGCTGTGAGGCTGAAATAGCAAAGCTCTTACAGAACCAAGAATGAAATAACACTCCAGAGCACTGCTCCTCTGGTTTATTGTGCTTTATTTACTATTTTATAATAGATTTCTTATGTCCAGTGTGTATGGGAGTGGAAAAAGGAATGGCGCAGTTTTCTGACCATAGAAGGACACACACGTATTAAATAAACCAAACAAAAACACTTTTCTTGTTGACAGAAACTGAAGCTCAAGTGCAGATCACTCTTGACCCGTGCTGCAGAAACAATTCAATCTGTCCAACATGAAGGGACGTACGACTCTTTTGGCATGTCAAATTGATTAATCTCCCCATTTCCCCACTGCAGAGCAGGCAACATCAAAACATTGTCTGGATTTGTTCACACGGGCAGGAAGGTAAGATGTTGGCAGCCACCCAGACCGCAGAAAGTGATGGAATGTGCCGCACTTCATATCTGATTCTGGTCCTGGTACTGAGCGGAGAACATGGAGGGGGAGACAACAGACGCTACCCAGAGACCAGGGAGAAACATCAGGACGCGGCTCAGATGGGCAGAGAAGGAAATGGTTTCCAGCAAACACATTAGGTGTGCACACATCGGCAAAGAAACAAGAATACAATCCGCTCTGAGCTGTGGTCTGTATGATGAAACCACAAAAACAAACAAAATGAAGAAGTACTGATACTTTTAGCCATATTCATGATGTCTCCCAATATAAAAAAAACTCCTCAAAATATGGAAGAGTGTCACCAGTTGCTATAGCAAGTGTATCAGCTTATTGCTCTATGAAAAACTCCAACAAGTAATCCAATTTCCTCTTAGAGGTAAAGAGCTTGTTTCGCGGAGGTTTCATTAAAGGAAGTGCCAGTTGCTCTGCTTCTGGCACACTGCTGGGCGTACTTGGGAAGATGTAATAAACTCTTAACTTATCCATTTAACCCAGCACGTGCCTGAAAGTTGGACAGCAAAATTACCCATCAAATTGTGAACTCGGAGCAACATGGGAGTCGATGTCTATTCAATAAGCAGTAGATGTTTCCTGTCGCTAACAGGAAGGGTTAGGTTGGTTCTGATCCTTCCCGTTAAATTGTGTATATACACACTGTGTATGTGTATATATACAATGTGTGTGTGTGTGCGAGAGAAAGAAAAGGAAAGAGTGCACAGTGTGTATTCAGGTGTGTATTCTGTATGTGGTTGCAATGCAAAACATTTCTTTCTTTCTTCTTTTTCAGCAAGTCATTTATTTTAGTGAAACGATGATAAATTAAGGCAGTTTTGAATGTGAATGTGCTTATTTCATATTATATCGCATTATTTTTATGCTGATATTTTAATTGTGTGATATTCTAATGGTGTACTAAGCCTCTTTTTGGGCAATATCACTTGATTCAAGAGCCATTCAAGAGTGCTGCATAAAAAACAGATGAAAATATCTTTTTTTGTCTCCCCACAGCAAAATCTGAATATGAATTGCAGATTGGCAGCAATATCTTTGATTCTACCTGTTGGCTATTTACATAACTGGTGAGAATGATCTGTGTCATTGCTCTTCTTTTTTTCAGTCTTACTCAGACTGCCCTAAGAGGAGCACTAGATTTTCTTAATTGCATATACAACATTCACAGACCCTTATCTGATTTTCTTAAGGGAACAATGCCTCTCACTGCTCCTTATTACATTTTTTTTTTTTTAGAAAATGCACAAATTGGCCTAAGGATAGAGACAGTACAATGTTTGTTTACTTGTTGTTTGGCTCAGAAATGTGCTGCTTGTATCATTTCTGACATTTTTTGCATGTCTTGGATTTTGATCACCTGGCCAATTTTTTATCCATTTGCATCCCTGTGAGTGCACGGACTTATGAGTGTGAACACGTACGTGTGTGTGTTTGCGTATAAGTTGTTATGAGCTGGATGGCACACAGGGCTAAGTGGAGCCCAGCGGCAGTATCCAGACGGACCCTTATCGCCGCTCTGTTACAATCCAGAGTGACAGCTCTTTGTATTGCATGCTATTCTTAGCCCCCCCTGGGTCCATCATAGGGATCCGTTTGAACCGGAGCCTGTAGAGCCGCACAGGGCATCCATGGTCACCTGATGGGTGCTGACACCTACACACCTTCTCACACCTGTCCTCTGCACCCCTTCGGGCCATCATCCAGCTGAGGATCTCCTGATCATCTCTCTCTGTAAATCTTTCTCTTTTCTTCGTCTCCGTTTTAGTCTCTGCCTTCTCTTTCTCTGACGCTCTCTCTCTCTCTCTCTTCTTCTCCCTCTCTTTATCTGCACTATTGCCAAAGACCTTTGTGGAAACATCTAGTCCCACATGAATATAAGCAAAACCACTGTATCTCTCTCTTCTCATACGTCCGTCTCTTTCTCACTCATTCTCGCTCTCTCTCATCTTGTTAGGTGACACATAGTCAGGAAACCACAAAAGGCAAGAGATATGTTAGATTGTCCTTCCTCTTCTCCTCTCAAGCGTTACATCTTTTTTTTTTCCACTCACCTCTTTTTAAACTCAGTCCTGCAGCATGTCAATTATGTTCCATGCTTTGTACCTACCAAATGCATTTTCAAGTATTAAATAAAAATGTTTCTTCCCCCTTTTTCAGCATTGAATACTGGACAGTCTCTACTGAAAACATCAATTAAAAAAGGACAAAGCAATTGGTGTCATGCATCTAACGGTGGCAATCTGTTTTGAAGATGTACAGTACACTTGGGTCCAGAGAATCAGTTGATCTCTGTCATGTGTCCTCCCCATCTTTAATTTACTCCTAACTGACTGCCTTCAAACATATTTCTGCAGCAGCCACAGATACCACAGACAGAGAGCTGTAAGTTTACAGGCAGAGTAACTCTTGTCTTGGCAGCCTGAGGATCCAACTCAGCAAGTTACAGATCAAAGTCAATACAGGACGAGCAAATGTTTGTGTACAAGGAAAGCCCGAAGTGCTTTGCAGACAGCACATGTGATATACTGTATGTCTGTTAGACCTGGATCTGAACTGTAGCTAAGGACGTTTCCTGTTATCTTATTTTTATTTTTCTTCTATTTTTGAGTTGTAAATGTTTTCTTATAACAGTTAAAAATCTAGCTGTTGGGTGGAACTATTTCCACTCTACTCCAATATAAATTTGTTGTTGCTCCTATCAGAGACAGCTTCTTCTTTCCATTACAGTGCTGTTAAGATCTTAACCCTCACTTCTAGACAAATTCCTGAAATATGTGTGTTAGTATAGACTGCCTCTTGCTTTGCCATAAGGTATGATTTACAATTATCTGTGTAGCCAGCTGTAACCACCTGTCCTCGTGTCTGTGACTGAGATAACTGCATGTATATCTTGCTGGGACCACAAATCCTCACCCAGATAAAGCACAGTTCCACGACACAGCATGAACTCTCAGTGCTGATTTACAATGCGATGAAACATCAAAATGTAAAAACATAGCTAAGCCTCAGTTTCCGGATAAGTACACTCAAACCTTGACGACAAATTGCAGCAGAGATGATATGTATATAATAATGCTGCTGTCTTGCTCAAGCCACAAAATGACATTACGGACACAGAGAGGAAGGAGCTTAAATATCATCTCTCACATGAGCTCTAATACAAATCCTTCTCCAAGGGTGATGAAGCCATGAAACACTGGAAAAGCCCGTCTCTTGTACAGACCTCAGGATGCTGGAGCTGCGATGTCTCATATGGTGTACAGTACTGACATACAGTTCTCTGTGGGGGTGAAAAGATCAGAAAGCATTCACTGCTCTCAGCTTTCACCCCTTGAGGCCAGATAACAGTCTGGCGAGCCTTTCAAACACACAATGTGCTGCATGAATATGAGGGTCAAATATATATGTAACCTATAAACAAGTGCAACCCCCCGAATCCTGTATTATCATTCAGCATTTTCATCCACATACATAATGGAACTCGAAACCATGAAAAGTTCACCCTGCTGATTGTAGCAGCACTTAGAGAGCAGAAGATTGCCGTATGCAACAAGAAGCTGCACTAATGTGTATTTTTTATGCATTGAAGCACTTGTACTGCCTGCTAATGTTTGCAAATTACCACTAAAGACGACGTACGCCGAGGCATCACTCATTCATTGAGTGCACCTGTATGCGCAGGGCTGATGCCGCTGCTCCACTGAGGAGCATGCATCTTTTATCACTGCAACAGATGTGCTGTCTTAGTAATGAATATGTTTGTTTAGTTATGTGTGAGTGGTGTTTACCTAACAATAGGCGCATTAGCTGCGCTCTGTGCAGCGGAATACAAGACGCACAGGGGACCGGAGGGGCCCACATGTTGTTCTCTCACTTGCGTGATGCTGCTGGAGTGGGTCTAATTAGGATCAAAATCACTCCTGGACAATTAACTCCCCAAACAATTAAATTCTTATGTGATCAGTGTTTTTGCAACGGTTTTGCAGTTTTAGACACAACTGGAAAGTTAAAAAGTTAACATGGTCGTGTTAAATATTTATTGTACAAGTCCTTGACCCAGGCTTGAAATATGTCCCATTATTTTGTGTAAGAAATGCCTGTTTCATACAGTGAACAGGGTGGACGATAAGAGAAACACTTTAACTCAGAAAATAATGCAGTAACACCACATTTTACAACATCAGAATTACTTTTAAATTCTATCACCACAAATAAAAATAGTACTTATGTGCTGCAGGAACATTATATTGTATGACATGTGTTATTATGTTCACCCCTACACAGCTTGGTTGATTTTTGCTCCTAATGAAGCAACTACTTACTATAAACTGAAGTATTGCACAAAGCAGAAAAGTGTTTGGACTTTTGTTTAATATTTCTTTCACAAGTGTGCAGCCATAACTAAACTTTTAATTTAAATAATTTAACATACTACTTGGGGAAAGCTGTATTCGTGCACAGCGCGGGTCAGTTTTACCTTGACATCCACTTGACACACTTGTGGGTTTGACAGACCACGCAGACCAGATTCCAGATAGAGGATGGTTTAGATAACACGGCGTTTGAACAGAGCGATAAGTGACACTAACTGGAGTTCAGAAATGTAACTGTGTCCCAACATGTTCCTCAGGAAAAAATCACAAGCCTTTATTGAGTAACAACGTGTCTCTGGTTCTCACACAAATCGCATTTCGAGGTGAATCATAATCTCCCCATAAAGTCACAGTTTTATTTGTGCTGAGAAAGACTCACTGCAGCCTGTAATTGCGTTGTTTCCCCCCCATGTTAAGTGATGACACTCAATTCTCATTGCTCAATTGAAGTACATATGGAAAAATCATCAAAGTAGATCAAATAAACACAAAACAAATTACCGTTGACAGCGCAGGGCTCCGCTGATCTGTCCTTCACTGCTGCTCATCTTCTGAGCAACATCTGGCAGACAGTATTTCCTCTCAGCTCAAGCAGCTCCGCTGTAATCCAACTTTGAAAATAAATTACCGCCTGCCCTCAGCTGCGGCAAGAAGTCATCTGTTCTGTAAGCGACTGCAAAGAAGTTGATGTTTCTAGTTTTCAATTTTTTTTTTAAAAAAAAAAAGGAAATTAAATCAAAAAAAGCAAAAGTACACGTTCAGCGCTGCGTGTGTAGTTGCTGTTGGCTTTGTGAGAGCGAGCCGCACCGCTGCATGCGCTCCTTGTACCCGTGTGACGTAACGGAGGGGTGGGGGGGGGGGGGGGGGGGGGGTGGTAGAGGGGTAGAGGGGTTCATTATGTATTGTCTGTCTCCTTTGTTTGTTTATGTTTTTGTTGTTGTGCTTACCATGTTCTTCTTCATAGTTTTGAATTATTTGCTAATTAGCACTACACATAAGGTAGCCCACAGCTGCAGGCAGATTTTGCAGGTTATAAACCAAAGTACTGGACAAATTCAGAGATTTAATGGATGAAGCCAGATGAAAGGTCAGGGGACCAAAGTTTGGGTTTTTTTTTTTTTTTTACAATTTTTATCATCTGGGGAATATGAATGTAGGAATTTCACAGTTATTAGTTATCAAGATATTTCAGTAACAACCAAAAAATGTCACCCTGCTGGTGGTGCAAGACTCAAAGTCAAGGGATCACCAAAGTCATCTGGGAAACTTGAATGTCTGTACACAATTTCATAGCAATCCATTAATAGTTGTTGAGATATTTCAGTTTGGACCAAAGTGGTGGACCAACAGACCAACAGACTGACATTATTATTCAAGTCATGCAGCTGGCATGGCTAAACCAAAATAGAGTGATGTCCTCACTGCAATATTTGTATATTATATTCTTCTAGGGACTGTTTGAATTTCGTGGCTTCATTATACCAAACTATATCTCCTTTGTATTAGTGTATAACTATTATAGTTTGGGACCTATTTTATGTGTGTATGTGTGTGTTTCTAAGAGACAGGGGTCACTAAACTTCACTCCAATTTCCTAAATACTTTATTGGCTGAGTGAACTTTGCCCTGCTCCCTCTGGACGCCTCGTATCTCTGATGTGCAGTTGTCGTTTTGCAAAACTGCTGTGCGTCTTTATCCTTGGCAAGGCCATTTCATTCTCTAGACTGAGCAGCACTGATGCTTTTATTAAGGGGATTTTGGACGGGAAGAGTTCCTTACTGCAAATGAAGCATGAATTCGGTGTGATCACCACTAAAATGTCAAGCTGAAGTAATCTATGCATATTCAAACTGACTGCAGCTCAATTTATGTTTTACTCAGAGCATCCATCAGGTGAGAAATGTGGACTGCGTTGTTGTGTAACATCAGATGGATGTGTTCACAATGGATTAGTCTGAGCAGGCTATTGAAAATACTGTCATTACTTTCAGAATTAATGGGGTGAATTGTAGTTTTTTCCAACTATAGATCTTTACATTAACACTCACAAGTTCTGGATTTTCTTGGACCCTTAAGAAACTAATCGATCACTTTGTCTTGCTGTAAAATTGGCTGCACAGTAAATAACATCCCTTCTATAAGGTCACTTAACTGAAAAGGGGGTAGATTGCTATATGCTGTTGCAGTAAATCCCTGAACAAAACACTGTGTTTCTTCTTGCAAAACACACACACACACACACAAAAAAAAACACACAGACTTTTTAACATGAACTTTGCCCATAAACAGGGTTCAAAGACCTTCTGAATGTGGCAATAAACTCTGCATGGCAGAGGCAATGATCTGCTAGACAGAACTCTGCCTCAAATATAATAATATTAAACACACATTGTTAATGCTTAGAAACAACCATGGTGCATTTAGATCAATCACACTTTATATCCTTTGTTATTATTCTGTCATCTTATTGCATCTGAGTGGTTGCTCTTGACCCATTAACCCTTTCACCTTTTCTCTATTTTGTTAATTAATCTAATTTCTTTATTACTGATAAGAAAGGTCATAAATTCACAGTAGGAGTAGACAGAGTCAGCAGATCAAATTTCTCCACCTACACATGTTTTTTTATCAGTCGTGTGCTGTGACAGCTGCCGTTGAAGATGCCCGACTTTGAACGGGGCAAGAGATGGCCTCTTTTGTCCTCTTGACGTGAAACGCGAGACATGCAAGAATAGGACATGACCGAGCTGCGATACTAAAAGAGCCTCAAGGTTCCTGAGGCTGCAGTGTCACACAAAATGAGAGCATCACCAGGCAGGCATCATTGCCTCTATATTGAACTGCTACTAAATCAGCTGGAAATAATGGTAAATGGTAAATGGACCGAACTTATATGGTGCTTTTCTAGTCTTATTGACCACTCAAAGTACTCCTCAGTGCATGCCAAAATTCACCCATTCACACACTGATAGCAGGGGCTGCCATGCAAGGTGCCAACCTGCTCATACAGCATTTTCTATCCAAAGCGCAACACAATGTCTCTATGCTCACTATTCACACGCTCACGCACAATTCGGGGGTTCAGTATCTTGCCTAAGAACACTTAGGACTGGAGGAACCGGTGATTGAACCACCGACCTTCTGATTGGTGGGCGACCCACTCTACCTCCTGAGCCACAGCCGCCCCCTAATAATAATAAAACATTCAGTCAAGATAATGAAAAGTTCAGTCAAGAGCCTGCTGTACATCTTTCTGCGCCTCTCCCCTGAGATATTAGACGTAATAGCATCTAAATTAGCCTACTGGTCTATTTATAGCTTCTATTTGACTCTAAATAGCAATGGCTTCTTGCTTAACAACAATTTGATCATAGCACCATCTGTATCTTTTTTTTTTATAGAGGCACTCTATAAGCTATAAAAAGAGAAGTGTCTGATAATTTAATAGCAACAGTAAGACATATTCCTTCTTCTTTAAAACAGACTCCCAGGGCACAACATGGAAAACACATTAAGTCTATTCCCATATGCAAGAGAGCTCTGGCTGAAAATAGAAAAAGCCACACAGTATTAACCAAATGACAATAAAAGTGTGTGTGTGTGATGTGTTATGTGATTTGGGGGGGGGGGGGGGGGGGGGGGCAGTCCTTAGACCATCCAATAGAGGGAGCCAGGGAAACAACACACAAGTGAGACATGCAGCTCTATTAATATTAATAACATGACACATATCATTATAAAATATTAAAATATGTCTTATGATGCATAAATAAGATACACATACACAATTTTTTTTTTTTTTTGATTTTCCCCGTGTCTTCCTGTAAACTCACCCTTTTTATCTCCTGTCTCTGCAGGCTGCTATCTCCATATTTTCTATGCACACTATCTCGTCACATTAGAGCGCACACATCTGCGAGCAACTGTATGCAAGGTAAATATTTGAAATGAGATTAGCCCCAATGCAAAGGCAAAGTAAACGCTGGATGTGTCGTTCAATTATTTCAATCTCAAAGATATGTAGAATATTTTCTGGTTTTGGAGCATGACAAGGTTACAAAAACTACGTAGAAACACAGAGGAGCTCTGTGTTTTTGTGTCACGAACACACCACTGTACACCTCCTGTGCTATCTTAAAGCAAAAATAGCTTCCCCATGCTGTCAAGATATTTTGTTCACATCAGAATAAAGTGCATATGAAAATCCACCTGTGAGGCATTCCTGCTGCAGAGACCGCTGGCAGTGGGAATAGACAGGTGAGAGTGCGCTGCGTAGCAGTGTGGTGTGTGTGTTTGTTTGGGTCAACTGTGGCCTGGCCTCTGGTTCCTCCGAGCCCTCGGAGACAAGCTTGTTTTCATCATCTGGTCACACTCTTTGAGTCTGACCGTTCAACTGGCATTTGGCAGGGTCGCGTTTTCCATGCCAGACAATGAGATCAGTGCGCTGCAGCACAAAGAAATTCATTGGACCAAGTTTTGGACCAGATTGGAGACTTTTGATGTATATGTTGGCTTGGTTTTGTTCATAATATTCAGTAATTGGCCCGGAAACTTCTGAGTTCACATTCCAGTTCATTTCAAAACAATTACTGTACATGAAGTATATGTGGGTCACATAAAGCAGCAATGAATAGCATCCTATAGATAGTTTCACGCTTCACTTCTTTGTTATTCACCACATTATCTTCCAAAGGGGCTTTAATAGAAGAAACATCAATTAGGGCTTTGTTAAAGGCCATCTAAGGGAACTGCAACATGCAAATACAGTAAAAATCTCAATCAACAATGTAATGTTTGTATTGTTTAGCTATTTTAAACATGGGTCTTCACAAAGTTTTGTGAAGGAATTCACAGCGTATAATGCAATAATGTGAATAACAGATGCTTTGCAGAATACAGCATCCAAAGCTATTTCTCTTTGCTCACAACCACATAAAACTTCATGCCAGGTCCTTCATTTTTCAACACATAAGGTTCGAGTTCAGATTTCGTCTTGTTTAAGATAAACTCACCTCCCTCTCTTTATAACAGTCTCACTCATTCATAGGCTTTATGAGAGAAAATGAGCCAGTAAACCAAATTAAGTCCTTTGAAAAGAGGAAGTACTCGAGCTACAGTAATGACATGAGGTAAGCATTGTGAGTGGTGGAGCAACACGTAAAGGAACAACATACATACATTCCCAAACCAGTCAACTTGAGGCAACATACAACAGTCAATCTGTGCATGTCTCCATTCGGGCATTTATGTGCACTCCTGTGAGTGTTTTCCAGCCAGATCTCCATCAGCACTAATGGCAGGGTGTTCAAAGACGAGCTGATAGATGTACAGTCATGCTGAAAGGCTATGTGCTCTGTTCTCACCCTGCTTCCACTGACAGCCAGCTGGCCAGAGAATGATTCCCCTCAGGGAGGCCACTACAGAGACCAGAGTAGGGCAGCACCCGCTATCAGACCTCAGTGCTCCCTCCACTGGGTTAAGTGAAACTGCAGCACCTTCTCTGAGTGCAGGCTGGGTTCGTGGCACCTGGGAGAGCTTTTGTTAAGGATGGCTCACAATTATTTAATAGTATTGTTCAATTTTGCACTTACGCATTATGTAATTGTGCTAAAATGCTAAAAACTTTGAGGTTGACAATGATGCGTTTTTCTGTTTGTCTAACAGGTTTTGGAATGGTTTCATAACTCCAAGGGCTGAGCATTTGAGCTTTTAATTTCTATAATTTAAACTTTTTTTAAATTAATTTTGCTAGTGTTTGCTGCCATGCATCAATCTGTTCTATAAACCTATTCTCACCCATCATTGAGCACATAAGAACTTTGATTCAGAGCACTGTGCTCACCGACAGGGCAGCTCAAAAAGTGTGTATAATTATTCTGAGAACAGCGGCAGCTGTTTATTCCTTTGGACTATGGAGGTACAATAGAGCCCAGCAGCTCATGTCACAAAGTTGGACCATGTCCCTGAGTGTAAAAATAGCCATTTGGCGGATGGTGTTATCTCCCTATTCACACAACTACTGACCAACAAAGACATTACTCTTTTACTCCCCCACTTCCCTCCTCCGTGTTGTAAACTCAAAGCCATGCCGACTCTCACATACATCCAGTTTGCTGTTTTCTGTGAATCCCCAAAAAATACAGAGATGATGTGAGAGAGGATCCAAACTAGAGTCAGATTCAGTCAAAGAGCTGAATAGCGGTAACGTGGTTTATTAGTGTCCAAATAATACAAACAGACAAAAGAGCAGCCTGGGGGGATTTCCCCATTTTTCATGTTCATTAAAGAACTCTTTCTGGCAGCATTGGAAATATTTTGAAACACATTCAATGATTCAAAAGTTTCTTTTATAATGGCTATGGTTTAGCAATGTGGAGCTGGAGAAGAAGTTAACATTGATTTAGAAACCATAATTCATACGGGGTAAGCTTCGTTGTGTATTCATAAAGCTCCTATGATTGAATTATTCAGTCCACCTAATACATCTCACAGTCCATTTCAGACATCCCAATATAAGTAGCTAAGGAGATGCCTATGCTGACAAATTATTTAGCAAAACATTAGGCAGCTTATGTACTTTCGGAAATATGAAACATTAACAGCCAGACACAGTTTAATATATTTCCAACCCTGTGGGATGTACCTGGTACTGTTGTATTAATGTTGGTATGTACAATATTGATATTTATTGATGCTATTCTCTTTAAAAAGCTCAAACATTCAGTGGTTAAAGCGAAACATAAAACAAAACAGCAAAAGTATGTGAAGTTTCTGCTTCCAAAATGTGTTGCAGTGGTTTGATGGAAACTAAAACACATAATTTATTCATAATTTATTCAAAAATAACGTTAAAGAACCATACATGATATTTTAAAATGAATAAAACTTGATTGCTTCCTATTTCCACTCGTTTATTCAGCTGTGTTACCAAAAGGTTTTGTTTTGTACACAGCTGAAAAGTACATAAATACTTTGAAAACACGTCAAAAGTTTCAGATTTGCTGGTACTCTTCAGTGGAATATTGGTGTAAATTCAGCATAGACTGATTGGGAGTTGGAGTGGTTAATAACATATTAGGACATAGACAAAAAGTAATTCATTAAAAATAGCAACACATGCCATCTCATGTCAATATTTTGGAAGATTTTTGAGTTCTTAAAATTCTGCCTGTCTGTGAAGCCCTGTAATTGTACAAATCAATTAGAGTCTCAAACGGATGAGCAAAGTTTGTTTTTGTGAGAGGTGACCGCTCCTTCCATGTCGTGCTGCTTAAACGCCGACAACAAAACAATTCTGCAACCAGTTGCAAACAGCTATTGTGTATCCTGTCATCACAGGAAACTGAAAACAATCAGATGCTCAGTTAGCGGTAAATGTTCTTTGTCAGCATGATTTGTGTTTAATTCTGCTCCAAATTACATTCTCCAACATCCAAATAGCATTGGAAATTATACCAGAAGTGCTGTGTTGACTCAAATCATGAACATTAACTCTCTTATTCTAACTGGCTATTGACCTTAAATTCCCCCACTTGCCCTAACACAGCGAGGCTTAACTGAGACACTGCTTAACCTAACGGCTCCTGTGCAAATGGGATTACTGAGAATTTGATTATGTGTGAAAAGTGGAAAGAGCAGATAAAGGCACAAACAAAAGCAATAATGAACTGATTAAGACTGTCCTTCAGAAATGTTATTACTGACAAAGAAGATGCACGCATGGAGTAAAACAAAATCCCCATTTCAATACCCGTTTGACTACAGTTTGATACCACACAGCTCCGACTTAATCACTAATACTTCACATAATGCTGCACGTGATTAAGATATCTGAACAATTCCAATCTCCCACACCAATTTTATGCTGTGAAACGTCGTTGTGGTCCCTGAATTCTCCAAAGCGACTGAGTGCTACCGACATTAAAGGAGTAAATCATCTCTAAATAGATCCCAAGATCTTTTTCCCGAAAAACAAAACTGCACCTGTGCATATTGATCTGACATGAATCAGCTAATTGGATTTAGGCTTGATAAACCACAAAACACCCATTATCATGAAACACTGAGACAAATTTAGCAGCTTATCTAGACTTGTAGCTCCTCGTACATTTTATGAACTGAAAAATGCTTAATCACATCTTGTTGTTTGAGTCCATAATTAACTTCATCAAGAAATGAATGCAAAATGAAACTCTGAGTTGTTTGTTTGTTGGTTGGTTAGCCGCCCCTAGATTAAGGGGCCATAATTATGGTGATTACTGCATATTTAGAGTGGCATAATTGTAATAATGGGTGGAAAGCTGGTGGGCTGCCCACTCTTCCTATTTTGGCTACAGGCCATTCAGTTACTTCCACTGTACACATCCATGTAATCCCATTAAAAGGAGTCAGCAATGTAGCTGCTCACCCTACACAAATGTCCCTTCGTCCAATGGAGCACAGCGTATGCAGCTAATGCTGACATTTATATTTGTACAGAAATGAAAACAACAGCGACACTTTGAGACAATCGTGCTGTTTCATCAAATATCGTGCACGAAACATCAGCTAAACTCTAGAGCCCTGATTGCTCCCTGTTCCTCTTCATTCGTCACGTTCTCTCTGCTTCAGTTTTGCACTTTCATGTATCCGAGGCAGCAGGGTTTTTGATTGATGGCGGTTCCTCCGGGGTGTGTGCTTTTACTTAAAAGTTTTAAGTCCTGTTTCTTATTCCAACTCTCATAGAGAGAGAGAGAGAGAGAGATGACGCACAAAGGTTTCTGTTACAGCCAATTTAATGTCTCACAAACATCACGGAGAACGGGCAGAAAAAAAGGTCTAAAAAACAGAATAGTTGTGTAATAGTGTTTTCCACCTTTCTGTTATTCAATCGTTGGATTCCTTTTCACTTTTCAACATATGATTTCAATAAACACTGGAAAACAGAGAATCGCTCCATGAATGAGCCACATATTGTACAACAGAAATCTTTTTTTATCTTTTCAGGTTGCATTCACTGCCACAATATTCCAAAGGAAAAATGTAAAATCCATGTCTCTACAAAAAAAAAAAATGGTTGTGGAGGTAAAACTATTATTTACTGTAATATACAATGTTTCTATGAGTTTCCAGGTGTTTGTACAACAAATGCTGTTACACTGCGTACTCTGTCTTGCTCTCGTGTTTGTGTTGTGTGGGAGTGGGAGTGGGTGGGAGAGTGATAAAGTGATGGAAGTCACCTGCGACTTCTTTCATCCTGACAGACTGGTGGCAGAACTCTGCTGAACTGCAGATATCTGAATAAACACAAGATATTTTCACTTTTTGGACCTAAAATGTGCAGTTTTTAAAATACTAATAATAACTCATTAACACACACACACAGCCTTCGAGACACATTTGCAAACATGTTTAACTGCGTTATAATTGACGGTGTTATCGTTATATGTTGTTGTTTCTTTATGTCTTAGCTAAAGTTTTCATTACGTGGATTTCCAGTGTGTGCTTAGGGTTTCTGCACAGTGTCAACAAGGACTCAAACTCTAATTTTGGTTTTGGTTTTGGCATCTCAACAGCCCTCAGCAAAAAGTGTGTGAATGCCTGATCCTGAATGATACCACATACAGCTCGCTGCCTTCTCCAACAGCGCGCCTTTGCTGACATGAATACATTTGAGACAGGAAATAAGAGAAAGAGGGAGAGATTTCCTAACAGCACAATTTTACAATGTGTTTATGTAAGACATGACTCAACTCTCTTACAATTATTTGAATCATTGAAGCAGCCCAGAATATTTCCTGTGTTCCACTGCTTTTTATATATAAATAGATTTTTTTCTTGGTTTAACATCAAATTGAAGTAGAACTGGCCAAGATTAGATTGCGTGAGTTTTGGGTGTTTTGTCATATATTTTCAATTCCACATGAACACATTCATTTTACTTCAAACTGTGTTAGTTATTGTATGTTCCTCCTTTCTCTGGCAACACCGTTGTTTTTGTGTGCCAGGTGATCACGTTGAATTGAGATTTTAAATTGGAAAAAAAACAGAAGTAGAAACAAACACAGTAAGTAGATGAATTGTTGAAATGATAAGGGGATACAAATTACAGAGCAGAGCCAAGAAAACAAAACTGAAGTATTCTTGAATGTCCTGAAGTACATGTAGCCGTTAAGGCTAAGAACTAAAAGTAAGTGTTGAATCCAAAATATTGTGTGACACACGTTGAGATGTTTCATCTGGTTGGCAGTACTTCTAGGAATTTGAAAAAAAAAAAAGTTTATTGAATGGGAGAAAGTAGGCCTGAGAATATAATATAAATATTTGCAGTGTTTGTATGTCTGCAAAAGCTGCAAATTCTTTTAGTGAGACTCTTCTGTCTTCTTGAAATATCTAGTATGAAGTGCAGCCCGCTACTGCCCCCACAGACCAAACAGCAGTAAAGCAGCAGTATCCTGTTCTTTGAGTCTGTTTGCCTCTCTCTCTCTCTGGTAATTTACACATCAATAAGACAATGGATCAATGTGGGTTTTGTCTTTGTGTTCACAGGAGAACAGAACATTGGGTTCAACACACCCAAGCAGTGGCTCAAATGCAATTAACCACCCAGTGAAGCAATCGATCCCAATACACCATGACACATACTCACACACGGGTTTTACACGCTTACAAACAGTCTCTTTTTCCACCTGCCGTTATTAAGTGATGACTACTTCAGAGAGAGTCTTCACCAGCTGCAGTCTTGTTTAGATGCACACGTGGGGCAGAGCATGTATGCATTTGTTTCACTTAACGGCGATGAAAATGTACCAAAACAAAACAAGCTCAGACAGCATTGACATTTGCTCCAAGGCTGTTGATATTGTTCTTGTGCACCTGTGCCCAGAGTCTCCAGTAACAAGAAGAGATGAAGGGCTGTGTGAGGATGACTTATATGGCTCCAGGAAACCCACTGCATCACCAGACAAGTCCCACAACGCTCCCTGAATCCACATGTCAAGTTCAGACTGACAACCCAGGAGACAAGAAAATGACAGCGTGGCAAACACATCTGTAATCCCTGGCACAATTCAATACCAGGTTTTCAGTATCAGATCCCTGAACGTGCCTTTTTTTTTCAATACGCTACCACTGAGAACACCTGGAGGCATCTTAATAAGGTGGTTTTGACTGGGAGAGTCAGTATTCTCTCAAGATATCAAAAACTGCAGGAGGTCCTCCCCTCCTGGTCAGCGTCAAATCTACGACACTTCAGAGAACTTATAAATGAATCCCTGAAACACACACAGATACACACTTAGTACACTGCACAGAAGAATATTCCACTCTGGTAAGTAAAAACAATATAATCTGAACTTTTACAAAGCTCCAGTAGGTCAATGAGATTTTGTAAATTGGTTGCAAAGTTGAATCTATTTTCAAAGCATTTGATTCAATGTGTGTCCCTAAATAAGTAAATAATATATGCCTGATTGTTGAATTATCAGCATTATATCATCTTCATATATTGTTAGTTGGATCAGTTTGATCAGTTTGAAAGATCAACTTACAGCAGTAAAATACTGAAGTGGTTCACTCCATTTTGCAATAAATAAATAATAAGTAAATAACCAGATGACTTGAGATTTAATGGGTTCCCCTCATTATCTTACATCCCCTGCAACTTCATCATTATGAGGTGATTCGAAACATTTTAGGCTCTTAATTGATTTAATTTCTTCATGCCTGAAATTACTATATTCAGCAGCAAAACAAAGTAGTTAATGTATTTTCAAGCTGTAAAAGTGTTTTCATTTAAAATCTTGTGTAAGAATATATGTAATTTAAGTTCAAATATTTGACAAAACCTGCGAAGATAGATATACAGAACCTCTTTTTATTATTATTAATCAGACTGTTCAGTGATTTAAAGCATATCAAATGCAAATAAAACATCATTTATAGGATAAAAAAGTATAACTAAATACGTGAAAAAATAATTTGTGCCATAAATGTTAAGTAAATACATGTGATATGTGTTTTTCTATATATACTCAATGATCACAATGACAGATGGGAACATAAATGTCACAAGTTAGTTACAAATAGTTTCCAACTTTTAACAAAACATACAAAACATCAAGTAGTAAGTTGACTCAAGTCCCTTTTTGTCCAAGAATAAACTTTGAAATTTTACATGTAAAACAGTAAATTATATTGTAGGTTATTCAGCGCCTCATTAAATGCTCCAAAATAATGTTTAATATTCTGTTTTGTTTATTTCATTTTCAGTAGATATGCCCACAGAAAAAACAAAGTTGATTAAGTCTGCCGTCTCCAGGGACGAGCATCTTAGGCAAAGAGCTTCACTCCTCTGTCAGTGTGATTAGTCCCACAGGAGTGTGTTTGGCCTGAGGTAGAGCCAGCAGAAGAGGGAGGCAAGAAACACAATCCACTGAGGGAACAAGGGAGAGAAAGGTCCATGTTAAACCAGAATAGGCCCCTTGATGGCTGTACAAAGAACAATCACAGCCTCTGGCTCCAAAAGTCCATTTAGTGGAGGGACCTCAGGTGTACTGCATGTGAAGACGCTCACGTTTTCAAAGAGGTCGTGCAAATCAGCCTGACTCAGAGCCGCTGCGAATAGTCCCGGAGTCCAGAACAAAACCTGACATTAAGGGCCTAGCATTAGAAATACTGAAGAACTTTAAAAAAAAAAAAGCTTCCATTTGTCGTCTTCCTGTAGGGGCCAAAGACGGAGACACAGAGCTCAAGGCCCAGGACCTAATGATAATGGCTGTGGTCGTGGTTTTACTTCATGTCTGACTCCAGTTATTATGCCATCAATCCAGCCATTATTAAATTCATTTTCCAGGTTATCCTCCTTTTCTGGTTAGAAATTAGCTTTAGGTATTGCTAAATGTCAGAAACAGGCTTTTAAGAGCTGCAGGAAATTACCAAATTTCCACTGCCCTCACTAACAATAGTCTTAAACAATGGTCTACGTGCAGAATACTTTGCCATTTTAATTTGGGAATAGCTGCCCTTTTATTCTGCTGTGAAAGGGTTGTGCTTTTATCATGACTCCCTTAAGTGAGTTAGATGTCCCTTCATACAGAGCCACGGTTCTCTCGAGGAACACAGACACAATAACAAGATAACAGCCTGAGGAGAAGCCCTGACGGTGTTTTTTTACGTTTTGTTTTTTTTTTTGCTCTCTGGAAACTGTCTTGCTTCTCCGCAGCTAGTTTAAATCTACTGAGACGAAACTTCTCAGCAGATTAGAAACAAGGATTCTAATGAACAACAGTATGTTTGACTGTATTATCAGTGCTGAGCTAGAAAACAAGATTAAGTATAAATCCTCTTGAGAAATGCATGGCTTTAACGGGAGACTATATCAGATGCTAAGATGTTAAACCCCGATCATCACTATATATTGTTACTCTTCTCCCATCAGAGTCCTGGTTTTTGCAGAACTAGAATGATGGAGAAAAATGTATCCTCACCACTCAACTCAACCTTTCTCCCAACTCAACTCCCTCTCAATACCACCGCTGACATCAATGCCACAGTAAAACCCTTCAGTGTGTTTGATGGCTGCGATCATCAGGCAGAGGGCATTCTCTTTGACCTGACCCTGCAGTCCATCAACGTAATCGTGGGAATCCCCGCCAACTTACTTGTCATTGTGATCCTCATCCGCAATCGCAAAGAACCCTCCACTTCAGACATATTCTTGGGCTGCCTGGCCTTCATGGATACCTACTTCAGTGCCATGACCCCCATCATCTTCCTTAACCTTTACTACTGGCAGAGCAAGGCGGTTTGGTCCGCTGTTAAGTTCTCCTACGGCGTGAAAGACACCAGCGGCCCCCTGTTTTT
The DNA here is from genome assembly GCA_038419695.1 of Scomberomorus guttatus. Classification (NCBI taxonomy): domain Eukaryota; kingdom Metazoa; phylum Chordata; class Actinopteri; order Scombriformes; family Scombridae; genus Scomberomorus; species Scomberomorus guttatus. The sequence goes on from CM076459.1 coordinate 11,834,371, forward strand.
CTCCTGTATCTGCCTGGATCGCTTCATAGCTGTGCTCTTTCCTATTTCATTTGGGCAATTTAAACATATAAAGTACAGGTTAAGTCTCTCAGTGCTGGTTCTCTGCCTCACCTTTGCCTACTCCAGTGCTAAGTTTGTGGGAGGCCTGCCCAACTTTGAGAAGGTGTTCACAGGTGAGATCCTGGCGACATTTGCCTGGATGGTGGTGTGCAACGTAAGCATCCTGTGGACCCTGAAGAAGTCCCGTGGTGCAGGGAAAGATGAGATGCACCCCATGAAGAAGAAGGCCTTCAAGATGGTGCTCTCCATCCTTTGTATCATTGTGTTTAACTACCTGCCACCTGTAGCACTGTTCCCCTTTGAGGACTACTACTCCCCAGACGTGTTTCGCTGCTACGTGCAGCCCGTTGGCTTCGCCTTCATCAACATCAGCAGCACCATCCAGCCTCTTGTCTACCTGTCTCGCCTGGAGAAGGTGCCTTTCCTCTCTGACGCCTGTGTCAAGAAGTGTTGCATTTGTGTCACTGCAGAGAACAACAAAACCCCACCTGCACAAACTCCACCTGCGTAGGGTTCAGAAGATATAATACACATGTTGAACCTCATGGGTGCTGGGTCTAACTGTCTCCAAAGAAGAGCTGCGAAAGTAAGAACTGGACACTAAATCCAACTGTGATATTTTGATTTATTTCTCTTTATTTATCATTTTCCAAATGTATGTTTTTATGGAATAGATGTTTATATGCAGAGTAAGGAAGAGCAATCCTGAAAACAACGTAAAAGTGTTTAGATGAAAATGTTTCTATCTTATCATATTCATGAATAAGTCTTCACAACAAGTACACAAGTGGAAAAAGAAAATCAACATTTCAATCTCATGTTTTGATAAACTAATTATGTCCTAGACAATGATTTTCTCCTACCCCAATGAGATACATGTGTTCAAAGTTGAAACTTTATCCTTATATTTGTTTGACTTTGGCGCCATCATGTGTACAAAAGAGAGAAATAAAAAGTACCGTATAACCCCTCCAACATAGACAACCTTTTGATCCACTGAATTGTTTCTTCACTTGACAAATTAAACATCACTTAATGAAACTGTAATTTAATTACAAAGCAAAGTCGCCTTCACTATCCAAATTTACGCAATAAGCAATGTTTTCTAACAAAAAAAAAATATATGTGTGTATGTGTATTTCTTAAGGTGCATGGTGCTGGGCAGGCCTCCATCCCAGTCCAACATAACATGGATGTCATCGACAGTAAAATCAAACACCTTCACAGCAGTATAATTCATACAGGTGTAAGTCAAATGCAGATAGTGCAAAAGAATAGAAAACAAAGAAAGGGCTTGCAGCACACCGAACATCAGCTCTAGAATACCCTAAAAACTTCTTCATATTTATTTAAACATTTTAATCAAATGCAAATGTCCTCTCCCCTCTTCCACAACAGAGAGCAATGAATATTTAGCCACTTATTTTCATATATATTTAGACGGATTCCTGCTTCACTCGACAGCTTGTTTTAGCAGTAAGAAGACGCCAAATTCAGCAATAAAAAGAGGCGACAAAAAACACACAAGTTGTTTTTGAAGCAGCAAAATGACTTGGATGAAGAATACTTTCATCCATCAAAACAGGATTGAGATGATTCTTTCATACATAATTAATGAATCACTCAAACACTTATTGACGCAACATTGTGACAAGTACCTTCTCTGGCAGTATTCTCAATGGATGACTGCTCTGTGTATAAAAGTAAGGAAGTAATGTTTCTCTGAACGTGTCTGTGAATGCATAAATGAGCGTGTCATCAGCAGAGTCAACAAAAGACAACGTCCCTTTGTTGTAATCCAGTTTCACTTTGATTTGTTGGGGGGTTCTTGAAACACTCAGTGGGGTGGGTGGAGAGGTCATTGCCCTGAACTCTCCATCCCGGAAACACAAAGTCCAGAAGCCATTCTCAGGCCGAGCAGAGATGTCAGAATTCCTAGGTACAGAGGAAGAGGCCACGCCTAGCAGCCAGTCCTGATTACTTCCTGTTTCCACGACCCAGTGGTGACTTCCTGAGCCAAGCGTGGTCATGCCTACCACTTCAGCACTCATGTGGAAGCGCTCTGGGTTGTCCGGGCAACAGCTTGGCTCCTTTGAGTAGTGGAGGGAAGTCAGGTCGTCTGACAGGATGAGACACGGGTGTGCTGTGTTTGGGTCCAAAGTCACAGGAGCTAAAAGACAGGAAATTAGCCAAACAGAAAAAGTTTGGGTTACTCGTCCAGCATATGAACCTGAAGAAAATTACAAATAAGCCTATGTCTACTCACTATAATCAATGTGGTCCAGCATTTTCTCCCAGATTCGATACTTGAGGTTGTAGAGATGCTTGGTCACATCAATCAATACCCCGGACATGACGTCTGAACTGAGCGATGTGCTTTTGCTTCTGTGATTACAACAGATACCCTCCACTCAGAATATGTCACAGTCAATACAAGAAATAGTGCAAATCCATACTTTTAACATACCTGTCCTGAGTAGCTTTAAAATTCTAGAAAATAAAATAAAAAAATCTCAGTCAAATGTGGATATTTTTGGAAATGGTTATTTAAAAAATGGATAAAACTGGACTGTACAGACCTTCAACAAGACCATGTCATCTTCTTTCAGCTGCTCCTGTATGACTGCGATGGTCTCTGTGAGCGACAGCACTTCTGCTGAAAGTTCTTTGAACTTATCCTTCATTCCTGCGATCTTCTCTTCTTCCTCTTTCTTCACAGCTGCTAATCTGGCTGACTCTTCATGGTAGAGGACTTGATGTAGCTGCTCAAACTGGCTCTTAATCAGTCTCTGTGTTTCCAGCGCCTGACTCTGAAGGAGATTATTGCAAATGATGGTTTATTTGAACTTTTTTTTTTATTCATAGTCAAATATGTAAGATCTGTCATCTCATATCAGGTTACCTTGATGTGACTGAACATGTCTGTTGAGGTCCTGTGAATTTTTTTGAGGCAGTTCAATTTATCTTCCAAGCTCCTGAGGGACAAAGCAAGCTCATCCTGAAAGTCAAGCAGACGTCAGTCAAGGAGATCAGCAATAAACAGCAGAAATCTTAATGAAATGATGTTTCAGTATTTGGAGTATTTGGAATATTTTAGGCCTGGATTCATCACTGAAAGATAAGGGGCTAGGCAATATATCAATATTATATTGATATCGTGATATGAGACTAGATATCATCTTAGATTTTAGATATCGTAATATCGTGATATGGCATAAGTATTGTCTTTTCCTGGTTTTAAAGGCTCCATTACAGTAAAGTGATATAATTTATTGGACTGTTAAGTTAAAAATAACAGCAGTTAGTTAATTAAGTTAATGTTACAGTGCAATTGGGAAGTACATTGTTATGTTTATTCCCCTTACCTTGCAGTCCAGCACTGCCTCTTCTAAAGGTGAGCAGTCGTGGGTCTTGTGTAGTTTGGAAGACTGACATACGACACAGATGGGCTGCTTGTCTACTAGACAGAAAAGCTTCAACTTCTCCCCGTGGAGATTACAGTTCTTCTTCTCTTCCACCGAACTCTGTCTCCTGGTCTGTAGAAGAGCTTCACAGACATTTTTCAGTGCCAAATTGGAGAGAGGACTGGACTTGGTGGTCCTTTTCCTGCATACTGGACACTCACGTAAGCCTGTGTCCCAGCAGCGCTTCAGACAGCTCCTGCAGAAGCTATGGCTACAGGACAGCAGAACAGGGTCTGTGAAGATGTCACAGCATACTGGACATGTAAGATCCTCCTCTTGGAGTGACATGACCACTAAATCCGCAGTTCAAAACAGCATTAATCCACAGGTTTAAGAACTAAACGATCCCTCTGTCAGCAGTAGCAACATGATTTAGCACACCTCGTTAAACTTGTCTCCTGAACAGCTTGAAGCGCACCAACTGCCTATCTATTGTTCTTGACATGAAGTAGCAAATGCAAGGTTTTTCCTGTGCATGACTTCTGTGGGAGTAACTTGAATCATGAAGCGGTGTGGAAAAAACACTGTAGCAGTGCTGGGAAAAAGGAAGTAACGCCCTATTGGCCAGATGTTTAAGAGCTTAAACCTGGTTGGTAACTTGCTGCATGTTTGGAATGTAATCATTCAGGATGTGAATGTGAATGCTTCAGTGTTAACATCCATGTTGACAGCCCAAGGCTGCACCCTAGTAAACCATTTAAACGTATTAATTCATTGTGTAAGTCACTTTGCAGCTGACCTTTTAAAACAGGAGTGGTCCAGGAAATATACTATACTGCAAGTAATTTCTTTAATCAGTAAATTTAGTAGAATTGTTGCTCAGTCCTCTTGTTGTGTGTTCACAGTATGTTTTCCATCTTTTAGCAGGTGAGGTTTGACCCAAACTGGCTGAACCAGCTCAGAGCAGTCAGAAAAATGTTTACCCAAACAGGATTTTACAACACTAACCAACAAGTAGAAAAAATTAAACCTCAAAACTGTTAATATACTGTAGATGAGACAGGTTATTGAGTTTGTTTGTCATAGTACATATGTATTTATGCATTATCTATGTTTATGTATCTACTATCTCTGTCTAATGTGCATTATATATGTGTTTATCTTGATTATTTACATAATAACACACAACATTTGTGCTGCAGGTCAATATTTGCTCACATACTGCGAACCAGAGGAAACCTTTTTTCTTTTTTTGAGAGAAGACTGCATTCCAAGGCAGTACAGTAGGCAACGTAGGTGCCAAAAATAGCTTTTGGCAAGCTTAAAGAGAGCAAGCTTTGCATTTATGTATGTGCATGCAGGGTTTTTTCGGTGACATATTTTATAGTAATATAAATTTAGGTGTGTCCTTGATTCTGAATGGGAAAAAAACTTGTGAGCAGTATAGTGTCTGCCTGTCCAGCTCATCCAGTAGTTTTGTGTTGTTTGGTTTGTTATGTCTCAGTATTTTGCTCTTTCTCCCATTTTGATAATTAAGCTACTGTATTTAAAGGTGGCTAATAACACACGGTTGATCGGAGGAAAGGGGCCAGCCAGTGAAATAATACAGTGGATGAAATGCTGCAGATTCTCCCTACATGGCAGCACATAGCCTACTTGATATTTTCAGCGTATTTTTTGTCCTATTACACAACACGCAGGCCTCAAGGCACCAAGTGTCAAGCTGATACTTTTTTTTAAAAGTATCAAATAGTCAAACTCATGTTGACACATTTTTATGTTAGCTACTGCTCTTGTCCTTGCCATAAGTATAAACTCATGATGCATTGCAATGGGCTACAGTGTTACACACAACACTGACCTTGATGCTTAAGTGTGTGGTTTTAGGCCTTCTTCCTCTGTGTGTGTGTATGGAAAGGGTGTGGTGTGGGGTCACTCGGTCCGTTAGTATGAGAATCTTATTGATGACTGATGCAGCTCCTGGCATCCTATCCGCCATTTCCACGGGTCTTGGTTCCTCCCTCTCTCCTCCGGTCTTTGGTTGCCATGGCGATGACGTCAACTTGCACCACCGATTCAGCCCAGTAAAAGCTCTCAGAGGCGGCGCAACAAATCCCGGACACTCGACCGCAGGAGCCATCATCCAGTGAATCTCTTCCTCTCAGATAGGCATCTTCTTACTCGACCATCCTCGCACATCCATCTGTCCAAAAATGCGCGAAATTGTGCATTTGCAAGCCGGTCAGTGCGGAAACCAGATCGGAGCAAAGGTATTCTTCTGATTTCTATCTCTGTTCGTTTTTGCATACGGATGAGATTTGTGCAGGCTTTCACGCAGACACGCCTCGTTGGCGTTGAGGAGCAGTCTAATCCACCCTCCACGAATTCTCTAGAAACAGCCCAACGCGGTGTCCTTTCTTCATTAAAGCTCTGCGCAATTAATCAAATTTAAATCACAGCCTATGTGCTCATTGGTATTCTCTGCAGGGCTGACATTAGGCTCAAGATTTGTGCTGCTGCTTAGGTTTGCGTTGATTTGTGCAACAGACAAAAAGATTAATGCAACATACAGTAAAAAAAAAGGTTCTTGTTGTTCTAATAATGCCAAATTTTTCTGCCTTTTTGTCGTGTATTGCAGCCAATTATATGAAACGCAGGAATAATGTAGTAACCTTGTCACTGTAGAGCAGCCTCCCCTCCCCCTCCACTTATATGACCTATTTTTTACCTCAGATTATTTTCAACGCAATTGTTAAAATGTCTTATTCGACACCTATTAAAAATGTTACTTTTTATTTCAACACAGGAAATAATATCTTTAATATTTTAAGCTTGTTGATCCTTAACAGTACAGTGTTTTTGTAAGGCACTGTTACTTATCAGATTATTGCCATCTGCTCGATTACTCCCGAGACAGTCTGCATTTCAGACTAATAGACTGCACTTATGACCTGCTTTCAATTAGAGAATTAAATAGTCTTGCAGCTTTTCATGATTAAAAAGCTCCCTATAAAGTGGCTACATGCTATTTTATTACTTTGAGCTGAATTACACATCTGCCTCTCCCTCCTGTCCTATCACCCCCCTTTTTTTTCTTAGTTCTGGGAGGTGATCAGTGATGAGCATGGCATTGATCCCACTGGCACCTACCACGGAGACAGTGATCTGCAGCTAGACAGGATCAGCGTCTACTACAATGAGGCCACAGGTAGACTACAGATTAAGCTACAACACATGACAGAGCAAAATGAACCACCTCTACTACCATGCAAAATCATTCGCATCCTCCTCCGGGTTTTACGTTAAACTCATCACGATTTAACAAGCTCCTGAGATTCACAAGGAATAACATTGTTGATCTGTTTTGCCTGATTTCAGGTGGAAAGTATGTGCCCCGAGCCATCCTGGTGGACCTGGAGCCAGGTACAATGGATTCAGTCAGGTCTGGTCCATTCGGGCAGATCTTCAGACCCGACAACTTCGTTTTTGGTAAGCTAACGTTATGTAACTTAAGTGAAGATGCACATTGAGGGATTTTAGTTGTGGGTTTAGCTTGTTTCCTACATCTGCTCAATTAATTGTGATACTCTTGACTACAGGCCAGAGTGGAGCTGGAAACAACTGGGCAAAGGGCCACTACACTGAGGGAGCCGAGCTGGTGGACTCTGTCCTGGACGTAGTGAGGAAAGAGGCTGAGAGCTGCGATTGCCTGCAGGGCTTCCAGCTTACTCATTCCCTGGGTGGCGGTACTGGCTCCGGCATGGGCACCCTGCTCATCAGCAAAATCCGCGAGGAGTACCCCGATCGCATCATGAACACCTTTAGCGTGGTGCCTTCTCCCAAGGTGTCCGACACAGTTGTAGAGCCCTACAACGCCACTCTCTCTGTCCACCAGCTGGTAGAGAACACAGATGAGACCTACTGCATTGACAATGAAGCTCTCTATGATATCTGCTTCCGCACACTTAAACTCACCACCCCTACCTATGGAGATCTCAACCATTTGGTGTCCGCCACCATGAGCGGGGTGACCACCTGTCTACGTTTCCCCGGCCAGCTCAACGCTGATCTCCGTAAACTCGCTGTGAACATGGTGCCCTTCCCGCGTCTGCACTTCTTCATGCCAGGCTTTGCCCCCCTCACCAGCAGGGGCAGCCAGCAGTATCGCGCTCTGTCTGTGCCCGAGCTCACCCAGCAGATGTTTGACGCCAAGAACATGATGGCCGCCTGCGACCCACGTCACGGCCGCTACCTCACCGTTGCCGCTGTGTTCAGGGGCCGCATGTCCATGAAGGAGGTGGACGAGCAGATGTTGAATGTGCAGAATAAGAACAGCAGCTACTTTGTCGAATGGATCCCGAACAATGTGAAGACCGCCGTCTGTGACATCCCACCCCGTGGCCTCAAAATGGCTGCCACTTTCATCGGCAACAGCACAGCCATCCAGGAGCTGTTCAAGCGCATCTCCGAACAGTTCACCGCCATGTTCCGCCGTAAGGCCTTCCTCCACTGGTACACTGGGGAGGGCATGGATGAGATGGAGTTCACCGAGGCGGAGAGCAACATGAACGACCTGGTGTCCGAGTACCAGCAATACCAGGACGCCACTGCTGAGGAGGGCGAGTTTGAGGAAGAGGGGGAGGAGGAAGTCGCCTAAAATCTCAGCCCACCCTCCTTTCACCTCACCCATCCCCCATCCCCCATCCCCCAACTCCACCCCTATCCATCCCCCCTTCCATTATGAATTGAATGGTCTGCCACACTGGAAAACTGTCACCATCTAGATCACTGTTGCTCTAGTGTTAGACATTGTGTTAACTGATGCTAGTGAAGTTTTTGGTTCCGATGTTTTTGTATGTTGTGAATGCACCGGATTATGGACATCCTTACATCTTCCCAATCATTGCCTTTAAACGGAAGTGATTTTAACTGTGAAGCCTTGAAATTGGAGAACGATTAAAATCTGATTAAACGGCCGCTGTTACTGCCTCTGAGTTTTCATTTATTCAGTTGATGAGTGATCTGATATTATTACAGACCGTACAGCCCTTCAGTGTCTGTCCAGCAACATCATAAAAAGGGGTGCTTCAAAACCAGAGGGTCACAACAGGATTATTGGGATCTGTAAAAACATGTCTCTGCTGTACAAATGAATCTTTTATTCATACACTAGTCTGTAAACCTCCCGTGACAATTAAATCAATCTGAGAAGGGAAAATCATCGCTTGAATGGTTGAACTTTGAAGGCAGCCTCTGAAAGGAGTCACGAGCATATGGCAAACATGTTGACAATCAAAACAAAGACTAGTTTACAGCAAATATTTGTTGTCAGTGACAAGGGAACTAATCTTGCACTGAGTATCAAAGTGATCTCACGCGTGCATTACGAATCAAGGCTGAGGAGTAGTCAAATAAAAGCAAAACATAATTCATGATTCGCTTAATTCAAATTTCTACCAGTTGAAAGACACACAGTCAGGAAACAGACTGTGCTGTAATGTAAATTAGTCAAACACAGTATAGCAGCAATAATTTCTCTGCAGGACTTACCTATTCCCATGATGACCTTTCGTCTAGTTTCCAAATACTTGATAAATGTAAGTCCTGTATATTAAAGGTTGTACTCTCTCTACAATGTTTTGATGACATTTTAGATACAACTTTTTTTTTTCCAGTAAGACAATTACTTCAGTGTTTCAGTGACTTTCTCAGGTACTTGTCTGAACTTTTCACTCTCCACTACCAGAGCTCCTTATCTGTCGAGCTGTTTTATCATCCCAAGACTCATTGCGCAAATACATACTTTTGGGCTTGTTTACACTTTTCCCAACGCTGGCTGGATTTTTTTCAGCTCTAGTTTTGGCTTGTGGGCCATGAGGGCATATTCATGTGTTAAGATACGTTTGTCTGCTCATACTCAAATCTGATTTTGAGGATTGCATATGATTAATTTATATCTTTACTGACAACATGTAATTTTAAGAAAAGTCAGACATTAGAACAGAAAAAAAAGTAGTTTCAACATTTTGTAAAGTTTAATTACTCAACTGTTTTACAAATTGTTTATTTACTTGATAAATATGTAAATAAACAGGCAGCGACTGTAAAACATCTTTGCGTGATTACCATGCAATATGGTGCATATTGCATGGTTGATCTGATGAAATGAAAAGTTTTAAATAACGTCACTTTAAATTAGAAGGATCACTAAAAGAATACTTAAAGTGTAAACAGTTGCTTGCTTTTGCTCGATATACTTAATCGTACAGCAGTATTTCTAAAATCAAGAGTTTTTGCACTGCGATAAGATGTTGAATTACACTAATCATTAGACTAAAGAAGACATCTGTCTCAGTTTCAAATGCAATGGACTAATGAGGAGCAAAAGTGAGTTTGAGGTAAAAAGATCAGTGTAGATTTTGCCAGTGAAAGAATCAAATCAAGCACAGGTACATAGTAAATGGTGTACAGTTTTAAGGCAGCTGACAAAGGAAAACATCTCAAAACTAAAATTATTGGTGGTGATGAAATACTGCAGCTCCTATTTCATTTGTGCAGAAGAAATGTTCAAAACCGACTTGAAATGTTTAATTGTTCTGAAAATCCACTGGAAGATCCATTCATCCAGGTGCTTTTCCTCATAGTGCCACGCAGGCAGGGTCCAGTCAGTGTTCGTCGAAATGAAAATAAGTGAACGCATCATGTTATGATGCCTCAAACATGTCAGTCTGTCGTGTCTCTAACCTGGAGATATTTTCCTTTGAATGATCAGCTCAGGGTAAAGAGTGTCGTCGTCATGGGAACGCTGCCATGCAAAACAAAATCTCAAATGAGTCTTTCCTCCTTTGGTAGCTTCAGTGCATCTGGTGCGGCCACGCTGCGTGCACCAGACTGTTCCTCAGCACTGGGTCTGTACGTCCCTTCAGTCTGCCTCTTCTTTTTCACCACGCAGAACAGCCAGCCGAGAACAGCCAAGACTATGGCCAGGACACCCAAGGTGACCGTGGGGGCCACGATAGCTGCAATGTTGGTTGCCTGCAAATGGAAAAATGCAGGACAGTGATCAGGTTTTGGTGACATTTGATACTGTCTGGTGGTATTTACATACAGTAAAATACTGTAAAAGCAACGTTTTTTACTCACATCAGTGTTATTAGAATGGTTGTCACTTGCAAGAGTGGTATAATTCCCTGTGAAAGAAAGCAGAAACATCAAGACCACTGAGGTAACAATGCAAACTCTTTTCTGGCTCAATCTCACTGGTAAGAAAGCTTGTGTATATAACATACAACTGAGTATAAGGCTCCTAACCTGATATGATCCACCTTTAGTCTAAGATTAGAAAAAAAGAGAAACAGTACAACACTTTCTAGGCAACAATTGTAAGCATACCAGCTATCCCGCCGGTCCTACTCTGTTTCCAGCCATTTCATCCATGACCACCCATGTGATCACCCAGTGACATCACGAAACTACATAGTAACCTCTTGATCAGGAGAGCGAATAAGGAGGAGTAGCTCAGGAATGTAGAGTGTGCTGCAGCTGTACAGTCAGCTGAGTCAAACAATGTGCTTGTCTGAAATATGGAGAGAAAAAAAAAACACCTCATCTAAATCTAATCTGTTGCTGATTTGTTTGTTCGTGTTATGCCTTTTAAAGCTACTTAGAATAGCTGTAATGAGAAGGTTTTGTTTTGGAGACTTAAACCCTCTCTTGGCTTTTTCTGAGTCAATAATTTACCAGGGCAAATAGTAAACTTTGCAAGGACAAAAGTGCAACTTGATAACAAAAAGCAGGGGTTACAGGAGGGGGCAGTTGTGCTCAAAGGAGAAGGCCTAATGTGTTAAGAAATGGAATTATTTTGCATATGCAATTACCGATAAACTAAGAATAAATATACATCTTTCTCATACAGCATACAGAGCGTGTTTCTCAATTATTTTCTTAGTCAAGTGTTGTTACGACATGTTGACAAGCCCGTGCGTGTGTCAGAACTCCTCTGGAATCCCTCCAATGTTTTCTTTATCTTGTATCATTGCAGGATAACGAAGTGTGTGTTTGTGTATAGGTGTGGTCAGAAGGATTGCTCTTTTGTGTGTGTGGGAGCGTTGGAGATGAAAGGATGGTTACTGACTCACCCTGCACAGGATTACTACTTAGTACCAGCAGTAAAACACTCCTGACCACAACTCCATGTATGGCCAGCACATCCGGACTCACTGCCATCTCTATACCCGTGACCAGCAGGGCCGAGTGAGGGCAGACTGGGACTTTTGGGTGTCAGCTCGGGTCCATTTCACAAGGTGCAACGTTTACTTTGTGGATTCATTGCATCCTTTAACATCTGAAGACAGAATATTGTCAGAGTCCACTTAGACACTCTTATAGACTCCTTTAATCTGGGGTTGAGTCAGGCACCACCATGCATCCAGTCAGTCACACATTTAGCCTGATGTTGAATCACCATTAATCCTACTCAGACCACAGGGAAGCTAATAATAGTTCAACTGAAAACTAAACACAGCTTTTTAAAGTTAAACCACCTCCCTCACATGCAACAACAATATTATTACTGGCAATAAAATAGGGAACATGTAAAGTTAATTTGCCACAAGCTCTATTACAAACACATACCGTTGATCCAGCTGTTTTCAGGTGATCGAGGCAAAAAATCCAGCAGGTTAATTCCTCACGGATGAACCATGTTGCTTCCGTCTCACCTTGTCATGAAATGAAACTGCCACTTAATGAAAAGGTCCAGTGAAAACGACAGGTAACATCTTATGACTTAAAATGTTGCCGCTGAAATACTTGAATGGATCCTTTAGTATCGGACGACATCATCGACTGAACCACCAGTTGGTGTTTTATGTAAAGCAGTTTTTTTTTTTTTTTTTTTTGTCTTTTCGCCTACTCTTCAAATCGCCATAGGTCACATGATTGAGTTTCGTGTTACATTACCTGAGCGCAGTTATCTACCTGCTGCAGAGCGGACAGATCCTCCTTTGTACAATGTCGAAGAGAAATGCAGTTTAGTGAAGCAGAACAGACCCGATTTCCCCTTTTGCCACAAAAACTCCTCAAAAACAGACTAACATCTGAAAAAAACTTTAATCACTTTTGCGGCATATTATACCTGTTTATCCTGTAGGCTTATTATTTGATTTAAACCGCACTTTTCTGTCTGAATAGCCTATGATGTCAGGTTGCTCTCACTTGCTACAACCTGCTGGAGTACAATGTTTGACTGTCCTCCCTGCGCCTGCTCTTACCTAGCAACCTGGTTAATGGCTGTGGCATGAAATAGCGCCTCCACCAGGTTTCATGTTTCCCAACATGAGAAAGGATATCAACATTCCTGAGATATTTTAAGGATGAATTCGGCTGCCAGCTGGTCCACTGGGCTCTAATCCTCGCCTAATCTCCCCTTCTCAGAATCAGAGGGGCAAAGAAAATGTGGGCTGCTTCAACCCTAATCTGAGGTGGTCAGATAGTTTTTATTTGCAGTGTGAGAGCACTGAGGCGTTTTTTTTTTTGAAAAGCAGATGCTTCTAATGGAAAATCACTCCTGTAATATTACAGCAGTGAATCAGTCTGCATATGCACCCTATGACCATACAATTTTGGTGTGTCCTATCTACAGTATTGAATGGTGCTGAGCATTTGTGAGGTTAGACAGATGAACCTATGTGTCAGAGAGACACATTATCTAGAATGACAAAACCCACATTTTAAATTTTCTGTGTGTCTTGTATGTTTTTGTCAATCACTGCAGGGTCAGACCGCTCAATAGGCATATTTTTGTTGACTGGAGGACACATTTTCTTGTTAGGCCTCTCCAAGTTTGACTTACTGACCAATTGAGAGTGCATTAAATAAAAAAAACAATACATTTTTAGTCAGTTGATTATTATTCTTTTCCCTGTATGTCCTCTTAGTTGCTTAAAGTTATATGGACATTTTACTTCATTATCAGTCAGTTGACCCATGCAGATATGACTGTACATAGGCTATGGTTTACACAAGATATGGGAATAGCACATGTACAATGGCATGCAATCCAGTAACAGCCCTGCCAAAAGTATTGCCTTTGTGAAGCATATAGGCCTATATCAAGTTTTGATCAGTAGAGAGCTGTTTCAAGGTTCATTTTCAAGGTTGCGTTGTTTTGGATTGCATTTGGTGATATTGTGAGATGTGCCTGTTGCCACCCTTCCTGGATACACTGGACACAATAATAAAGTTGATTTTGTTGTACTGCCCAACCCAAGGTGATGTTGCTGAACTACTGGTAATCAAAACCTGCAACATGGATTGACTTTAAGGGCAGATCATAGGATGTGGGCCACGTTACAATGCTTACGACTTGATTTAGTAAATACTTTTGTCAGTCAGGACACAAATTATGTGTTTCTGGTTAAAATGATTACAATTAGTAATGTAAGCAATTCTTTTTTATAAACCAAGGCCTCCCCTCAAGGCCTCTGCTAACAAAGGCAACAGGGGCAGCAGCAGTGGTGAGTTACCAGACTGGGGTCAGTAAGAGAACGTCAGATTATTTGAGCGTGTATGCTGTTGAGCTAATTGCAGTACTGATTTAATATATGAGCTGTTGTTTATTAATTCAGGGTTTGCCAGTCAGGGGAAAAACATAAAGTTGATGTAGGTACCTGCACACTCAGGAATCCTTGGAAATGAAGAAGCAAAGGAGAGAATATGTGGATATTAATATTAAACTTTCAAAATCAGAGGGGAAAAGCGTAGTTTGGAGGGAAATAATCAAACAATGGCAACAGCATTGGAATAGTGCAACAAAAGGAAGACACTTACATGAAATACAAAATAAAGTAGGAGTGGTAAGAAATAGTGTAATCAACAGGAAAGAGCAAGTAATTACAAGTAGATTAAGAATTGGTTACAGCAACCTGAATAGTACACTTTTTTTTATCATAGGAAAACACCCAACTGTCCATTGTAATCAGTGCCAGGAAAAAGAGACAGCGGAGCATGTCCTGATTTCATGCAGGAAATATGAAGAGGAAAGAAAGGCAATGATTACAGGTCTACAGAGGCTAGGACGAGTGGAGGCCAGGATTAAAGATCTGCTTGAGTGTGGGGAAACGGTGGAGGAGAAAAAAAAGATATTTAGATTTTTGAGAGCAACTGGAATCATTACAAGACTGTAATCTAATCGGACAACAGTGAACGATTAAATCCAGGGGGAGGCAGTAATGCAATTTAATGCCAACTGCTGTGAAACCCCAAAGAAGAAGAAGCAGGCCTCTGCTACCATGCTACCGTGCCACAAGGGGGCGAAAGAGGCGCTTAGCCTTTCCTACCACACACTTACCGCTTGCCGTAGGCGCGGATAAACCTCGGTACAAAGCGGCGGGAGAGCTGCGGATATATTCTCAAATTTAATTTAAGATAACCGTACTGAACATATTCACCTAGGTGGTGTGCATTTAGTCGTACAAATACGGCTTAACTTGAGTAAAACCACTATCATACTGTTGACGCTGCTGTTAACTGTGTTGCTGTAGTGTTGCTTTTAAAGCATTCCCCGGGAAACTGCTTTGCGCGTTTGTTTTTGCCCCCCCTCCCTCCCTCCCTCCCTTTTTAGCGCTCCAGCAACAATGGCGAAGGTACAGGTGTTGAATGTGGCTGTCCTGGATAACCCGAGTCCCTTTGGAAACCCCTTTCAGTTTGAAATAACGTTTGAGTGTATGGAAGACCTCCCCGAAGGTAGGTAACGTTCTCATCGCACAATTGCTGTCATTACTGTGTGTCTGAGGCTAAAGCGGGAGTCTGTTGTTAGTTCAGTCCGTGTACTGGAAATTGCTAACAGCTAACGCTAACGTTACGTTACTGGGCTGTAGCAAAGTAACGTTAATGTTACACAACTTGGCTGAATGTGTTCCCCAAATGGTGGACACATCTCTACGTGATGTTACGTAGGTCAAATCCGTGAGACATAACTTATAAATATTTGATAATGCAGTGTGACGTGCACTCATCTCATACATTTCACGTTACTCATGCAGGCCTCTATGTATCTGTATTGTTAACATATATATTTTACATGGTTGCAGTGTAAGTTAGCTATAAAAAAAGTCACAAAAATAGTAGTGAGTTATAAATATGGGCACAGCCGAGGGCTTCGTCTTATTTAATCAGTGCTCAGTGTTTACTTTTATCTGCTTAACAGCATTTAGAGACCAAAAATAGGTGTTAGCCACAAGTGACAACCTTTTGAGCTTCAATATTCCCCATTATGACTTGGAACAAGAACTTTTCTGTTAGCTTAATTGTTCATAGGTCCATCTGGAGTGTTGTGTTGTTTTGTTTATAGTCAACTGTATAGGTAATACACTGGCTTGAACATTTAGTTATGTCTCTGTAAATTTGTGTATGTGACTATCTGGAGACAAGCTGTCTTTTATGGTGAATGAGTGCATAATCACATAAAATAACGAAGAAAGGCTATTAATTTGTGTATTTCAGAAGCTTTCTTCTGGCTGTGTTCAATATTTTTACGTGGTAAATTTCTAATTTGATCAATGTGTTGTCAGTCATATTTGGCAAGTTTAATTGACTTATTGTCTCAGCACTACTTTCGTAACTTTGCATTTCATGGTGAAACATAACATCTTTGTTTTGTTTTATAGACCTGGAATGGAAGATCATCTACGTTGGCTCAGCAGAGAGCGAAGAGTATGATCAAGTCCTCGACTCGGTCTTGGTCGGCCCAGTACCTGCTGGGAGACATATGTTTGTGTTTCAGGTGAAGCAGTTATTTGTGTTGCTGTGGCCATATATAGTATGTGCTGGGAACAGTAGTTTTATAACATCTTGTTATATTTTATTACACAACTCAAAATCAGCAATAGCATCCTCTTACCTTTTTAAAATTCTGGACTGTTCTGTCACTCCTGCATAGCTTTTTGAATGTTCACAGAGCAATTTTAAAGATTAGATATGCCAAAGAACCAGTTTTACATTTCAGCAACCAGGACTGTAGCTCTTGTTCTCACTAGCTGTCCATCTGCATATCATGTCACACTGTGGGTAGGTGTTTTTCAAGCCTTAAACCTGGATGAGATGCTGTACATCAAGAAAATGGCAACTCAACAGCTGATTTTTAACAAGTTGAATAACAATATGGACATAAGAAACACAGTCCAGCTCCAGCTGCTCCTTTTCCTATATGGTCTACAGGATCATCTCATGTATGTGTGGGGCTGTACAAGAACATAAGCTGTCTGAGACGCAGGATCAGTCAGACATTACGAAACATTTAATTTCTTTATTTATAAGGACAACGCACATTTATCAGCATTTCTGTAAATGTGCAAGTGTAAGCCAGCAAGCTAATTTTCAACTGCCATCCTTTTAATAAGATATTTTAAAACCAATGAAGTGATAAGTTATCAGTGGAAACAAAGTTTATTTGCCCAACTTTTCTTATAACAGTTAGTAAAAAATATCTACTTAAGGAATCAGTAAAATGGGACAAAACTAAATATTAAATCTAGTGAACAGTACTGCCATGTAAAACTGTTATTTAAACATACATTGCAAATAAGTTGTCATTGACTCATTGAGAAACCAATCAGGAGTTTCATGAGGAGTTTCATGCACATACAAGACTGACTGTCATGAATGTGTGTGTGTGTGCATAAAAATCTACATATTAGTCCCTCCAGGAAATCACGATCTTGCAATCGCAATAATTTGTGGGGGCTTGCAAGTTTGCAAAATTCCCGCAATTTCTCCACATTGTGTGGGTGCTACAAGGAAGCTTTTGACATCAATATAGCATTGTAAATTTAATGTCCAAGCGTTGCGATGAGATTTATTCTCGTCAGTCATTTGGAACGAGTTGAGTTCTTCTGAAGGTTTCATGGAAAAAACAGGAAGTGAGTTTATGGGAAATGTGGGCAGCTTTTTTGGTGATGTGCAGTATGCCTTTTATTATAGGAAGTGATACATATTTCCTTTCCTAGGTAGTAGTTTTAAAAAAAGTCTACAAAATCCTGGAGGGACTAACATATACAAAAATAAATGGTCAAAATAGACTGATTAAATTTTTACAGATATGATTGTAGGTAGGTTATGATTCATCTTTTTTCAACCCATTTGACAAGTAAACACAGTCCCTGGAATTAATGTGTACAAAGTCTCTTTTCATCTTCAAATTTGTTTTTCTTTCAACAGGCTGATGCCCCAAACACTGGATTGATTCCTGAAAGTGATGCTGTTGGTGTAACGGTGGTACTGATTACCTGCACATACCGTGGCCAGGAGTTCATTCGCATTGGTTACTATGTGAACAATGAGTACACAGACCCCGAGCTTCGCGAAAATCCACCCATCAAGCCAGACTACACACAGGTGAGAGAAATGTTTGGCTTCTGGGTAATCTGAGTTCTGATGCCATGTAACTGATGGCATCAGATGCTTCTTTCACTGGCTTGAAGAAATGCTTTAGATTGCCTGGTTGTAGAACAGTTGTAATGGAAATGTCCCTTTAAAATCAACCCTAAAAATATATCTAAAAGTACACCACACAAACATTGATTAAAAGTCTAATTATGAATATGTGAATGACTTAATTACACAACCCTAAGATAATGCTGTTTTTATGTGTTAACTAGCAGCATGGTGCACTAATTAATACATTGTGCAATTGAAGCTTTTCATCCCAAAGGGTTGAGCCTGTACTTTGGAGCACAAATTGCTAATTTAATCCTTCAAAAATTGCCAATAATCCTTTCAATTCCCTCGATTATATAACTAGTGAAGCAGAAATCCTACTATTCTGTAAGCAATGTTCTTAATTCAGATGGTAACTCCACTGATAAGCCGCTGTGAGTTTTGCTGTAATGACAAAGGTGTAGGTGTCACATTTTTAACATGGCTGGCATTTGGAATGAAACCTTTCACACACAAGTACAAACGGAAATATTGGGATGAGGCATTATAACATCATTTTAAGGTTATTATATAGTTGTGTATGTGGTTATTGTTGGTACCTATCATGAACTGCAGAGAACAGTTTATTGCCCTGAGGATAGTCTAGGTGTCAAATGAAATATGTGCTTTAACAATAGTTAGCTGCCCCTAATGCAAATTAATCAGATGAGTCATCTGGGGAAATGTGAAGGGTATTTAAATTTGGTAAGAGTTTTTCCATTTTCCATTTTGTTTTATTTAGGTAGCACACACATGTTCCCTTTAATTGGCAAATGTAATGGAAAATTGTACATTCTTTAATATATCACTAAAATGGTTAAATTGTTCAAAATCTCAAATTGGTTACACTTAGAAACCACATTAACATACAGAAGGAAGAACAAGTATAAAATGCAAAGTGCAAAAAAACTGAAAGTTGCAAGGGGTATTCTTTAATGACTACATTTGCTTGCACAAAGTATTTATCTATCTTCCCGTTTACCCCTATCAGCTCCAGAGAAATATTCTGGCATCAAACCCACGTGTTACCAGATTCCATATAAACTGGGAAGGCTGTGCAGAGCGGATGGAAGACTGTGAAAATGTGGATCCCACATCGAACTCCATGCTCCCTCCCTCCTGTCTTCCTGGCAAAGCCCCACCTTTGGGAATACTACCAGATAATTCAATGGACTGCTTATAAAGCCAACACCAAATTTCTGATGAATGCCTGTGGACATTCTTGTGTGGATATTTGCCTCACCGCTGCCCTTATTTCCCTGAAGCTTGTTGTAAAAAAAAAAAAAAAAAAAAAGAACTCTCACGTTGGGCTTCAGATGAGTGTTTGTTTCAAGGATTATGAACATCTCAGTGGAACAGACGACCCTGATAGATGGGGAGTTCCTTCCCATGAAGCAATATTGAAGTAGTTTAACTCATGGAAGAGAAAACGTTAACTATGAAATGCAGCTGAACTGAAACAGAACAGAGAACTGTTGTGATTGACCTTCCTTCCTTTTGTTTGTGCAGAACGGATTTGTACCCATTTAAGAGGATTTCAGCACTGAAGCAATAGGCAAATAAATTGCAATATTTTGCTGTTCAGGAATTTGATAATCTGCCATTATATTTCTGTTCAAGTTCCTTTTGCACTTATTTGGATAGGCTTTTTTGGGGCTATATCACTTACTCCATGTTTTTATTTTTCTGTTTGCAATTTTGTGTTCCAAATAAAAGAACATTGTATTTGTTATGTACTTGTGTATGAATGACTGTGTGACGGTGAGAGCCATGTTCACTTGTTTTTCAATATTGATTACAGAAACAATAAACCACTTTTTTTTTTTAAAGAAACTAATATATTTACCCTTGTAGTTGTGAAGAGTGTACCACACAAGTACATTAATTGTACCCAAAAGAAGGTTAAACACAACAGTGTCAACTCTGTAAAACAATATCAGTGTGAGTGGCCCCTTATATTTTCACATTTTACTAAAAATAGCCTGTATTAACGTCACACCCAATCACAGACCGGTCGGGTAAAAGGGGTGGCTAGGCTACAGAACTGCCTTTGGAAAATACTGCCCTGCAAATAAGAGAAGATGATTGCAAGATCGCAGTATTTGATTTGTGTTGTGCATGAAACTCGGCGTGATAAATACAAACAGCTGATAATTTAAAGCGAAAAGAGGTAAAAAAAAAAAAAAAAAAACAGTTACAGTTGTGGGCGTATCGGCTACTAGCAAGTCTGAGAGGCGGGATATAGCCGTTTGACAGTCAAATCGCATCAATGCAATAATTGTATGTATTAATGCTCATCCAACCAGCACTCGACGTGCGACGTCTGTCACGTAAGTATCCTTCTATGCAGCCAATCAGCTTCGGTCAGAGGCGGGACCCGATGGATGGATGACTGGAGTTTCCCTTGCGGTGTGAAGATTAATGGAAAGGGTCTGTTGATCTTAGCAATCGACTGTCAGATGGTCGGTCCGAGGAAACCATTGCACTTAACGCTTGGCTTCGAAGCGAGTGGAGAGAAATCCGTTTGAAATAACCTACAACGGGGAAAGAACGAATAACCTGGACAGCACTTTTGTTATCCAGGTCTGAACAGAAAAGGCCTGCCCACACATACAGCACCTGGTTAGTTCAGGCCAGGATACGACTGCGAGGGACGCTCGGAGCTAACGCTAGCCTGCTCGTTAGACAGACCGAAAAAAACGGCTTTCGACGATCTGTCTAATGGAGTAGAACTGGATTTTGGATATATTAAAACCGTCTCTGGAAATAAAGGACAGCCGAGTGATATATCTTGATTTGCTTATTGACGAGCTAACGCTACCAAGCTAACATTAGCTAGCCTCGCTAACCCCCAGCGCCAGTGTTAGCTGCAGACTTGGATAGACTCGCTTGGCTGGACTTTTCTGAACTCACTAAGAAAAAAACAAAGTAGCGGAGGAAATATATTTACAGTTAGTCAATAATGGTAGCTGTTAGCTAGTAGCTAACTCACAGCTTCATTGAACCAAGGGACTGCATTAGCGGTGTAGCATCACTTGAACGACTTTGTAAAGGAAAACTCAGTCCGAGCCCGGGACTCCACCATCAGTCTGCCATCATGGGCAACACGCCCACCGCAAAGAAGGGCAATGAGATGGAGAGCGGTGAGTACCCCTTACCCCTAATAACCGGAGCTACAGCTGTGAGCTGGCCATATTATGCAGCCTGTCGCTAGGTCGTTTTGCTGTAGTCATTTCCTGTTTCCCATAATGGCAGCGAAATAAAAAGTACAACTTAACACCACAATAGTGCACCAAGGCCCAGAGACCCCCCCCAAAAAGACACAATATTAGATTGCTGTCGACACTCTTCTCTAATATGGCTGCAGAGGTGAATATTATAAACTTTACTGCTTGTCAACTTTCGGCGAGACACTCTCATCTACATATGAACTTTAGCCAAACTGTGGCTGTGATACCATGTTCATCTCAGCTGAGCAGCAGAGCAGCAAGAGGATGTTATTCATTCTCTCCACAGATTTTGTGGGAAAGCTCGTGATTAAATGCCTCAAGTTATATTCAGAGGTACCAGCGAAGATGACAACGAGCCTTATACAACAGTCAGGTTTCTTTGTGGTTCATGTGTTTCAGATGTTTTTTTCCCCCCTCTCTCCCCTCACAAGGTTATGAAAGGCTGCAGTAACATTATAACCTAGCAGTTAGCCTGGCATGGAGTTGTTTTCTTGTGCAGTTCTTGATAACCTAATTACTTCAAGAAAAAAAAAACCCTCAATGTATAGAAAGACATGCATAGAGTGGAAATGTACATATTATTCAGGAAGTTTATATATGTCAAGGTTTGAGTATTAATGCAATGTGGACCTGAGCATTGAGTCCCAAAGACTGTGTTTGACATTAAGTGAGTAGAGGAGAGTTGGTTGTTATCAGAGAAGGAAAAAGCCACCAGGACGGGGTCATATGATGCACGCAGGGTGATCCTCTCCAGGCAGAAACTTGGAGTTGAGGAGTCTCTTGAACATCATGTGATGAGCAGCATTTAGAACAAGGGCACTTGTATGTGTCACTGAGTGTGTGTGTGTGCGCATCACTGGCCATGGAGAAGGCCTGGGAGGACACGGTTTAATGTTTTTATCCATAACACCATAAATAACGCTCAAGTGTGCAAAGTCTGAACAGCTATCTGTGAAATGAGCGTCAGCTCCTTGTTGCTGGTAGAGAGTAGGTGTGAAGAATGGCCTCCAGTCCTTCTGTAACGTTAACCCATCCCTGGTAACCCCATGTAATAATGTGCATGACTTTCAGGAGTTGTAGCACAGATATTTGTTTTTCTAAAATGGAATTTACTGGAAAATGGAGGGTTAGTAGGTTAGAAGCAGGGACAGAGGAGGCACTGCTAGGGGAGGTTTGTTGATATGCCCTCCATCACATCCTTATCAGCCTAATCGCTATGCGCCCACCCTGATCCCCAGAGACAGGTGCTGACCAGGGGTCCAGAGCCCACACCCAGGAGCGTTATTTTCCACAGAGCAGCTTGAGATTAAGGACAAGATGGCATCCTGGTTTGGGTTCTATGGGAAGTGGGGAGTGTTGAGAGCTGGTTCAGGTGTGCAGGATCTGTTTCCCCTGAACTTTCCAGGCTGGAGAAGACGAGCGGAGAGCGGCAGCAGTAGTATATAGAGCCGAGCCCTGGCCCACAGGAAGAAGCTGGGCGGACAGACACTGTGAACTGCTGCAGGAAGTGAAGGGGCAAGGAAGGTCCAGCCCATGCTCTGCACAGTTAGTCATCGCTTCTACTGAACTATAAGCTTTACAAAGGCGACCAGGAAAGCTTGAAGTTTTGGCATTTAAAACGCTGTGTGTATCACACATTTTGGATTTCCCACTTGTTAGAACATCTGGACATACTGCATTGTTGAGAGACTACACAGGCGTTCAGCTGGCTTCCTCCAGCCTTGTGTGATGTCTCTTATTCACAGGCTGGCAGGGAGGCTGTTTCAACGAGCCGGTCCCTGTCTGGGGGACACAGGCAGTGGAGAAGGCAGACATGATCTACCACAGGAGGAGCTAGAGGCTTGCTGCTGGAGTGAGTTTTCATTCTGGACCGGAGCATGGGTTAGGGGTGGAGCCGCGGCCCGCGTGTCCCACTAGTTAGCCAGTCACAGACTGAGCTCAAGCTCATACATTTAACAGATAATCAAGCTGTTTTTTTTTCTCATGATAATGTTTGTTACCATATTCATATCATGGCCTGGTGAGTGAGTGTCTTCCAGCTTTGTTAGAGTGATCTTTCATGTTGGCAGACATAGATTTTACTGGTATTGATGGCCAGCAGCCAAGATATATGATTGTGCGCGCGTAGTCCTTGTACAAAAGTACACACATGGGGCAGCTTGTTGTTTGTCTCTGTTCTGTTGCCTATTGTTTTCTACTTACATTTTAAAGGAAGGCACTCCTCAGTTACTGTTGGAAGTGTCTGTCAGGCATCGGACTGCACAGTGTAAAACTGTCAGCCTTATCTATTACACAGTGTAATAACTAACCTATCCAAACACATACATACTTTTTTTGTTGTTGTTGTTTTTTTTTTTTTTTTTCTGTGTGTCCTCTTGTGTCATTGTCCTACATACTGGTAGGGCTCTAGCAAGTCTGAGTGTTTGCTTGGAAATCTTTTCCTGTACTCAACACACTTAAACATCTGAGCAAGACCGTGCTCAGCCAATTATGACACAAGGGATGGTTATATTGAATTCTGTGTGTTTTGAATTGGCCATATAATGATGTGGCACCCTGTCAAAGTGCAACTCCCTCTATCTATAAATATCTGTGTGGTTCATGTCCTGCCCCTGCTCTGCACGCAGCTGGTTTGTGTAACAGAGGCAGGTTTATGTTTTCTAGGGTTGGGTACCGTTCACATTTGAACTGGTACCTGGAATTTGGTACCTGTGCCCAACGGTACCCTTTTTTTCAGTACTTTACTCTCTCTGTAATAAGATGTAATTTCAGTTGTAAAAAATAAAACTTCTCAATTTCAACATTGTTATTTATTTAGAATATTATGATGAGTAAGGTAAAATAAACAATAATAAACAAGGTAAAATAAGTTGCTTAGGCTACCTGTTGGAGATGTGCTGTTTGTCGAAAATGCTCTAAGAACCTGTCGTCTGCAGCTCTTCATCAAACATCTCACTGTGGCTGTTTCTGCTTGTACTGTTCCTGTCTGCAGTATTTCTAACTGATCTGCTGAGCAGATAGCTCCAAATATCCCCAGATCTTGTTGTGTCGACTTGTTTTTATTGAAGAATAGCGCCGCTAACGAAGCGAAAAACACATTTCATTTCCTATAAGTTCTTCACAAGTTTGTCAGTGGAAAGCTTTTAATATGAAGCAGCAGCAGGAATGTTTTCATCAGCAGTAACTTAACACGGCTCCAATAATGGCTGAAAGCGATCAGGAAACCGCAAAAATAAGGCTGATATCTGAAAGTACAAAAACAGGAACACAGGAGAGAAATTTCAGGCTCACATGTCGGTAAACTAGAAGGGATTTTTGAATTCAAGGTACCGAAATCTGGCACCAATTGATAAAAAAATAAATAGGTAATCAGTAGTACCGACGTAATTTGGTTGGTACCCTTAAAAGTACTGAGTTTGGTACCCTACCCTAGTGTTTTCAAGTACTCTTCACTTCCTGTCTCCAGTTAAGGAGGCTTTGTAAGCCCACACTGATTACCGGTGGACCTTACTCTTGAAATGCCAATCAGCCACCACAGATAAGCTTACAGGACTGAACTGAAGTTGGCAATCTGACATTCTGCCAGAGAACAATCCTGGGATGCAAAATTCAGCAGCAAGCAGAGCAAAACTGAGGATGGAGTTCAGTGATAGGTAAAAAAAACAAAAAAACTCTGGTTTCCTTTGGATTCTCACATCAACAGGCATGTTATGACCAATTCAGACGGACACAGTGACGCGGGTCAAAGCCGTGTCGGGGGTCTATCTGAATTTGTCAGTGCTCATCAGCTGAATCTCCTTCACAACCCACCTCGTGGCCCGGGTTGGACGCTGCCCCGATTTGGTGACCTGCCGTTGCTACGAGGAAGGAAATTAATTTGAGTGAGAGAGAGAAATGTAAAGTGTGATCAAGTAGGTGATCAAGAGGGTGGGAGGCAGCGGCAGATGGACAGACAGAGCGGTTAATCTAAAACTTTTATTTGGTAAATATTTGATGTAATTGTCAGGATTATCAGTGAAGTTTATGAACTACACTGCAGACTGCAGTCCCTGCTAACAGTGAGAAGCAGAGTGACAGTGATCTCATGAATGGGTGCAACACGCATCGAGTAGACCTGTGTCATAAGCATGTCTGCCGTGGAAAGGAGTATTAATAGTGTGCATCCTGTGTGTCTGGTGGTAAAATGCTATGCTCCAAAAATGACAGCTCGCAGAAAAGCAGTCTTAAGCCATACCTTTATCAATCATTGATTTCTTAAGTAAAAAGAAATCTGAAACTGAACCTCAGGAACACGTATGTTTGACAAACCAAACAGGGTTCGCCACATATATATATTTTTTTTAAAAAAGAAGTCCATAGCACTACTAGAGGTCAGAATCTCCACAGGATACCTTTTTAATTAGTCAGTTCAGATCTTACAGTAGGATATGAAATTACTTCCCATTGGTGGTTTTGCTAGTAACTGCTTGCTCACCAGTCACAGTAAAATATCCACTGCCAGTGCTCAGCTGATGATTACAACTGATTCCTCACCTTTTACACACCTGCAAACACCTTCCAAGTTTATGTGCAGCCCTGTTTGCCATCTGACTGGTTTCTTATGCACCACATGGGGCTGTATGCTATCTGAACAAGGCCTGGTGTAGCCTGGGACCTGATTTGGCGCGCTTCACAGTTAAATGTCGGTCAGCTCGCCCTAATATAACCCCTCTGTTCCTGCGTCAGAGTGGGCCAGTGAGGCCCAGGGGAGAGATGTAGGATTGATTTTTGGAGGATCAATTCAGCACTGGCACTACACAGATTCTCTGGTGCATTTGGGCAGGGAGAAAAAGTTTCACTGAGGCTTGTGCGTTCCTGCTTTGCTAGTGTATCCGGAGAGAGCCACTTTTATGTTTTTGAAAACCCCCAGATCAACCCTGAAAGTTTTTCATCACAGATGTGACATCTGATTGACTCTGCTAATTAGGGGAAGTTTTAGCTGCATCTCGATGTGTCTAGTTAATCTCAAGGGTCTTCACATAGGCCCAGTTTTCCATAGAACTTCCTGTCTGGGTTGGATAAATATACCAGCTAGTGTTTTAACGCCCCTCCCCCTGGTGATTATGCCCCTGTTTAGATCAATATGTATCCTCTGTATGTGCACATGTGTGTGTGTGTGTTTGACATGAGAGGGAACGGCAGAGAGTACTTTGTGTACAGAATAAATATTGATACAAACCAAGCAAGGGTCCAATTGATCTGTGTGACTGTAACGGGAGCAGTGCTGCTCTCCATGCTATGTTTGACTGTACACTGGAGGTGGACGCTACTTTCTAAACTTGGTCCCCAGCAAAGTGACAGTCACAGGAAAGACTGAAGACACCCTGCCGGCAAGGACACTTGACTGGTTTGCTGCGGATGAGTGGGGCTGCTGATCCGACCAGAGTGCTCACAGAGGGGGAGGATAGGTCATGAATCAGTGGCTGTGAGGAAGAGGCCAAGGAAGAAGAACCGGGGAGACTTTGCAGGGCTAATGTGTGACAGGAAGAGCTCCAGAAGGCATGCAGGGAAGAGGGAGTCATCCTCGCGCTCTAGTGAATCAGGGTCGCGCTCGGCAGATGCTGCAGCAGCCGAGGTACCCATAGTCATCCCAGATGGTAAGGAATTTGGGGTTACAGGAGAGTCAAGGTGTTGAACTTCAGTTGATCACCTGCAGCTCCCAAAAACAAAAAATGAGAAACTATGAAGATCAAGAGAATTCCTTGAAGACAGTTGTTGATTTGGGCATTTAACTCCCAGCTAGTTTTGCAGCAGTATCCACATCTTTCCCCCAGGAATAGCTCCATTTGTAGCTCTTTCTGCTTGGAAGTGGGAGTTGAGCAACTTTCACGAGAAATGTTTTCTCCCTGGTGACTGGTTTGCTTCCATCGCTCTCTGTGGGAGCAACAACGCTCTCAACATGTTTATGCAAACTTTGGTCTTAGCCGTCCTTGCTGGCTTTCTCCCATCCTATAGTTGGAGCTGCTGGTCTTAAGAGAATTTGCCGGAAATCACATTAGCCAGATCAGGATTAAGCTTTTGCCTAGTGTTGGAGTGTGTGTTTATATGAGTGATTCCTGAGAAATTTCTGCAAAGATAGTTGCTCCTTGTTTGTAAGCTTTTCATTATATTTATCTCAGTTTTCTAATTTAGATACGTCATTCAAAAAGAACATTAATTTAAATATTTGGTTCAGAAAGTTGGCGAATGCTTTTTCACTATTGACAGCTCACTGGCTGTGTTTAAACTGTGCTGCAGGCTGTTATTTTGCATTGATTACCTTGGCAGATTGACATTCTACATCATCCTGAAAGGCTTGACATGGTTTATGTTTCCACAGTTTGTCAGTAGTTCATAAGTGAGTTTGAATAGTGCTTTTTATTCCGTTATGAATTTCCCCCCCTTGGAAGTCACTCTTATATTAGTGAAATCTTGTTAAACGTTAAGCACATAATTTAAATCTGTGCTGAATAAAAAGAAGCATGAGACTTTCTCTTGCTGTGCAGAGTAGTAATTTAGCACCACAATAAAGAGAAACTATTGTTCTTTTTCTGAAAATAGTTGTACATTTACAACCCCAATCTTGTGTCCTAGCCTAACAGTGGAAATAGCTGTGCTCCCTCGGCTGCTAAAGCGGCTAGTGTTCTTAAAACTAGTACACGGGTAGTAAGGAGGAATGAGGAAGGACTGGTTATCTACATGTTCCCACAGAGCACTGTGATTAGCCTCATAAAGATAAGGACAAGAAAAATGAACTTCTGCATATGACACCCTGTGTGCCGAGCTGTCAAAATCTTTCCACAAGCATGTCTGTCGGTCGATAATAGCATGTATCTGCGTGTATGCACAGTATGAATGTATTTTTTTTTGCATTGCTATGTTGTAAGCTGTGTTCTTAGAAGCCTTGTAGCCTCATATTAAACTGCACCCTTAGCACAGATCAGTTTATTGTTTTGCAATAGTGTATTCATAAGTGGAGGAACACTGACTTCAGTCTAAGATTAACAGTCCTTATCTGAAGACTGGTAGTATGGGGACAATGACTCGGCCACTCTGGACGTGTGTTTGTGCCTCCTAAGTCGCACTCCTGCAGGAGTTCTGTGTATTTTGTTGCAATCATTTTACCATCTATCTTCCAGGAGGTCGTGCTACTGAACAGCATCCCCACATCATGATACTGGCACCACCATTAATCATATTGGGGATGATGAGTTGATGTCCAAGGGGTGGCTCTTGCTGAACATAGCTTTTAATGTTACGGTTAAAAGGCTCAGTTTTTTTTCTCATCAGAGTCTAGATTCCCTCTGATTTTGAGTGTCCCACATGCCTTTTTAGCAAACTAGCTGAGATGTCACACGAGCGGATTTCACTTTGCCACTCTCCCATAGAGCTGCGAACCTGTGAAGCACCCGGCTAACAGTTGTTATAGTGTCTCCCATTTTAGCTGTGGAACCGTGTAGCTGCTTTGTTGTTGCTACAGGCCTCCATCACTAGTACCTGTTTTTTGAAGATCGCATGAACTAGACAGGTTTACAGCAGTGTCCTGTCCATTTTTCTGTGGGATATTCAGCACATTGGAGGGGTTTTTTAGTACCCCTCCCCTGATTGGTACATTTCAGTGAACCTGTCACTAACTGGTTTGGAATGTCCTTTTGTCTTTATTTATTATAATTTTGATTCACTATGCATCTTTTTTTATCTTATGTGGCTTCTAAAAACAAACACACCCAATGATGATTTGGGTGTTTATAGTCAAGGGTAAATGGTTAACTAATCATTGCTTTTGTATTGTATTTTAATCTAATTTAATTTGTACCTTGAACAGGATTAGTGTTTGGATCATTTTAGCATTTTAAAGCTAGCTTTTAAAATCATGTGCCATTGCTGGAATATCTCCTTAATGCAACCACACTTTATTAGGAAACACAGAGGTGTTCTCTGGGTCTTGGTGATTAGGTGAGGTGACCTGTGATACTAAATAATTCATGTCTGGACTCTAATGTCTTTGAACTTTGTTCTTAATTACAGTGAAGGAGTTTCTTGCCAAAGCCAAAGAAGATTTCCTGAAGAAATGGGAGAATCCAGCACAGGTGAGAGAGAATTAATCAGTTTTATTCACAATTGTTCATAATCCTTCTATCACTATTATACCTGCACTGTGTTATTGTTCTTCTGCTAGTAATATTTTTATTTTTGGACTTGACTTCTGTTTTCACATGCTTGTCCACTCAGGCAGACTCATGGAAATAGTCCCGCCCATGAACAAATTAATTCTTATTTATTTTAGAGGAGCAGTGCACCCTCTGCTGGGCTAATGTGAAACATGTCCTTGCACCCCTAAAGTATACTCTCAATAAACAAATGACAGTATGTCTAATTCTCATTAAAACAGAAATTCTTTTGTAAATACGTGACATGACAGTACTTAATTGTACTATATTTTAGGTAGGTGAGATATTATTTAGAAAAAAAATGTGAACTAAAGTAGGCCTCTTCATGGTATCACCTTTTCCTCTTACTCACATCCTCTTTTACCCCTCAGCAAACTGCGGCATTGGACCACTTTGAGCGTTTGAAGACCTTAGGCACTGGTTCATTTGGTCGAGTCATGCTGGTTAAACACAAAGAGACGGGCCAGCATTTTGCCATGAAAATACTTGACAAACAGAAGGTATAGTACATTGAGGCATGATAATCTAGAGGAATACTACTTAGTAAATAAATGTGAATGTATGACTTAGACACTCCAGTGTGTATTTCTTTTTGTGATGATGTCTGTTATGTAGAAATTGTATCATTAAGTATACCCAGGAGGTGGACAGTCTTAATGAGTGTTTATAATAAGTTGCCTACTGAAACTTTAATTCAGAGAGCCAAGAATAATCCATATGCACTAACTATACACGTATATTGACTACAACGTATTGGAAGTATTTGAATTTATTTAGTATTAGTATAGTATTTGAAGTAATTTTATGATGTTGCCAATCATGTCTTCTTAGATAAATTCTTGCTTGCTAAACTAACTCGGTGGTACTAGGACATTAAAAGACTTTTTGAACCTCTTCCTCTTTTTTTTTTTTTGTGTCTCTAATATGCCTGATGAGCCATTTTAACAACCTGTTTTACCTGAATAAGCCTCTGTACTGATCCCTCTCAGGTAGTGAAGCTGAAGCAGATAGAACACACACTGAACGAGAAACGTATCCTGCAAGCTGTCAGCTTTCCCTTTCTGGTGCGACTGGAGCACTCGTTTAAGGTACACATTGAAAAGTTCATTTGTTTATCTTCTAAGCATGTTCCTTATTTTGCATGTCAAAGTAAGACTTTGCTCGTCTCCCAATAGGACAACAGTAATCTGTATATGATAATGGAGTATGTACCTGGAGGCGAAATGTTCTCACACTTAAGGAGAATCGGTAGATTCAGGTAAGTTGACTTTTAGTTAACCTAAATATTTCCATGCACTTACTGGTCGACTGTAAATATTGTTGCTGGTCTGTTTTTTTTGCAGTGAACCACATGCCCGCTTCTACGCAGCCCAGATTGTACTGACCTTTGAATACCTTCACTCTCTGGATCTCATCTACCGAGATCTGAAGCCGGAGAACCTGCTCATCGACCAGCAAGGTTACATACAGGTAAGTTCTGCATGTTTGTTTGTTTTTCAACCGTCAATAACAGTTTTTGTAATTGGTCTGTAAAAGTCTGTGGTCAGTACTGAGAGATGTACACTGTGTTCCCTAGGTAACAGATTTTGGATTTGCAAAAAGGGTAAAAGGGCGAACCTGGACACTTTGTGGGACTCCAGAGTACCTGGCACCAGAGATCATCCTCAGTAAGGTAAGTGTTCAGCTCGGGCCCAGGGTGAACAGCACTGCTGTTTAAGTGACAAGGAGTTTTCAAATCAATGTGGGACTTCATATAGGAAACCATTTAAATATAGCTAGACATCAACTTTAGGACTGTGGTACCATTTTCTGCTTGTTCTGTATTGTCAGCATTTTTATGTGTTAAAGTTTTTTTTTTTTTTTTTTTTTAAAGAAAAATATCTGACTGCCCTTCATTTCCTTTGTGTTTTCCAGGGGTACAATAAAGCAGTGGATTGGTGGGCTCTGGGAGTGCTGATATATGAGATGGCCGCTGGTTACCCCCCCTTCTTTGCAGACCAGCCTATTCAGATTTACGAGAAGATTGTATCAGGGAAGGTGAGTTTAGAGTGGGCTACCTAAATAATCCCTTTTTTATTTTTGCAAGTAGTTTAATTGTCCCGGCACAATGTTCCTTCAACAAAGGTGTGGTTCTCTGAAAGCTCTAGTCAGCAAACTAAAAAGGATTTCAAAATGCATTGTAAAAGTCTATTATTCATTCCAGTGCTGTTTTCCTAAATTTGTGTTGGTGTTGACATAGTACATCACACTAATTACATGAAAAGGATTGTCTTTTATAGAAACATTTGCAGCGGAACTGTAAAAACTAAAAGTTAATGGCATCAGCAATATTGGAAAAGCAACTTTACTGCTCTTAACTCCTTAGTTCCCCAACCTCTTGCATTGAAATACAGTCTTCTTGGTAAAATTATGTTGGCATTATTTTTCTCTTAATTAATAGGACACAGTTGAGAATACCTAACTTTGTCTTAATAAATTGTGTGATTAACATTTTATTTTAATCTTTAATGTTACTCATTGCTTGTTTTTATAAATATGTTTAATTTTTTGAAGATGAAACTTTAAAACATTAAACTCAACTTGTAGCATGTGTCCCGGTGCTCTTACAGCAGATGTACAACAGGATATATACACAGACTTTCCACTTTATTAGGTAATTACACCAGTATCGTACATATTGTACATTCCAACAAGTCATTTGTCATGTGACAGCAGTGAACAATATAAATCGGCATCAGTTAGTGCTAATCAGAGCATTGGAACTCAACAGGTGCCCTCAGCGACTTTCAAAATGGCCTCATAGTTGGTCGAGGGGCCCAGTTTTAGCATCTCCCAAATGGCCGTCATCTTTGGCTCTCACGTACGGCCGTTCCAAGGGTTCAACTAAACAGTGATGAGAAAAGCAAAAAACTATCAGTGATAAACGATCTTGCAGACAAAAATGGCTTATGCATTAGAGGGGACAAGTGAAAATGGAATTGTGCAAACAAGCAGATGTGTCAAAACCAGGTAAATCACATCCAAATTTAACTGTAGTGGGTGCAATGTCATTGCAAAATGCATTGCTCATAGAATTTTTTTTTTTTTTAATGAGCTAAAACAGACAAAGACTGTGTCAGCTGTTAATGTTATGAGCAAAGCAAGTATGCTCTGGACACAGGAGCATCAAAACTGTACCTTTGATTGAACCGTGACTTGCCTTAACCTGCAGCTATAAGCCGGAGTCCTGCAGTCTATTGAAAAAGCATAGCATGAGAACATGAGGCTTGAGAACACACACTCACACTGCTTTGACTGTTTGCAGGTTCGCTTTCCCTCCCACTTCAGTTCAGACCTGAAGGATCTGTTGAGAAATTTGCTGCAGGTGGACCTGACCAAGCGCTTTGGCAACCTCAGGAATGGAGTCAATGATATCAAGGGCCACAAGTGGTTCGCCACCACTGATTGGATTGCCATCTACCAGAGGAAGGTGAGATGCCAGCCTTCAGTTTTTGGCTGAACTGCAACAGCGGGGCGAGCCCTATAAACGCAAATGTCTATTCCTGACTGACTGAAGTTAAACTGTTGGTTGCCTGAAGGCCGCCAAAACTTGGGACAGCCAAGTATCCCAGAACGTATTTCGCATCAACCGACAGCGATGGCGGAGATTTTGAGCCAGGCTACAAGCTGTAGGACTGTTAATATGTCACTTTATTAAGTTATAATATATGCTCAGGCGAGAAAGTAACAATTTAGATTCCCAATATGTGGTCAGTTCATCCAAATAACACCTATTTAGAAATTAGCTCCGACGTTTTCGGAGATGTGAGGAGCCGCTGGCTGGGTGATACCAGCCGGTCGTCTCAGCTGTTAGCAACCCGACTCCTGAGATGATCGGTCGGTCAACGTCCGTCGTCGTCCCGCGGAGAACATGATCTGATGAACTGATCTGTGCAGCTCTTTGGTAATTTACCACTGGCTCTAATGTCTCTGTAGCATTTTGATATGATATAATTCCTTTTTGAAAGATGGTCTCACAGATGAAATCTAACAATTGAAGCTGCCACATTAGTTTGTCTGAATGTAAAGGGAAGTGTTTTTACTGGCCAGAACAATAGCGCTGCCTCTGGGGCTTTATATGTACAGATATCACCACATTTCAATAAATATAAATGTATTCAAATGAACAGATCAGTCTATATTAAATTTTGGTTTATTTTATTAATCTACATAACAGTTTGGATTTTTATTAAAGCTACATTACAGACTGAATAGCATAATTTACTGCTTCTCTCTGTCAATGAGGTAATTTTTTTGTTAGTGGAGCTTTGAGTGGAGATTATTTTGTCACAGTACAGTCGGGTCGTTGTGTCGAAGCTGAGCTGGTGCTGTCAGCAAATACACTGCTCTTCCAATTGCAGAATGATCGTACTGCGTCCTCCCGTCCTTGGAAGTTTGTACTCCCGAGTCGAACTTTCCAAGTCTGAACTTGGCGTACTTGTTATTGAGAAAGACCCGATGTCAGATTGGCTTCAAATTTGTTTCAAATTAAAACCCTCTAGCGTTTCATACATACAGTTCAGCC
This sequence comes from Scomberomorus guttatus, assembly GCA_038419695.1. NCBI lineage: Eukaryota > Metazoa > Chordata > Actinopteri > Scombriformes > Scombridae > Scomberomorus > Scomberomorus guttatus. The sequence goes on from CM076459.1 coordinate 11,868,293, forward strand.
ATATACTAAGTTTTGACCTAATCTTGTTAGCAGCACTGTGACAGTGTAAAAAAAAAACAAGAAGTAGAACTAAGTCTTTTACTTGACATGACAATATGAAAACATACAAAACTCCACTTTTCGGTGCACATACATTCAAGTTTATTTGTATAACTGTTAATTACTGTTATAGTTTAGGGTTTCAAAAAATTTACATTAAAAAGGAACACATGAAGATGAATCCTCAGGAAAGGCTGGAGGGAAAGTACTGCAGAGTGAGGGGACCCCCCCCCCCCCCGACCCCATAATTTGTTTTTTAAATCATCTGTTTATCTCCTGGGACTTCTTCTAATGTCATCCAGTGGTTTATGGTGCATGCTATGGCTTTGGTGCTCTGTATCATTGTGACTGATGATGATAATTTGATTGTGTGTTCCAGGTGGAAGCTCCCTTTATTCCTAAGTGCAAAGGCCCTGGTGACACAAGCAACTTTGACGACTATGAGGAAGAGGAAATCAGAGTCTCCTTCACAGAGAAGTGTGCAAAGGAGTTTGCTGAGTTCTAGATTCCAACCATGAGTAGCGACGAGACAGGGATTTTGAAAGTAAAAGGGGGTCTGAAGAAAGGAAGCACTAGGGTGGACTGCTAACTTGCTTATTTGTAATGATGACAACATTGTAAAATCCCCCCAATGGAAAGGTAGGCAAAGTGAAGAAAGATCCAACAGAACCAGCAGTGTTGCCTTTTCTGATTGTTTCTCAACTGTTACCTATTCATTTTATTTATCCCACTTGTGTTTGTGGCAGGGGCTTGAGGAGAACAGGCATAGGTTGTGGCTGTTCAGCTAGACTTGTATCTTTCTGATGTTGTAATAACAAGTTTTCAGTCTTTGCAGGTTGAGGCATTGATTTTCTGTTAAGGTACTGAATCTGCTAGGCTCCTTTTTGAACGGCTACCCTCTACAAGCTTCTCAAAGAGTGATAGTTGTATCTTGTCACCCTGGTCCCCCCCCCCCCCCCCCTCTCTCCATCTCTCCATCCCGAATCTGTCCAAGCAATACCAAGTCCAACAGATGTGCCTATCATAATGCCAACTGGTTGGAAAACTGTGTCGAAAGCATTGGTGCAGAGCTTTGGCTATGGTGGCGTCGGCCCTCGAGCCGTTTTTTTTTTGGTTGAAAGCTTGAAACTCTCTGCACCTGCCTTTGTCTGCTCAATGTGGCATGATTATTGGGTAGATGATGCACTCACTGCTTGCAGTTGAAGCGGTGGTGACCTCTTTGATCAGAGTGAAAATGATTTATGACAGTCAACTTCATCTAGGTCTTACTCGTTTTGGGGACCTGTGAGAAATGGTAAACATGAGGTCTGCATTTAAGTCTGTCTTTCTCTTAGCTGAATTTATTAGAGCATTTTAAAAATCCTATTGGTGATCATTTTGTCCTTTTTATGTCAATCTCTGTGCTTGTGTGTTATTTAGTGCTCAAGGGTGGGTTAAAAAGCTGTGATTTAGCAGCAACTAACATTGTGGTCGCACTCCTGACTATTGTTTATTTAATTCATAGTACATTTATACATGTATATTGATATATATATGATAGAGAACACAAAATATCCATCTTTTTCAACATTGTCTCATAGCTGTGAAACTGAATTAAGATTTCATAAATAAACAAATATAAATTCTGCCAAAATTTGCAAACTGAGAACATTGCAAAGTTTCCTGTATGTAATTATGATGGTGGTGGATTTTAATACGCAAAAAAGTAGCAAAACGTTTCAACAAAATGTGCATGTTATTTTTGTACAATATCACTTTTAAAGAAAGATGGCAGAGCATTATGCTTTATTTGTGCAGAGGTACCTGAGATCATGGATAAGAAGCTTAATTATTAAAATGGACTCTCGGCTGCTCTATTTTGAAGATGGAACAAGACCCAGTTCAATGTGTCCGAAAGTTCTTCTGGGCTTTGTTCGTTATTCTGTTGTAGAGCAACAGTTCGCCGATAAATGTCACTGAACTTGTGCTTCTCACCTTAATTATTGTTTTTTTTTTGTTTGTTTTTTTCTTCCCCTTCCCCTTTCTCTTGTATATACCCTTACATGTAACACCTTCAGACAGATTTTTACAGTCCAACCAGATTTTTGGGACTGTTGAGATTGGGGTGTTTTTGTTTCAGTTTTCCAGCTTTCAATGTAACAAATTAAACAAAGGAAGCTATCCTAAAGCTGTCCCCTTTTTGCCAAGTTTATTTCTGTGTATGCAAGACAATCGCAGACCAAATCTTATCGCTGGTTTGTTGACTGAACACATTGTTTTGGTTTCATGAAGGATGTAAGCTTTTATTCGCCCCCCCTCCACCCTCCATAGGCCCTAGGTGCTAGACTTTGTCCATCTCACTGAAATGCTTCTGTGAATTGTTTGATGTGCATCAATCTATTTGTCATAAAGTCTTGTAACATGACATTTTTGAGAATGTTTTTCGACTCTAAATGATTTCGGTAGGCTTGAGTAATTATTTTTGGCAGTCTCTTAATGTAATTGAGATCAAACGCAGGATACCTTTTTGAATGTCTTGAATTGTCTGATGGAGATGTTTCATTGCTGTTTGGAAACATGATGTGTATTTTTTTTTTTATTCTACATGTTTCTCTGGTGAGCTCGGTTTTTCTTGCATGTGGTAAAGCAACCCAACGGCAAGACATCTCCTGGACCTGAGACATGTTTAAGAAACCATTGTTTCCACACCCGACAGTCTCTGCTGTTTTAACCTTTTGATTTGTTAGAGCATCACATTAAACAATGCAGTGGATCACCAACCAACTTAGCGAAGCACACAGCACACCGTTTTTCAAATCTCCTATTTAAACTGATTTGTGCTAATTCTTTGAAACTTTTAAGACAACACTGTAACGCTTTTGACGAGAGCACATGTAATATCTTTGGTCTTTATGTTCTGACAAATGACTAAATCAGAGTTGGTGGGTAGACGGCAACGCCACCTGATCCACTTCAGACACTGAGGCCATTACAATGCTTTATTTTTGTTTCCCCATACACAACGTCTTGTCATTTGTCTTTAATTCTTTTCTATCAGCACTATCAACTGCTCTCTGCTCATTTGAGTTTTTTTTCTCCTGTGTTTGCCTTCTATTTTCATCAAGTTTCCACATTCAAACATAACACTTTTTACATCTGAGATGTTTTGCGTTCATATTTTCTAATTGTATTTTCAAAAAAAGGAAAAAAAAAAAAGAAAAAACAACATTAATCTTTTCCTCATGACCTGGGTACAGTGATTGTGTAGTCTATTGTACCTTTTGGGAAACAATACTGTATATCCTTGCCTTTGACAGTCTTAACTATCTTACCCTCTGGAGAACTTGACAGATACCCTTAGAACACAATGAGTATGTTAAAAAAAATATACATAAAGTAATATTTTGCAAAATGTATCATTCCAATAAAGTTTTACTTGTTAAGACTAATATGTCTGGGGTTATATGTAAGCTCTCACCTCACCTTGCACAATGTCACACCTGGTCACATTTTTAAAAAAAAATTGAGTTTTTTTTTTTTTTTGTAACATGCACATCTCAAGAAGATATCTCACGGCTGGATCAGAGGAACCTACTTGTTGGTAGGTCGTGAAGGAAGACGTATTTTCACTGTCCTGTTGGTTATTGTGAGTGAGCTAAGAGGCTGGCAGGCGCAGCTGAATAATGCAGTTTTGTGTTCATTCTGTCACAGCACGGGATCAATTACCAGCCTGTATTCCCACCCTCAGTACACTCCTTTTTTAGGACCGCATCAATTATAATGTGGAGGACCTAGAGGGCCTCGCAGATGGTTGGGAAGCAATTAAGACAAAGTTAAAGACCTTACAAATCAATTAAAGATAGTAATATTAGACATTGAAAAGACTGCAAATGAGTACATCAGTCTAAGAAACAGATGTGAACAAAATGATATATTCATTTTAAAAATTGATTAATCCAAACAAGGACTTTAAAGGCCTACTTAGTCACTTTTGGATTACATATTACAGCTATGGTGATTGTAATTGACAATACAGAGATAAATAATTTTCTGCATCAGAAAAGGATTAAACAGAGTGCATCTGCATAATGTTATGGCATAAGTCCTTTTGTTAATACTATCAAAGATTGTGATTTCAATAGAAAAATGAATACACTTTGAAAAAGGCTGATTCTGTTTTCAATTAGTGATTGTGATAGTTTTAATTAATAGCTTTTTAAAATTGGATTCAATAATGCTGTACAGTACAATAGTTTTACATTAATATAGTGATTTTGTCTTTAAAAGCCCATTTCTATTGTCCACATAAACACCAGTTAATTCATTATTAGGCTGTATAGTTTGCTTTAATGATGGTTATCTGTAGTCTGATATTTTCCTGGCTGTCCTTTCATGCTCCCGTACTATTCTGAGGGTTTTCATCCCAAAATGCTTAGTAAGATGTCTGAAGATTCTCAGTCATCCAGATCATCTTCAGACATTTAGTGATAGGGCAGAAAATGGAGCCCAAAATTCCCAGCTACGCCTCTGGCTCCTCAATGTGCTCTTGTGAGGCTGGCTGGCTAACTACAGAGAACAGAGTATGATGTGTGATCTAGTTTCAGTTCATCAATGGCTGAGCCTTAGTAGTTGTTAGTCCTTTATGTTCAGCCTTTCTCCTTTCCACATTTCACACCTAGCGGCCGGGCGCACATGGGAGCCGAGTGCGCGCGCGCTCGTTCTCGCCCCGGACTGCAAATTCCACCTTAAAACCCCTCTCGAGTGAAACTTTTCGCTTGAACTCAGCCGGTCCACCTTAAGCGCACACGCAAACGCAGGCAGGCGTACAGCAAGGTTTCCGCTTCTCAGTTGGGCTCGGACCGCGGCTCACGAAAAAACACCGTTTGTAACGCACAAGGTTGACGCACTGAAGGTAAGAAAAAAAAAAGAAGCGAGAAAACCAACCGAGCAGAAAAAGAAAAAAAAAAGATGTCTGAATCCAAGTACCGCGAGTGGATCCTGGACACTATCGACTCGCTGCGGTCGCGAAAAGCCCGACCAGACTTGGAGAGGATTTGCCGAATGGTCCGGAGACGACACGGGTCCGAGCCCGACCGAACCTGCGCAGAACTGGAGAAACTGATCCAGGAACAAACCGTGCTGAAAGTTAACTACAAGGGCTCCATTTCGTACCGAAACGCCGCAAAGGTTCAGCGGAGGAGCAGAAAAAAAGACGATGTAACGTTAACGACGGCCGCGAGAAGGAACGCGGTGGAAGAAGCCAGTCACTCTGACTTGAGCAACGGGGACAGCGCGGTCGGTCCTGCTGACCAGGACGAGGAGGATTTGGAGGTATGTGACGGTTGATGCGAGGGGGGCACGTTTAACCGGCTCACGTCTCATTGTCACATCACACCACATTAACAGGTGGAGAGAAAAAAACAACAAGGTAGGCGCTAACTGTGTGCGGTTTGCAAAAAAAAACGTCTTTTTTTTGTTTCTACACGGGGAGTGGTGAGGGGAGTGATTTGCAAGTGCACCCAAAACTGCCGCAGACGGGGAGCGGCGGGTTGGACCTCGCACGAGCGCTACCGAGGTGGAGAAGAAGAAAAAAAAAACAGAAGGTGCGCGTGAAGTCAAAGTATGGCTTTTTTTGTTGCACTGAGCCGGTTGAAAGGCACTTTAAACGGACGGTGCGCACGAGCAAAGCGGACACGGGAAAAGTTGCACCGTCCTGCCCGTCTTGCAACAACCAGAGCCACCATTATCAGCAGCAGAAAGCGCTTTTCAAGCCCCAAACTCGGCGTTGAGCGAAGGGGAGGGAGGGAGGGAGAGGGAGAGGGGGGCAAGAGATGCGTACACACAGGCCGGAAGCTGAACACATTTTCTTTCACAATATTATCGTTAGCACACGCGCTTTACAGTGAGGGTCTTATTTAGAGATCCAGAAGCGGAAATGCACGTTTATATTCGCGCTGACTTGCCGATGTGGGAGTGGGTGAAGGGAGGAAAAAAGAAAGTCTCAAACACCGCGGATGTACGAGCCCGATGGGGGACGCTGGGACATTGTTGGGTTGTTGATTGTTTATTACGTGGGGAACCGATGGCAGCCACGCACGGCCAAATAAACACATCATATGTCACCGTAACACACATTCTTGTCTGCCTCTGACGAGATCTCACCCCCTTTCCCGTCTGGACTTAAAAAATGTGCCCATCACTATGTTTCGTCCCGTTAAACCGCAACCAAATCGATGATTATCGGTGCCAAAGTACTTCTAAAGGAGATATGTTCAGTTCATGTGTGCAAACTGCGTCTGTTTTTCGAGCGATGGACGATTGCCGACGCAGTGCATAAAGTCGAACCCCTAGATCCATTGTCGGACACGCTGCCAAGCCCGGTCACGTCTAACGCTTGGTGTCGGCTGTTATGGCCTCTCACGTCCCGTGTAGCATGACATCACTTCTATGTGACTGTCAACTATTTTTTGACAGCGTTTTAACATGAACCATAGAATTGCAAAGTAATTAAATGTCAGGGCACCGGTAACACTGAGACCTGAATGTAAACGACCGCAAGCTCGGCGGATGCGCCTGTCCGATTTGGGTTAAGCTGAGATCAAACTGACTTTGTTCTCTGAAAGGCGTGTGTCGCTACAAAAACAAACACGTTTGATTACTTTGCGCTGAATGCTTCTCGGGGCTTGTTATCCAGCTTTTACGTGAACACGACTGGGTCAAATGTAGACAGTGACGTGTCCGATAACGGACTCATTTGCGTTACTCTTTCTGCTCCGTCGCTTTTACTGTAATTCGTTGACTGTGTTCCTGTGCAAAGTCAAAGTAGACTGAGACTGGTGCTCGGAGTGTGCTGCCGTCGATATAAAGTCGGTTTCATCTGTGCTTGCCGCGGCTCGGCCCCGGGAAGCGCACCGTTAAAGACCACAGACACAATGGCGAGGTCCTCACCGCGGCTCCCCAACTCCATGCGCACTTTGGAGGAAATTTGAGAAAAACAAAAAACCGCCTCCCATCGGCCCTTTCTACGCTCTCGTGTGTTAAAATTATCAATCAAGAAGGCCTCTAAAGAGAGGGACGCACCGAGCATATCGGCTGCTTTTTTTTTATTTGTGAGCCGAGGTGTAAATGATGCTGGATCGAGATCCTCGGGGGTATGATGTTTTTTTTGTGACGGTGTCTCGGTGAAAGTTATGTGAAATGCAGTGGTGCGATGGGTGAATGCCATTCAAGCGGCTTTTTTACAGGAGCGGGGCGGGCTTACAGTGCGCTCTTGTGCTCGACTGCTCGGTCTTGGACACGCAGTCGCACACAAGGTAATTTTTTTTTTTTTTTTTTTTTTTTTTACTCAGGGGCGCCGTCGACGAAAGCCCACAACGAAAGGAATGAGTGCTCATGTTAAAACTAGTTCTATCCATTCAGACAACATTGTATCCCCGTGTTTAACTGCGTGGAAACGCGTTTGTGGTGAAAAGGGGCTCTCGGTCTGTCTGCGGAGTGAACACTGCACCGCGGAAAGGGACTGAGGCATTCAAAGGCAATAATTTACCACCACAGCGGTCAAATTGCGACATCTGTATGAACATGTTTCCATGTGACACACTCAGCCTACAATTAGTAGTCAGTCATGACAACAATCCCCATGTAACCTTTCTGGGTTTACCAGCTTTTTAAGTTTTTGTCAAATAATGAACTTGTGGCTTTTCTTCCAATGAATTAAATGTGTTTTTCATCCTCTAAAGCTTATTGTCTGTACTGATACAAGCACAGATAAGACATACTTGATGTATGTATGTATAATTCTGCACCCACCCCACCTTTTTGTTTTGTTTTTTCCAATAATACATCGTGTAATCATTGTTGGAGAGCCTCTTATAAAATATAAAGGGATGGGGATTGATATGTTGCACCTATGCTCCGGTTTTGCAGGCAGACACCTCTATGGCTATGGACACAGACAGTAATGCAGATGAGGAGGGGGCCGACGAGAGCCGGGATGGGCAGGATGGACCCTCTCCTGTCCGCACGTACGAAGATGCCGCCGTGCACTGTGCCTCTGAGCGAGCCGTCTCTGCTCCCTGCTCTCCCTCTGGCACCCGGCCTGGCCCCGGCCCTGGCTGCGTCCCTAGCTCGGGTTTGGACTGTGCCTCTCTCCAAAGGGCTGGTGCAAGGCCCAGCTCCTTGCCCCCCTCCAGCCCCAGGGCCCTCGCACACAATGACTGGGCTTATAGTTCTGCTGTCTGCCCAGTGGAGCGCCAGCACCCAGGAATGCAGAGAGACAAAGGTATCCACACTGCTAGACACAGTGTAATATGCACGCCCGATATAATGGAGCACTCTAATATTGTTTCATGTGGAGGCTTTGTGCTTAGTTTTTGCACTGGATATGAGATGAAGATACAAGCCTTTAACCACCTAGATGATTAATTGCTGGGTGACATAGTTGTTGACAGTAGAAATGCTTTGGTTAATGTCAGCTAGACACAGAGTTGCAGGAGAAATAATACATTTCCGCGGGTTTAGCGATGCTGCTTCTGCAGTTGGAAGTGTAGGCATCCTTTGGCTTGTTTGTGCCAGTTATTCAGGTTTAATAAACAGACATAAAAGGACATTCAGCTGCTTTAGTTTTTGATGAGCACTAGAATTTGCCAAGAATAAAATCAGGTGTGGATAATATGGATTAAATGGTGTCCTCTCCTCTGTGTTAGCAGCAGTCATGAAGCCAGCAGTCCACTCTGTAACCATCAGCCCATGTGCTTTAAAGAACAACGTGAAGAAGGAGGATGAAGGCAAGCCGGAGGATAGTGGCCTTTTGCCTGACCAGTTGGTACCAGACTATGCAGCGCGACTGGTAATTGGCCCATATTCCTTTTTGTGACAAACAACACCACCTGTATTTCTCCTGCTTCTTTGATCTTTCTGCTTTCCTACGTGACATTTTCATGTTTCATTTGTTTTGTTTTGTTTTGTTTGGCCAACAGGAGGAGAGCAGGAATGTATCGGATGGAAGATCACAGACACTGTCTTTGCCATCTGACAACTGTGAGTTACATAGTTTCTTGTTTTTTAAGAAGCTGCTGTGTAACCTGCATCTGTTTATTCTCATTCTGGGAAATGGTTCCCATTAAAACACACACAACGTTAAAGGAATTAACTAATGACAGCTTATGTTTCAAAGACTATTATTTGGCCTTCTCTTGTTCCTGCCTCAAGGCTTGCTGAAGATTTTTTGAATGCTTGACAAGTTTGTCCTGCTACCTTTCAATCAGGTAGCACTAGGGGTGTAACGGTTTGTGTATCCGTTCGTCCGTACGTGACTTTTTTCGGTACGGTTTCGGTACAGTCAAAATAGTTTAAGTCCACTGAGTCTGATGTGCGGAGCGATAATTCTAGCGCTTGAGTTCTACCTGGAACATTTTGGTAGTGCCCCACTTAGCGGTAGCATGCTCATGGATATATGCTAGCCAGCTTAGCCAAGTTACGCTGGTTACCGATGCTCATGTAGTGTCACTGCTGTCATTATTATTGAAATATGCGCTGTTATCTCCATAGTGAAACGATATCTCGTCTCCCCGTCCCCCCTCGCCTCTCTGTGACCGCCGCTTTTCACTCCGCCTTTGAGTGAAGCCCTTCAGAACAATGATAAACACATTTGATTTCCCACATGGTCAGACAGCATGTTGTAAGAACCAGTTCTGAGCGACCATAAATCGGCATAAAACAGCTGTCAGCAGGAGTCCAGACTCCTTGCAGGAAACAGAAGGCTTGTTTTCCTTTTCCACTGCAGCACAACTAAACTGTTTCAGTAATAGTTTTGTCCAGTGAGCAATAGTTGGATGTTTACATTTTTCAAAATGAAGGACCAAAGTATTATTTTCTTCCTTTCTTTTTTTCTTGCTTTACTGAAAATGTACCGAACCGTGACCCCAAAACCGAGGTACATACCAAACTGTGAATTTTGTGTACTGTTACACCCGTAGATAGGACTCATTTTGACTGTTGAGTCGTTACTCAAAACATGCTGCACTATTGACAGCAGTGGCTTGTAAATGTGGGAATCTGGAGACTTGATACAGTTATGATTTTCATTTAAGGAGAATCTCTACATGACCACGTAATAAACATACAACTGCAGAAGTTTTCTAAAACCTGATTTTAAGTGCTGCTTTGTAGATCTTATGGACTGCATGTTTACACTTACAGATGGTTCTTAATAATTCAGTAAACATCTTGTTCATATTTTATGTTATGTATGTGTTTGCCAATATGCCAGGCAACATGAACATTTCAGATTTTTGCATGGATTTAATAATAATAGTAAACTTTATTTGTATAGCACCTTTCATACAGGAAATGCAGCTTGAAGTGCTTTACAACAAAGAAATTACATGCACTTGCAGTACATGCAGTGCTCCACATGAAAAAAAGACATAAAATGAACATAAAAACATTTTAAAAAAACAGCAGTGCATAAGTGGTGAGCAAGTTGTGAGCAGGAAAGTTATAGCTAGTTAAAGGCTAAAGTGAAGTGATAAGTTTTTAGCTTTCTTTTAAAAATACTTAGCGAGCTGGCTTCCCTGATATCTAACGGTAGTGTGTTCCAACCCCCGATTTTCTTTCGGCTCTTGCTGGGAACCTCCAATAAACCAGCAGCAGATGATCAAGATGAAGTATTCTTGAAAGCAAATGGTTAACAAGGGAAGTTAGCAATGTAGCTTGGTCCTAGCCTATTAAGGGCTTTGTATATAAGGACGAGGACCTTAAAAGTCATTTCTAAATGTTACAGGAAGCCAGTGCACAGCAGCTAAAACTGGACTAATGTGCTCCTCTTGGTTCTGGTTAATAGCCGAGCTGCAGAGTTTTGGATGAGCTGTCTCACAGTGTTTTTTTTTTGTTTTTTTTTCCAGGAGGCCAGTAAAAAGTGCATTACAGTAATCGAGTCGGCTTAAAATAAAGGCATGAATCCGTTTTTCAGCATCTTTTTGATTTATGAATGCTTTTGCTATGTTTCTAAGGTGGAAAAAAGATGTTTTCGTCACTTTGTTAATGTGGGACCTGAAACTTAGATCTGAATCTAAGATAACACCAAGATTTGTAGCCTCAGATTTAATCGAGGGAGTTAATATGCCCATATTTTCTCTTTTTGTTTTAGGGCCAACAAGAGATGAGATGTCAGTTTCATCCACGTTTAACTTTAAGAAATTATTGCTGATCCGTTTATTTATTGCCAGAAGACAGTTAGTAATGCAGTTTATCGCTGCAGCATTATTTGGTTCAGCTGAGATGTGCAGTTGTATGTCATCTGCATAACTATGGAAACATACATTGTGCTCTCTGATGATGTCACCAAGTGGCAGCATGTATAGTGAGAATAATTATGGACCAAGGCAGCAGTTGTCATGTTCCTCAGACACATGATCTCCAAGACTGATGTAAAACTTTCCCCCTTTGATGTATGTTTTGAACCAGTTTAACATACAATCAGAAAGACCAACCAGCCTTTTCAAGACAATTGATTAGGATATCATGGTCAATCATCAAACGCTGTGCTTAGGTCTAAGAGGAAGTATTGAGACCTTATTTTCATCAGAGTTGAGTCTGAGGTCGCTGATTATTTTAGTGAGAGCAGGTTCATTGCTGTGGTATGTTCTAGAGCCTGACTGCAATTCCTCCAGGATATTGTTTTCTTTAAGAAAGGACTTTATTTGCACTGAAACTATCTTTGCAAGTATTTTACTAATAAAAGAAAGGTTGGATATCGGCCTATAGCTGGTCAGTGCATAGCCATCTAGGTTGGGCTTCTTTAGTAAGGGTGTTACAACAGCTGTTTTGAAGGCATCTGGAAAGATGCCTGTTTGAAGAGATGTATTTATAATATACAGGACATGACTTGAAACACTGTCAAACACTGGCTTTTTAATGAAAAAGTTACTAAGGGGTAAAGTTTCCAGCCTCCACATCAGGTGCTGAGGGTTCACTTCCCAGTAGCAGTTTCTCCAGCTCCCTCGTCTACACCAATGAACACAAATTTCAGTTTGCAGAAACCTACAAAGCTTGTTTCTTTGTTGAAAATTTGACATGCTGGCTTTTAACAGAAGAAAAGTGGTCATAGATTTTCCCTCTCTCTTAGTGAAACATCACTAAGCAAATGACTAACATGGCAAAACAGAAACAAATAACAGTAAAATGTTTCTACCACTGCACAGGCACTCTGTGCTGTACCTGCGCTGGGCCTGGTTGTGGTTTGGCTAGGAGGAGCAGTACCCATCTGAAAATGGCAGCTTCAGCTAAACATTGCCCCTGCACATTTCTTATTCATTTACATGTATAACAACAGTCCTGCTAGAATCCTGTGAAAGCGGGCTGGCATAGTAAGGATGCTGTATCAACACTCACTCACGGTACTGTAACTGTACTGAACCATGAACAAAATCTAATAGAAAAACAAACTGTGCCGTGACAGTAGAGGCCTCAGTGCAGCATACTAGTACCACGGAGAAAGCATCAGTTCCTTTTCATCACAGCTCTGTAAAGGATATGAAGCGGCACGTTTAAAACTCAGTTTTCATTTTGCACATTGATGCAGAATTTGAAAAAGTTAGAATCATGGCTCTCACATGAACCATATTTCTGCACCAGTAGTGAGCTATATGGACGGAGCCCCTCTTGAATTTCGCATTTCATGTATTAAACCAAAGTTGGTGTTTTTTATGAATGATTTGGGGCCACTAGGTAGCATACCCGAGCTGCTCATTGCAGAAACACAAAGCATAATGGCTTTTGGTGTGAAGAGTAACAAGCTCTAAGAAGACATTAACGTTGGCCTCGCACTGTCCTGTTCTCACTTTCCAGGAAATACGGACGTGTTTCGCCCACAGGTTGTCAAACTGTCTCATTAATAGAAAACCAGTAAAAATCAACTATGCAGCGTTTTAGTGATCGTTAAAGAAACACTGCAGGCAACATGAAGTCAATAATCAAGGATTTCCCCAGAAGATATCATGATATCCATTAAATCAGTGCTTCTATTGTTGCAAAGTCTGCTAAACATTTATAGTAATTTAGCTTCCATTTTGTTCACAGGTACGTTTAAGAAGAAGATAGACATATCGTCCTTCACAGCAGCTGAAGACAGTCTTCTGAATGGTGGTAAAAGTGATGACATGTGAGTATTATGTTGTTGTTTTTTTTAAATTTTCTTCTGCAAATTTTCCCCTACTTCTCCACAGTGCTGTGATACACCTTTCTCATCCTCCTCAAATAGTGAATTTATATATTTCTGAGGCGCAGACACATAAGAAAAATAACTGCACAGGTCACCTTAATGCTGGAAAAGACAAGCGAGATATTACCTGCTGAAGGAAAGTGATTATGTGCTTGTTGTTGTTTTTTTTTTTTGACTCTTTTTCATCTGATCTCCTTTCAGCTCTGTAAAGAAGGAGAAGATGAGTCAGAACTTGTTGCAGTGGACTGTGGCAGATGTGGCCAGTTATTTTTCAGCTGCAGGCTTTCCAGAGCAGGCTATGGCATTTCGAACACAGGTTAGTGCACCACCACAGACTGCCACAGAGGGCGCTACAGGTACACTGGAAACTAAACTTGTATTCCATCACCCAATGCATTTTTAGAGGCTGTTCATATAAAATGTGTTGCACTGTCCAAAAACTGCATGGGAAGTGACAATTTTATTTGTGTGCATAAACCTGCATGGTAAAGGATGCTAGAAAACAAAACTGTCTGTCTTGTCTCTTAAAATACAAGTTTTGATTTGTTTTTCGCACAATTTTAGGGTTTCAATAGCTAATTTGACCTTCTACACTGTGTGCCCTGGTGGCCATTTAAAAATATTGTTACGTTAACTGAGCAAAATATCCCCCCCCCACCCCCCCACCCCAACAGGAAATCGATGGCAAGTCCCTTCTCCTAATGCAGCGCAGTGACGTGTTGACCGGTTTGTCCATCCGCCTCGGCCCTGCCCTCAAAATCTACGAGCGCCATGTAAAGGTGCTGCAGAGGACCCACTTCCTGGAATACGAAGACCTCTGAGGTGGTGGTGATGCATCATTCGTACTCAAATGACAGACAGACAATGCTGCGTTGACCCGAACGTGCATGCAGTGCCCTCTCCCATCTGGATCCTGCCACCCACCTTCATATATAGTATATGTAGAAGGTGTGTGGAGAGGGAAAGGCTGCGGTGGAATTCACTTTCACTGTGAGAATGACCAGTAACTAAAAGACATTCATCCTACCTCTCATTATGTTGTTTGGTTTTCATTTCACCCACGTACAATTGCACTGTCAAGGGAATGGACTGCTACGTTCAGAGTATGTTTTAAAACGGAGGAGCAGTGACCTTTCTGCAAGAGTAAAAGCTGGATGACGCAGCCAGTGAAGAGGACTGAGTCTTACACCAAGTGGACCAACTATGGGCAAATGTACCTATAGAGACATGACTGCATAGTGCTGTGGCCAAAGCGCTGTCACAGTTTGGGGTCCATAAGAACGTGTTGAGGCTCTGAAATGTCTCACTATATCCTCCCTGTATCTATTACGGTACCTTCTGTTAGCCCAGAAACTGTTCGTAAGTCACACAGATAAACATAAAGCGCATCTGTTGTGCATTTTTCCGTTTTTCTCATCTGATGAGTTGGACTAAATGTCATCAAAGTGCTGGGGAAGTCAGACTATCTACATATCTGCAGCAAAAGTCAACAGTCAGATGCCACCAATTGCTGCTGATGTTGGATTATGCCGTCAGTGTCTCGGGACGCTGAGATATAACCAATATGATATACTACTACCTGCTGGCAAGGCTATATGTTGTGTTTTTTCTTGTTATGTCTTATTTAGAAATGACTGTGGTCCAACTTAATACCAATGAAATTTTGGGGAACAATTGCAGATAGACGTGACCAGGAAATGTGGAGCCTAATGGAATTTGCTTTCATACACAAGCAAAATAAAGTAATAAACTTTGGGAAATGTTATTGTAATACTGAATATATTGTTTTAAATCGAATACAACTGCTCAGTGCCTGTTTATGGAGCAGATACCTTGATCCAATGCAATATTTTACGTTCTCATCCATTTATAATTTGTCCAGTGTCTCTTTGTGTAAAGATATAAGCCAGCCACTTTAATTGTAACATTCCATATGATGTAGTCTACATCTCCAATGTATCTCCTCCCCTTTTTATCTGTACCAGTGACACTTCTTCCAGAGTCACAAATAAAGCTCATGTCTCTCTGTTCAGTCACTTGTTTTGTGATGCAGTTTATTATCTTTTTTTTTTTAAATCATCAGTTCACTTAAAAACAGATGTTTCAGTGGGTCAACCATCACCTTTAGAGGGTGTGAGGGCTGGTGACGGCTCTTTTCAGTCTCAATCAAATATTGTACATGTTTCCACTACAGGTAAACATACATAGATTGCAGCATGAGTATTTTTTTTTCCAATAAAACCAAAGTTCCTTATTTAATCTGAAGGTTGAGTTGATGCAGCATTCTGTGAAATGCACATTCAGTGAAAATGGAATAGCAGGGAATTAAATTGTCATTGAATGTGTTTGTTTTTTTTTTTCCCATTGACCTGTATCCAATGTGGTGAAGCACCATCGTGGCAAGTTTCTGACTGTATTCAACTGTTGTGTAGCTGCACAAATCTTCAGATTAGTACAAAATCAATAGAGCAGAAAAAGATCTGCACCACTCTGATAATGCAGAAACGCACATATGTGATGATGGTTCGATGACTGAAACCTGATCTGTTTCCTTTTCACACTTTTTTCACCATATAAGTTTAATCGAACTAAGAAGATTTTCGTAGTTTAACTGTGTGTGTGTGAATATTATCAGCAGAGTGCAGATCCTTTTTTTTTTCTATTATTTTTCGATGTGAGAAATACACTTAATCCATGTACAAAAAAAAAAGAGTTTTCCTCAGCTGTGGTGGAAAATGTGGGAAACAGCATACAATTTCTAATCCAGGACTAATAGCAGTACCATAGTATAAAGGTCACTTGGATCAGTCAGATCAGTAGAATACTGCATGAGGCCACAACGCTGTCAGCTCCAGGCTGCACACTAGTTTGACAATGCAGATTAGCCTCTTGGTTTCCCAGCTCTGTGGGAAACCTACTGATTAGGCTGCCAAACACTATGGAAATAATGTGATATTTTTAAAAACTAAACAACACCCTCCATCAAACAGTTTACAACTTACCACAGTAGCAAAATAAAAAGGACATATTTTCATCCTCTTGCTCTTCATGATCACATAAAACATTAAATTAAGACTTTGCTGCATTTAAATTTAACTCTGAAGGCTTCCTTTGCCTGTAACAGTCCTGCGTTCACCAGTCCAACACTCGGAGTAACCGCAACCGCCGCCGCTTGTTACAGAGTGACATGTAAGGAAGTATTGCTGTACATGAAGCGCGTATGACCAAAATCCATCCGTGCCGTCAACCTCAGCACACGCATTCTGACAGTCCAATGGATGGAGGGGCCTCATCAGTGAAGGGGGGGGGGGGGGGTGGATGTGTGTAGCAACTGTTTTTTTTTTCTCTGCCAGGCTCTAAAGGATGAAGGGGAGTATGGAGGAGCGCAGGGTAGGATAATCTCTGAACTCCTTTAAGTAGCTGCGGTGTTTGCCTTTGGCCCACACAGTCATCTGGATGAAGGCCACCAGAGTGAAGAAAGCCACGGGCACACACTGGGTCATCACTGTGAAGCCGATCCAGGAGCCAAGCTGTGAGTAAGATGTTTACACACGCACAGAGAAACATACACGCATAAACAAATATGTACACGTACAGTATGACTCGAGCCTCATGGTACCTTTGTAAAATGTGCTGCAACCAGTAGGTGGCAGCAATAGTGCATCTGACGCTGCATGGATCAACTACAGACTACTGGGTTGTACAAAATGATTAACAGTTACATTCAGTTACAGTGTGACAAGCAAACAAATGGAAAGATAAAACTAAATTTTCTGTTACTGATTTTCCTAATTTTAATCAAACTAACACACCATATATCTGACTGAAAATTTGACATTTTTTTCTACATCACCTTTGATTTCTTTCATAGGAACACATTTTTTAAAAAGTATTTCTTTGATAAAATTATACTTGTGTATCTGCTTACCTCATATGTATAGTTTGGACAAGAAACCAGCCAAAAAATCCACGTGAATGGGTTTTTCGTTGGGTAAGGAATCTTCTTCATTTTTGAACCTGAGATGATAAACACAAATCAATATTCCACTGCCCTGTTTGCTCCTGTCTTTAACTTAAAAAGCTAAACAATATATGAATTGTTACAAAATGCTCACTTGCTGCTTTGAGGTTACGAAGCGCGACGTGGATGGAAAAATTCCCTACTTGACAGAACTGCGGGAATAAAGACATCCAAAGATGAGCATCTACATAACAACAGATTGTTGGGTTTAATATGTGGAAGACGCCAGAAACATACAACTTCAACAGAGCTCAGACTTACCAAGAAAATGTAAAGTCCCTTATTCACCTGCTGCTGCCCGTAATCTGTTGATGTGTCATAGAAACGTGGATTAAAGATTAGAGGCCAACTTCAGGTGATGAGTTAATTTGAGAAGTGCAGTGTTCAGCACTTACAGGGTGTGGTGTAGAGAGGGTGGTTGATGTAGTACGCCATCCAAGCTGCAGAGCACCAGTAATAGCCACAGTTCTGGAATAGAGAGTGGGACTATAATAAGTCAAACTGTCAAGATAGAGTTCCACACAGATTTGCTTCACATTTCTGAGAATAATTACACAGCACAAAATAGGCTCAGTCACCTTAAATATGTTTCTGAGAGGCATGGTCCCATGGGAGATACGATGGACAAACAACGTCTCCAGAATCCTCTTGATGTAGTGGAAAGAATGACACATGCAGGCCAAGCTGCAACAGGACACACACACAAACGCACTTACATATTTAACTGTGATTAATACATTGCTCCTCTGCAGTCCATTACCCTTGGCCCTGACTCAGTGTCAACATAGAAATATGTTTCACGGACTGTTTGTCATGTGGAGGGGGGGGGGGCATCTGTGCAAAGCCTGGAGATTGTGTGACACACCGTAGCAACATCGCAACACATCCCTGAAAACATAAGCAAGTTGACACTCACTGCACGACCCAGTGCTTGCTGCTGGTGAAGTCATATTTCGGAGCGTAGATGAAGGGCAGACGGAAGTAGAACATTAAGTAGATGAGCAGCGGGCCAGCACACTCTGTCAGGAACACCTGAAGTGAGCGAGACAGAAATGCGTTTCCTTGATTTGCAGCCAGATGCATGAGAAGAGGTGCAAAAATTATGCAAAGAAATCCCCAAAACAGTCATAAATAACTCCCCAACTGCGTCATAATTAACAGCTCTAACAATGAACTCAAATAGAAAATATACTAACCAGTGTTGACCAATTTAATAGCACAGGAAGTAAAATATTTTCTCCTTGTTAGACGAGCGCTTTGCCAGTCTAAACTCTCTAATGGGAGAAAATGCAGCTACCACCAGCATGACTCTGTCTTTCTTAAGAACGCGCTTTACAAAGCCGTCTTAAAGCAAAGACTCCATGGAGCAAATGAGACATTAAGACAGCTTGTAATACCAGCTTTCCACAAATTGTATGATCAAGCAAAGAAGCACAGCTGACAGTGAAACTGATATCTGAATCAGCAACTCGAGCGGAGCCCTGGCTCAGCATGCCTGACCAATAGCTACTGGTGATCTCTGCTGGGGCACTTCATGCTGCCCCACTCACACTATCACTCTGCAGCCTGGCAGGGCGCTGGGGGGTTGTGTCAGGGTTGGTAAGGACAGAGAATGCGGAGGCTCGGTGGGCAAGGTTGAGTAAAGAGGCACGGCGAAAGGCAAGTGAGAGGTCAGGGGGATAAACACCTTTGGGAGAAATGGGGCCATGAGATTATATGTCCTAGGACAGAGGACAGGCATAACAGGAGGTGAGAGAAATCACCTCTGTCTGTCACTGGGGGCTGATATTTATATTCAAGTTGGTGGGAGAGTGTCTGTTTATATTTAAAATACAAGAATTTTAAAAGACCATACACGTTTTAGCAGATTACAGGCCATTTTGCAAAGCAAGCCTCTCTCCCTGAAAGTCAGCTGATGAAAAACGTTGCATTCATGAGCGACAGTAGTTTGTTGTCGCTGAATCAGATCCAGAAGACAAACATGTAAATTTGAGAAAAAGACCACGTGGATTAAGTCATTTCTTGCATTAAAAAGGTTGCTGTTTAGAGGATGACGTTCACATCTCAAATGTTGGAGCGTCCTTGAAATCAGCAACAATCACATTTAAAGGTTGGCAAGTTGATTTTAATTACTGACATGGAGGGAAACCAATGGAAGGTGGAAGGTGGAAATCAATTTAACAACATGTGGTGTACTTAAGAATAATGTAAAGCATTGCGATTAATTGACCAAAGCATGTAACAATACTATATGTTGATAAATGTGACTAATGGTGTACAATGAATGAATAATGCTGGATTGTACTTTTATTCCTTAATTGTAATTAAAGGGGGTTGTACATTTAAAAAATATGCTGCTGCCACAAAAGAAAGAATTTGAAAGGGAAATGTGTTTATTTTATCCTTGTAATGCATTACTATTATGTTTTAGGGTGGTTCAGACTGTCTGTGATGCATGTGTGTGCACGGGTGGACTCACAGTTCCCCATGTGACTTGGGGTCCTAGGTCACTGAAGTAAAAGCTGGCTGTGGTTCCCACAGGAAGTGTCTGGAGAACTTCCTCATCCCTGAGACACTTGGCCTCTGAAAAACATGGCCGACGACAACCATCAGCCGAAATAAGAGCAGGCGACATTGAATGACTTCAGCACAACACCTATCAATCAACTGAGTTGGATAAAAGCAGAATTAAAATAGAGGCTGGCAGACGTACTTGCATCCAGACGCAGGGATTGTCTGGCTGGATACCACTTTGGATCTGTCAAAATGGAGAGTGACTTTACCCATGGCATGCTGGACAGATTTTTTATTAAAAATAAACACAAACTAAGTGCAAAACCACAAATTTGTCTTAATTTCTTACTTACATGATTTGTGAAACAAAGCCTTAATATCCAAAACAGTGGCAGTTGGCTCCACCTGCAATCAAAATGTAAAAATAAACCATACTCAAGATAGTATTATTATCAGCAACATTAGTGTAGAGACTGCCATAGTAATATTTTCCACTGACTACTAAAATAAAACAGAAGTCATCTGCATTAGTGTCTATACAACAGAAGTTTTCATTTATTTATTTTCATCTGCAAAGTGATCCCTCATGTTGTAAACTCGACTCCGCACATGTACAAAAAGCTGCTAATCATGTGTGCCTGCCTGTCTGCTGGCCCAGTGCAGCAGGAATAGGCATGTACTGTAGCTGGAACAGAAAATTCCTGTCAGATGAAGAGGGAATTCTCACCTCCTAACTGCAACCCTCGCTCAATAGAAACGTAACCGATAATGGCTGCACTTAACCGGGCCGCCTGTGAAGTAGATGATTATCCGTAAAATTACCCGTCTGCTCGCGGTGATGACTCTGTAGTTCTTGAGCTAAAACAAACATGTTTCCTCTGACTTCATTGCAAAGTAATCACAGTGTCTGCTTGTGCTACTTTTAGAACAAGAGTTTTCAATCGTGAAACTGTAAAAGGAATGCACTGGGAGGTGATAAACTGCAGTAGTTGACCGTATAAGCTGTGGCATGCTACAAGTCCTCAAGCATTCTTTGTGTTTTTGATATAGGACCGTGATCAGAATGCTTCATGGTCTGGTTAAAGCGAGTAATATCAGCCTTCTAAAAATCATTATGGTCAATATAAAAGGCGTGTGTAAGTAGAAACTGTCCATCAATGAGACACTCACCTTGTCCAGCAGTAGAAGTTTCTCCTTAGTTTTTAAATCCACAATCTCCACCTCAAAGTAAACAATCCTTTTGGCCTTTTTGGGAGGTTTCGGTTTTGGCCTTGGTGCAGATTTCTTCTCAGGTTCTGTGCTACTCCCGCCGCTCTTTGCCTCTAAAGCGAGTACATCCATGATACTGTTTCAAACCTCAACAGCCTGTTGAAATGATCTGTGATATGTCCAGTGACGCCGGTTGTCCTCTGCTGGTATGGGTATAGCAGGTCCCAGGTCACCCTCAACACAACTGTCAGTCCAACACAAGCGTGTCCTCTTTGGTGTTTTTCTGGACTCCCTGAATAGCCCTCCACCTCCTGAGGAAGAATGGGAGAAATATGTGAGACCATAAACACTTTTTCCCCAATTAGATTGTGTTTATGTGAGAGAGTGGAAGCAAGCCAGCAGGGAAAGGAAATGCGTGGAAGAGAGGCTGGCTTTCAAGACAAGTCTGAGAACGTGAAGTGAACATGCTTCTCACCTGAATGGCTGGCTCTTCATGATCCAGAGCCCCCCTTCATGCAACAAAACGCTCTGAAGACGAAACTGGAGAGCCCCAAGACATAATCCATAGTGCGCCATTTGCAAAGCTAAATATAAGTCGCCTGATTTGCTCTGCACCCACCGGCTTGGTAACCTTGGGAAGCCACATACAGCCCTACCCAGTGACAGTTGCCAATGTGCTCTCATTAGACCTACAAGACACATCTCCTGTCTGCTCTGTTCCTCACTTTGTTGCACAGTGACGGGCCCCATTAAAAGCCTGATCCATGATGAAAGACCTCCACATGCCAACACATCCCCCTCCCCCAGACCACCTGTGTGGCTGGTATTATTTTCTCTTTATGACCTCCAGAGCAAAGACAAACATGTTTATTTCAGTGTCTGAGTTCGTGGTTCAAGGTTTGTGTACTGACCGAGCTACATGGCTTCTAAAATACTTGAGGGAGGTTTGTGGTGGGAGGAGCGTGAAGAAAATGCTGATTGGGAGAAGATCAGAGATGCCTTTCGTCGCGAAGGGTCAACTCATCACAGCACATAGCCAACTGCATATCTATATTCTACAGTCTATATATAACCAGTAGGAGCAGTCCGAGCCAGCAGCGGTATCACTGTTTGCATTCCAAGATCATTTTTGAGTCTTGTACTCTACTAAACCTAACCGCTTCTTTTATATTTACAATCAGAAACAATGCATGAGACAAAATTTACTCAAATGTATGCTGAACTCAACCTACTTCTTTTTCAGAGGCGGTAACACTTTGGTAGGACATGATGTTGTCTCTCTTGTGTTGAGAGAAGTGATGACAGATGGCTCTCACCTGTCAGAGGGTGTAGAGGATCACGCTGGAATAAAAGGGTGCATTGAACAGCTGGACGGCGCGTGAGAGAGAGAGACTGAACTGCTTCTGTCCGTGGCTGTGGAGGCTGTGGGGGCTGAGGTGGGAGGGTGCCACCTCCTTTAGGTAGAGAGGGACCGGGGACTTGTATGTGCCTTTGCCTGTGCTTCACGTGGCTGTCATCATAGGGACTCCAGTCCACACATCATCTCACGCCGTCTCAGGCAGGTCGTCTGCTGTCACTGCCGGCATCCCGGAGTGTTTCTGTGGGAGACTTCATGTTCGCACCCCAACGGGGGGTCTTGTCGCCTGACCGGGGCGAGATAAGTCTAAAAAACTTTCATGTTTTAATTATACATACATTACATGTATTACATGTTATACATTTTTATATTGTCTTAAGAGTTTTTTTTGTCTTGGTCTATATATGACTTATCTTAAAAATTGATTTTAGTAATTTGACACCGTGTCAAGGGTCCCTCCAAAGGCAGTGCTGGTGGCTAAGGGGGCCCTCTGCCTCCCCCTATTGGTAGAACTGGTCCTGACCTGCCTAGTTTGGAGTGGTCCTTATTGATTGATGTGCATTTTGATACTGTGTTCCATTAGTGTGCAGTATACTAATGGCTGTGCGTTTAGTACTGCGCGCAGGGTGTGTGCAAAGTTTATCCTAATTCACTTGCAGTGCTGTGTGTTTTGCTTTGGGGTGCCTAGTTGTAGTTTTAATTTTGTATCTTCAATAAAGACTTTTTTTGTACCATATCTGACTGTGTGGTGAATATTCTCTTGACACCAAACCAGACCAGGTTAACAAAGGTGGTGGCAGCCTTATACCTTCAAATCTTTAACAACTAAAGTTTATTACAATATGTGTAATGTAGCCTACAATATAGTACAATGTAATATAATACAACACCGCAAAACACTTTGTATAAATGTGAATCATGACCTGGCTTAGAGCAAATATAGGATGTATTGTAGTGCTATTATGTTGTATTGCATGATCTTGTACAGGTTTACTTACAGGTGTTACTGTCACTATAGTGTCCCCCTCTGTAGATATCAAGCAATACAGTCTCACGGAAAATACTTTATGAAAGTGAGCACTCTCCGCTGCAAGCGGTTCACAAAAATTTCCGCAGGTTTGTTTCATTAGAAAGAGCAGAGCCTAAAAGTCCTTCTCCACTGCTTAAAGAACCTGAAAGCTATTAAAGCCTCTAAGTGTTATTAGAAGAGCATTGGTGCCAACCAGCTCACCGTCCAGCACTTGTGCACCTCAGAGGCAGGGAATGGGAAGAGAAAGAGATCCCTTAAGACCCTGAACATAACTATTTCTACTTCTTCCCTCTGGTTGGCGCTAACAGAACTGAAAAGTAATAATAATAATAAAAGTAAACTAATATTTTGTCCAGGGTAGATTAAATAACCTTAACCTCCATGATGTAAGGATTTATTGCAGGGCTGTTGTATTGGACTGCTTTTCGTTTTAGCTAATTACCTAATAAACTGGCAAATTACTATACAAAAAAGTTGATTCTGATTTTACTTATATATATATATATATGTGTGTGTGTGTGTACAATAAAGTTTACATTACATGTAATTACAGATCCCAGCCTACCGTATGAACAGAGAAAAAGGTCCTGGGCGCATAGACGGCAAAAGTGAGGCAAGAGTTAAAACGCTTGCGCATGCGTACTCAAATTAAAATAAATATGAATATGGTTTATAGCTGATTCTCATTGCAAATTAATTTATTCAGATAACCAAGCAAGAGCAATTCCATTCGGCGGATCTGCTGCTAAGTAACTTTAACTGTTGCTTTAAAGAAATATCTGGTAACGCGTGGATGTCCACTGTGGTTCAGGCGAACCCGGAAGTTGTGTGAGTGAGTCATCTCGCCTCGGTAGAGAAGACCCACAGCTCTCCAGCTTCTTCCAGAAGTTTCCTCGCCCGGTTTGCGGCTCGGCGGCTACGCACGGACACTCCTGTGTGGACACGTTGTTTAGTGTTGTGTCCTTTAATTTAAGTAACATTTCCTTTTTCCTCCCTTTGTGTCAGTGCAGAGCAGAAAGTTGTCTACGGACTGCCATAAGTAAACGGAAGCTAACCTTGGCCGTTAGCTAACCAGCTAGTGTCCGCAGCAGTGACATCTGCAGCGGAACCCGTTAACCTGACCGACACACGGGACCAATGTTGGATGTGTTGTTGGCTTTGAACAGAAACTGAAGGGTCTCTGCTGACAATGTTTTTATGAAGTGGACGAGGAACCGACCGGTCATTGTAATGGGTAAAGATTACTACAAAGTGCTAGGAATAGCCAAAGGTGCCTCCGAAGATGAGATAAAAAAGGCGTACAGAAAACAGGCCCTGCGCTATCACCCGGACAAAAACAAGTCTGCCGGAGCAGAAGATAAATTCAAGGAGATTGCTGAAGCCTATGATGTCCTCAGTGACGCCAAGAAAAAGGACGTTTATGATCGATATGGAGAAGAAGGTAAGTGAACTCCCCTCTCTCTCTCTGACTTACACAGCTGTATAGTGCCACTGTCTTTCATAGAGCTCATAGTGTTGCTGTTATTTTCAGAAAAACCTTTCAGATTTTTGTTAAATGTTGATACATTGATGCATCCGCTTAATTGGTTATTGCTGTTTCTGGCATCTGTCTGCACCAGGGACCACACAATGAAGAGGTGTGTGTGTGTGTGTGTGTGTGTGTGTGTGTGTGTGTGTGTGTGTGTATGTGTGTGTGTGTGTGTGTGTGTGTGTGTGTGTGTGTGTGTGTGTGTGTGTACAATAGCTGGAGAACCTGCTGGAAACGACGAGTTCTTGCCTGTCCTGTCAGCCTGTCACTGCGCTGATCATTCTGGCTAAACTTGTTAAAAATGTACAGATTTGTGCCTTTAGGGCAGACACAGAGACACAGATCTGACATTTTGATGTTAAATTTTATTTCTCAGCAGGATGGTCATTATTAGGTTTGCAACTACTAATTTTTAAAAATCATTTTATTAATGTAATATTTTTTGGGGATTAATAATTTACTGAAAGAGTTCAACAGAAATGTTTAATTTCTATTTGAGAAACCTACAATTTTTGGTAATTTTATTAGATTAATGACAGATGACTAATTCTCAAGATTAGAGTCCAGATGATAAATTGTCCAGGCCGATATCGACTCATTGCAGATATCTGTGTTCATGTCAACCAATAAATGACAAGTAATTGAAGTGCAGAAATGCCAAAGATATGTTTTGAAACACCAGAGAGCAGTGACAAATTTATTTGTCAACTGTAAAATGTCCTACCAAATATATTTCTTGATTGCAATTTAGGGCTGCAACTACCGATTATTTGTTATCGATTAATCTGCCGATCATTTGGACTATCGGTATATCAGTATCGGTCTCAAAAATCCTGTATCGGGTGGGTTACAATCAAGATTATAATCAGTTGAATTGTGTTTAGATTAAATATCTGATAATCAGCTGATTGTTGTAAAACTATTCAACCCTTAATATCAGCACATTTATGTGTTTAGGCTCTATTTCCTACAGAGATCTGATGTTTGTCCATGTCTGCTTCCTCTTTAGGATTAAAGGGCTCAGCAGGTGGTGGAGGTGGAGGACACAGCGGTCCAAGCTACAACTACACCTTCCATGGAGACCCTCATGCAATGTTCGCTGAGTTCTTTGGTGGCCGCAGCCCGTTCGATCACTTCTTCTCACAGAACGGGGAGGACAGTATGGACATCAATGACCCCTTTGGTATGCCATTTGGCATGGGAGGAATGGGTGGCATGGGTGGGTTTCACAGGTCCTTTAAATCCCACCCAGGAGGCCCTCACAGGGCACACGAGAGAAAGAAGGACCCGCCCGTGATGCACGAGCTGAAGGTGAGCCTCGAGGAAGTCTTCTCCGGCTGCACCAAAAAGATGAAGATTTCCCGCAAAAGACTGAATCCAGACGGCTGCACCATGCGCAGCGAGGACAAGATCTTAACAGTCGACATCAAACGTGGCTGGAAAGAGGGGACGAAAATCACTTTTCCCAAGGAGGGAGACGAAACTCCCACCAACATTCCTGCAGATGTGGTGTTTGTGGTCAAAGACAAACCCCACCCGGTGTTCAGACGAGAGGGCTCAGATATAATTTACCCTGCAAAAATATCACTCAGAGATGTAAGTGAACACTAATGATTATTTTCATTGTTGATTAATCTACCTATTATTTTCTTGATCGAGCATTTTGTCTATTAAATGTCAGAAAAGAGTGAAAATGCTCGTCATGTGACATCTTCAAACATCATGTTTTGCCTGACCAGCAGTCAAAAGCCCAAAAATATTCAGTTTACTCTCATGTATGACGAAGAAAAGCATCAAATTCTCACATTTGAGAAGCTGGAAGCAGCAAATGTTTAGTGTATTTGTTTTATAAAATGACTTAAAACTATTATTCCATTATCAGAACAGTTGCTGATTTACCTTTTGAAATAATTACTTTTTCCAGTAAAGTTTTGACTGAAGTCTCTATATTAATTAGCGGGTAATATGATTATGAAGATTTGACCAAACATCAGTGTTTTTATCTGTATAATTATCTTACTCTCCATCTCTCTCTCTGCCTCTCTCCAGGCATTGTGTGGCTGCACAGTCAACGCCCCCACACTGGATGGCCGGACCATCACTGTGACCTCCAGAGACGTTGTCAAGCCAGGAATGAAAAAGCGCATTTCTGGAGAAGGGCTGCCGCTGTCCAAGTGCCCCGAGAAGAGGGGCGACATGATCTTGGACTTCTCCGTGAAATTCCCTGACAAACTGGGCCAAAACACCCGCGACGCACTCAGGCAGATTCTTCCACCGTGACTTGAAAGGACTAAAGTTTGCTAAAATCTAACATATCTGCATTTCCAATGGCACTCCCCTGTGCACCGTTAAATTTAAGCCCGGATGATTGAGGCTCAGGGCAGATTTGCTTCCAGCTGTGTGTAATTTTACTGTCTGAGCACCCAATCCATATTCTTAAACAGTATCACGTCAGTCTAATGGAGTGTCTTAAGACGAGGAAGCTGACAGAACAGCTGACGTTAACGCTTCTTATCCGCATTCAGCTGAGGTTCAGTAACATTATTCAGTAACAGACTGCCGTATTGTCAGTTCAAAGGAGAAGTAAATAGAAGAAACATCTACCTATCTATCTATCTATCTATCTATCTATTTTTCTATCTATCTCACTATCTCTCTATCTAGTCATGTGAAAAAGATAGGACACCCCATGAACATTTTAACAATATTGAGAGATGGAGGTAATATAACTAAACAAATAAAACTAAAGACATTTATTTTAAAAATTATTTGTAAAATGTAATTAATAGAAATGCAATTTTCTTGTGAGGAAAAAGTCAGGACACCCCCACATTTATTACTACTTAAAATGCCTAAAATTAGAATCAAGTGCACCACATCAGGTGCAAATTATTAGAACATGGTTAGATTTTGGAAGAGTCTGTCTTATTAAAACCTCAGACATTTAGTTTGGTTTGCTCTTGATTGTTGACGTGCGTGGTATCACCATGGCGAGATCAAAAGAGCTCTCTGAGGCCTTCAGAAAGAAGATTGTAGAGGCGTATGAGTCTGGGAAAAAAAAAGCCTGAAAATAATTTACAAGTGGAGAACATTTAAAATAACTGCAAACAAGGCCAGTTCAGGCCGTCCTAGCAAGTTCAGCCCAAGAGCAGACTGCAATATGCTTAAAGAAGTTTCCAACAATCATAAAATGTCATCATGGGCCCTACAGGTAGCTCCAGCCACAGTTTATGTCAAAGTACATACATTTACCATCAGAAAGAGACCGCACTAGTTTGATTTTCATGTGTGTTTGTGCAAGAAGGACAGATGAATCCAAATGTGAATTATTTGGGCACACTAACAGAAGACATGTTTAGCACAAACCAAAGACAGCATTTGAGCACAGGAGCCTCATGCTAACTGTGGAGCACGGGGGTGGAAATGTCATGGTTCGGGGCTGCTTTGATGGCAGCAGAGTCTGGCCAGCTCACCATCATAGAATCCACCATGAATTCTTTATAGTGTCAGAGGATGCTTGAGGAAAATGTGAGACCATCTGTCTAAAAATTTGGAGCTGAAGCGGATGTGGATCATGCAACATGACAATGACACAAAACATTCCAGTAAATCCACCAAGGAGAAAGAAACGGAGAGTTCTGGAGCGGCCGAGTCAAAGCCCAGATCTTAATCCTATTGAGAAGCTGTGGGGTGATTTGAAACGGGCTGTGCATGCAAGAAACCATTCAAACAACAGAAAAAAACGTCCTCCCAGTCGATGCAGAGACTGGTAGACAGTTATAGGAAACGTCTCATTGAGGTTATTTCAGCCAAAGGGGGCGATACAAGCTATTAGGGCATAGGGTGTCCTAACCTTTTCCTCAGTAGGAATTGTCCATAAAAATATTTCTTAAAAAAGAACTAAATATTTCATCGGGTGTCCCTTTTTCACAACTGTATATACAGTAAATATAAATCACACAAGGTGTCAAGTAGTCCTTGGTTTGGCTGCAAGAAGGAGATGGTGAAATCATAGAAGCCAGAGGTTGTTTTTTTTTTTTTTTAAAGCAAAGCTCACTGATTTGTACCACTTAAAAAATGTAAAATAGGAAGTGAGGATTTGGTTTCACAGCAGTTTTCGGGAGTGCTTCAAGGCAACACGCAGCCAGCTAATTAACTATACCTCAGGTGCAGTGATGCATGCTTGAAAGTAGCTAAAACTACATTACTCAACAGGAACTGGTTTTGGTTACTGTTACATAAAACATAGTCTGAAATACTGCACGGATCCTGAGAGGCGAAAGCTTTTAAAATAGGTTTTTAAATAACCGATCTGATCCACGGTAACGGAGTAGTAGATCAGTATCGGCCAGATGTGACCAATTAGCATTAAATATGTTTTTCCTCGTCGGTGTCATAAAATTTTGTGTTTCTGCTGTCAGTTACACTCATATAGTCACTGGAAAATATGCTTAAAATAAGCCTAAAAATAACGACGGCGTGTGGACGTCTCCAGTTATAATTAAGAAGTGATATGACGTTACGGTCATGTAATGACTGGTTCCAACGGGTGACGTAGCATTACGCAGACTTTACATTTAGAGCACTGCTATCACATCAGTACTCTGTATCAGCAGATATCTGAGTTTAATGTGTCTAAATCAAGAGAAAACGATCAGATTGGTGCTGATGGCACATATTACATAAATGTTTACTTTCACAACATCCTGTTTATCCAGGAGTATACACCTTATTACTTGTGAAAAATGTCTGTGGGGAGACTTTTTGTGCCAAATAATTGTCCCTGTGTAATTATAATGTGTGTGTGTGTGTGTGTGTCTGAAAGTATGTTGAGAGCGTGTGTGTATTTGTCATGCGTGACTAACAAACTACCAAAATCTTTGAGCTATTTTCTTCATTCGTACCCTCTGAGTAAACACAGCGTGTGTGTGTGTGTTTATATTTCAGTTCTTCCTCCTCTGTTAACTCTGTTTATTTAATCTAAAGCCAGTGAGCGTGTTTCTTTAACCGGACATGGTGCGAGCCCGGTGTATCAGTCTGGCTCCGGGTTACATATCGCAGTTTTCGATCTTAAGATTTCACTCCTGACTTGTGTTTTTTAAAGGCCTTATTTTGTTCTCCATCACGTCTTCTATCAGAGCTTTTACCTGACAGCGCTTGCTTCAACAAAATCTGGCAAAATGTGAAATGTGTAGTTCAGTAGGAATCTAAAACAAACGATTCAAAAGCCTGTGCACTTTTGACTGTAGTGATGAAGGATGTTAGTAAATCAGTTTGTTTGCACATTCACAGATTTTATTTTAGTATTAATGTGACTGTCAGAGGAAAAAAAAAAACACTTTATGGCAGTCATTACTTTGCCACCTCATCCTGCTCCTGCTGGAGTTTTAAGTTTCTATTTGACACAAACATGTGGTTTAACATGAACGTAGAGATGTGTAATCTCTGTTATGTTTAACTTTTTTTTGTTTTTAAAAAGAATATTTGCCTTTTTTTTTTCCTTTTTTTTAAAGGGAAAAATGTGTAAACATTATTTTTGTTTGACCTCCTGTTTATGTTGTTTTGAAATTCTTCAGGTTGGGATTCAAGATATTTTGATTTTTAACAATAAAGCTTTTATGACTTGATAATGGGATGATAACTTTTAATAGATCTTTCCTATGCTGTGATGATTTGGATTTCCACATTAAAGAGACTAGCAAACAAAACCGGGAAATGTCTCATCACTAATGGCCTGTATGTTTTAATTATTGATGACATTTTGGCAATTAAAGCTTTTCCCAGTAATTTCTCCCTGATGTCTGCATTATGAAGGCGCACTCACTGTATTCATGCTCTCCACTATTATAATACACATCATGCGGTACATTCTCTGTCTTTGTGGATCTGTGGAGACAGAATTAACACCATATTGAAATTCTTTTCAAGGCACTAAAACAAAGGCCACAGTGCCATTAAAATTTAAATGAATTATTCCTTTGAGAGTGCAACATGTGCTCAGCAAATTTCATGCTACTCTTGCTGTTAGTCTACAATATCCTATGAACAAAGAGAATGGAAATTGACAAATAATGGGCAACTATTTTGATTTTGAAGTGATTTTTCAAGGAAAAGTGCCTCAAAAATCTCTTGTTATAACTTACAATTGTGAGGATTTGCTGTATTTCTGTTTTCTGTTTATTTTTGACTGTTGGTCAGACAAAGCAAGCGATTTGAAAACCTCACCTTTAGGCACCTTTTTTTTTTTTTGGACATTTCATAGACCAAACAATTAATTGAGAAAATACAGGACGGACTAACCTGTCATAAAGTTAAGCACTTTAGCTCTATACGTAAGATCGTGATGTTTCTTGTGTACACTGGAAATTTACAGTCATCATAAACATGAATCCTCTGGGGACCATGAATGGAATATTTAAATTCCCTTTTACAGTTTAGATTGACAATTAAAAGGTGTCTATAAATCTGTATTTTATGCAACACAGTCTTGTAGCAATATTTGACACATTTTAATTTTTTTAATTATCACTTTATGTGCCATTTGTAAATAACTCATAAATTAATTAAAATATAAACTTCACAGGCTACATTTGTGGTTATGTTTTAAATAATCATCTATAAACACCGCCCTCTGGCGGTCACTGTGCATAACTACACCTGCTCTCTAGTTTAATGTAACTGGAAGTATTAATATAGTCATTTTTGTCTCTAACTTGATACTATTGACTGTATCAATGCTTGATACTCGTGCTGTTGCAGTTCCTCACTGTGGCCACCAGACGGCAGAAAAACTCTGGTCTCTTTTATTTAGACTGTCAGATCTAAATAGAAGAAGAGCAACTTGATTAAACCTTACACAGTTTTTCTCTTTGATGTAGAGAGAAGTTTCCTGCCATCTAGTGGTCACAGTGAGTGGTGGTATGTAAATAGGGATGAAAAAAAAGACATGTATACTGCCTGATTTGGTCTGAACGCGGCCTCAAGGTAGTATTTATTGCAGGGCTGTTTATTAATGTGATGTAATGCAGATGTGAAGTGTACATTACTGATGCAGATACACTCAAAAATGTGTTTTTCTTCTTGTTCCTACAGTTGGATGTTTGAGCTTCACTGTGCAGAGTTTGACACCAGAAAGCTGTTTTTTTTTTTACATTCATCTGCTGAAAGTCACTGAAAGTCAGATTTTAAGGGGCGGGACTACAAACCACTAGTTTTGAAGCCAGTTTTGGTCCAATATTTAACTTACACAAGTGTGATATAGAACTTTTTTAGTGAAGTAGGAGACACCTTGTGTTCAACAGGTAAACTTTTGAGATGAAATATTTTTGCATATTTATAGATTCTGGAGTTTTTAATGAGGGAAAAGCTGGAGATGTCATTTTAAGGATGATAATTATCCTTTTTTGATAAAAGCATATCAGATACACATTATTGTTCCAAGCAGAGTATTTTCATGTGTCTTAACACATGTCTGGAGAGGATCTTTAACATTAATATACATGTTGTCTTGATACCTTTAAAGAATAAAAATAATGAGTATAAATATCTGTATTATTCCCACTGAAGAATGCTGAGTTATAGACTAGAGAACAATGAACATCATTTCATCTGTTTGCTTCAGTTTGATCACTTTGTTAACAGAAGTGTTAGTATAGACTGGTCCCCCAACTAAAAAAAACATATTAATACAATTATTCCCAATACTGATGTTCCTGTTGTTATTTGTAATAACCAGTTACACATTTATATTAGTTAATATTAAGATATGAATTGAATGTGTTGCTGCAGTTCTAAACAGGTCACAATGCCAAAATACAACAATTAAACGAGAAAGCAGTGTTAAAACATTATAATATTCTGTCTACAGCCAAGAATGTACACGAGGGTGGATGAAACATTAAAGTATTAACTGCACGTTAATAAATCATATTCGCCTTCTTCATTCATTTGCTGAAGCACCGAAGTAGAGCAGATGAGATGTAAAATATATTATCCAGCGAAAGACTGCCAACTAGTTTGTACACAGGCCTCCACTAACACTTATTCTTCATAAAACGTGACATGTTTTACTAAAACATTTGTTAGAGAACAATGTTTCCATCCAACCAACAAATTTGTCTCAAGATTTGTGGATAACAAATGTGATATGTGTAAGACACAGCTAAACACCTATTTTATGAATGTCAGGTCTCTCTCATCGTTTGAACTTTTCATGATTTCATTTAGAAAGTATTTTGAGTTTATCCAACTTATAAACAATAAGAAATGTGCACATACAGTTAGTATGCTGCAATATATTTTTTTAAAAGAAATCTGATTTTACTTACCTTTTCTGTTATTTTTCTATTTATTTATTTACTATTATTACTTTGTCCTGTTACCATGTTGACTGTATCAACAAATTGAAAGTGACGTCATGTCCTTTATGTTATCTTTATTTCATTATGATGCCAAATTGTTTTCTGTTATTGTATTAATGTCACACATGTTGTAAGTGTAAGTAAGAGGGGGACAAAAACAAACAAGAACAAGTGTTCCTCTGGCAAATTGGATTTACGAGGGCGGCATTAACATCATACTGTAAACTCTCTTTCAAGGCATTAAAACAAAAGCTATAGTGTCATTAAAATTCAATGGCAGTCTTCCTGTTAGTCTACAACAGTATAAATTTGGCCTGAGAGTGTGGTGCAGCTCATGCAGAATGCAAATTGACAGAAATAATCGGCAGCTATTTTTATCTTGATGTCATTTCTCAGGGAAAAAAAAATCACCCCAAATCCCTTGTTGTAGCTTTCAGTTGTGAGGATTTGCTGCATTTGTCTGTCTGATGTGGGGGGAAAAAGAACAATTGTTCCACTGGCAACTTGGATTTATGAAATGAGGAGGTGGACAGATTAGCAAAACAGGCTTTACATAGAGACACCATAGATTTACAAGTCCCATAAAGCAAATCAGAGGTCAAGGTAATAGCTTGGAGCAAAGCAATAGAAGAGTGGCAATAAGGGAAGTGGAACACTGAAATAAGGGTCAGGTTTCTATACAGCTTAAACAACAAAGTCAATTCAACAGTAAGAAATATATTTAGGTCAAGGAAAGAAAAGGTCATTTGCAACAGAATAATTCTAGGTCACTGCAATTTAAACAGCACACTCGGTATAATAGGAAAGCATCCAACCAGATTATGTGAGCACTGTCAAGTTGAGGAGACTATTACGCATGTAATCATAGATTGTACTAAGTATGATCAAGAGAGAAAATATATGAGAGAAGAATTTAGGAAGACTGGAGTTCAGGAGCTCACCATTAAAACTTTAATGAACCTGCCGAGCGGGTCGAGCAGAAGAGTTTTATTTGAGTTTATTAGACAGGCAGGATTAATGGGCAGGATTTAATCTCTGGCCCACACTCCGAAGCAGAAGGTGGCGGTAATGCACCTAATACGCTGGTTGCCAACCGCCGTTAAAAACCAAGAAGAAGAAGAAGAAGCAGAGTTGGGATTTCCGAGGGCACCTGAAGGCGTCATAGTTCCACCCCTGCTGGGCTGGCAGAAAGCTAATCTACAGCCACATACCGACACACAGATACTGTACTTGCTTTACAAGCTGCCAAGTCCTTCTAGCAGGAGCGGAAGAGGAAAACGTATCTGATTTTCTTTGTACGCGTAATTTTATTTTTTAACAAATCACAGCGGCGTCATTAGCAGGCTAAGCTAGAGGGAAGAGCTAACGACAGTTGTCTGAAACTCCTGCTCCGGTGAGAATGACTGGCCTGCTATGTTTATTACTCCCTTCTGTTCACGTTTAGCGAGATAACTAACCTCAGAAATAGTAATACTACAACTTACCCCTGAGAGGGTTTGACAGTCACTGATTGAGCTTCCGCTGTTAGGAGCTAAACGCTAAGTTGCTAGTCAGTGTTGCTACAAGTGACAGATTTGTGGAAAATGTGTCTCACAGCTAGCAGCTAACATTAGCTTTGCTTTAGCTCTGTCTTGGCTGTCAAAGCTTTAAGGTGGCAAGGAAGAGCTATGTTGGCACTTTTTAAAATGTTAGCATCATTATATGCTATTTTGTAGAATATGTGATGGTACATAATATCTAAACTGATGCTATAACTGAGATGTCACAGCTTTGGTTAATGTGTGAGTGTTAATTAGTTTTTGTCTTTGTTTTCCAGTTGAAGACCTCCCACTGCAGGCTGCTGGACTTCACAGATCCAGCTATGTGAGCTGCTCTGATGTGTGGTTTTGTAAATCCATACAGTGCCCGGTTAAGACAGCTTTTAAGCAGGTCTGGAGGACCTCACCATCACTGTGACGTGAACATCCAGCAGACCTGCAGCTGATTTGGCTGGAAAAGGTGTATGCTGACCTGGATTGTAGCTTAACTTCAGAGCAGCCGCCCTCCCCCTCCACTCCCTCGGGACCCCCTGTAGGACAACTATGCCTCTGGGTTTGGGAAGACGGAAGAAGGCGTCCCCGTTAGTCGAGAACGAGGAAGCGGAGCCTATCCGCGCGGGGCTCAATGTGCCAGGTATGGACGGCCTAGATGGGGGTGTCATCGGGCTGGGAGAAGGTGCCACCTCTGAAGGTCTGCCTCCTCCGCCCAGCAACATGCGACCTCGCCTCATCTTCCACACCCAGCTCGCTCACGGCAGCCCCACAGGCCGCATCGAGGGCTTCAGTAACGTGCGGGAGCTCTATGCCAAGATTGGTGAAGCCTTTGGGATCCCGCCGGCTGAGGTGAGCCATTCTGCAGATTGTGATGAGTGTGAGTTCCACCAGCTGAAAAAACATCATAGTAAATCTTTGTTTTTGTGTCTCTCCACAGGTTATGTTTTGCACACTGAACACTCACAAGGTGGACATGGATAAACTATTGGGAGGTCAGATTGGCCTAGAGGACTTTATTTTTGCCCACATTAAAGGCCAACGAAAGGAAATCGAGGTGTATAAAGGGGAGGATGCACTAGGGTTGACAATCACTGATAATGGAGCTGGCTATGCTTTCATCAAGGTGAGTCATGTTAAAATAGCCAAATTCCTTTGACTCAAAGATCCACAGGGAAAGACAAGACCCTGGACTAAATAAAGGAATAATTGCTGCACAGAATATGAAGAGCGAGAGCGATGAGCTGGATAGAGTTTTGGATTACTTAGTTTGAGTTTTGCTGTTTTTTTTTTCAGAGAATCCGAGAGGGGAGCGTCATCCACCAGATCCAGGTCATCAACGTGGGTGATATGATCGAGTCGATCAACGGCCACCGCCTGATTGGCTGTCGACACTACGAGGTGGCCAAGATGCTGAAGGAGCTGCCAAAAGGGAAGGAGTTCACCATCAAGCTGGTGGAGCCTCTCAAAGCCTTCGGTAGGTGTGCGAGGAGGAAACATGAAGTCCTGAAGTGAGATGTTCGCTTTTAGACAATCATTGAGGTGGTGTTGCAGTCCCTGCAGATAGTCACAATCACTCAGCACGCACTGACACGCTAGAGTAGATAAACACAGCTATGAAAGCAGTATTTAAGTTTAGATTTTATAGTGTTTCAGTTGCTATATTAAATGTTCTTTACCCCTTATTTTGACTCTCAGTGCAGCTCCCAGATTCATAGTTGACCTAAAATCTTTGTCACATTCAATCAATAGACACAATAAGCCATTTAGGTCCCATTTGAGGCCGTTTTCTTCACTGTAATGTTAGGACGTGCAACAGAGCTTGAAATCATACATACCAAACTAACTGCATTAACTGACTCACAGCTCAAGCACTAAGAATCAGGAATGTGCAGTGAGAGCAGAATGTGAGGGAGTTTATCTAAAGAGGACACAATGTTCAGTGCTGTCACGGCTGGAGACTGATTTTTAGGACTGTACAAAATGTTAAAGGGATCTCTTGTTTAATTGTTGTGTGCAGATATGATCAGCCAGCGGTCAGGAGGATCCAGGTCAGCATCTGGGGTTCAGCTGGGGACCGGCAGGGGAACTCTGCGGCTGCGCTCGAAAGGTCCTGCTACTGTGGAGGAACTGGTGAGAGCGCTTACAACACATGTGGACTAAAATCAATCTGTAATGTAAATCTGTTCCGTCACCTGATTTATGAGATGTTTTTTTTTTTTTTCTTCAGCCTTCTGCATTTGAGGAAAAGGCCATTGAGAAGGTGGACGACCTGCTCGAGAGCTACATGGGCATCAGAGACAGCGAGCTGGGTAAGTGTATGTGTGTGCGTTGGCTCTGCTGGTGTCATGATGAGTGTGTATATCACTGCTTTGGGTTCACTAAACATTCTCTGACCTCTCTGTCTGTCTCCTCAGCGGCTACCATGGTGGAGCTGGGAAAGGACAAAAAGAACCCTGATGAGTTTGCCGAGGCTTTAGATGAAACCCTGGGAGACTTTGCCTTCCCAGATGAATTTGTTTTTGACGTCTGGGGAGCCATCGGCGATGCTAAGGTCGGGCGGGTGTAACCACAGCAACTAATGGAGCAGAACAACCTGTTTTTGTGTGTGTGTGTGTGTGTGTCACCCACGACATTCGGCACTTCTAGGAAACACTACCGTCATGAGTTTGTTTTTATTCTAGTGTATACTCCAACTATTTTTCATTTAGTTTTGGGAGACTCTGCCTCAGCAGAGAGGATTATTGCCTGTCAATGGGAGAAGAAGGTGACTGTGATGACTTCCCAAGTGCTTTTATTTGTCTTCCGGCGTTTTCCAGAAACAAGCACGCTGATGAGCATTCCCTTTGACCGCATCACACGAACCTGCATGTTATTATTGTAGAAACTGAGTTCAGCACAAGTCTCTAATATGGGAGAAATGAAAGAACGGCTAACAAAAAGTAGGCATAAAAATGTGATTTTTTTTTCTTTCTTCTTTTTCCACATTGCACTGTGTTGCACTGCGCTGTTAAACCAACAACAAAAGTGAACAGACATTGCACTGTACCGAGGTGAGCGGCACAGTTATTGCACAGTACAAGGAATTTGCCTCAGCTTCAGCCTCCCTGAAATACAGTGAACCACTTGATGTTACGGTTATGGATTTGTTTTACAAGCATGTGCTGTTTATATTTTTATCTTCATAATGAATTCTGCTGGTTTTATGTTCTTTTTTTTTATGTAAAAGTTAAAAATTGGGATTGCAAAAGGGTCATAGTAAAGTGTAGCTTGCTGACTAAAAGGTCAGTGGTGTTTGTTCACTGTTAAAATACTCCATGCTGTAATGAAGTTAACTGTGCACACAGCAGCACATTCCAGTTTTACATTCATACATTAAGACAGTGTTAAAGAAAATCAGTGTTAATCTACCTTTTATTGAAGGTCATTATATGCGAGTGAGAAGCAGATTGGTTTCCGGGTTTGTGGATTGTGTTGACTTTTTATTTTTTATAGCTAGTGTTTTTATATAAAGTGAAGTGATGTCTACTTTAAAAAAAAAAAAAAAAAGGTTTTGTGTAACAGATGAAGAATGATCTTGTGTTGCGACTACTTTATTGTTTTGAAGCGTTACAGAGAGAAGAGGAAAAAGTCACGAGATGGAGTAGTTGTGTAAAAAAAAAAAAGAAAGAAAATGCCTTTATTTCTTCTCATTTCATGCATTTTATACGTTTTTGTTAGAAGTATGCATTCTGGTGCATGGTGCTTTAAAAAATGAAGTATATTGTCATTGGAGCAGAATGAAACCAAACTACTTCCATCATGTGTCACTGACACTGTGACTTGTGTTGCTCATAGAGAGGAAAAAACAGGCAATGTTGAATTTTCCAAGATGCACCAACTACTCAGCGTAGGTAAACATGTCTTAAAAAAAAAACTTTAGGTGTTAACCTTTTCAGTATATCCAAATGTATGAAGCTATTTTGTAGTAAGTTTTTGTTTCATTCTTCAGAGTTAATGTATATCTAAAAGGATTATGTAATGAAACTGACGCTAGAACACTGTAACACTGAGAAGAACACATTATTTTGATGGCTTTGTATCACACTGTTGTCATTGTCCAATTATAATGCAATAATAACATTGACATGGCAGTTCTCCCTCTGTTTGGTCTTTCCTAAACACAACACAATGTTCTTTAAGCTGGGAGTACATATAGACATCTTACCGGTTTGACCTGTAAAAATGTCTATTTATATCAAAAACTGTTAGATAGGCTTTCTGTTGGTGAAACAGACGCTGCGATCTCCTGGAATGTCTTCCAACGTTCACAGAAATCATCCCTCAGGGCGTGTTGTGTGTTTGTGTTTCTTCTCACTCCTGCGTCCTCCTGAAATATATATGACAATTAAGCAGACAGTGAAATCCCTTTGAGTATCAGCAGGGCATTAGGGGTAATGATATACTGTACCTGGGTAAACCTGATAGTGCCAATGAGGCTCAATGGGGTCACCTCCGGGCCTTGTGTGTAAATCAAGGAAGGTGGTAAACTAAGGAGATCTGTCCCAGTTCAACACAACATAGCTTTGCAGTATGTTTAGATTATAAATAGGAAAGATTTTTGCAGCTGTTTTGAATTTGTTTACCTTCTAACATCACCAGTGTCTTACTGCTATACCTCCTGTTCCTGCGTTTGCTGGTCTTTTACCAAAAACCGCCAGAGCACTTTCAGCAACATTATTGCTTTTTCCAAAGAAGAAGCAAAATGTGATTTTGATTCAGCTGGAGTCTATCATGTTTCTCAGAGCCCTGTTGTAGCCGGCAAATGAGGGGCGGTGACATGTCCTTTATTTACTAGAAGCGAAGAAAACCTGTTCTTCAAGTCCCGGTTGATCTATAACCCTGGTTGCTCATAAACTGTGTCCAGATTACTGTGTGGACTGCAGTCTTCACAGAGGGGAGCATAGCTGAGAAGTCTTTTTTTCGAACAGAGTGCGCACTCTGCAACAAAAGCTATAAAAGCAGCCCCCCACCAGCAGGAAGCTGCCATGGCGTTGCGCCCACGTGCTTCCTCTCAACCTGGGAAACTTTCCTTCTTCCATAGTCCCAAAGTGGCTTCAGCCCTTCGACCACGGGCAGTTTCCTCGCGCTCAGGCTCCATGCTGGAAGATGAACTGTCTTGTCCTATCTGCTGCGACATCTTCAAGGACCCCGTGGTGCTCAAGTGCAGCCACAGCTTCTGCCGGGCCTGTCTGCAGCAGTTCTGGAACAAGAAGAAGGCCAGGCGTGAGTGCCCCGTCTGCAGGAGGAAGTGCTCTCTGACTGAGCCCACGGTCAGCCTGGCCCTGAAGAACGTGGCTGACACCTTCCTGAGGGAGCAGGAGCGCAAGACGGCCACAGCTGGAGCTGGGGCTGGGGCTGGTGGGACAGGGGAGCAAGCTGGGGTGGTGGAGGAGAAGTGTGTCACCCACGGGGAAGCTCTCAAGCTCTTCTGTCAGGATGATTTTGAAGTCCTCTGCTGTGTGTGTCACACCTCCAAGAAGCACCAGGGCCACAGAGTGTGTCCCCTGGAGGAAGGAGCTCAGGACCTCAAGGTAATGTGTGGAGCTGCAACAATTAGTCAATTAGACAATTGACAAGATAATTAATCACTGACTATTTTGATAAACAATCATTTTGAGTCATTTTTTAAAGGAAAAAATGCAGGAATTCTCTTGTTCTGGGACAAAAAAGACGTGTAGGTTGCATCTTGGGCTTTGGGAAACTGATCAACATCTTTGACCATTTTTCCGACATTTCAAAGATCAAACAACTAATTGATTAATCAAGAAAATAATCAGCAGATTGATTGATAATGAAAATAGTCGCTAGTTGCAGCCCTAGTAATGTTGTCTCTTGTCTATCAGCAGTTTGTTATGGTTTTAAACACTATCTGTTTTCAAGATGCACTCAACGGTTTTAAGCATTGTAAAAATTTCACTCAAAAAAAGTGGATATTCCTGACGTCCCCTGCACCATTCTCAGTAGTTTCTCTTAGGATGCGTGTTCTCTGACATTGTGACACTTTCTCTACCCTCACCCCTCAGGCAGAGCTGAAGAAAGAGCTGGTTCCTCTGAAGAAGAACCTGCGTCGCCTGTACGAAGCCAAGCAGGAGTGTGATGACACAACTGTGCACATAAAGGTATCAATAAACACAGAGATCCACGAAACACTAGAGGACCTGCATGGCCGCTGACGTGACTGTGACTGAAGTTGAGCCATGCACTGTTAGTGTGTAAACATGTCAACCAAGGTGTTAGAAAAGCCACCTAGTTTGTTTTTAGGGTCTCAGTTTGGGTGCGACGAGGT
Organism: Scomberomorus guttatus; assembly: GCA_038419695.1. Lineage (NCBI taxonomy): Eukaryota > Metazoa > Chordata > Actinopteri > Scombriformes > Scombridae > Scomberomorus > Scomberomorus guttatus. The sequence continues at coordinate 11,909,409 of CM076459.1, forward strand.
GTTTTGGATAGAGCTGTCGGAGAAACAGTATTTGTAACATATAGTTTGTTGCAAAAACAAGAAAACAGTAACCGAGTCACCTTCAGGTCATTTTAGAAAAGGTGTTTGTGCAAACGCAAAACTACAGCATTCCTTTAATACAGCATGTTTGAAAGGATACTAGACAGATATAAAAAAGGCACATTTAATCCAGTAGGTAGACCATAGTGATGCATTTAGAGATACAATATACAGTAACTAAAGGAAACAAAATAGGGTATAATAGAGACATTTTACTTTTACTTCTCTCAGTAATAAGCAGTAAAAGTCATTATCCCTTATTGAAAAATGGTATTCCCAACGGAGGAGATGTAGATAAACAGAACGTTACAGGAGTCATTTTTTCAGACTACAACTCAGACTCAATCGTGTTACTGTATATTCAGTGTATTTCCACGTTGACCCATCTTTCCACGCGTGCTAGAACCAGACTCAGGCCACAGAGCAGCAGATCAAAGACGAGTTCCAGCAGCTGCGCGAGTTCCTGCAGAAGGAGGAGACGGCTCGACTGGCCGCCCTGCGGCAGGAGGACGAGGAGAAGAAAGAGCTGGTGAAGAAGAAGTCGGAGAGCATCACCAGAGATATCCTCACCTTCTCTCACGCCGTCATTGCCATTGAGAACGAGATTGCCTCCAGCGATGTTCTCTTCGTTGAGGTGAGTGGGCGTTCATGTTTATCTTTCTGGATTCATCTGACCGTACTGACACTCTGTTTGTAATACTGTCTTTTCATTTCAGAATTATACCAACACAAAGAAAAGGTGAGAGACTTTTAACCTTCTGCATTATCTGTTTATGGATTCGGCTTACTAGTTGTTTAGCGTTGTTGAACTCTGTGTGGGATTTTCTACTCACAGAGCACAGATCCCGCCGAAGGATCCAGAAAAAGTGGCAGGTGCTCTTATTAATGTGGCCAAGCATGTCAGTTCCCTCAAGTACCACGTGTGGGAGAAGATGGCGGAGCTGGTTCACTACAGTAAGCACTCGCTTGACTTTAAAGTTTGGTTACATGTTAAGTATAATTTTGCAACCGAATTCAGTAAAGTTGTTGTGGAGTACTCAATCAATAGTTTGACCCTGTGGAAGAAGAGTGTTTGATTGATACATTCTGGCCTTGTTTTCAGTCATGTAGCTACGTCAGTAAAGGCTTTTTTGTGCCTTAAATGTTGGGGGGAAATCTTGTGTACATCACTATAACCATCAGTTTTTTTCTTTTCCTATAAGCACCCATCACCCTGGACCCCAACACTGCCTACTCCTGGTTGTCCCTCTCCAAAGACCTGACCAGCGTGGCCAACAGTGGATGCCTGCGGGAGCTCCCGGACAATCCTGAACGTTTCGGCCACTTTGTGTTCGTGCTTGGCTCCGAGGGCTTCACTTCGGGCCGCCACGCCTGGGAGGTGGAAGTGGGCAACAAGGTGGACTGGATGCTCGGCGTGGTCAAGGGGTCCATCGACAGGAAAGGCCGCATATCGGGCTGTCCCGAGGGCGGCTTTTGGATGATCTCGCACTACGAGGGCGAGTACTCGGCCATGACGAGGCCCAGCACCCCGCTGCATCTGAAGGGGGAGCTGACCAGGGTCAGGGTGCAGCTGGACTACGAAGCCGGCGAGGTGACCTTCTCCAACCCTGTCAGCATGACTCCCATCTACACCTTCACCGACTTCTTCACTGATAAGATGTACCCATTCTTCTGCCCGGGAGCCAACATCAATGGAAATAACCCCAACCCTCTTAAGATCTGCCCCGCCAAAGTGGCTGTGTGGAACAGTGCGACGTGGTGATTGGAGAACTGTCACCAGATGAGGAAATTATTGTATTGTAAATTCAAGAAGTTAAACAAGTGTGAATTAAATAATTGAAGCAGAAGATGTGCATGTTTGTGTGTAAAATAAGCATAATACAAGCAAAGTAATTAGGACAGGTATAAGTTTATTTGACTTGTAGTTTATGAAGCACAAAGTGGCTGTTTAAAACTACCAGGAGATGGACTTGCCCTTATAATCCAGGAAGGCTCCATTGTGCTTTTCAGTCAGGAAGGCCATCACCTTGAGCATCCCCTGCACACTCTCCGGGGTGTCAATCTCCCCCTGGTGGTCGCAAACACACAGTTAATATGGAGGCTCACACAGGGCACAGAATACACAGAAACACACACCAGATATAGCCTCAATAGCTACATTACCACTCCAATGTTCAGTCCCCATCTGGGCCACTCTCATATGTGATCAATATCTGATTTGAGGAAATGCGACCTCAGTCTTAACATCATGTGACTTTTACATCACCTTGGCACTTTGGTGCATGAAGGATAATGATGATGAGAGTTCAGTGGAGTGACAGTAAAATGCAAGACCGAAAAAAACCCAAACCATCATAAATCACAGGATCACAGGAGAATGACATTGCAAAGTTTGAAGCCTTAAAAATAACTTTAAAGAAGCCAAAATACTTGAATAAAACAAGCCAATGGTGCATAACATGTCCATTTTACAATGAGCTACAGTATACTCTAATGCAGTTAGCCCTCCTATGAAACACTGGAGCAGTGTTAGAGGAGACAAGTTGCCTCTACAGTATTTGTATACTTCAACACAAGGATCCCTCACAGTTACTTCACATAGCAGAATAAGCAAGTTAGGAAGATAAATGTAACTACGGCAATGGAACTTAAATTGGCGTTTTGTTTGTTAACATTGATTTATGGATGTGATTCTGGGAGATATATTTATTTTATAAGCTATTTCATAACACAAGTTTATCCATTTAACTTGCTAATCCTGCTTTGTGTGATGTCTTTGGTATTGTTTTTGAATATCTGGATTACTGATGGATGACTGGTACCAGACACAGTGTGAACACTTAAAAATCAGTTCTTGAGCAAAAGAATGTGAAATGAATACTAAAATCCTGCACTGTGAATGAAGCCTACTTTATAAGAAGATCTGCCACAGTGATAAGGCTTATTTGTCTTAGTTTTCTCCTGTGGTTTGTGTTAAATCTACAAGAACTACTGCAGTTGTTTCTTTGCTATTTTCAGAAACCATAATTGCATAAACACTCATTGTGTGTGATATGTGAAATCATACAGTGTGACGTTAATATTGTGCTTCTCGATGAATAAAATAAACTTTCATTCAGAGGTGACTCAGGTTTCTCCACATTGTTCTATTGTATCCTTTATGGGTGGACTTGTGGAAACTGGCGGACGCACCTCTTCTCCACCCATGTCAGTGCGCACCCAGCCCGGGTGAAGCACTGAAAACAGGATCCCATCGTCCTTCAGCTCTTCTGCGGCACACACAGTCAGCATGTTCAAAGCTGCCTGAGGAGAGGGAGGAAAATAACTGTCATAGAGCACAGATGTAAAATGAGGTCACAGTGTCAGTGGGTTGCCACTTGCCTTGCTGATGCGGTAGGAGACGGCAGAGAAGTGGGCATATGAGCTTTTTACGGATTCCAATGACCCCAGAACCGAGGAGATGCTGACGACGGCTGCTTTGTTGCAGGACATCCCTGGCATCCCACTGGCCTTCACTGCTGTACGAAGGTGAGGCAGGAACTCCTAATGACGACCACCGGGAGGAAGAGAGGGAGACAGGTGATGATGAGGATTGTCAGTAAGAGAACACATAAACTTTAAATGTACAGTGGGATGACACCAGTCTATTTCCTTCTATTATTTTGGAAAAATGCAGTATTGAAGTTTTTCCTTTGTCCGCACTTTAATAATGTTCATTGGGCCCATGACATTGGTGTCGAAGGCACTCTGCATGTCCTCGGGTCTGGTGTCCTGCACGATGCCTTTGGCCAGGATCCCTGCATTGTTAATCAGCAGGTTGAGACCCCCCGTCCCCACCAGAGAGCCCACCAGTTGGGCGGACTGTTTTATGCTACAAAGGTCAGTGACGTCTGACAGAGAGGGAAAGAAAGTGGGGCATCAGTGGCAGTCAATAGCATACAGACAGATAAAATATTAGACCACTGAGCTACTCATTAATCCGAGGCCAGCGCATGCTTGGACATGGAAGCATTACAAAAGGGTTTAATAGAGAGCTCGTACCCAGGCGGAGGACGGAGATGATGTTGGGGTGCTTCTTTGCGAGCGTTTGCAAGGCCTGTAAATACACAGAGAAAATGCTTTATTATTCAGAAGAATCAACGAATCACACACTGTCAATCTCTTGTACTTACTTTATTTTATGCAAGATTCTTGCTTCCTCTGTTACTTAACCTTGGTTTGCACACACTTTTTTCCTTCATTTTTACCTTTTCCATAATTTAGGGTGTAGAAATACAGTTCTTTGCTGAACAGGCCAGTGAGACACAAAGGCAGTACAGACTCTCACCTCGGCCCTCGGTCCATGTGGATCCCTGCAACAGGCAAACAGTTTTCTCACTTGAGAGGGGTCCTCCATCATTTGCTTAATCATCTCCAGGCCCAGGCCTCTGTTGGCTCCTGTGATAAGCACGCTGACTGGTCGGGCCGCCATTTCCTCTGTCCCAGTTTGCACAGTTCTCTGTCTGAGCTCTTCCATTTAGCCTTTGTCAAATGTTTAATCTGCCTGGCTACACCCACATTCTCATATCACAGTGTGTACATTTATCCCACCTCCACTTGGGCAATTCACTCAGACATGTGTAGAGCTGAGCTCTCATACTGAGATATAGCTTTGCCATAAAATGAAGTGAAATAAACTTCCAGAAGACAAAAACATTCACATGACAGCAAACAAAAGAAGGAAATACAATGATGGTGATAATGTGTAAACATGCTATGTTAATGGGAAGGTTTGTGATTCATGTTGACTTTTCAAACAGTGCAAAGCAACACAAACAGCAAAGTCCAGTGAGCTGACCTGTTGTACCTAAAAACACACTCTACAAAACACAAGGAGAGTCATGATAGACTTAATTTAAGTCATATGTATGCCTAGATTAACTTTTGTAACACATGTAGCAGCATAGTGTGGTCTTTGGTGAGCTTGGGGGACATCACAGTAAATGAATTAGAGCCATTTGGTGGGAGTCACGCACAGTGTTGATGTATCAAATCTAAAATACCGCAGGAATGTAGGCTCAGTAAACCACACAAAGGACATGCTGTGTCAGACAATTAAAGGACCAGTGTGTAAAATTTAGCCCAGAATGGACAAACCAAACACTGGCTCTAGAGAGGGCTTTTCATGTTCTTCGTCAGTTTCACGGCCACCATAGGTTCTCCTACATGCTTGGAAGGTCCTTTAGGTGATTCGTTTACAAATGATATAATGTGACTGCATCAATGTCAAGTCGTTTTACATCTGACAATCTGTTCGTCTATTGAGTGAAATCATTTGAGGAGATTCTGCTTATAGCTGCTCAAACTGACACCAAACAAGCAATAACGCAATGACAAGCTATATTCACTGACTTTAATATGTACATATCTTCATCTGTTATAATGGCAGCTACAGCAGTGGTGTTGGCAGGGATGCCGGTTAGCATTCCCACCACATGGCCACACCATTTCTGTGTGAAATGGCACATTCAGAATTTCTGACAAAAGATTCACAGAGGCTTGCAAATCCTTGGTAAACAGCATAAATGTCCACCCCAACAAGTAATGTACTGTAATATATAAAGGTTCAAATTGTTTCTTTAAACTGAAAAATTATGAAATACAATACAATATGCTAATAAACAAGTGGTGATCTCACCTACTGGCAGATTTTTTCACTTGTTTTCAGAAAAATAAGATTTTTTGACTGGAAACCCAATTATATCGCAGATTTTAATTCTAAATTAGCAAACTAACTACTTGTTAAAGTGGATATTTATTGCAGTGCGCAATAAATACAGCAAATATTTACTTGTAAAGCTTATAATACGGCTTCAACACAGAGTTGAGCCTACACCTCTCTGATACTGTCTCAAAAATGTTAAATTATAAGCTTCACAAAGGTAGTATTTATTGCAGGGCTATCGTACTGGATGGCATTATATTACGATACACGTTCCTGTTATTTTGTCCATCCCTTGCATCTCTAACATGCATGTCAGCAAAAGCAAGCTGGTGGCGGGACGGCTCACACTGACAGAAGCCGAGAGAGCGGGACTTTAAGAAAAACAGGCAAACAATAAAACAGGAACAGGTTTTTGTTTCCAGAGTACTCACACAGCCGAAGACAAGAACATACGTCAGTGTGAACGCTGACGACAGCAGTGCGACTGAATGCCCTGCACTGATGATGCATGCTTGCTGTCTATTTATGTCCATTATTGAGACTGGTGCTCTTTGGATTCCTCCGCTGCTGGTGAACGTAAAACGGATGTGTGCGTTTGAGAGTGTAAGCAACAGGTAAAAAGTTTCAAAAAGACTTTATGAAGAAGAAGAAGAAGAAGAAGAAGAAGAAAAAAAAACACAGGGTGTGTGCACTGTAGTGTCAAATACGTCAAACAACATTTAAGTGTGACGAAACACACCTATGACACAGAGAAAGACACAAAAATTCATCCCTCGGCTTTCATTTTGGCAGCGGATTCCTTTGGCTGTCCAGATAAAATTGGCAGTGTCTTGCTCTTGATCCATAAGCATACACACGCATTCATTCACACACTTGCACACACATACAGTACATACATACATACACACTGCACATACATGATGCAGTACAGAACATGCACATACATGGATATAAATACATACAGTTTTTCATTAAATGCACTTCTGTGTCCCCAGCTCTCTGCTTTGAAAATAGGAAGGTGCATAAATAAAACATTCCCATCGTTATAGAAAAGGTCCATGCATGTCCGGCACTGCTGAGTTCACCGAGACTGAATGTTGAGAAAATACGAGGGCCATCTGGCTGCATCGCTCTCCATCTCACCATTTCTTGATTTCTTGAGCGTGTTGTTGTCTCCCCTCTCTCTGGCAGTGTTTTGACAGTATATTTGTCATTTTTTTTTTGTCTGTCTCTCACAGATGGGTGCTGTCCTGCGTATCGAACCTGTGGCTCTCTGCGAGCCCGGCGCTGCACTTCCTGCTGCTCCCTTGATTGGGTACCAGAGAGAGGGGGTCTGGTCTGATCAGGTACCTGCAGATGGGGCACAGACAAAAAAAAAAGCATCCTGTAATACGTGTAGCTTTCATGCTGTGTTCACATTTTGAGAGTGTTATCAATTATATTGGCACCGTGCACTCACACAACATCGTGCAGCTCCAGTCTGGTGTCTGGAGAAGGATTGATGAGGATGTAAGACAGTCTGTTCCCTTGGTCTGTCATCCCATCTGACACAGGAAGAAAGAGGTGAGTGAGGCAGGAAATAGAACAGGCACAGGATATACAGCAGGCTGTGCTACATCCGTACACACAGAATAAAGGCTACGTTGCAGTGAGTCACAAGACAGGAAGATACATTTAGATAAAAATGGACACAAGTGGAGTACACAGTAAACAACAGATCTGCACTTTAAATCAGGGGCAGGTACTTACTGAATCCAGTGGGAGAAAGGCCCAAATGTTTCATCCTCGTTCGCACCAGGGCGTTAAGCTCCTGCCTCTCCGAGCGCCTGAACAGGGTCAGTCTCTGCTGGCTGATCCTCTCGGCCGCGCTGCCCGCAGCCCCCTTGGCCGCGCTGGAGCTCCGGCCTCCCTTCCTGCTCAGCCGCCGTGCCCACTGCATGCTCTTCCTCCTGAGCAGTGGGTGGTCCGAGGAGTGGGAGGAGGTTGAGATGGGCTCAGAGGAGGTGGAATTGCGGTGAGCTCCGGTCCGGGACAACAGGGGCTCTCTGGGTTCTCTGGTGTCCTCGTAGTCTTCCACTGTGATGGATACCTGGGACTGACACACATTCACATAGCTTTGATTTCCTTATGCAATATAGTCAAGCTGTTATCACACAGATTTTATTAAATCAGTTCTTTACCAGGACCGTCTCTGATTTCTCAGACTGAAAAGGAATTAATACTTTCTTATCGTGGTAGACATGAATAATGAATGAGATACACTATTTGCATATAATGAATAGTCCAACATTCTCAAGTATCTTTTGTGTTCCCGAAATAACCACCATGCCCATAGTTTTTCTTTAAAAATTTAGTACCAGTTCCACAGTGGGAAATTTATCAGTTGTTTCTGCACCATGTTTAATTTGTAGATTTCTTTCAGACTATGCAGGTTTGTTTTTTGTGGAGTTCTCCTATCTAATGAATACTAATGTCAAAACTAAGACATGATCTTGATATCTGACTGTGTTGCATTTGCTGGCAAAACATGGACAACAATGACTTGTGCGGAAACACCAAGGTCATAACTTCAATTAGAATTTGGGAAGATGTCTCTATTTAAACAAACCTTGTGAAGAACTGCTTCACACTTTTGTATCTTGCTTTATCGTAGAAATATTAACAGCTGAGTACCAGGAGTAAGAGAGTGGGAGTTTTTCCATAAAAGAGTTTAGAGACCAAAAAAAATCCCTCTCTCTGCATTACATCTCATAACCAATGAAATTTGGTCAGCATATCGATGCTGGGGAACTAACTGACCTCCATGGCCTTTCCTATCTTTATATTTCGATCCCCAATACAGGTCAACAGGTCAAAATCATTAGTGTAGTTTTTTCCAACTCTTTTGTATTGTGCGATGTAATAAACATCGTGACCTCTAGGGGCCGCTAGCATGTCTTTAGAGTTGGAGCCTTGTTAATAATTAACTGGTGACATTTTGTTCACAAAACTCAAAACTACACGGCAGTAGCGGCTGACCTCAGAGACTGGAAGCTTCTGGGCTTCAGTTCGGTAGATGCCTATGGGAATGTCTCCTGTGGAAGAGCACAGTTTCTGGTAGAGCCTGCCGTAGGTTCGGATCCACAAGTCATCCTCTGTGATTCTCATCTAGAAAACAAACATCAGGATAATCAGCCTTTGAGGCACTTCACAGCGCTGACGGGCTGAATTCAAGCTGTTTGCGTTCAGCGACTTACAGCACAGAGGAAACCTGAGCCCGGCATGGAGTCTAAACCCAGCAGCAGCCTGGTTATGGAGATCATGTAGTCCTTCACAAATGACTGGCAGGAGAGCAAAGCAAACAAGTCAACAGGAATAGATCATATTTGGCATTATGCCGCATTGAGGAACAGGATTTTTCAGTGTCTGTTTCAGCTACCTGGTAGAGGAGTGTGTCCAGCATACTGACACTGAACACCTTCCCTGCAGCAAAGGGCAGGCGGAACATAAACACCAAGTTGGACCCCTTCTCCCTTTCCTTCTGCAGATAACACACATACGCACACACACAAACACAGAATTCTTCTGATTACACTGGAAGAGATGGGATGATGTGATAGAGATAGTACAGATGATACAGTAGTGATGTACGTTTTTCAAATCCAGACAGTTTGTAAGCATCATCATCTGACTTGCACCCATAAAAATGTATATTTTTTTCTTAATTTTTTTCTTAAAGCTCATTTCTTTACAAAGTCCAGGGATCAAGCCTTTCCCAGCATGCACTTGGCTGAAGGCAATGTAACACTCAAGGCTAAAAAAGTTGATACTGAAGCTAACACACATCCTGGCCAATTTACAGTTCCCTCTGCATCTGACTTGCATGATTTTGTAATGTGGGATTCAACAAGAAAACCCCAAGGAAACACACATGAAAACACAAAGCCAACAAGGAAAAGGTTGAATATCAAGCAAAGTTTCTTCCTGCTGTGAAGCAACACTTTCCCGATTGAAAATCATTTTATGATGTGTGTCTCAAGCGGTGACTAATTCACTGATTCATTGGTGAATGTAATTTATGCCCAAACGGGAAATCTTTGGCTGCTACACAGAGAACAACATTAACGGCAACAGATATTTAAAAAGTCGAGTACCAATGAGGTGAACAAAAATCAAAAGAACAAAAACCACAAAGCTATAACCAGATACAAATGTTCACTGAAAAACTTTACTGTCGCTGTGACAAAAGACCTCTGCAGCTTATCATTAAAACAAAGGCAACATTAGTAGTTTTTCAGTGAGTGTATTTCTGAAACCAATGAGAATACTAATACTACTCTTTTTCATTATGCCCTCTAAAGTCTGGGTTAAGGGAAATGAAAGAGAAACAAAGAGTGGGTTTGAAGGTGTGAAGCCTTTACCTTTTCCAGTTTGGAAAGAGCCAGAGAGTAGTGGTCTTTGACTTTGAACTGCATGAAGCGCATGTTGGCTGGGTGTGTGAGCTCAGTGATGATACTAAGAGCTGGGAACAGTCTGGGGAGAAAGAGCACACAGAGAGACAATAAGAGACAGTAAGAGAAAAAAAGTGTGAGATTACAGAGCAAGTTTGGGCAAAGCAGACCTGAAGAGGGTCTGGACGTTGACGATGGTCTTTGCATCGGCCATGTAGTCCTCCTCTGCAATCATGGAGCTCTCCTTGTCGACCACCACCATGGTGTCAGCGAAAGTCACTCCACATCGCAGCAAACTGTCCAGACTATAGAGAGACAGTGAGAGAGAAAGGTGAATAAGGTGAATAAAGTTTAAGGAAATAAGAAAAGAGTAAAAACAGGAAGATAAACAATGAAGTCTGCCTGGAGCTTTGGTCTTACTTGTCGATAGAGCCCACTGTGTAGAACACCATAGGGAACCAACAGATTGCCTCCAGGAAGTCTGCTTCAGGTCTGAACCAATAAAAATACAAATAGACTTGAGATTCCCACTTGTAGAAATTCATACATGCCATGATAAAGAGGTAACATCCCCACAGAGACAGACCCCCGTCACTCAGCCTGAGAAATACAACACAGCCTAACTGCCTGCAGAGAAAGCTGAAAATAACAGCACTACACTGGAGTGACTCAGCATTTTATTGCTTTTTTATTAGATTCCACTCTCATTTGGCCGACTGCACTTGTGTACCAGCCACAAAACACGACACAGGATTGTGGAGCGCATTGTCCTGAAAGCATTCAGCATTTCACAAATCATGTTTACTGTGACCCTAAATAGCTCAGTTTTGCTCCTCCACTGGCTATTTAAAGAGGAACCCATTTTACCATTCTGCACAACCTAGATTTGTAGTGCAGCTGTCATGCTCGCAGCAACAATTCTGGGGAACACTAACATGTAACCTTTTTTAGGTTGAAGCCCTGTTTACAAGCACAGCCACCGCATCACACCAAATAAAGAAGATGTTCCCCCTCACATGCTTTCCAGCAGCAGCACGATGGGGTTGAGCTCCTTCCTTGGTCGGTAGTAGGCCCGCAGAGGCACAATGAAGTTGTATAGACCGTTCCCTGCACTCTCCGCCGACACAATGATCAATTTGTTTTTGAAGCCGTAGGAGCGGGCATCCTCAAAAGGGATATGGTGACAAGCCTAACAGAGGAGCAGAGAGGCCATGGAGGATGAAGGCAATGTGGATTTGGAAATAAAAAAGACAGCAAAGTCATTTAAACCTCATACCTTGTCCATGCGGAGGCAGCAGAAAGGCATCTTTTCTTGCAGAAGGTGGCACAGCGCAGGAGAGCTGCCGATGTACGGAGAGTTCAGCGGGTACCCCTTCACCCACCTAAAGAGTAAGCTCACAGTTATCCATGAACGAGTTTACATTATACAACATACATAAATTCAATGGCATATTCACTACTTACTCGCAATGTCGACCCCACCAGTGGGCGCTCTCATCTTTATCACTGTCCTCCTTGCCCTCCTCTCCTCCCTCGTCCTCTGATTGGTCTCCCAGCAGGTCAAAGGTGGGGTTGACGCCATCTACCAGCTCCAGAACGGGGGCGATGCTGTGCCGCCTCTCCTCAGCGGATTCTCCCATGGCAGGTAGGGCCAAGGTGTTAGCGCCTCCCATCTCCGTCCTGGAGCTGCTCCTGCTTCCTCTTCCGCTGCCCAGCCCCGTGCTCCCCGGGTCCTGGCCTTCTGGGCTACTGTCACTGGAGTCCTGCAGGTCGATGGCCACTGTGCCTGAAACAAACAAACACAACCTCAGTGATGATCAAGACAGAGATCAAGCTAAAGGTTCAAACAGAATATATGATGTGATTACTTTACACAGATCTGTGAGAATACATTCTGTAGTGAGATCACAGTGAGCTGAACAGTTTCATTGTTGTCCACTAGGTGGTGCTTTTGTAAAACCACAGTATTTGACATTTCAGTTCATTTGGCAGTTGCTCTTATCAAGAGTGACTTATAATCAGATACATGTTAATTCCTTTGCAAAGCTATGAATATTTTTAACCACCAAGACTGGTCTCACGTGTGAGAGCTGCATAATTCTGACAGTGCTGCTGTCTCATACAGTTTAAAGACAGGTTTGCAATGTTTGACCAATACTGAAACAGGAAACAGAAGGTCAGTGTGTAAATGTTACACAGTCTTTGTGTCGTGCCCATGTGACTGACCCATGCTGGCGATGATACTGTGGACTGGCAGGCGGGTGAGCCCATGGTAGATGGTTTGGTGGACTCCCCTGGCATTTCCCCCCATGCCGCCCCATGATGGCTCCCTCTGGCCCCTCACAAATGCTGAGTTCTCCTCTTTGGAGATATTGATGTAAAAGCATGTGTCAGAGGCTCCCATGATGTGGCAGGGACCAGGGTTCAGCAGGATGTTGGTGGTATCCAGTCTGCGTACGCCGATCAAACACACTCCATACCTATATCCACGGAGACAAGGTCAGCTCTGAACCGTGCAGATTGGTGTATGTTCTCATCTTGGCTTTTTCTAAGGTATTACTTACTTTTTGTGAGCGTGAAACGAGGCAAAGGTGAAACTCTTGCCCTGGTATTCCCCGAAGAATTTACTTTCCTCCAGGCGGATGTGGTGCACCTCATTGGCTGAGCATCGGCGGTAGGTTCGGTGCCATTGGTCGGCTGAGCAGGCACCGCCTTCCCTGAGACAGAAAAAGAGGATTGATTAGCCATGTGGGGAAAGATTGACCTTTTAAACATGTAACACAAAGCTTCCAGCTCAGCATCAGGGCCACATCAGACAGTTTTCCACTCAAGGTTGGATAGATAACATCTTACATCCCTGTCAGAGGCACTGGTCAATACTTTAATCAGCACACTGATGTAGGCAAGGACAGCCGGCCTGTCTGAACAATAGGCCTCAGATGTACACATTCACACCGTTAAGTGGACAACAGTTTTCTCAGGGGGATATGGCTTTAGTCATGGAGGCTAAAGAGGTGATGACAGGAAGGAAGGGTGTGGGGGCAGTGTGAATGTGGGTGGCCTGTGACAAAGGCTGCTTTATATAGTATAAACAAGTGTTATAGCGAATTTGCAGTTTATAGGAGCTAAGTGCAAGGCAGGGGAGGAGGTGGACAAATCCTAGTTGTGTAGCATTGTCTCAGCCAATAAACCAAATGACATAAAGTCCAGATATAGTAGATATGAAACATCCTGCTTTCTAATGTTGAACTCAGTAGCCTCAAACTAGTCGAATTATTATTTTATTTACATATAAATACATCAAATTTTCACATATAATCAAAGAGTAATTTTTGTGTTCTCACTTATCCATAATCGAGAAAATAGGTCTACTATACTCACTTATGTACAAACATCAGTGAAGCAAACTTTTAGTAAAAGAAAATATCATGGACTTAGATTAGGTTGCTGTCTTTATTTTATCTGGTGTCAGTTGCATTCAGCGACCTGTGGAAGCTGAATATTGCTGTTCAACAGAATCCTTGGATGTGAATATAGATAAGACGTATCCTACCTGTTAAGGGCCTGAAAGGCTCCTACACGTTGCTTGAAGGCCTCTTGGGGCGCAGTTCTGAAAAAAAAACCCAAAGATGAATGACAGTGAGGAGACAGGATGTAGATTGCTTCTAGCCTTCTCTGTCTCTATGTTGCCCTCCAAGAAAGTATTTACTCTATACTGTATATTTGACTGCCAAGAATGTCAGACCGTACTGTGAACAATTAAACAGAAAGAGGGATATAGAGAAAGAAAGGGAGTGAACTCACTGTCCTCTGGAGGAGTGGATCAATAGAGTGATGAGTGTTGAGGTACCAGGGCACACACAGTTTAAAGCCAGCATGGCATATTTAAACTCTTCCTCACACACCACATGATCTGTAGACAAAGGAAACAAGAGAGACAAGGTGACGAGGTCACACATACCTTGGCAAAACACCAACACTGTATTCTAAGAAAGTTTCAACTCTGAGCCAAACCACACTGCAGTGAATACAAAGTGCTTTTGGAATAGACTCTCCTGGCCTTGGTCTGTGTGCGTGAGTGTGTGAGTGAGCTACTTGTGGGTGTGTTGATGGTTTCATCTCATGATATGTCGCTTAAACAATCCAGATGTAACCTATATCGATAAGATGAATTAAATCCCATAAAGGGTCAATTAAACCAGACCAAAAACAAGACAATGAGTCTATAGCTATGCTAGCAGAAGCTATACTTGAGATAAATGCTCAGATAATGCATGCTAACATGCTCACAATGATAATACTAGCAGGTTCATGTTTAGCAGGTATAATGTTTACCATGTTCACCCTCTTGGTTTAGTTTGCAGGAAAAACAAACTACAGCTGAGGCTGATGGGAATGCCATTAGTTTTGCAGACATTTGGTCATAAACCAAAATATTGAGATGACGGTGCTACATGAAAAATCAGGAGATCAATGTTATTACAATTCATCTTCTGGAGCCCATGTATATGTGCACCACATTTCACAGCAATTTGTTCAATAGTTGTCGAGAAAATTCAATAAAGAAAAAAAAAACAACCTCTCTGACCCAAATTTCCATCCATCCATCTCATAGATGTTGAGATATTTCATAGCATTAGTGAAAATGTTGACTTGCCGGTGGTGCCAGAGGAAAATTCATTAGAATGTATCCTCTAGGAAACTTAAATGTCTACTTTAAATTTCATGGAAATCCATCAAATGGTTGTCAAGATATTGCACTCTGAACCACAAATGTCAACCAAGGGTGGCACTAAAGGAAAAGTCGGGGGTTCACCAAAGTCGGTAGGATTCATCCTCTGGTGACCATGAATGTCTGTACAAGATTTTATGGAAATCCATCCAATAGCTATGGAGATATTTCAGTCTGGACCAAATTGGTGACAGACAGGCCGACATTGCCATCCAGCAAAAACCACAAATTATCCCTCTTACCCCCAATGATATTTAACCACGCAGATAGCAGTTTTATCTGCTGAGGTTTGGAGATATAAATATCTGAAGTGTATGCTACTAACCCAACGCAAGAGAATTTTATTTGTAGTTCTCAGTGAGGTTACTCCATGGATTATGGTTTGATCAAACATTCACTTTATAAAAGGTCAAGAAATTGTGAAGAATTCCCATCACATAGTCCCAGTGCCCAAGGTGATATTTTCAAATTACTCTTTTTGTTCGACCAACAAATGTGAAAGTAACACATTTGAGAAGCACATGTTTGGCATTTCCACTCAGTATACAACAGTAATGATCAAAATTGTTGTAATTTAATTTTCTGATGATCAACTATGGAAACAATATGTCAGTTGCTCAGGATTATGTGGAACTACTTTCTAATGAAGAAATTTTCCCAATAAAAAAACAGTTTAACGGTGTACCCCGTAGCTCTTGTAAAAACACATAATGTATTACACATTTCACTTATTAGACTGTGTTAATATGGCTCTATGCTTACCACTGAAAAACACAAGCACGCATGCAATTA
Source organism: Scomberomorus guttatus (assembly GCA_038419695.1). Lineage (NCBI taxonomy): Eukaryota > Metazoa > Chordata > Actinopteri > Scombriformes > Scombridae > Scomberomorus > Scomberomorus guttatus. The sequence goes on from CM076459.1 coordinate 11,925,127, forward strand.
AATCTGTTACTATTTCATGTTGGAAAACGTCTAAATGTCACTCGATGATGGTCTAACACAAGTGAGTCAGAAATTAAGCCGTGTCAAAAATCTTCCATCACCCTCTTGCCCCCGCTTCGACATATCCCCTCGTTTACTGCGATGGGATCCATTTTATGTCACGGCTGTGGCCCACTGCTAAGCTTTTGGTCCTGATGGGAAGACCTAGCCTTTGACTCTGCCTGTGAGCCAACCAAAGCAAACTGAACAAACACAGAAGGCAGTCCTCCCATTTACCTGTTGCCACAAAGCCTTCCCTTTAAAAGAAAAACCAACAGAGTGATTAATGTTTGTAGTAAGCCAATCACTGTATCAGACCCAGGGAGCATTAATTTCCCCTACTGTGTAATTCTTGATTGCATTATCTTCAGTGATGAGTACACAGGTGTTATTAGGGCTGCCTTGTTTACCCAACAATGTTGAGCTAGACCCTAAAAGCACAATGTGTGCACCGTATTTAGAAATAATTGGTGACAAACAGAACCTGACATGAAGGATCAGTCTCAATCAGCTGCCTGTCTGAGTAACAGGAGACCAGCTGAGATGTAAATGCAGTTTTTAATAAATAAGTCAGGCGTGTGTGTGCCTGAAGCTGAGGAGGTGAGAGACGAGGCAATTAAAACTGCTGATTGTGGATCTTCTTTTGAAGTACCAATGTTCTTTTGGCTGAGAACAGTACATCATAATGCAACTCAGACACAGACACAAACACACACACACACACACACACACACACACACACACACACACACACACACACACACACATGCTAGCCTCTCCCTATTCAGCCTGTGAATGTCTTTCAAAGTGGATGCCTTTATAAAGGAATGGGCAACTGAAGCCTGCAGAGGAAGAGACAAAAACATTGATGTTGTATCTATGGAGCAACAGCATTCATTATTGTTACACACACACACACATTCCCTTCTCTCTGTCTGTCTCACTCTACAGCATGCTAACACAGACACGGTAGTCACACACCAAATTGAGTCTTTTTTTCCACAATATCCAATTTCCAATGTCCTACTAGCACCTCTCTTCACCACTGTGATCCCTTCACTTCCCATCTTCTTCTCCGCTTACGATACACAGCTGCCCTCCATCCTACCGTCTTTCCTTCAGGTGACTGGACCCAGACCAGGAGAGGAAACCAATTACAGACCTCGACACACACACACACACACACACACACACACACACTCTCTCACTCTCTCTTTCTGTTACACCTTACTTTGAAGATCTGGGTTTTTTGGCCCCATCTCTCCATGTTGTTTTCCATCACAGACTGGTATTAAAGGTGCAATCCTGTGTGTGTGCAGATGGGATTATTTGCACCCTCGGCAGGAGTGCAATTACATCCTGTCCACGGGTCTACCAGTTGAGCTAATTAAATCAGTAGGCTGTTATTGTGTGTGTAACGAGTGAACTGCTCAGGAGGGCGACTGGTTATTGTCGTTCAAAACATAAATTTAGGAGATAATCAATCGACTCACTGTACCCAATTCAGTTTGGTTACTCATAAGTTTCAGGATTTCCTGCCCTGCCGACAAATCTCTTCTAATGAACATTGAGCTGTTATTGAGCTATTCCTGTGGATCAAATTAAATCTTTGCTAATTTGCTCCCCGAGTCAACTGATGAATCCTGGTGACTTCAGGATTAAAGAGACATTGAACTCAGCTGATTATGTTGATACGTCGTAACGTTACTTTGTTCAAACTGTTGTGTGTTTAATGGGGGCACTTTTCTTTTCATTAGTCCTACAGTGCATTCCTGATTCAGAACTTAATGGCAGCAGTGCTGTTGTGCGAACAAGGGCACGGCTATAGCTTACTTCAAAAACAATATCCACGTAGCCCAATGCAAAATTAATATTTCAAAACGAATGAGAAGAAAACACACAATGTAAGATGATACGTCAAAGCGATTTACATACTTATCACAGCTTTGTATATCCCAGCACAAGAGCAGGAGTTTCACCCCACAAAGATAACTGATAATCATGTACTTCAGAAAGGGTGTGATTGGGGATGAGTATAATTTATCTTTGTATCCAACAATCCCTGTCCCATTAATAACAAAGGCGTCAGTCTGGCTGTGGGATTGAGTTGTTTAAACAGCACTGCAGAGCCAAAGGAGGATTGCCTGTGGGAAAAGCTCGTCTGCCAGGTTAACGCAACAGCAGAACTCTTCAAAAGAAATGGATTTTCTTCGCCAGTGTAGAAAAGTAAAACGTTAATCATTGATAGAGACAGCTGGGATGAGGGCGGCAAGCTAGAACTGAGTTTGACGTTCTCCAGGGCTGTAGGCAGAGAGACGTGTGAGAGAGAGGACAGGGTGAGAGAGAGAGAGAGAGAGAGAGAGTTTGCTTCCTCTTCTTTCGCTCTCCCTCGCTCGCAGATAATTGACTGCCATCTCCTGTTTAGCAGGAGAAGAGACACTCTCTAAAAGGCAATGTAAAAACTCACAGAAACCCTTCGCAGGCTTACAGCCAAGCTGAGACAATCTGTCCAGCACTGCTTCAGAGCGGGGAGGATGGAGAGCTCTGCTGCTGCACAGGCATTTTGATAGAAAAGGCTCACAAGTCAGGCAGACAAACTGAGGTAGGAAATGAACACGACAGCTGATGACATAAATTGGAAATAAAGCTCAGGCAGGACAGTTCATCCCATGTCAGTTACCATGTCAACACAATGAAAACCTTGCAACAGCACAATAAAATGCTTACCAAAGTACCCATCTCTTACAACACTATATATTATGACTGATGACTGCACAAACTGATGTAAAATCACCTCCAAAGTGGGCCAGGAAGATTTATCTTTTAGTAGGTGTCATCCGATTATTTCCTGCACTCTTTATGTGATCAAATAACAATAGTTGCATCCAAACAAGACACACACCAAGCAATATCTGACACCTCAAGTAACTGCCAGTCAGTGTGATTTCACGCACCCTGCCCACCTGCAAATTTGACGTGGAACTTGTTCTCTGGCTTGAGAATCTGGACGTACAGGGGGCAATTTGGAGCGAAGTCTTTCACTGCCCAGGCTCGGAGGATGGTCTGATGATCCTGAGAAAATTGGACACGGAGACGGGGAGTGAAATGGACGGAGTAAAAACAAAAGAGAGAGAGAGAGGAAAAATACGACAAGGAGAGAAAGAGAGGTAGAACCCTATTATTAGCAGCATCTCTAATAATCCTCATAAACCACTGACTGCACAGAACAATTGAGTAGTCCCCACAACATCTCAGACTCATGGAATCTGACATCTTTCAGCAGAGAAGTGTTCAAGGCTGCATAAAAACACAAGGGAGGCCCTGGAGAGTGAACTGAGTAAAATTGGCCCTCAGATAGTCAAGGATAAACAAGCTGGCTCATGTTTAGTCTAAAAATCTCAGCTTTTTTAGGCCAATCTTGGTTAGTTCACTACTCTAACACACTTGCAATACAGGTGATTTGGTGGAGTGAAGGCGTTTTCCTTGAAGTCTTTTCCATATTTTATCATATAAAGTTGGTTTGGTGTTTCCAGCACATAAAACTACATAAAAAAAAGTTATTTTGTACATTTAATTCTGTTCTCATCAATTTCAAAGCAGGGCAGGCACTGCTACTCCCCACCTATAAAGTTTAGTGGTTTCCTTTGTTTTTCACCTGTGCTTGTGTATTTCTTATTTTTTGTGTCAAGACTCCTGTTTCCTTTAGTGTCACTTTCAGCTGTTTTTTTCTTTCTTTCTAGGTAATAATATTGAAGTGGAAAAACATAAAAATGACCAACCATAAAACAACAAGCACGAAAACTGAGCCAGAGCAGTGTGCTAAATCCACTTTTCCACAGCTGCTTTTAAACATTTTTTATGAAGCAGTGTTCTGAAAAAAGCAGTTCACCCCATATCCAAAAGGGCTGAGTCAAGAGCAACTGGACTTGTTGACTCGCTCTTGACTCAGCCCTTTTAGAAACACCAATTACAATACTTTTTTTGTTTTTAGAATAACTAAAATTTAAGACTTATTATCAGGCAAGAAGGCTTAACGTGGATGTTTTGTGAGTAGTCATGGCGATACAGGGAAGCAGTGAGGGACGTACAGCGGCAATGCGGTCCACTTCAAACCGGTTACTGAGGATAAAGCAGGCCTCAGCATCGTCCATCCTGCAGGCAGTTAGTAGAGCATGTGACCATGGGAGTGAGAGAGAGAGAGGGAGAGAACCAGGGAAGTGATAAAGAGAAAAGACACAGGAAGGAGGGTGTTGTCATGTTATTGAGGGAGAAGACAAAAGAGAAAAAAGGAGGACAATAGAACAACAAACGAACCAATGTGTCTTTTAAGCCCACGCCATTTATGGATGAGATAGTAGGAGGCGAGGAGACAGGGAGATTAAACAAACAGGCTTTCGCTCCTTTTCTTTCATTGTGACAAAGCCAGCCTAAGGTGCTGCGGCTGCATTATTAGAAGCCGGGGGGTAAACAATAAGCAATTTGACTCAAACTGTAATTACAGCTAGTATTTCCAGGCCTTAGGTGCCTTAGGTATTAATTATGAACTCCAGCTTCTACATGTGAGGCCTCTCATTTCAAAGTGTCTGAACTCAGGTCTGTTCTGGGCTTATTTAGTGGTTCTACTGGATTTGTAGACACACAGATCAATAAAATAGAATAATGCATCTATAAAATCTTTAAATTCTTGTTGTTGGTCACAGTGACTCACTTGGCCCTCATCAGGTCTTGGTCTTTGAGGGCAGACCCCTGCAGGTAGATGACTCTCTGGGCCCACAAAGGGACATGAAGGACTCTCCTAACCTGGACATCCATTTCTGCTGGGCACAAGATCACCACGTAGTAGTCCTACACACACACACACACACACACACACACAGTTTGTATTATGGCTGAAGTGGGCTTAACCACAAACAAGAAATCAGCAAGAAATCTGCTGGACCAGATGTTTGGTCATATGCTTTGCAATTTGTTTGTACTACTATACCGGTACTTGTGGAAATATTCCACAGACTAGATTCATTTTGAAGTTCAGGGTTCCTAACCTTGGGGTTGGGACCTTATTTGGGGTCGCTTGATCTGCAGACAGGGTCAGTGGAGATTATTGACATTTGTTTGGTATTATTTTAATTCTTATTTTTTATATAATAGAAATGAGGTCTTTCCTTGCATTTGAAACTTGAATACAGAAGATTTTTCACTTTCACATGACAACTTGACTAAAAATATTACTTAACTGAACATAAAAGCTCATTCTCTGTGGTAGTTTGATAAAAGTAACCCCTGAACCCCTGGGGTATCTTCCACCTGCTATCATGTGACCAAAGATCTTGGGTCACGTGGTCATCTCCATGACCACTAAGCAAACATCCGGTGATGAAGACAGAAAAAGCAAGTAAGTGCACTTAATTTAAGATTATTTTGTCAAAGATTACTGGGCAGAGAATCTTTCACAGTGGTCTTAATTTACAGGGAACTCAATCACATTTCTTTTGACTTCATTTAATAAAATCTCTTACATGAGACTCTGTTTAGTAAACAAACTCCTTGTGAGTCCATGTGACTTTCATTTACAAGATCTGGACTACACATGATTGAGTAGTAAGAATCTAAATGAACAAAATATTAAAAGGGAAATAGTAAATCAGAGGGAACTATACTCGTAGTGTAGCACTGAAGATGTTTCACTGCTCATCTAAAAGGTTTCATCATTGGGTTGCTTAACTTTAAATATTATCTGAACTTAATTCTCCCCAAAACACTACCCCCTAGCCCAAAACACTAACCCTTTGAACTAGTGAGGCCTAATCAAAATGATTTCCACACACAGTATTAATGAACAATGAGACACGCACACACGGATGGGCCCTCAAGCAAACATACACATCTGCTCCCACGTGAATGAGACAGCAGTTTGATCCATGCTATTGCTGAATTAATCCTCTGCATTAACCTCAGCTGCTCGGGCTCCTGGAGAGGATTACAGGCAACAAACACACACAAACACAAGACCACCAACAGTCTCTTGTCCTACTTAAAATCATTTGGAGAGACCTGCAGTCGGGGGTGAGCAAAGAACTCGTTGAGGAAGTCCATGAGGAGGTCGATCTTGAGACAGCTGACACACAGCACCACGTGTTTCTCCGTCTGTGCCCTGTAGCGGCTGTAGTTCCCCCCGGATTTCTGACGCTCCATCCACAGAAAGGCCAGCTGCTCAAACTGCATTCAGGGCGACATCAATCACATTCAACAGATGGAAACTGGATTAAGTTAATTGAAGTACAGGGAGGAGCTAGGTCGTATAAGAAAAGAAAAAGAATGCCTTGTACTGTATAGTGTTTCCGTTTGATTAGGGAAAGTGTTTTCGGGGAACTAAGATGAGTGGAAATGTGGTTCAGGACGGTGGCTGAATGGAACATGATAGCAGAGATGAATGGAAATAACAGAAGGCCTGAACAAATTGCACTGATTTTTTAATATGTTTGAGAGGACCATGTGGATAGATGCATGTTTATAGTAGATTATTGATTTTTAGGACAAATTTTGTTGTATTTGCTGCTGCAAAATCAAGGTAGCTTAGAGTATATTATACCCTTGCATGTTGCAAGAGGTAATAATCAGCCCTAGCTACAGTTAAAACTTCACTTAGTGGCAGAGGAGACTCACACTTTTTACTCTGAATTCCCTTTGTGCATTTGTCACCTCATTAACACTGACGGTACAAACTTATCTTCATTTCGTCTTTTTCTGTTTTCCTTTAGGGGTATTGGCGGGTCCAGCAAGAACGATCATGATGCAACTTTGTCTCACCGTGTGTAAGCGGGAGGAACAGCTCCTCAAAAATCCAAACTATCTTTTTAATACAAAGTGGCGTTGAGACTGTTGTCGGTTGTAACACACAAATTTCGCTCATTTCCGCTCAATTTGTTTCAGAGATTCTTCTTGATTTCAGGGACGTGAAGTCGATACTAAACTGGTGATGAGTTGATGTATTGAACCCCTCTGCCAGACGTAATGGAGTTCCTCAGCTCTAGAGCAGCAACAGTCGCAACGAAGGGCTGATAACGTTTCTAAACATACACCTCAGCCATGTCAACAGAATTCAATAGACACAGTTCATTTGTGTGCTGTTTTACTCTGGGAGGTAATCATTTTGTCACAGATAAATCTGATTTTGTGCTGGGATAATGTCAGCTCCTTAAAGATGGAAAACATCATCAGGCCATATGCATCCGTACGACAACAGTGTTTTATTCAGCCATCATTTGTGTATAGCCAGTTCCTGATTGTGGGAGCATCTCAGAGTCTAACTGATTTATAAATATAAGAAATTATAATATAAATTATATAAAAGGTACATTTCTTGTAGTGTGTTGTGGACAGGTGCAGGAAAACCAACAGAGGTAGCTGTACAAAAAAGACAGTAGCTGAATCCTGATGTGCTCTGCGGCTCCCCTGTGCAGCCTGTAGACCATGGTCATGGCAGGATGCAGGCAGACAGACACACAGGATGGGGGGTTGGGGCTAAGGGGGGGGGGGGCAGTTTCTAAATGTCAAGGGGTATTTATGGATGAAAGATGGACAGAGGGAGTAGGGAGGATGACATGGCATCCATGTCGATGATGCACAGATCGTCATTTCTTTATGAGTTGGCTCGTGCAAGTTCAGCAAAACTATCTTTATTCTCGTGTCTGTTGTTTTTGTGAAGATATTTGCTACCAAGCAGTCACGCCACAATAAAAAATACAACAGCGGTCTTACACCTAGTGTACAGTACGTGTCTGTGACGCAATTTAAAAAAAGAAAAACTATCAAAGGCGTGTATCACAAAAAAAATATCCAATTTACAACAAAATAAGTAAGTAAACCAAATCATTTGCAAAGTGTTCATGATTGTTCATGAGTATTACGTGTGTGATTTCCTGCCCAGAGAGGCCCTCCTCTGCAGGTATAGTACACACACGGAAGAAATTCCTCCTATTAGCACTTTCACATCTTTTGGGAGACACATAGGTACCACAGCTACCTCAGGGATACACAAATAGGAACAACTATTAGGATACAGTGCTGCTGATACATTTGTCACAGTGTTTTTATCATTACCTGTACAAAATAGTGTGTGTGTGTGTGTGTGTGTGTGTGTGTGTATGCTTCCTCTAGTTCTCATGAGGCTCCTCTGTGGAGCAGCTAAATGACAGAAGCGGGATTTGGGGAATTGAGCGCGTAAGGAAGACGCGCTCACTGTTCTCTGAATAAAAATAGTGTTGTAAATCTACGTAGGATGCAATGAGTCATCACATTATTGAGCGACGGGGGATATGTAAGAATTATTAGTCTTAACAGAGGAAACTTCATTGTAATGTGCTTACCAACGAAAACAAACTGTCTTTTGCGGGTTGCAAATTCATTCCATCTTTTAGTTTTAGGTGTGATTTTAAGATTTTATTGGTCACTTCTGCGCCTATAGTGTTACTGAGAATTTTCTGGCTGCAGTCTGGCAGAGCCCTGTTGGCTGCTCCTAAAGTTAAACTGAAAATAAAATATACGCTGGGTGAAATGGGTTTTTTACCCTCAAGGGCTCCTCCACTCATCAAATCAATGTAGTCTTCGGATTGCTTTTCAAAAACTCACTTTTAAAGCTTTCCGTTATATGGTGATTGTGTTTGTTACATTGCATTCACTACTATTCACATCCTTTTTGTTATTTACCTGTATTTCAAAATGTGCCACTCACTTATCACCACTCTTTCTCACCTGGATGGGAAGCACGATGAGTGCCACAAAGATCATAATGACCACCAGGAGCTGTGAGGGCCAGATCTGGGGGGTGACATCTCCAAAGCCCACCGTGGAGAAGGTGACCACGCAGAAGTAGAGCGAGTCGAACAAGGTCAGGTTGTTGCCCGCTCGTTCAAGGTGTTGGATACCGCAGATGCTGGCATGGTGGAGAAGATAGAGAAAGTATGAAAAGGAAGTGAGCATCACTGCGACTTCACATGCTGGGGGAGGTATAGGTGCCTGTGGGGGCCATTATACATGGAGAGCTGTCTTTCACACCTGTCAGGGACTGTGTGATTTTGTGTGGAGATGGGGGTGGATGCATGCTTGTGCACCTTTGTGGAACGTTGTATATTTGTGTATGTAAGTGTGTGAGTGCAAGCTGCGCGTATTATCGTGATCTTTAAGGGGTAGATGAACAGGCAAAATGCCAACACCGAAATGGTCAGAGAGCTTCATTCATGCTGTCTGTAGGATCTTCTTGATTAGCTGAGGCTTTCACACCAGATATGCAGCGAGTTGACACATCCTCTGTTGCACTGAAGCAATTGCCAGTTACCATTTCAAAGCACTATCTCACGTTCACAGTTACCAATTACCTTTCTGCTCGCTGTCTTTCACTATCTTAGCCAAAAGAGCACCATTTTAATTCTGTTTTTTTTTTTTTTGTCGCATGTGTCACATTATTGCTTTGTGTCTCTTATCCATCTCACCTCTTTCTGCTACTTTCTTCACCCTACCCACAACTGTGAAACCCATCACTTCCTGCCAAACCTCCATCTGATACCTCTCTTTTCCCTCTTCCCTTCCCTTGTTGCCCCCCTCTCAGTTTAGTTTCGGCAGAGTGGGTACCCACCAAGTAAACATGAGACACACCAGTGTGCTGATGAGTATCACCACCTGGTTAAACATGGCTGAGTGCGTCCGCTGGATCGCCCTGTGGAGATCATTCTGCAGAGAGACAGAGTGAGAGATATGAGTTAACGTATGAAAAGGCCAACAACCCTGTTGCTGAATTGTTAAAGTATAAAATTTGGATAAAATGTGGTTGATGGATAGACAAAAAGACAATAAAAACGATATAAAAATACACTGAAAAAGGAGATGAAAACTGTTACGGAGTTATGGAGTGAATATATGGAGCAGAAAGGGAGATGGGGGTAGGTAGGGGTATTAGAAATGTGAGACAAGCTTAGTTATGTGGATATCATCTGGAAGCAAGGAAAGTGAAACGGTTTAATCCCAAATCCAAGGTGCAAGTTTTTATGTTCTATGACTGATTTACCTTCGTGGCACAGTGTTTAAGATAAAGCTGGTGAGCTGAAATGGCAGAGACAGATAGGGGCAATTGTATGCCAACAGAATAACATAAAAGAGATGTTGAGATGAAAGTAATGTAAAAATTGGACAGGAAGATGCTTCACTCACTATCATGTTCTCCAAAGCGTGCTTGGCCAGCCAGCAGTTGAGAAACACAGGGATGAAGAGATTTCTGAAGGAGGGTAGAATCACCTGTCAGAAAGAGAAAGCTTCAGTCTGCTTGGCTCTCTGTCTCCAAGAGTATATCTTTTTCAATACAGTCACAGAATCTCATGCAAGGGAAGAGGCTGTGTGAGCATGTGCCTGTTGTTATAGCCTCTCTGCATTAGTAGTAAGTATCAAACATGTGATGTGCGTTCCAGAGGGGTGGGGGTGGGGGGGTCGGTGGGATGCACAGCGCTGTCAGTGCTCAGTAATGCATATCCTTCCACTCACAGTGATCATGAAGGGAACGGTGCTGATCATCTCCAGAATGAAGGGGACACGTAACACTTGCTCCCAAACGTTTCCCTGGAAACACAAACCACACACAGGGGTCAGGAAATTCCATTGTCATGGCGACCTTCGGGGATTACGACATAACAGGCCCAATTGCAGAGAGTGGAATGGGGACAAATTGACTGGCTTTTGCACCATAGAATAGATCGGGATGAATAAGGGTTATACAAGTCTCTTGTGCCCTTTGAGAGGCAAGCGGCATTACTCAGTTTCCTCTAAGCTCTGCTGTTCAGTTAAGGTGTTAGCCATGGCTGTTTTTATGTGTCTGCCGCCTGCATATGGCTGACCCGAATCTGACTAGTGTAGGTGGACAGGCACAGGGTATGTCCCCAGGAATCAGTCAGCTTTAAATGCTAAGGCCTCTAGCCTCCAGAGTAATCTGCAGATTGAGCCCTTCATAGGCTTATAGTGTCAAGTACATCAAAGGCAGGGCCGCCCGTTGATGGATCGGCACCCCATTGCAGCAACACAGGGGCCTCCCCTAAAGTCTTTCTGATGTATCAATAACAGGACGGTGCTGAGGAAGCCTCAAGGCCCGCTGAGGCCCGCTTTCCAAATGCAACAGCAAAGGAGCAGCATCAGGGGAGAAAGGAAAACTTCAGTTCAGTAAAGAGAGCATACAAAGTAGTGCAAAGTGGACAAACACCGCCTTCACGCATGTCACACATGGCACATACACTCACTGGCCTCTTTATTAGGTACACCTGTTCAACTGCTCGTTAACGCAAATATCTAATCAGCCAATCACGTGGCAGCAACTCAATGCATTTAGGCATGTAGACATGGTCAGGATGATCTGCTGAAGTTCAAACCAAGCATTAGATTGGGCAAGAAAGGTGATTTAAAGGATTTTGAAGGTGGCATGGTTGTTGGTGTTAGACATCTACTGGCATTTTCACACACAACCATCTGGGGTTTCCAGAGAATGGCCCAAAAAAAGAGAGAAAATATCCAGTGAGCAGCGGTTCTCTGAGCGAAAATGCCTTGTAGATGGCAGAGGTCAGAGGAGTATGGCCAGACTGGTTTGAGCTGATAATAACCACTCATTACAACTGAGGTACGCAGGAGCATCTCTGAACACACAACACATCAAACCTTGAAGACCACACTGGGTGCCACTCCTGTCAGCTAAGAACAGGAAACTGAGGCTACAATTGGCACAGGCTCACCAAAATTGGACAATAGAAGATTGGAAAAATGTTGCCTGGTCTGATGAATCTCGATTTCTGCTCTGACATTCAGATGGCTGGGTCAGAATTTGGCGTAAAAAAACATGAAAGCATGGATCCATCCTGCCTTGTATCAACGATTCAGGCTGGTAGTGGTGGTGGTGTAATGGTGTGGAGGATATTTTCTTGGTACATTTTGGGCCCATTAGTACCAATTGAGCATCGTTTAAGCGCCACAGCCTACCTGAGTATTGTTGCTGACCATGTCCATCCCTTTATGACCACAGTGGACCCATCTTCTAATGGCTACTTCCAGCAGGATAACACGCCATGTTACAAAGCTTAAATCATCGTAAACTGGTTTCATGAAAAGACAGTGAGTTCACTGTACTCAGATGGCCTCCACAGTCACCATAACTCAATCCAATAGAGCACCTTTGGGATGTGGTAGAACGGGAGATTCGCATTATGGATGTGCCGCCGACAAATCTGCAGTTCTAAAGGCAAAAAGGGGTCTAACCCAGTACTAGCAAGGTGTACCTAATAAAGTGGCCGGTGAATGTATGTAGACATCGCAGCCACAGACATCACAAGGGGCTTCAGACTGGCTGTTGGGGGCTCTTAGTAACTCACCTTGTAGCTGAGATACACAAGCAACATAGTTTCTGAAAAGCTGATGAAAGCCACGAGCACCTGCAAAAAGAGAGTGATTAGCAAGTCCAGAGAGAGTGATTAGCAACTGAAAGAGGATGACACAAAAAATCATAGCAATATATATCAATCTTAATGTTGTGTTAATGTTCATATTACTGTTATTGCGTTTGGACAAATTGTACTTTGATGCTTTGGCGACATTGCTCTTGAAACGTTCACGCCAATAAAACCCCTTCGAATTGAACTGAGTGTAAGAGAGAAATTGAGAGATACAGACTTAGAAGGAGGAGCAGAAGCAGAGATAGTCGGAGGGAGACCAGAGCAGAGAGAAATTAGGAGTCGCAGAGATGGAAGAGGAGAGTGTGGGTGGATTCAGTAGGCGTGCTGATGATTGAGCTTCAGAGGGAACAGGTTTAAGTGAAGCAAGAGACTGTCTGCTGTGTCTGATTGTGTACACATATATGAACTGTATGTGTGTGTAATCATACTTTAAGTGTAAATACGTGTCAAGTGCGGTGAGCTAATTTAATTTATTCAAGTCCTCAAAACGATGATGACTTGAAATGAATAACCAACGAACTATAGGGAACGCAGAAATTATGACTTGCACCTGTATGTGTGTGTGCATTCATGTATGCAGATATATGTGTACACAGACTAGGGCTGTGTTTACACAAGAGTGTGCTGATCTATCTGACCTGCAGTGCCCACAGCGGTAGGGGTCTATCCACCCAGATGATCAGTTTCCTACAGAGCGAAAAAAAAAAAAAAGAGGAAAGAATAGAGAGCAGAGGAAAAAAAAAAAAGACAAAAATGAGACAGAGGCTGCTAAAATGGACAAGATATTAAAATTATTCTTCTGCCAAATGCAATGACTCTCAACAAGGACCATAAACACAACTCATGTCATAACATTAAACTTAATTATGCTGTTTACAACTGAACAACAGTGGAGTGCACAGCTGCCAATGTGCTCATATTGTAGGAGAAAAGTAATATTCACACAGTCAAATGGAAATTTACAGCCTTATTGTGTGAGAAAGGCCCCTTTTTTTTTCTCTCCGCAAAGACACCCTAGGGCTTATCATGGCTGCTTGCCTGCCTGTGCTATGATTTGCTCCTACGAGTCTGCTGCCTGGAGCAGGAGGTGGCCCATCCCTTTCCTGAGCTCACGCTGTCAGGCTCCTTATTCATTTGGAGCCAGAGCTTAGCCAGTGTCACCAGCCACCAATTAGATCAATAGGTCCCAGAGTAGGAGACATGGCATAGCCTCAGGTCCATGTACACTTCCTGGTTTTCTCTCCCCCTGCTGTTGTATATTACGTACTTTATCTCCACTAGATCGCTGTTGATTAGGCTGCACAGGCACTACATACATATTATGTTGACAGGAAATCCATACAGCTGGATTGTGATAAATGAATGTGGATCCGTAATGCTCAATATCAGCATTGTGAATTGTATCAGTTAAGTGAAGTCGCATTGATTGCGTTATACAACGTTTCCAACCAGTGGGCCGGTGTTGGAGATACCAGTCCTCCAGGGTGTGCGGTTTCATGATCCTGGTCTGCAGGCTGAAGTCATCACTCCTAATTAGAGACTCGCATGCTTACCAGTCAAACTCACTCCAGGGACGGGATGATGTGTTTTGTTTGGTGCAGTTCACTCCGCTCACGCTGCAGGGAGAAAACCACAAAAATGTCAATCAAAGGAACTTCTTGTCCAGCTCCCCTCACCAAACCAACATGGAGACCCTGTGCTCAGTCCAAATATCAGTTTACTTTCCTGATTGCATCTTCACTCCCTTTTTTTCTCCCCCGCATAATCTCACATGTCACATCCAGTCCTTTTAAGGGATACTCTATACACACTGTTATCTCATCTGTTGACCTAGTGCACTTGCTCCTGCTATCAGGCCTCCACACTCACAGAGACTTTTGTTTCACCTCATTAAGCTTCCTCTTATCACTGTTTTTCTCACCAGTCCTGCCTTTTATCTTGCGGATTGTCCAGTAGGACTCTGACAATGTAGAGGAGACAGCTCAGCACTTTGAGCGCAAAGTTGAACATTCGCACCCGCAGACCTGCAATGCAAAAAAAGAGGATGCATTATTTTAAAAAGTGACACTGAATAAAGCTCTGAATGGATAAATGTACTAGAAAACACAACAAAAAAAAAGAAAAAAAAAGAGTAGCTTTGGGGAAGCAATAGCAGCTCATAAGCAATTTACTATCACTACCAAAAAGTTCACCTGTCACTTAAAACACAATTCATCATGTCATTTCAATTAAGGAAGTGCAGCCACTGTTGACTGGCAATGCAGAAAATTACATTTATATTGATACTGCTGAAATCCTTACAGCTCAGTTGTTTAACCAGTAATTAAAAAGGAGCCCATAATTAAATTAATTTAAATATTAAACAAATTGAGTACCATGACATAAAGCTGACATAAACACCAGTTTCTACTTCAAGTTAAACATCTATTTTTTAATTACTCGATTGCATACGAGAAGAAATAAAACAAAGGAAAGAGCTTTCTATAAATGTAAGAAGGAGAATGAAAAAGAAGCTGAACAACTGGTGATGAAATGCAGAGCAAGAATGACATCACCTCGCACGTTAAAATAAATCACATCTCTTCAATCAAAATTAAGAGCAACTAGTGGAAAGAAAACAGACAGCAGACAGGAAATTCACGCAACTAGTTATGGACAGAGATCCCAAACATGGCCAACTCACTGGATCTTTGGTTTTTGATGAAGAACAGCTTGAGGCGCTCCTTGAAAGTGTTCTCATTCACATAGAATTCGACCTGAACCCTAAGAGAGGAATAGAGAGATGGGCAGAGACAGAGACAGAGACAGAGAGAGAGAGATAAGGAGGGTGCAGAAGAAAACAGGAGAAAGGTACACAGGAGGCGTTGCAGATGACTCAAAAGATAAAATACTTCTTTTATGGCGTCAAGTCAAGAGACAGAAGAGAGGAAACACATGGAGGGCTGGGAAATTGAAGGGAAATAGCATAAAGGTGAGGAAGAAAAAGTGCTCAATTGGGCAAATTGGAGATAGAAAGGGTGATAATGATTATTTGAACAATGAAAACTATGGAAATAAGACTCTGTGGCTTGCTGCATTAAAGACTAATGGGTTTTGGAGGAAATGGTGTTCCTGCTTGTCCGCCTGCCCATAGGCCCAGACAGCTGCAGTCAGTCTCGTTATCTCCACTGATTAAATATAGAGCAACAAATTACTTCCCTCTGATGTTTCTGCTGAACATGGGAGGCCATAATTACTGCTCTTTCTCCCTTTCTATTCTAGCACCCTCCTGTTAGAGGGACACGCACACATACTGTACACACAGGGGCTAAAATACACACCTGCAACTGAGTTATTAGGATTATTAGACCATTCACACCATCTGATATGGACGCTCATGGAGAGAGATGATGAAAATGACAAAGAGACACTCTTGAGACGGCCCTTACATGTGTACAGACACATAGTCAGCCAGACTGACGGTGACTGTATTTCCTGTCTGACCACCTCAGGGGAGAATTCTCAGTAGCTCTCCTTTCATCCTATGGAGGGAAGAGTGGATGACTCAGGTCGAGGATGAAAAACACCAGACCCGGCTCACCGGTGGTCTCCTCATAACGCACAGACAGATGAAAGAGAGGAACAACAACGGCAATCTATTCTTCTGTCCGCAGGAAGAGGAAGAGGTGGTGGTGGTGGTGGTGGGGGGGTCTTCCCAGGGTTCCAGAGTGACGCTACTCGCATGGTCAGACACACACAGACCAAAAACAGCACCACACATTCCCAGCAACATTTGGGGGTTGGGTGAGGGGTGGCGGGGGGTTACTTTCCTCTTTGTTGCTATGGCAACGCAGGATTCGTTGTCTTTTCCCTCCCTCTCACATGAGCAGATGTGAGCAAACATATACTTGTGAAGTGTGTTCAGCCATTGGAGCTGATAGCCCCGCTCTAACTTGTTGACGGCTCCCCTCCTCTCTGAGCAGCCTGCTGACAATAACGCTTTTCACACATGATGGAAAACAGAAGAAGACAAAGATATGCACAGCTCCCCGGGCTCACGAAAGCCAGAGGGTGTGCAACTGCACCTTTTGATTAGAAAACGACTTTGCATGAATTGCTCAGATATCACCACATTCATTACAATGATGATGTAATCAAGATGATTGAATTCGTCATTACAATGTAAAGAGGGTAATCTGCAACACATTAAAAAATCAAAAGTACCCTTCCCAACCATCTACGAAGAACCAAAGCCATCCTGTATTCAAGCACACATCCAAATTGACGACATAGAAATGTGCATTTAGTTTGATTTCCCAGCTAAGTCCTACTGGCTCTTAAAGATCCTGGCACATGTGTTGCTTCTTCTCTTCTTCTGAAGAGCTCCGCTGTGTCAAATTCTGGGTTATCATCCTCATAACAAACCAAAAATGGCAAAAGCCTTAATGTTTGCTTTCCATCAAGCTATAAATGTCATTTTTTTTACAACCAAATCCATGTCTGACTATGACAGTATTGTTCTATCCTTTGCAAAATCTGTTTCTTGTTTGTTTGTTATTGCCTTAAGACTTTTAGCTGTCTTAAATCCAACCATCCGTGCATTTCTCTATTCGTGAAAGTCCTTCAAGCCTCTTAAAACGCTGGTAGAAGAACCTGTGATAACCTCCCAGGGGAAGAGGATAATTTTAGAGGTCATTTTGCCCTTGATATGTTTCTCTAAGCGAGAGCTTTTCCACTTGAGTGTACAACAGAGGATGAAAAGTAAAGTGGAAATATAGCCCAATAAAGAGTTGAGCTGTGGGATAGATTGAGAGTCGGAAGCCTTAATCTAAGGGGAGGATGGGGGTGAAAAACACTTTAAAAGCTCGTAAAGAGCATTACTTCAAAACAAAAGACGCACAAGCACATCACAACTGCACCTCTGGGCGAGCCATATATCAGCCCCGAAACGCTCTCCAAAAACCACAAGGAAAGGAAATTATTATATAATTGTTGAGAAAAAACTGCTTTGGGACACTGTTGTGCAGTAAAAAAAAACATGTTGCTGTATTAAGAAAACAATCATTTCAGTGACAATGATAGAATAACCCCAAAAAGAGGTCTCTCTCTGAAACTAAGATCACCTCATGGGGTTTAATAAAGCAAAAACAGCAGCTTTAACAGCTGGAAAAAGAGAACATAAAGAAAGGGGCATGGCGTAACATTTCAAACCTGAGCCTGGGGAGAGGACTTGCGTTTCTGCATTTGCATTTACACTCTGAGAGTTGAAGTGTCAAAGAGAGACACAGGAGAGAAAGAGATAGAGCAGACAAAAATACAGACAGATAAATAGACACAGACAGATGGACAGACAGACAGAGGAGGACATGCGGAGGAGGCTCTTTGAGAGAGAGAGAGAGAGAGAGAGAGAGAGAGAGAGAGAGAGAGAGAGAGAGAGAGAGAGAGAGAGAGAGAGAGAGAGAGAGAGAGAGAGAGAGAGAGAGAGAGCTGAACCTTGTTCTCCTGCTGCTTCCACCCATGCCTGTGCTCTATAATGACACAGCACTGGCCATCTAATGACACAGTGGAAGAGACTAAAGAAATCCAAATCTATGCATGCACAGCAGCACAGCAGCACAGCATTGGCATCATCACAACCTCCACACACAACTCAGAAATAGTATTCATACCAGTGAAGTAGGGAGAAAAAAAGCAATAAGGTAATCAGTGAAATATTCTACCCACTAAACCTCGCGGTAAAATCAGTAGTGAGATCAAGGTTTGTTCTCTTTAATCAATAGAAAAACTGCAGAAATTCAAAGGGAGGTATTTGAATTGTTCATAATTTAAAAAGAAAAATCAATCATAAATGTGGTTACAAGATCAGGTACAGTGTGTTTGCTGCCTGCCAGGTCTGTACTGCTTTATGGGGACAGCTGTGATATGGAAATGAGGACAAATGACTGTCATGGTGTTTATATCACAAATCTTTCCAAGATGTACAGATTAGGAAAAAGAGCTGCAACAATTAGTTGATTAATCGAATAGTTTATCAGCAGAAAAATTAATCAGCAACGATTTTGATAACTGAATAATCGTTTCAGTCATTTTTTTTAAGTAAAAATGCTAAATATTTGATGGGTCAAGCTTCTTAATGCAAAGATTTGCTGCTTTTCCATTTGATATAACTGGTTCCTCAGGAAAATAATTGTCAGATTAATCGATAACGAAAAGAATTGTTAATTGCAGCCCTATTTTAACCCTTTATAAGCAGACATCAGTGCACAAATGGAAATATCAAGTAAATAAATATAAATATTAAGAAGCTGTTCGCATTTATTGGAAGAAATATGGCTTCTGGAGAACCAGTCTATGGAGAAATGCTGATAGCCATGAATCAGTTTGAAATTTATTACTCAACATACTGTATTGCTTGAGGAAAAGAGGACACAGCTAGCTACAGACACACAAAGACCTCCAATAATAATATACACAGACTACAAATAAGGGCAGGAGAAATTCAATGGGATGACAAGAGGTAAATAAATTGCACATCAGCACAGGGTCGCGCAAACAGCTTAAGAGAAGGTGTACTCGGCTTCATCCAACCAATGGTTGAAAGGACAGCATGTCCCTGACCCAGATACACAACCATCACACACATTAGACTATGCTGATGGCAGGTGGAGAAGAAGAAAGAAGAAGAAGAAAAGAATAAAGGAGCATATGTGTACGTATGTATCCCCGCTAAAGAAAAAAAGATCCTTTCCTTGTGGTATAAAGGCACATTTTTCTTTTAGAACTGACAATGAGCGACTTCATGCTGACTGAAGAGTCAGATCAAAAGAATGTCAAATTTTATTAATACCGCTAATTGCTGCCATGACATTGATTTTTAACACTCCAATGAAAAAAGCAAATACTTTAATAATAACTTAATGATGACTGAGACATTTCAAATTTCTCTCTTGGTCTTTTTAATTAAGGGGAAAAAAAATCAACCAGTCTTTGTCATAACTTTTGATTATTTTATCTGCTATGTATACTTTCATACATCCATAGCCTCCAACAATGACTATCCCACTAGCATGGGCAGAGCACAGAAAACAAATGACGGACATCATTACCCAGAAATGTGTAATGCATCCTACATTATTGACAGTAAGTAAGTGTGGTCTGTAGCGGTTACTCAGCGCCATTTCCTGAACAACCTCTGGGCTCCCATGGATTAAAACTTTCCATACATCATCAGTGGAAGTGCCCCAGCCCTTGCTCAAAATACTGCCTGACGTAACCAGGCTTTGCCTCATCCTCTGCTGAAATGATCATTCACTAGTTATTGCATATATAAGAGGATCTATTGACACATAGTCTCTCTCCATTGTTTAACTGAAGGAGAGACTGGACAGAATGGTTGCTTCAGTGGAAGAAAGAGTTCATCGTGACTGCTGGATTCACAGTGATTATCTCAAACACATCTCTTTCGTGAAACAAAATATGGCCTCAATTGGTGCACATCTCTATGAAAAGCCATTAAATGACATTCTATCTCCCTTTCCCCTTAGATTAGCTTCAGACCTGCGCAAAACATTTAGCATGAGATCAAATCAACGTGAAACATCAACCTGTTTTAAAGTCATCTTCGAACCACCGCTTTGACAATGACAAGTGCAACGCGAAAGGATTGAAACATGAGCAAAATCATCTCTATTGCCCATCCCTTGTATCTCTGTAACTGCTCGGATTTGAAAGACAACTCCTGCGGCGTATTAAGCTAACACAGTTTGGGAATAGGGGAGCTACGATCAGTGGACAACAGCGTTTGTGATCCCCCCCCTACAACAGCGTGGGACAGCAGCTCCCTGCCCCCACTCTGATGCCACAGGGCCTTCCAGCAACATCGAACACTGCCGGAGCCCAGAAGTGCTCAGACACATGCTAGTCAGCCCCATAGCTGTGTTAGTATCCACAGCAGGAAGGCTCTGAAGTGTTGACAGTGCTTGTCTAACCGTAAGGAAGGTTAGATAATTCAATATCAAGCTTATTAAAGCCCAGTGGTAGCGAAAAAAAAAAAAGTTCTAAAAATGAAAGACTCAAGAACAAGGAAAGATGAGCACCAGGGACACACCCTTTACTGACTCTAAGGAGGCTGTTCTCCCTACAGCCTGAGGCTATTGCTCATCAGTGATAACAATGAAAGGGGCTATAGCTGTAATATCTATCCAATATCTTTAGCTGTAATACGTTTTAGTGTATATATTAAATTATATATATGTAGCCAGAGGATGCAGAGGTTGCTGGAGTACAAAGAACAAAAAATGTAATTTAATAAACTCTGACTGTGCGCGACAAACTGAAGTGTCTCTCACTCTGCCTTCAGGTAATATCTTCCCTGTACTGTATGCAGCCTTCTCACAAAGAGCAGCGGCTCATGTTCACCAGGCATCAGTGCACATTAAAACCATATATGAGCCCTCCATCCTCCCACCATGACCTCTCATTTGTTCTCAAACAGACCTGTCTTTAATGTCCGGCCCTATTTGCAACCTTTCATCTTCGCCAATATTAATTAGGATGCTTTCTTTTAATTAATAGGAAGGGATATTAATCAGGCCTGATGCACTGGTTTTATTAGCCTACCCAACTCTAAGCCCCAGCTCGCCATCGACCATGCAGGGTCCCCAAATTAATTTCCATTAGCAAATGGATTTTTTTTTTTAGTTTTACTTCCCTCTAGATCTAAACTGGCAGTATTATGTGCACGGCTGTGAGGACATGCGCGCAAGTCACGAAAGAAGTTATGTCTGCCTATAGATTTCTTCTCTTTCAAAACTACCCAGGTAGGAGTAATCTTGGAGAACACGCATATTGAATTCCTAGTTAATAATATCACCACCATAACAAAATACTATATACGTAAATGTCGCTTTGCAAAATCCCCCCCACTGTGGAATACACAAATGAGAAACGAAAAATGAGACATTTAAAAATGAATTTTCTATATTAAACAAATGCATAAAAAGGTCAACAAGCAGCCATGCCAGGGTATGGCAGGGACCCCATGCAGGGTCTGTATACTTGTCTAAATATAATTTATTCTAGCCCCTTGCTCAGCTCCATATTTTATTTAATTAGCATTTTAATGGCTCACCTTTCTCTACTTGTATATTCCAGTTATGTTATTATGTTATTTCAACATTTCAATCCTGTTTGTTTGTTGTTTTTTTTCTTTTTTCTCTCTTTTCAACAATAAGTATTCTGTTATTACTTCATACTGTAGCAATTGGTGGTTAAATGTGCCCTATGTATACATTGAAAACATCCTTTCATAGGAGGTGTGATTCTGTTTTGGATAGGAAACCTTATTTGAAATGAGTTTGTCATTGTACTTATGTTCTATATATATATATATATATATATAAAGTTGCAATGTCTGCCTGTTCCCTCATCTTCCCTTTACTGCACCAAATGTTTTTTGTTTTTTTTAAAATAAAGAATTGGTGCTTAAATTTGTCAGACTTCCATTTCTGTCTTTCATATTTCCTTACAACATAAAGAATATATGCTTTCATAGCCTAGTGATGTGATTGTGAGAAATGATAAGCCTGCCCCCTGCTCAAAGCACTTCATGTGTCTTTAACTATGTTAACAAATAGCCAGGCCAGTGCCATTTGCTCCAGCGGACTCCAGCGTTCACCTCATAGTGAAGTCAAAGCATAGTAAAACTGGCACGAATATTGACAATACTGATGGATCATGCTCTACATTGGCCTTACTGGATTAAGCCTTGACTGGAGGAATTAAGAGGGAGGCAAAGGGGGGAGTAGGAGTGCCGGGAGAAAGGATGGCCGAGAGTAGACAGAGATTGAGTGAGAGAAGATGTGGAGGCGACAGCCAATAAGAGATTGTTTCAAGGACAAAAGGCTGTCATTTGTATGGTAATATCGGACAGAGGAAAGCTCCTGCTGAGGCTGGCTTTTGTGGAGCAATGGAGACTGCTGTAATTCATTTAACTTCTAACAAATTAGACATACAACAGAGCTGTGCTGGGAGTCATGTGTGTTGATTGGCTGTTACGAGCAAGCTATCAGGTCTGTGAATCAAGGTATATTGCTTTGCAATGCTGGAGTAATTGCTGCGCATTACGCCAGGACATTCACTCTTCTGAGAATTCTCACAATGAATAAAACGAGTTAACTTGTGAATGAAAAGCGCTCACAGGATGCTAGAAGAAGGCTAGCTTACTTTATTATTTTTGAGCTGTGATATGATTTACAGAGTCCAAAACTTATGTTAATAGGAACAACCAGGAAGAATAAATTCATCCATTTCAGGGCTCGATATCAAGTTCATTTTGGGCAAAAACCAGACAGCTTCCTTGACTTGCAAAATTCTTATCATCAGCCTGCAAAAGATCTTTATTTAATTGTTTAGTCATCTGGCATTTCCTCAAAACAGAAGCCTCTGACTCACTGCCAGAAAATATAAATGGTGTTGGTGTGATCAGAACAGTGACATTAAAAAGATCCTACATCTCTGTCCTTGACATGTTTCTCTAACAGCAGGACACACATTCCATACTGATCAATTGTCAGACACAGTCTGTCAGCAGCAGTCCTCTATTCACATTTTAATCTGGGGAAGAAGGCTTGTTTCAGTCTGTACGGGGAAAAAAAAGCTACATTTTATTTTGCTCCAATTTAAAAAAAAAAATTGGTACAGCCGATGCTGGGTTCTAATATCTTTGCAGTTTTGTATGTTTTATAGCCAAATCGTGTTTCGAGACCAAAAGCAGAATAAAATTAAGGAATAAAATATTTATGAATATACACTTGAAGGCCAGGACACCCCCTCCTTGACACACACCACATCGCCCCAGGACACAGACCAAAATTAATACCAATTAATATAAAAAACACCGGCAGACGTTAAAAAAGGCACTATAGATACAATCAGAAGCATAGGTGATCCCTCTGTGTGAAATAAATTATTAAATCAATTCCCTTCTTTAAAAAGTCTGTGCTGAAAATTGCCTCACCTGAGAGCCCTCAGCAAAATGTATTCCACTGAGTTACAGGAGAGCTCTTGAAAGGGGGTTAAAGCATGGTATTGGAGGCACTTCAATCAGAATCAGGGGGGGGTGGGGGGGGGTTTGACTGTTGAAAGAGGGCGATGTATGGACACACAAACACAGACACACACCCAGAGGGATGCCAGCTGAGAGGAGAGGAACAGGAGAGGGATTATAGGGATTAGTAATGTATGTTTTCCCAGAGCAGAGTGCAACCATACGTGTCAAGGAGATAAGTTATGCGTACACATATCGACATTTTAATGTGTGAGAGTATGTTTGTGCTGGGATGTGGTCATACTGTATAGAGCGACATCTGTGCACCTGCACCCATTGCCACTGTTTGTTAGTTAAAGGCTTATCCTATAGATTAATGGACCAGGGCAGATGTGTGATTCAGCTGTAATTAAGCATTCTGTCACTATCAATCATAGATCTTGCTTTCTTTCTTTTACAGCAATACTCCCTGGACACTGAGATTAACATCTTGACCCATGAGCGCTCTGTAAATCACTTTCTCCCTCACAAATGTGTGTGTATGAAAGCATGTGTGCATTCAGATGATCAGTCACACAGAATGGCTATAGAGAGTGGCAAGCACACACACAGTTACACACATTAGAGTAGCAAAATGCTCATAATTAGGATCTACCTAGTAGATGAAGCGGACAGCATATGTGGACTGTACAGTACAGCTCCACAATACGATAAAATGAATGTAATATACACAGCCCACACAAGGGCTTTAATTGAACCTCGCTGCTTTCTAACCCCCGAAAGCGATCGACACCAGGATATCCCTGGAAACACTCGTCCACAAACACATTGTGCGGTGTTTAGAGGGTGTTACAGCATATCTGTGGCACCAGCAAACACGCTCCTCTCCAACTGTCTCAGCAGCCTCCCAACCAACCAAAGCGACAGCCTCTATACACCTTTTCTTTTTTGTTTCTGTGACATTCAGTTGGAGAAATTATCCATGTTGTTGTCAACTCTTTCAGTTTTTAACGGTACCCTGACTATCAAAAATCCTTTTGTGTCTTGTGGACTTCCAAGAAATAAGCAGCAACCTCCTGTCACTGAGCCTCTAATCAGGTGACTGAGGTCACACTGCACTCTGGTTCGGAAACATTTGTCCTTGGGCAATATAGTCGACAAATTATAGAAGGCCAGAAGATCATCAGAGAGGAGAGTGAGCAGGCCTGTTAAGGTTTCAGCTGAACAAAAAAGAGCCTTTTAGAGGTCAGGGATACAGCACACAGTATAATATTAGGTTTCATCACATAATAAAACAATACTGGGTAGCAGAGACACAATTCTAATAATATGATATGCATTATTGACAGACTAGGCCCCTATGGTAACACGTCATGTACAATATAGCACTAGTGTCTCTGTAATGTCTGGCAATGTCTGGACCTAGATTGGTCATCCTTTCCATGCTTTCTATAGCAAGGTTGCCCAATTATCTGATTCGAGACACCCACTCAACTCCACAAGCAAGTGTTTTGGTCCGCATTATTTCCACCTAGCAACGACCGAGACCACGTGTGAAATGGAGGTTAAGCCTTTCCATCAGACAGTATAATGAAAAAGCCAAATTAAGCAGTGCATATATCATACAGCACGTCAAATCTACTGCTCTGCAAATGGAGTGTAAGCAAAGGTTAATTGCCAGTTACTGAGAGCATCCACTTTGAAATTGCCTGCCCAGGTAACAGATGGTTCACTGTAAATCTCAGGAATTATGTCATGAGGAGTAATATGAATAAGGTGACATAGTGATGCTCGCTCTTGATTTCCTTCTTGGTGGGTGCCACCAAAGGAATGTTTTGTTGTTTTAAATATACACAAGATGCGCCACTTGCATGCAATGAAAATGAATTAAATTAAAAATATTAGACTACTCCATGAATATTTTGTGTTATTTTCCCTTGGGGTTAAACGGATATGTTGCTTTTGGTGTGCTAGTACTGTATTAGCACTATTAGCAACAGTTGCCTCTGCGCACACACGGTAACGAGTAAACCTGTTGCAGCATCCACTACAGAGCTGCACAGCTGACCGTAAAATAGCTACTCCGATACATTTACACACCTGATTCCATGAGATCACAGAGAGAAAATGCAAACACAAAACAAATGCATACTTTTTAGACAAAGTGATATGATGCTCTCATGGCGCACATATACGCAATGGGTTCAGTGCGCCGTGCGTAAACGGTGCAAGAGCGGCATCCTTACCTGTCGTCGGTCTGCCAGTCCCCGAGCAACAGGTCTCGGAACCGGTACCGAGGGGGCAGCGGGAGCACCTCCTTCTCCAGTTCGACCATGGCTCTCCTCCTCAGAGCCCAGAGACAGAGACAAAGATCACCGCAAATCGCACCTCCACACCGAGGAGGTGGACCACCCCAAAACCAACTCCGTTCCTTTTCCTCTTGCTATTCAAAACGTTGATTGATAACAAACACATTGATGATACACTTCATGGCATCTTCCTCGACCTCCCTCTTAAACAGATAAATCAACTTCTTTTTTTTTTTTTTGGCACCCGTCAGAATGCAGCTCTACTTTTCTTCCTGCCGAGGCAACAGGTAGATGATGCTCATCCGTCGGTGCGTAGGGGAGGCTCCACTTTTACTGTGACAGCTGGAGAGCAACTGGTTGTCTCTCTCAACACCAGCATCCTCCCTGCCTGAGCAGCTCCGCATGGACGCACTGACTGCAAATATGGAACCAACCGTTGGGGAATTCTGTTGCGACGACTTTTCATGTCAGGAATTAAAATAAAATCTACAACAACAACAACAACAAAAACAATAAACGTTCTCCATCAACTCCTGCGCTGCATTATGAGCTCTACACTCTAATCCTACGAAAACTGTCGTACACACGTGATCCCCAGAAATGTCTATCACACTTCTGTGGGGACCTTTGCGCGTCTGTCATGAGTCTACAACGACGACACATTTTTGCATGAAGATCTTTAGTTTTTCTTATGTTAGCAGGGCTTCTAAATATTAACATGTGGGTTTATAGTTCTTTTTAAAATCACATTTTCAATGTTGGGAATGCTGGTGCTGAAATAGCCTATACATAAGAACGCATCCAATTTATTTAGTGCAACCCTTTGGTTGTGCATATTCATTTTCAGACACTTAACACGATTCTGCACGGCTTGCCAACTAAGCTCTGAGTGCTGTTGCTTTTTCACTAAGCATCCACAGGCTAAATATAATCAAAATACACAGCAGAAGCAAAGGATACTCTAACAAGCCTGCTCTCCATATGAAAAAGAATCATAATCCTTTTATTAATATCAAAAATATATAATCAAGACATATACTGAGCTGGAAGGTCCAATTAATGTAGGCTATGATGATATAAAAATACAAAAGGTTGCTATGAATTCAATATTATCATAGAATAGTTCCCCTATTAATATTTTAGTTTGCTCCTATTGCAACTCATTACTAAACTTGTCTCATTATGCACCAAAAAAACCCTAAAAACTCAGTTCTACTGTACACTGCTTTGCTAGATATTAATTTCCTTGCCACTCATTACATGTCACAGGTTGAATATTGTAGAGCTTGTGGCCATAATAGGAGCTGTAATGAAATTCAAATGTGGTGCTAAAGAGAACTGTTGACTCAAAGCCGCAGACAACAGGTGTTATTCAAATTAACTTCCATTGATTAATATTAATCACCTTTGGTTGAGCCTTGATAAACCCCGCACCTCTGTGAGCTCCAAACAAAGCCTTCACTCACAGGGTCATACAGAATTATTTTATAAATTAATTAATGAGAAGATGAAGAACAATGGATAACATTGATAATGATAATCCGATACTATTTTGATAGGTGCCGACACTGGGTTGTGAATAAGTTTGATTCAATAATGTTTTTGTTTCCTGCACAAAAATCTAATGTTATTTATACTTAGAGACAGCTGAACTGCTGTTTCCACTATAACCTACACAGCATATCATTTTTACTGTCAGACTTTGCTCTGGTTTTGTCTATTTTGCCCTCTGGTGGGAAAATGTGAAATGACACGAGCACACAATCTGAACAGTTAGCTGACAACTTGTCTGTTAGGATGTAGAGTAAACCAGGAGAAAATTCATTTATTAATAATATGCCTTTGGCAAAAATGAAATACCTTTGTAATGAGCTCATCCACACAAAAATAGGATGACAGGAAGGCAAAACATTTCATTTCAAGTGGGTGGGCCTAACCGTGTAACCATGGTAACAACAAAAAGTGTCTAAGCATATCAGAGGAGATAGTTCATGTGTTTCAAACCTCATTTAAAGCCCATTCAGTCACACATTATCATAATGCGTACTCTGAGGACAATTTGCAGAGGCTGAGTAAATCAGGTTGTTACAATCAGGCTTTATTCCTTCAGATCTAAAGCCATTTTCCTCACCAGCAACAAATGTGGCGAAGCAAAAACAAACAACGAATAGAAAACAATCATCCGTAAAAAAAGTCACTTAAAAAGATATAAAATCGTTCTGTCATTCTTTGACATTTATCCCCACACTGAATAAAACAGTTGCCTTCCAAGTTTTACTCCAGTGTGATGTTGACGGAGGCCAAAGCATCCACAGCCCAGCTGGGGTACTGGTCACGAGAGGGAAACAGTCGCTTCATGAATGTCTGTATAAACTCAGGGAAACGGCCTTCCACAATGCTCTGTCTCACAGAGCGCATCAGGGTGAGCTGCAAAGAGAAATGTTTGATGAATTGAGGAAAAATAATGTGATAATTGATCTCCAGCTGGAAATCATCTTCTGTTCTGCACCTTTACAGAATAGAAGGTCAGCATCCCACGAGTATACAGTAAGCTTTTGCGCATGTTACAGTTTACCATGGCAGCAGGTAACATGTAAACAGTTAGCATGTTAGCATGAATATCAGTTAAGTGCAGCTGAGGCTGACGGGACTTCGCTCACACGCTGTAGACGTATCCTGTTACAAACTGAAGTGTTGGACAAGCGCAACTTTTGACCTGCCGGTGATGCTGAATGACAAGTCAGGAAATTTCCAAAGTCATTAGGTTTCATCCACTGGAGGCCATGAATGTCTATAAAATTTCATAGCAATTCCTCATACCAATGTTGGCCAACATTGCCGTCCTGCCACTGCAGCTTAAATGTGAAAATTATAAAAACTTTTGAACAAAATAAATAATGAATATGTTGCATAATCAGGCAGTATCTGTTATGCACTTTTAATATGAATATTATTTCTTGGGACACATCTGTCACAATAGGAGACTCTTTATCCTTTTGATAATGCCAGAGCTGCAAAGCAAGAGAGTGATTAAGGATAATCATTTAAAATTAGATCAAATTTATTTATTTGTAAAGTTCAACATTTTCTGTTAGATTTCTGTCAAAGCAATTAGATTATTAGAAACATTATGTGGACTTGTGGCTCGGGTTAATATCTCTCACTGGCAGGAAACTACTGAAGTGATGAAACACATGTAATACATGCACTAAGAGCCTTTTAGTTTCAGTATGTCAGCTTCTTCAAAACAAACAAGGAAATCAGAAAATACATAATACTGTGGCGTGTGCCGGTAGCCTGCTGGTTAGGACACATGTCATATAACCGCAACGGTTCAAATCTGGCTGTGGACGTTTGTTGCATGTCACCACCCATCACTCTCTCCCCTCACTTCCTATCATCTCTCCACTGTCCCTATAACAAAGGCAGAAAATGCCCCCAAAATATAAAAAATATATTGTAGTAATTAGATTTAATATTGGATTTAAAATATATAAAAAACAGAAAAGTAGTAATTTTAAAACCTGCTTTTTTGTTCCAATGAATTCTGGAGGCAGAGATGACATCACCTTACATTTCAACACTTTACATCCCCCTATTTAGCATTTATAAGAAGTATATAAACATTTAACAAATGGTTTATCATACACTGTAATATAGATGCGAACAAATATAAGGACATTATTAAGTGTTTATTAATGTACAGTATGAAGAATTATTACTAATGTTTATAATGTGGTCATTCATCTTCTGTTTATACACCAGCCTCCAGTTACAGGTGCCCACAGGAGGAGATATAGTTGTTGACAAATACATTAATAAACACTTATATCTGCTAACAACTACATTATAGTGTGTTATAAACCATTTATTAAATGCTTATATGCTGCTTATAAATGTTAAACAGGGGAACCCAAAGTAAAGTGTTGCTGTACTATGCAATATTGCAATAAATTTTATACTAAGAGACATTTCCAATACTGACCTGGTAGGCAATGTTGTGGATGGTGATGTGATGCATGGCGGCAGTGTCACTCTTAAAAAGAGCATGCAGGTAAGCCCGACTATGTCTGAAACAGAAGACAGGAATATCATTCACACCTGTTTTCCAGTTATACATTTTAATAACATTTATATTGTATAAAATGTATTAACACCAGGCACTGGCACCAAACTGTAGCACTGACAAAAATGTACCTGTCCACACACTCAGACTGTCCTCCTGTTACAACACTGTCTGAATATTTTGAGCCAACTGAGATCAGAGTAATCATTTAAAATAGCTGTAAGTCTATTCAGGTGTTTTATTACTGGGATATTATATAGTGAAAATATATACAATAAATTAAATAAACGCTGACAAAATCACAAGGCAGTCTTGTATCTGCAAAATATCCCTCTTTTAGACCAAAATGAAGTAATTCACTGCAGGGCAATCAAGTTTAAATGGACTGCATGGTACATGGACTGCATTTATATAGTGCTTTTCTAGTCTACCGACCACTCAAAGCGCTTTACAACACATGCCAACATTAACCCATTCACACACACATTGATAAACTGATGGCAGAAGCTGCCATGCAAGGTGCCAACTTGCTCATCAGGAGTGATAAAGCACTGTACAATGTTTCTAATGCTCAGTCATCCATTCACACACAGATAGACAGACAGACAGACGGACGGCACAGCCATCGGGAGCAATTTGGGGTTCAGTATATACTTCAACATGTGGCCTGGAGGAGCCGGGGATCGAACCACTGACCTTCTGATTAGTGGACGACCCGCTCTACCTCCTGAGCCACAGCCGCTAAATGAGGGCTTCTTGGGCTCTACAGTTCTTTATAAAATTTATTTTCTGTTCCAATGAAGAGAAATGATTTGTCAAACTGAAGAGGAACAACTTACAAGATTTATCTTGCGAGCCAAACCTCCAAGCTTACATAACAATCTGTTGTTTGTTCTCGACTTACCTCTTGCAGGTGGGACACTCGCAGTCTGGGTCTATGGGCTGTAAGTCCTTGGCATACTGCTTACTTCTTACCTGGATAGCTCCCCAAGGCACCAAGGCAGAGCCAAACCTCTGCGGGAAAAGAAACACAGCTGTCAGAAACACATGCGGAATTAGTTGATTTAAAAATGATTTATCAGTGTGTGAGGCATAGAGCTTACCGCAGTTCGGGTGGGAAACACGCAGTCAAACATATCACATCCCAGAGCGACACACACCACCAAGTCCACAGCATACCTGCGGCAAACATTTGACGTCAATTTATAACACCACAGGAAAAAAACACTACAGTTGTTCTCATGAAGAATCTTACAGTATACAGACAAACGTACCCCACACCCATGAGGTAGCGAGGCTTTTCTCGAGGCAGGTGGTCCGTGCTCAGCGTGACCATCCGCCAGAAGTCGTCCTTCTCCTCTCCTCCACTCAGGCCCCCGATCGCAAAACCGGGAACGTCACGTTTAGTCATTTCTGCAAGAAGGGCATAAGTTATGAATGCAAGTTTGACCCCTCATCATCAGTGTCTCACAGTCAAACTGTATGTGGCTTTTGCTTTTTTCTTGCCAAAATGCAGATTGATGCCTGCTGCCAATATCTCTGCACAATATTTATGCCCTGACACTTCCAAGCTGCCTGCCACCTGTTTGATTCACACATACTTCCTCACTGGATTGGTATGTAAAAGCGAAATTATTCTGTATAATTGGCTTTCCATAGCATTTTATTATAATGTTGGCCTACCAGGTATACAGGGAGAGCAGTAAGTGATCAAAAGTAGAAAACGGATTGTAACAGAACAAGATTTTTTTTACCATCTAGACAGGTTTTGCGAAGCTCTGCATTCAGCCCACCCTGGATGATGGCAAAAAGGTTCTGTTTGTTTGGATTTTTATTGGCTGCTATGCAGCGATCTAACCAGCAAATGGATCTGTGCATGGCCTCCTCCACCCGTGGTCCTGTCACGGTGCTGCTGACCACGTCGTCCAGCTGCATCATGATGTCTGACCCTGGAAGAACACAGAGAAACATGGACACGCTGTCTGTTAGTCACTGGCGCAGTGAGGGTGTGGTTCAAATCTTTGTTACTTTAACATTTATTAAAACAATTTGACTCATTGCAGACCCAGACTGTTCTGTATGCTGATGGACTTCTCAGGACTTAGGAGGATCTCTTTGCCATCATAGGGAGACTTGAACTTGACCCCTTCCTCAGTGACCTCTGAGAGTTCAACAAGTGATACCATCTGAAAACCTCCGCTGTCCTGTAAGAAAAGGAAGGTGAAACACTGCATTCAACTCTTCCGCTATCTATGCTTCATAATTTTTCAAGTCTGTCTCAAAACAACAGTCAGGTGCTCAGATGAACACTGAAAGAGGTTTTGCTCACTGTAATCATTCCTCTTGTTCATACTGGCTGTTAAAAGATCCCATTCAAATGCACTTTCACTTTACTTTATGTGGATATCTGCCACATTTACAGTCTTTTTAGCATCAAATTCCCTCTTTGTGTTTCCCTGTTGAGCTGCGGTGGAAGTATAGTAACAAAAAGAGGGACTTTGGCACTAAAAAGACCGTAACATTGAAAGATATCTACTTGATTTGACTTATTTAGATGGCTGAAGCTACATATTAGCTTCAGATAAACATTTAAATACATTTTTGCACAGAAGGAGACTTTGTGGATTTTGGCCTCCATCACTTACATTGTAAGTGCATTATGAAGGGATCTTCTAATGTTCAGTATGAACAGGAGGAATGATTGACTGTTGTTTTAAGAAGACTTGAAAAATTGAAAAGCAATACTTACTGTTAAAAGATTTCTCTTCCAGTTCATAAACCCGTGTAAACCATTGGCTTTTTCGATCAAATCAGGCCCCTGTAGACAGTAGTGTTGAAAGGGAAAAACACATTTACAAAAAAGTTGCCATCATTTGATATAGTCACAAAGTTATTCATAAAGAAAACTGAAGTGCTATCATTTCAGTTTTACCTACCGGTCTCATGCCCAGGTGGTATGTGTTTCCAAGACATATCTGACATCCAAGACCCTCCAGCTGATCCACAGTGATTCCCTTCATGGTCCCCTGAGTACCCACAGGCATGAAAACCGGGGTGCTGACGGCGCAGTGTGGCAGTATTAAATCACAAGCTCTTGCTTTTGTCACAGGGCACTCAGCAATAATTCGCAAAGAGAGGGGAGAAACCGCAGAAAGAGCTTTCTGTGCAGACATCTTTATGCCAGAAGTGTTTTCAGCAGCCATGTTACAGTCACCATGTGATGTGAAGGGACTGCAAGCGACACTCGGGTTGACCAATAGAAAGATAATGATTTGTTTGGAGCGTAGAACACGCCTTTTAGATGTCCAATCAAAAGGCTACCTCGGTGGAGAAGCATCGAAATGAGCCAATAGACTGCGCTGCTCCGCAGACAGGAGGCGGGACTATACTCACCGGTTTCGATCGGATGTCCGTCTCCTCTAAGCGGATGGGGTTTGTGTAGAGGAAGTTTTGTTTTGCGAGTTTTCCGTCCGTTTCGACTGACTGACTATTTGGTTATTGTGCTCAAAAGAACACGAAATGGTTTTGGTGTGAATTGCATTGCCGGCAACCGCTCAAGTGTTCACCGAGAGAGTAAAAAAAGGCCAAGCTGCTTTGAAGCGGCACCATTTCAGAGTAACCCGAGAGCACCTTGCTGCTAAGCTAACGTTACCGAGCTAGTTAGCCTTTTGCTCTGCGTTGTGTTGGGCTCTCCGAGCTAACGAAGCCATGGGGAACCGGGGCATGGAAGACCTGATTCCCCTGATCAACAAGCTTCAAGACGCTTTCAGCTCGATTGGCCAGAGTTGCAATTTAGACCTTCCTCAGATCGCTGTGGTCGGCGGACAGAGCGCTGGAAAAAGCTCTGTTTTGGAAAATTTCGTGGGCAGGTAAGTTGATTGTGGTTAATTTAAGTTCATCTTTGCAATCACCTCATAATTGACATAGTTTCTTGCGTGGTCTAGCATGTTTTCAAACTGTGTTTTAGATGTGCAGCAGCAGGTACGATACGATTTGAAATGCCATTTCCTATAACGCTAAGCTAATGATCGAGAGTTACTCTGCCAGCACATAACGTCAGTATTAAGTTACGCACTTGTCGTAAACCTGCCGTTTGATAACAACAACTTGACGTAGATACATACGTTCTTTACGTGACAAACCAGTGGTCCGACCTAAGAGCATAATATAAGATGAAATTATTTCTATGAAGCTTTGAGTATCCAGGGCTTAGGTGTAAGCTTTCTTAGTTATAACAATACAACCTGTGAACGATTCTAGACAGAAAGACAGAAGTGAGATGCTCTTTGCTCTTGGTCTCCCAATATCTTTGCAGAATATCTACTAATATCTTTCTAAGTCTGTCAGTAAAGCTGATTCCCTCTCCCTGATATTTTGAACATAACAAACTAAGACCCTTGTTTAAATGGCAGTGTATTTTCAATGCAATCACAGTGTGGATCTTTAGATTCTTTGCCTAGTTGGCCTCAGTCCTGAATGGGGAACTTTTTCCTGTAGTTCTATTTATAATTACTTTACATGCCACACCCTGAAAGTTCAACAGGTTTTGAATTTGCCAGTGATTGTAATTTGCTTTGTAGCTCGTAGCTGTTCACTGGATTTTTAGTGGGTCGCATAACAGTTTGTTGTTACGTTAGCGTGTTTATTTTTTGCAGATGTGCGAGGACAAAGAGGTTATTGGCACATAGATTAAAGCAGTGGAGGCAGAGTGAGCCACCTGCTAAATTAATCTTCAGCGCATTTTACATGATGGCTCACTTTTGACCTCGAAGACGCTTCTTGTCAAGATGCGTATATTTTGTCAGTGCAAGTCTGGAGCAGATGCAATTTCCCTTACCATCTTCCTCTTTCATTACTGTTTTTGGCAACACTTTAGAAATCAAGAAAAAAAAAAAAAAAGACTTGACATCTCTCTACGCCGTGTGATATGAAGTGTGAGCTACGGTACTCCTCAACAGGCTGATCCTGTTGTCCTCTCCCACATCAGTAGTGGGTGAGATCACCCTGCAGACAAAACAAGCTTGCTCTAAAGCAGCTTGTTTAGCAGGTTTCCACCCCATTCAGAGACGCTAGTGTGTAACCCAACCCACACAGAGAATGCACAATCACACACATACACGCAGGCCAGCGGGTAGAGGAGAGGAAGTACATTGGCTATTAAGATGGCATGCAGACAGGCCTTTGGTTATAAACACACTGACAAGAGCATGTCGTAACTGCTCACAGGCAGGAACACACACACGCAGATTAGACTACCACTCACTGCACATTAATTCAGATGAGTAGGACTTTACACTGGGAGAGCACTTGACACATATCAGCTGTAATTAACATGGAGCACTTCCTGGTGACCTCAGTTTCACTACCTGCGCTGGCCTTCCACTTTCTAGAAGTTGACAGGATTAATATACGCCCATGTGCTGCTCAAAAGTCACACATATGAGCACCTGTGGTATTGCATACACTTTTGCACATTCTCATGCTAAGTATGTGAGTGGTGCACTTAAGTTTGTTATCTTTTTATCCACGCGATTAAATGCCTGTTGCTGCCGCGCAGGTGAACTTGAGGGCCGGCAAGGTGGAACAGTCGAAGTCAAACCCAAAGCCACAAGGTCGAGTCTGACTTCAACCTGGAAGCGCTTGGGAGGTGCTGCACATCACTATAGCAACAGGCGCGCTCATGTCGCAGTGACTCATTGTTGATCTAAGGGCTTGTTTGAGCTTTAGCAGCGGCCAATACCTAAATGTTTTTCAGTCATCTGTTAGACAAATCTGTAAGTGTTTGGTGTTGTAAGATAATTGATTTGCAAATTCCCTGTAGTGACAGCAGGCTTTTAACTGTGAGCTGCTGTGACTGTCTATAGCTTCCCCAGAGGCTGAGGTCTTTTTCTTTGGTGAGGTGCGTGTGTGTGTGTGTGTGTGTGTGTAAAAGGCTGGCTTCATCGCTGTGTCCCCAGGCAAAAAAATAATCCCTCTTTCCCTTTTTGCGGCACCAGCAACAATAGAGAGAGTCACTTAGTGTCCAGAAGAGACACATTTCAGACCAGAATGTATGATTCAGATGCAGTGTGTACACGCTACCTCTTTTTCTGTCTCCCGCCTGAATTCCATGCTGATGTCATGATCTGATATGGGTGCCAAGCGACTTAACTCACCGCTTTACTCTCTTTAGCCGGCAAATGTCCTGCCATCATAATCTGCATGTCTGCCATTGCTCATCAGCATGCAGCACATTGAGTTTCTGCTTTACTAGCAGCAATGGAGATAGGGGAAACTAGGGCTAGACCACATTTACTGTGTGGTTAGCGCCTCTCAATTGATGCAGTCCTCCTTTTCAGCGTAGCCAGGTCAGGTGGGACTGAGTTTGCTCACTGTGCTGTGTGACCCATCTTGCTAATGTCATTTGGGCCTCTGTTCCCTCCAAGTTTGTCACAGGAGACCGGAACAAATTGGATGCTTTGCTGGACAGAGGCTAATCAAATCACTCTGGCTCAAAAGCCTCATGTATTTGTGAATGTTTCTGTTTGTTGGTAGGGGCTTGTGTGTGTGTGTGTTGTTTCCTTGTTTACGTTTTCATCAAGGGCAACCTAATGAGGGACCTGAAGTTTTCACTGACACATTGAACATACACTTCATACACTAAAACCTGCTGTACATTATGGTAACCAGCATTACCTAATAGACATTTCTCATTACACATCCAACTGTAACTAACTAATCAGAAAGGCAATGGCCGCCTTCCATCCAGCTGTGTCAGTGCCATGGCCCTGATATTGTGTGTATTGCTTTACTGGCATGTCTTACTGACTTGCAGCTAAAAGGCCCAGCACCATATCGTCAGTGTTATTAGTTATACTTCTGCATTTGCTATGACAAGTCAAAATTTCGACTGTGAAAAAGACTCTTCAGACTGGCCGTCTCTTGATTAGCTGGTTTAAATGACACCAGCAGCTTCTCATGGGCAACAAAAGAAAATAAACGAGTCAGATTACAAATTGTTACCTTGTGAAATTAATTGTTACTAGAGGCAAGAATTTTATTTTTAAAAAAGCTGCTAATTTGTGCTGGATAACATTTAGCTTAACTGGTCAGTGTTATTCTCCTGGCTTGTCTACAGTTTAACGTGGGTTGCTGGACTGTATTTAATTCAGTTTAGAGATGATGATCGGGCCTGTCTCTCCATTTTTGGCTGTGATGCGCTGTGATGTCATTGTCTCACTGAGGAGTAAGGACATCATATCTAGCATTGCAAGCTGTACTGGGCGGAGGTTGTTATCATATCTGTGGCCATGAGACCTCCGAGAAACCAGTAGTTTGTAAAAGTGTTGGAACAGATATAAGTACCAGATCAAAATCTAAAACAGTGTTGTTGTTGCTTACAGCAGCCTCGCCGTGACCATGTACAGTATCATTAGTATCATTAAAACATATTTGAGTGTTTGTGTTAAATGCAGTACTGCCACTTGTACGTGTAGCAGCTCCCGGCTAGCGCCATGGTTATACAGTACAAAGGAATTTGAACATAATTATCCACCAGTCTGGATGCTTGTGTGCATCACAGTGGACATCACTTTGTGGGGGAAGTACAGACCGCTGAGTGGCAGAGAGTGAAGGGATTTTCCACTCAGCAGTTGGAGTTTGGTAGTACTTGAAGAGGTTTTGCTGTTTAGTGATGCCTCATGGTACCCACAGTGGCAGACTGTGGTGCGGGAATGCGGATAGCCATAATTACATGTACATTGCCACACGAGAAACCAATGGGATAAGTCCCGCCAAACCACAGACACATTTTTGTGTTCTTCACCATCCCGTGAGATCATTCCTATGACCTCAGAGTTTGACTCACCGGTTTCCAAGTTTGAGAGCGAGACCCGCCAGACCTCTAGATTCGAGGGAAAAGGAGGATCAGCTGTGGATGAGGGCTCCTCAAAGTTGCTCTGCCTGTTTAAAAGAGGCTGTCGGGGCAGGCAGGCGGGCAGGGGGAGGGGAGTTGGCTCCCTCATTATCTCCCTGCCCTACTCTCTTTTGCTTTCTCTTGTGATAGAGGAAGGGAGGCTCACAGACTGATGCTCTTTGCTTGGCCATCCATAATGCATGAAACGATACACAATCTGCTCGGCCTCGTCTATCATTTACAGCACATCAATAATGTAATCCTGGCCTCTTGCTTCTTTTCAATATGCCACTGCTGTTTATCCAATTTTGTCTGCGAAGTGTGACTGGTTCAATTCTGCACTCGCGTTATGTCTTCTCAGAAGAGCATTTTCGAACAATGTATGTTTTCATTTTAGCTTTATTAGCACTTTATTGTATTGCCGTGAATCTTTTACCAGTGGCCACTTTTGAGCCAATGAGGCGGTGTTTGACTGCTGAAACTCCAGTGAAGAAGTGAGTTCTCAGCAGCATCTCACCGTCCAAACTGTTATGTCTATCCTTTCCCCCAGCCTATAGCTTTGTTCTTTATCCCCCCCTGTTCCTCATCCAGGGCTTTCTATACTGTCCACCGCTTGGACAAATGCCTGCATTCTCCACATTATGTGTGTGACACAGCACCAGTGCTGAACCACAGACCTGTGGATTTTTGCTGATGTAAGGAACACCCAGAATGTTCCCCACTGTTTCACCATAGGACTACAGCCTAGGAATAGCAGGCAGTCCTCTCTTTTCTCCTGACACATTGCTTCTAGTCTGAGCACCACCATAGTCCCCGCAGGCTTTTACATCTGGCAGTAGTGAGGATAAGGAAAATGTGGGCTGGTGACATGCTCAGCTCTGCTAGGATTGTTCTAGGACAGGAGTGGGTGATTACCACCAGATGTAGCATGTTTGCAGAGCAGCAGAGGGGCCTTCAGAATTGGGAGGAGAGTGCAGAAGACAGGGTGGTGGAGCCTCAACTGAGGGCTGACTAAGCAGCTTTGGCCATGTGGTTAAAAATTCCTCAGGTGCCCTGTCACTTTAAGAGGAACAAACAAGTCAATTGTGAGAAAGCTCTCATTGTTTCTTATAGTCTGGATTTGCTTGTGTTTGTTTACTGTCATCTCATGCTTTGTGCAGAGCATTGCATGTTGCCATGAAGTAGCATGATGCAAATTTGTAGTTGAGAATTTGTATACAGCAATGGTAAGTCTCAGGTCTGAGGCTCATGTGGTTAGAGTGTTATCGTGGGTGATCTCTCCTGTATTGACACAACCTGGGCTCACATAAAAGCTAACATTAGCCAGCTGAAACCGTGCGCCTCACCCGTCCGTTAAACAGACCCAGTTTGATTCAACAAGGAACAAGTTTATCAGTCGAAAAAAGCCAAATTACAAAACCCAGCGATAAAGGGTAGGGGAATTTATATTTTGCTTTTTCAAAGCTTTTGATCAGTAAAAACCTCCTCTCCAAATTAGAAATCAGAGCATCGAGGCGATGACATGATAGTGCATTGGTGCAGACTCTTTCCAGTAGGTTTTGTTAGAGATGTACTTCAAAATGAGTGTTGTTTGAATGTAGGTCATCCAGCTGTGAATCAAAAACCTGCTCATATAAAATCACCACGTGTTCTTTCATAGTGTCTCAGGAGTTATTCCATTATTCACTGTCTGTGGAGCAGTTCTAGGATTTGTCCTTAGATTACATTATCGTTACAGTGTGTCTCAGTTTAGTTTAACATGAGGACAGACTTGTGCTTAGAATTATATATATGAGTAAATAAATATAATATTCTTGGGTGGATTCTTCCCAGAACAGCAAGAGTGGGTGTGCATGAATTGATCTCTAAAGCTCTTATGATGAGAGAAAATGACATGTCACAAATGTCACATTTGATTTGTTGTGAGACAAGCAGGAGGCGTGAAATTCCCCTGTAACCATCAATTTACCAGAGGCCATGCTGCGAGGAAATGGGCATTGAGTGTAATGAATAAATGATCTATCTATCTTTCTTTCTATCTTTATTTCTTTTCTTTTCTTTCTTTCTTTCTTTCTTTCTTTTGCTTTGTCTTTCTCTGTCCTGAGCACCCCTGTTTTACCAGACACGTCCCCCCTTGTTTTGATTTCCGTCCTTTTCATCCCTTTTACTCCCTACAATTCTGGTGTTTATTTTAATTCCTCTTCCTCTGTCTGTCTCTCTCATTCAGGGACTTTCTGCCGCGAGGATCAGGCATTGTTACCCGCAGACCTCTCATTTTGCAGCTGGTCAACAATAAAGCAGGTGAGTGTGCACAGCCACATCCCCATCTCCTTTCATCGTTGCCCTGCTTATGGCGTCTCTGCCACAGTGCCTCAAGCAAGGCTCACTGCTACCTGCGACCTTCATCTCTTTAATTGAATATACTCTTTTTCTCTCTCTTCCTTCCTGTCTGCCCCCCCCCGTATTTCACTCCGCCCCTGTGTGTAGAATATGCTGAATTCCTGCACTGCAAAGGAAAGAAGTTTGTGGATTTTGATGAAGTGCGGGCGGAAATTGAGGCGGAGACTGACAGGATAACAGGCTCCAACAAAGGCATCTCTCCCATCCCAATTAACCTGAGGGTCTACTCCCCACACGGTAATGGACACAAGTCTCATTATGAAACACACACACTGTAAACATGCTCTTTGTAGTCGTGCTCTTTGGCTTATATGTAGTGAACTTTGAACTCTGAGTGGTATCTGTGGTATATCCCTTTTTAATATCTCTGGTTGTGTTGGGTAATAATAACAGGATTGTGTCAAATCAATATGGTGAGCTGTTATTTATTGGTATTTAATTCACTTCATGATTATTTTATCTATATACAATTAACCATTTCTCAATTGAATTTTGAGAAAATGTAGTTTATAACAATATATATCATATAATATTACCTACACTGTGATAGAAGTAGATGTTATAAATATTTTATATTCATACCTCTTATGCAAAACAGCATGAAGAATTTGTTTTTTAGAAAGTCTGTGCCACTGTTTTGCGAAATTTGTTTTCCAGAGAGCTTTGTATTATGTCAGAAAAAAATGGATAGTTGTGTTTTGGTCCAATGTGGCTTTTGATAAATACCTAAGAGTCATTTTTTAAATGCTCTAATGGGTTATTTTTTAACTCCATCACTGAATGGCTGTCACAAACATCTATTCATCTCCTGGGAGCCGTCGGTGGGAATTCACCGTCAAATTTGTCAAATTTGACATTTTTTTTTTAGTTTATTTCTCTCAGTAAATTCATCACTTGTAAATGATAAAATATCAGAGGGTGTAAATGTTTTTTATGAAGTAAAATACAAGTTCAGCAAGTGTCTTGTACATAAAATGAAAGCTTCCCCTCCCAAAACAGACGCCCATTAACACGTTAAAATGATGCAGATAGTGTAGATGTCTGTTGATGTTTTTATGAAAATGAAGTTGACACATGCATAAAAAAAACACAGAACTGTATTGTCTTTAGCTTGTCATGTAAAATAACGTATTAACAACACTATGAGTGGGCTGTGTGTTTCGTCAACATAATGATTGCCCTTTCATTGTGAATGCTCCTGATTAATCATTTAATCATCACGACCTGGGTTTTAATTCAAGTGCTGTATCAGGTTATTGATGTGTCAAATTAGAAAGGCTAAACTGAAATAAATTAGTTTTGTTAGAGAGAAAAAAATAGCGGTTGTGTGGGTTTGTTTTGTACGCGGGGAGCCCGATCATTCACTTCAACTCAGCTGATAGAAAAACATCTTATTTGCATTTTTCATTTTTCTGATTTTTGTCCACGCAGTGCTGAACCTGACCCTGATCGACCTTCCGGGAATGACGAAGGTTGCCGTCGGTGACCAGCCCCAAGACATCGAGCACCAGATCAGGGACATGCTGATGCAGTTCATCACCAAGGAGAGCTGTCTGATCCTGGCCGTCACGCCTGCCAACACTGACCTGGCCAACTCAGACGCTCTGAAGATCGCCAAGGAGGTGGACCCACAGGGTGAGCATGTAGCTTTGTAGTGGTCGGCAAAGTAAAGAGCAAGCGTACGGGCACAACGAAACACACTGTTTTTTTCTTATGCTGCCCCATGAAACCTTTTCCCTCTGTATTATTCACTAAAAGATGTATTAGGAAAAAAAGGTGGTGAAAGCTAATCAATCAGTTTGAATTGATGCAGTTACATTTTATAATTTTGCGCAGGTCTGCGTACCATTGGTGTTTTAACAAAACTGGACCTGATGGATGAAGGGACGGATGCAAAGGACATTCTCGAAAATAAACTTCTACCGCTGCGTAGAGGTAAGGATGTTTCTCTGTCTCTATCTCTATCACGCACACACACTTCCCAGGCTTTTTTGACTCTATAGCGAGTGACTGTTTGTGTCTATGTGTGCAGGCTACATTGGTGTGGTGAACCGCAGTCAGAAAGACATTGATGGGAAGAAGGACATTCGCGCTGCTCTGGCTGCAGAGAGGAAGTTCTTCCTTTCCCACCCTGCTTACAGACATATAGCAGAGCGAATGGGTACGCCACATCTACAAAAGACACTCAACCAGGTCTGTCACAAACTGTCTGCTTTTTGTTTGTTTCTCAATTGTAAAATATAAATCCCATCCTACCATGTCATTGGTTTTCTTAAAATAATAGCACTACCTCTGTCTGTCTCCAGCAATTGACCAACCACATCAGGGACACCCTGCCTGGTCTGCGCAGTAAGCTGCAGAGTCAGCTCCTCTCCCTGGAGAAGGAAGTGGAGGAGTACAAGAACTTCCGTCCAGATGACCCAACACGGAAGACCAAGGCCTTGTTGCAGTGAGTGCATCTGAATGTGGCTCCTCATAAAAATGCATGGATGACTATTATAACCAAATTTGTTTTTCTTTATTTTTCATGCAGATTACCATCTAATTGACATTTGTATATTTATTACATGAATGTAAAGTAATGAAACGGACAGCTTCGCTATTTACTGAATTTTTTAAAAATTTCAAAATACAGTACAACCCCCATATTATCGATGCAAAGTGAAAACATCGATCCATATCATCATCTTTAAGATACGCCTTTATTTCGGCACATCTGTGTCACCATTTCCGTCCAAGCGGACCTCCTCCCTAAACATTCAAACAGTGCTAGTGCCCGGCAGATAATGGCAAGCAGCCAAGAAAAAGACAGTGAGGATATTTACTCCCCTCTCGGGAATAAATCAGCAGTGTGGAAATATTTTGGATTTCGGGGAAAAGACGGGTCAACAGACAGAGCACATACCGTATGCAAACAATGCCGTTATGAGATAAAATACTCAGGAAACACGATGAACCCGGCCAGACACCTAAAAAAGAAACACGGCATTGACCCCTGTGTTAGCGTTAACATGTCCGATGCCTGCT
Organism: Scomberomorus guttatus; assembly: GCA_038419695.1. NCBI lineage: Eukaryota > Metazoa > Chordata > Actinopteri > Scombriformes > Scombridae > Scomberomorus > Scomberomorus guttatus. The sequence continues at coordinate 11,968,364 of CM076459.1, forward strand.
CACCAGCTTTGACTGGCTTTTTTCCACAAAAACGCAACTAAAACTCTAAAAGAGCAATGAGTATCACAGCTGCAACTTTACAGTGTCTCATACATGCACCTGCAGAGCTGTGGGACCAGTAAGAGTAGAGGCCAAAGTATGATCATATTTTTTGTCTATTTATAGTAATGTTTTAGAAATGCAAACAGTAATACATGAGTAATACATTCATTACTTCTTTTAGTGTTGAAATGCTTCCATTTCCTATTGTGTGTGTTTATTTTGTGCCACTGTATCGTCTACAGAATGACACAGTGGCACAGGTAGAGAATACACCTCCTCCTCAAGTATAATAATAATTATAAATATTAATAATTGCAAGGTCAACAAGGGCTCTTTAAGTTAACTGATACACAACATTTGCACTTAAGCATGATAAATGTGGCACTTTGTGAACAACATGAGCTCTATATTTATATTCTTTTTATTAAAAAGAATAGATTGTCATTGAAATGTCTGGAAGAGCTCAGTAATAAAATTGTCAAATCATATTTTAGTTTCTTTTTGTGAGTTTATATAAATGTAACCGCTTGTGTTAAATAGGCATATGTTACCGTCTCATATCGATCGCAGACCCCTGAACTGAATCGAATTGAAATCGTATCACGGCAGACTTTGTGAGGATCTCCAAGAAGGCTCCAGCTGTAGTTTCCCACCAGTCACTTGTCTTTTGTTCCTCCTGTACCTCCACAGGATGGTACAGCAGTTTGGCGTGGACTTTGAGAAGTGCATTGAAGGCTCCGGGGACCAGGTGGATACCAACGAGCTATCGGGTGGAGCCAAGATCAACCGCATCTTTCACGAGCGCTTCCCCTTCGAGCTGGTCAAGGTTAGCGCTGCATTATTAAGGAGACACGTAGAGTAGTGAGATGCAGGCTAGTGTTTCTGTTTACATCAATGTAGTCAGATGGTTTTGGCTGATTTGTGAGATTTGTTAAAGTATTATTTGCATCTTCTCCTTTTTGTCCCTCAGATTGTGTTTGATGAGAAGGAGCTAAGGCGGGAAATCAGTCATGCAATCAAGAACGTTCATGGTGTCAGGCAAGTGGAGCGGAGACTAAAAAAAAACCTACCTGACTTCCAATGTAGTCACCTGTGTTCTGTTTTTACACGAAAATACTGCTGCTTCACTTTTCTCTTTTCATCATAGATTTCATGCTGCTATCAATCAGGTTTTTATTATCAGGCGTAGCCATCACAAACTTAAACTCCAGTTCAAAGTGGTGTATTCAGAAAGTGTTTTCTGTTGTATGTGAAATGTATTTCCTCTACTCTATTTTTCTTCACTGTCCTTTCAATCCTCGTCTCTCTTCACTTCAACACCGCCCACTCTTTTTCTGTTTCTGTCTGCTGAGGCATACAATTTTTGATTTTGTGTTACATGTACCTTAGTCTTCTGTGTTTATGTTGTGAGTTCCTCACAGACACTCTGGTATCTGTCATATCTCATTCGTGGTTGTGTGCTTCATTACATTTACACATAGCCTTATTTGGTGCTCTATCTTTCTTTTTTCCTCTTTTGTGGCTGTTTTCAGTTTGTTTCCGTTTGTCAGTAACCTCAGATCTCCTCACAGTCGCCTGTTTTGTCTTTTTAGTCTATCTGACCATCTGTCTATTCACGTGTACCTGTTTGTTTTTTTTGGCCCACATGTCTGTTAACTGTCCCATCTGTCTGCCGCTGTGCCTCTGTCTCTCTGTGCATCCTCAGAACGGGGCTGTTCACTCCAGACCTGGCGTTTGAGGCCATCGTGAAAAAGCAGATCGTTAAGCTGAAAACGCCCTGTCTCAAATGTATCGATCTGGTCATTCAGGAGCTCATCAACACAGTCAGGCAGTGCACCAACAAGGTACTGCAGGTGTCCAGCATCTCCCGACCCAGCCGAGACATAGGGCTTTGGGCAACCGTGGGTGTGGCAGAGGGTACGCTGACACAGAACGTCAGCCGATGACTTCATAGAACATCTGGAAGTTTCTACTGATAAGTTTAGTTGTATTTAAAAAAAAAAAAAAAAAAAAAAAAGTTCTGTTCAGTATGCCCTCAGCTCAGCCCAGCCCAGTGAGCCCTGTGTGCAGGCAGTGCTGTCGTGTTGTGGAGTGTTGTGACAGGTGACGTGTCGTCGTGGATATGAGATGTCTCTCAACTTGTCTGAGCATCTCTGGTCTCTCCCGGACAAGCTGCAGGTCTCACAGCTCAGTACTTACAGCCAGCAAAGAATGGGGTGGTCTTGAGGTTTAATTTGGCCTTGAGTTGGAGTTGACATGTCCATCTCTACCATATTGACCTAGTTTTAGAAGAACTGGCTAGTCAGAGAAGAGGATGTGAAAACCTTTGGCTTGTCCTTCTCCACTGCTTGATTTTCTGTCAACAACTAGAAATGACTAACTGAACAAACACTTTCTCTTTTTATTTCTTCTTTCTCTTCCCTGTCTGTCCTCTTTTTTTCCTCTTTCCTCAATTTCTGCCTATCCCCCTCTCTCTCTCTCTCTCTCTCTTTCTACCACCACAACAAAATGCAATCTGACCCCATGACCTTTCAGAACGGGGCTCTTCACCCCTGACCTGGCTTTCGAGGCGATAGTCAAAAAGCAGATCCTCAAACTCAAAGAGCCCAGCCTCAAATGTGTGGACCTTGTGGTGTCCGAGCTCACCGCACTCGTCATGAAGTGTGCCGTTAAGGTAACCGTGGACACACCTGCTGGGAGGATGGCATGAAAAGAGAAGGGATTCCTTCTCTCTGTAAATGTCTATCCCTGTCATCCCAGTAAAATGGTCACCCCAGTGAAATCAGCCACACCTTTTCCTGTATGCCATCCATGCCCACCACTTCAAATGTGTATATTACCCAAGTCTATTCCCTTCCCATTTCTGGAAGTATCCATTCAGACCGAGCATTGATTTACCAATCAAATTTTAAGCACAACTTAAAATTTCCACCAGCCTGCTCCCACATACTGTTTGACCAGCTCATTAAAGCATTTTTGTGTGTTTTTTCTCCCACCTCCTCCCTCCCTGCCTAAGACCCAGCCTGGTCTGTCTGTCTGTCTGGGCAAAGCAGAGCCCGGCTACACTCCCTCGCTGACCCACATGGCAGACATTCTGCTATCTGCTGAACTGGATGGAAAGGGAATGATGTGAGGGGGGGGGGGGGGGGGGGGTGATACTATTGGCCCCCAGGGCTCTGTGAGCTCAGCTGCAGCTTGAATGGAGTGTTTCCATAGCAACGGTGCTTCACTGCCATCTTGTGGACAGAGCGAGGCACCGCACTCCACGAAATGATCAACACAAACGCAGACACCCAGCCGTTTCTCCCCTCTTGTGTCTCGGGTTTAAAACTCTGCCCTCCCCATTCTGTCACTTTCCCGTCTCCATCCACTCTTCACTAATCTTAAACACTGTCAAAACTTCAGCTAGGGATGACAGTTTTGAATGTTCTGAATCCACTTGTCTTTATGGCCTCAAATGTGGACATTGCTCTGTTTGTTTAAAGCTGTTCTTTATTTGATATTCTAAAAAAAATAGAATGATTTAGGCAATGGCATGCTTACAGATTTTTAAAAGAAAACCAAAGAATCCTGCACACTCTCCTCTTAAACTCACTTTAATAACACTGCATTTCATTCCTCAGACCTTCATCAGGCAGTTTTGTTTTCTAGTGAAGAGTTTTCATCCTACGCACTTATCACTAAGCCTATATGGTACGCAAGAACTGTTTTTGAGAAACGTAGTGTTACCACACTGATTTTTTTTTTCCTTCATGAAGTCATCCCTGGCTGATAGTAAATGGCCTTGGAGAACAGTCAGTCAGACAGTATTTAAAGTGTGTTTGCGTGTGTGCATTGGTTTGTGGTTGTTTAGATATATGTGGCACTGAAATGTCACTTGACTCTCTTTCCCTTTTCTTTGTTCTCAACTTATTCTCACTTCTCACTCCTGTTTCTCTATGATACACATTGGTAAGTCTTACTAGGCTCAGGCTCACATGTTAACATGTGTGTTTCCGTTCAGTGCCGCAGTTGTTGTGTTGTGTTGTGTTGCCTTTCAGCTCAACTCCTACCCCAGACTGAGAGAGGAGACTGAGAGGATTGTCACCACCCACATCAGAGAAAGAGAAGGAAAGAGCAAGGACCAGGTGATCATGATCAAATGAGTTTACCAGTAACACAGAAGCTTTATTTTGGACAGATTGTTATCTGCCTATTCTAGAGAAAAATAAATGCTTAAGCACCACAGTTGTAACAAATAATTTTTTTTTTTTTTTTAGATTGAGTGTAAGTTGTCACTTTCAGAAACTAGTTTTACTGTCATATTGACACAGCAAGATCTTGTGATAAATATTGTTTGTGACAGAACAGCAGTTTTTAGCTTTGAAATGACTCGGTGATTTCAAGACATGACACAAGGAGGAATTAATGAGACCTGAGCCTGGGAAAACAGCATTAACGGATAGATTCACAATTCACAAAACAGTCAGGTGCCTGTATGAACACTGAAAGAGGTTTTCCTCGCTGTAATCATTCCTCCTGTTCATACTGGCTATTAAAAGATCCCCTTCAAATGCACTTTCAATGTAAGTGATGGGGGCCAAAATCTACAATGTGTCCACACAGTCATTTTGTGCAAAAGTGCATTTAAAAGTTTATCTAAAGCTTATATGAGGCTTCAACAGTCTGAGTTAGTGGAGTGATATCTGCCACATATACAGTCTTTTTAGCATCAAATTACCTCTTTGTGTTTCCTTGGACTAGGGATGTCAGTTTTGGTTAATTTTGCTTTCGACAGGCCGACACCCATTAACCGATAACTAACCGGTTAATTTTTAACAAAAGTTGTGATGTAGCTGTTGTTTGTGGGAGCTGTCCAGCAGTCAGTGGTCAGAGCTAATGTTAGCTTAACTTTTAGCTCATCCTTCTTCTCCTCAAACTCACTATAAACTGACTTTAAGACACGCGCCAGCCTTGCAACATTAATGCTACAAACAACCCATAATGCACCACTCTGTGTAGAAGTTGGCTTTACACCAGTACTTAACCATTCAAAAAGAATATCTGATGTTGTGAACACATAATTGTCTAGCCATTAGCAGAGTGTATATACAAGTTAACTATTGACATCCCTACTTTGGACAGTGTTTCTCTGTTCTGCTGCAGTGGAAGTATAGTAACAAAAAGAGGGACTTTGGCGCTAACAAGACTGTAACATTGAAAGGGTGCATTATGAAAAGATCTTCTAATGCTCAGTATGAACAGGAGGAATGATTGAATGAATGAAAAAAACCTATTTCAATGTTCATTTGGGCACCTGACTATTGTTTTAGGACAGTCAACCTATCCTTTAACGGCATTAAAACCCACACTGGCCGCTCCTTCAGACAAGAAGTGAGGCGGGATACATTGTAGGCTTTACGAACTGAAACTTTTGAGTACAATCATATTCTCTATTCCACCACATTTGCAATTTGCAGCATAGATTGATATCGGTCTGTCAGACCATATATAGGTATAGCTCATATGAAATCTAGCATCTGATGTAATCTCTGTGGGGGTTGTTTTTATTCAGTTCACAAGTGTAAAAAAATTAGAAGTGAAACTTAACACTTTCTAGTGTGTGCCCTCTGAAAGCGGTGTTTGATTGAGACCTTGCCATCCTAATCATGATTTTCTGCTTCTAATTAAGGTTCTGCTGCTGATTGACATTGAGCTGTCCTACATCAACACCAACCATGAGGACTTCATAGGCTTTGCTAAGTATGTACCCCTCCTTTCCTCCCCCCCCTCCCTTTCTAGACCAACTTACAGCTTGTTGCCAGTGACCTCAGTCTCAGCACGGGCATTATGGTCCCGATTAACTCCATCTTGCCTGTCGTCTGAGGTGGACTTGTGGAACAAATGCAAATTTAAAAAGGAAAAGCCCTGTAATCCTGTAACTTTCAGTCATCAATACATGTGGAAACCAGCTGCCATTTCAGAACCTTCACAGATTTGTCATCACTTAACTGCTACTGAATAAAAGTGTTGCTTTTTCTGTAATAAACCACATGTTGTAAGCTGTGATGCATCAGTGTGGTTCAGCATGCCAGTTAGTGATCAGCCACATTAGAGCATGTGTCTCCCTATGGAGAGGATGCCACAGTGATCAAGGTCACATCAGTTGCTCTTGTTTCCCCCCTGCATGCAACAATACCCCCCCCCCCCCCCCCCCCTCCCAATCAAACAAAGTCAGTCAAGCATGTATGCAAGATTGCCTGACAGATAAACTTCCTGTCTGCTGCAGGCTGTTTGATTGTACCTATAAAGAATGCTTATGAACAGAGTAGCGCTAAATATATTTTACTGCACTGACTTGAGGGCTGCTGTTGTGCACTGGAAACTCATTTGCACATTGCATAGTGCTCACTGGTTTTTGTGGGATATCTCTAAGTGGAGTTTGTGGTTGACTTCACATAGTTCCTAGTGTAGCAGTTACAGTAGCATGTACAGGAGTGGAGCTCCCCTTCTCTGTTTGCGTCATGCCATTGACTGAATAACCAAGCAAGTCCCCGTGTGTGTGCGTTTTGTATTGAGGGTTTATGCCTTGCATATGCATGGCGAGTGGTTTGCCGTAATGACTTGGAGGTCAGCTAGGGCTGTTTAACGGTTCTCATGACGTCACTTTCAGTCTTGACTACAGAAGGCTGGATGATGGTAGCCCCCCGGGGTACAGCAACAACAGGTGGGCTGACAGAAAGGATGTAGGGGATGTGTGTATGTGTGTGAGCGATAGTTTGACCCTCCAAATCTGTTGTCCAAATTTCCCGACAACCCACTTTCACCATCATGTATGCGTGTAGTAGTATTATAACAATGATGACATCAAAAACTTTGCATTTATCTGAAACCATACAAATTATTTACGTAAAAGCAGACCAGAAGATATGACAGAATATTAGAAATATTATTGAAACAGAAGTGAACATTTAGTGTGTGCATTTTCAGCAGGTTGTGTCTGGTGTGGTGTTCATTGTCTTCTCTGTCCATCTTTGTGTAATGACAGCGCCCAGCAGAGAAACACAGCCGCAAACAAGAAGAGGGCCATACCCAACCAGGTACGTTTTTATCACTCAGCTCTGGCCTTTCCACCAATGCCAGATTTAATCTCCCCTGACTGATGCCTCCCATTACCAGCCTATTAATCATCCATGCGAATATATTTGACTCCAGCAATGATTTAGGCCACAGCCATTAATCTATTTCAATTTACCTAACTGTTAACGATACTGCTCTTGTATGTCATCTTAACTACTGACTGTACCCAGTCTTATCTAATCCTCATATTGAACTGGCTGGTCTTCGCGCACAATGTTGTAAAGCTGGTACCTCTCCTTTCCTGTTTTATTCAGGCGGATATTTTTGCAAAGTTTGTTGAATTTCCACATGTGTAGTAAGATCCTGAAACGGGATTTTAAAATACTGCAAAGCTCTGAAGATTGAAGTCTCATTGAGGGGAGAGTTGCCTTAGTGAACGCAAAAAGAGACCCCCGCTTCCCTGCATTTCTGAAACAATATTATTAATTGCCGTTTGCATGTGACCCAGGCATGTCATCCTACAGCTAAGCAACAATTAATCACTAAATTGTTTTGGTTGTTTTGTTGCCTTCCCATTAACTCACAAGCATCTTTTGTATTGAAATTCAGTACGTGCATGGACCTTGCACCTATCAACTGAGCAACGAATATGACATAACCAAATTGTGGTATACCTGAAGTAATTCTAATTGCATGTAACTCTCTTGCTCTCTCTCTCTCTCTCTCTCTCTCTCTCTCTCTCTCTCTCTCTCTCTCTCTCTCTCTCTCTCTCTCTCTCTCTCTCTCTCTCTCACTCTCTCACTCTCCTGCCTCTCTTCATGTCTTTCTCTGGTTGTCTCATGGATTCTTACTTCCTTTTTCCTCCTGTTTTTCTTCCCTTCAAACCTGTCATTCTTACCATGTCACTCTCTGTTTTCCAACCTTTTCTTGAACTTTCATTCTCACTCTCCATTACCACTTCCTTCTACTTCCTACCCATCACCTGCCACCCTTTTCCCTTCATTCCTCCTCCTCCTTCTCATCTTTGCTCGCTTTGCGTTCTTGTTTCCTTTGGCTATGATTTTTTATACTCCCCTCCTTTGCTTTAATTTCCCCTCCCCTTCCTATTACTGCAGGGTGAAATTCTGGTAAGTACCCCACAGATATAAACCACACCCTGCCAGGGGGCAGCAGGGGTAGGCCATGCAGAAGAACTGAGGCCATCACGCACAGGTCAGCCTACTAGCAAAATGGTTAGGGTGGGAAAGAGAGACTGCCGTGTGATAACAGGGTAAACAGTTGACTCCTGCAACTACAGAAGTGGATTTCTGTCACCATAATGAGTTGTTCTACCCCTCTGCAGCTTGGCGGACTGGGAGAGATCCAGGAGGAGAAGGTAGAGTCTCTCCAGACTGATCAGACTGATATCAATTACAATAGTAGCTTCAACATACAGTTACCAGTAATTTGGAACTGTCTTTACAGTAACACCCGGCAGTTTTGTTCTTGTAATTCTGCGTTTCATTTTAATAAGACAGTAATTGTCTTTAATTGTATACATCTGGATTGCTACTAACATTTTACCTCTTCTCAACCAAACATTTTAAACAAGATATGAATATTTTGCCTCCTCAAAAGATTCTTTTGATGCTGTGTGTTCTCTATGGAAGACCACAGAGAGAGAACAAGGAACTATTCCACCACTGACCGTGGACGGCGTCAGTTCTCATGTATTCGGGTTTATACCTCTGCTGCTGCCTCATGCATGGTGTCTCAGAAGTTTGCCTTGTGAGAATCATCCTAAACATCATCAGGGACAAAGCAGGGAGGGTGTGGGGACAATCAAATCAACAACACTAAACACAACAATTTTGATTTGTTGAAATTCTCTTTGCATTGATTTTTTTTTTTTTTAATGGGTTGCATGTTAACTGTTAATATACCTTCCTATTGAAAGTATGTTCATATCCAATTTCACTTTGATGTGAAAACAACAAAAAAGAAAACACTAACAATTGTTTAACAAGGTGACTGGTCATGATTCTGGATATGTTTAAATGATTGAATCATTGAATCAAAATTTCTTGTAAACATCTCTTTATTGTCATAACTCACTGACTATCAAGAAATTTAAATTGGCATGTTCCTTTCTAATGAAATACTTTGCTATAAATCATTGTGGTTAATCTCTGATGTAATCTGACATTTTAAATGAGTCTTTTGCATCACTTACATTTACAGAAATGAATTAAACATTTTATGACTGTTGTCTGCCACGGACTAGAAGCGTAGAAACAAAAGCATCTCATCTTTGAAACCTTCATATCTCATTGTTTCCTTTTTCTAACTCGGTTATTTCCAGCTGACTTTTAATACAGGGGATTTCAACTTTTCCTTGTTTCTGAGAAGTTTAAGTTATTTCCTCGCCAAGGCAAACTACCAGTTTAGCTCCTATGTTCTTGCCTCCTCTCCCATGTTTATGTTGGCGCTTTTAAACTAATGAACCTTTTTTTCCCCATAACTCACTCCAGTCCTCTGCTGGGTGGAGAGAGAGTGCAGGAGAGAGGTCTAAAGCAGGCTTTGAACTGGACATTTCCACTTCGCTTTACTTTGCACAAGAGCACACTTTCAGCAGATAGTTGTACTTGAAATTCATGGGAGTCTTATGTGGGGGAAAAAAAGGAGAGACAAAGTAGTATGCATGAGTTATTTACCTCAGAGTGAGGTCAGCTCTGCCTCTTAGTGTGATCTTTCTCCTCCAGATTTAAACTTGGCTTTTAAGATTTCTGTTTGTGAGCTCTAACTCTCTCAGTGTGCCAGCCTCTGCATTAAATCTCTTTTCACTGCTATTCTTTTCTCCTCCTACCCCCTTCATTTGCACTCACCCCTCCTCGTCTTATACTTAACAACGTATTAACAAAGTATTTAACCCCCCTCCTTGTATATCGGAGTCCAGTTAACCCCACTAACCCTGCTCTTTTTTAACTGCCAGTATATAGTTTTTACTGACCTGCTGACACTAACATACCACCGCCGACCCTTGGTCTTTGACTCCGTATTGGGGCTAGCATGGTCTGGACACCATCTGGTCCTGTTTGTTGGTTTAAGAATTTCTTTTCTGTTGAGCGAAGACGAACAAGGACTACATCCCTCTTCGGTATTTTCAACTAAACCGTTGATGCTGATGCTTTTGTATACATATTGCCATATTACAGTTGGTATGTATTACTGTGCATGTATTACTGTCCCATGGTCACAATAGTCTCACAATTAATCCATGCCCCTGTGTCGTAGTGCATATATAAATCATATTAGACTCACAGATGCAAACATGTTTAATATTAAGATAGAAGACAACCAAAATCACAGTGACCTAGCAGGTAAGCAGGTAAGATTTTATTAGTGTCAGTCACATCCCAGTTTTAATGGCGCAACTCTTAATGGGACCCTCATGTCAACAGTGTGTAAGTTGGATTGATAAAGCTGTTTTTTCCCCATCCTCCTGGTACCCCTTCTCTCCCTATTACCCTTCTCTCTCTCTCCCACATCTTCTACTCGCTGTGCAGGTGATCAGGAAAGGCTGGCTAACCATCAACATCAGCATCATGAAGGGAGGCTCCAAGGAGTACTGGTTTGTCCTGACTGCCGAGTCCCTGTCCTGGTACAAAGATGAGGAGGTGAGAGGAATTCTGCTCCATTTGCGGCATTATGCTGGGCTCACAGGGAATATGGCTAGTTCAGATCAGATGACACTGCACCACAGGAGTGCATTAAGATAAAGATAAAGGCATCCCAAGTGGAGATCACGCGTCTTCACCCATGCCGGCTGGAGGTGTGTGTGTCCCAGCCCAGCCTAACCAATGTGCAGACTACTGTTCAGCTGTAGCCGGATGAACAGGTAGTCTGAACACTGGGCAGGCGGGGGGGTGAGGAGGACTCTGATGGGAGGAAGGACCCCGAGGTCATTGTGGCTGCAGGTCACTAACCTAGGACGGTAGGACAGAGGGCACAGAGAGCAAACATTACCTCAGTGAAACAATTGCACATATGAAAAAAAGCCACGTATATGGAAACTGCTATTATGTCTGCACCAGTACTACTGACACGCCACAATACTTTTAACTTTTTTTTTTTTTTTTTTATCTTATTAAACATAGAAAGATTATTTTAATTAAAGCTGCAGCCTCTTTAATGTTGATTTCAACAGATTCAGGCAAATTAATATTGACATGGTTAGACTGTATTCCCTTTTGGCTAAATAACTACAGTATGTGCATACGCAGCACAAACTCAGCCCTACAGTTTATATTATAGGTCTTTTCAAAGGTTGTATTCAAGGACTTGGAAAGTAACATTCAGCACAAGTGACTTCATTTTGTATATATGTCAGTGGTGGATAAAGTTAGTTTAATTGATCATTTAATCCATAAGTGCAAAGATAGCATTGTAATTGCCTTACTCACCGCTTAATCCACGTCCCAAGGCCTCAGTGGTATCCATTCTTCCAGCACAATAAAAAGACCCTAAAAGATATCACTACGAAGCACTGCTAAAGATGAACTCCAGCCCAGTGGCCTCAGTGTGCCCAAACACCAACTTAAAACGGCGCTTTTTAATGTCGGTCGCCTTTCGCGAAAAAAGCAAAGAGAACGAGAGCGGGAGGATGGTGGAGGCAAACTGACGTGGCAGGCGGGCTGAAATGTTCCAGCCGGGATCTGACTTTGGAATTTGCAGGAAATCGTACTGGGTTACGGGGGCCGGAGGGGGGTGTGATTGTGTGTGTACAAGTGTGCATGTGTGTAGACGCTTGTCCACGTGAATCCTCCTTATGTCTTTTAGCGTTTCAGCAGTTGGTCATATCTTTGTGTGTGTTTATGCGCGGCTCCCAAATCCCATGATATGTGTTTGTTCATTTTGTTCAGGCTCATGTATGTTTGTTTGTCTTTGCACGTGCAGTAAAGTATTTCGCCCTGTGTGTGTGTGTGTGTGTGTGTGTGTGTGTGTGTGTGTGTGCGCGTGTGTGTCTGTCTGTGTGTGTGTGTGTGTGTGTGTGTCTGTCTGTGTGTGTGTGTGTGTGTGTGTGTCTGTGTGTGTGTGTCTGTGTGTGTTTGCGGTGGGGGCTGGGGATTGTGTGGAACTGAGTGATGTAACTGTTGGGCCTGCGCCACTCTCTGTGTTAGTGCAGACATAAATGCTTCCAGATGTCTCTGCTCAGCAGTGAAAGCTGGCACCCCATCCCCCCCGAACTCATGCTCCTCCTTTTCTTCCTCTTCTCCTCCTCCTCCTCCTCTCCCTAATCATGTATTTCTTTGCTCACCAGCCTGGTGGTCGTTCACACAGGAGGAAATTTATACTATCATGTCTTCATTTCCATTGCCAAAATATACAGAAATCCTCACTTTGCACAGATATAATTACTTTTTGTTGCAGGTTTCAAGGTTGTCTGTTTTTAAGATTCAAAGATTTATTTGTTTAGATTATTTTTGTATGATTTTGGCGTACCTTCTACATAATTCTCTGTCTCATGCTAGGAAAAAGAAAAGAAGTATATGCTGCCTCTGGATAACCTGAAGTTAAGAGATGTGGAGAAAGGCTTTATGTCCACAAAGCACATCTTTTGCAATCTTCAACACCGAATCGAGGTCAGGGTTATGTTATTAATTGGGGAGATCTTTGTGAATGCACATACACCTTATCCGTGTCTTTTATGTGTGCATGCATGTCCTTGTTTGCCAGTTAGGGCCTACACACATACAAGCACTTGTGTTTGTTTATTGTTTATCTGCACAGGAACGTGTACAAGGATCTTCGCCAAATAGAACTGGCATGCGATTCTCAAGAGGATGTGGACAGCTGGAAAGCATCCTTCCTCAGGCGGGAGTTTATCCAGAGAAGGACCAGGTATGTGGCGTGGGGCTTTCTGTCGCTATAAAAGCCATTTCTGTGTCTCCACATACGACACAGGTGTTTCTTTTCCGTGCACCTACCTAGAGAAGATGAAGATGTATTTTAAACCTCATCTTTGGTGTGTGTGTGTTTTCTTTCACAGACGGAGAATGAGGAGGCTGCCCCCGCAGACACATTCTCTATGGACCCTCAGCTGGAGCGACAGGTGGAAACAATCCGCAATCTGGTGGATTCGTACATCGGCATCATCAACAAACATCCATCAGAGACCTCGTGCCCCAAGACCATCCATGCATCTCATGATCAACAGTGTGAGTACAAACAGTCCTCAGCAGCAGACACCAACTATTAACAGACAGAGAGACAGATTTACGTTATAGATCATTGCACTCACACTGTGCAGAATTTACATAAAAGAAGGCTATTGAGCTTTAACTACCTCTTAAATCCTGTCCTCTCATACTGTATGCCATGCTAAATGCTAGCAGTAGCTGGATCTCTACCTAAACACTGTAAATGTGAACACTCTTGCAGTGCTCATGGCCTAAATAGTGCATATTGTAATTTTGCGTGGTGCCACACTTACATACCAAATAAAGTACATTACAATTATGTACCATCATGCAAACCTCTATGTGTACAGTATGTAATATGCCTTATATATACATATATGCTGACAGTTATGTTGCCATTATCCAGCAGATGTAGCACCCTACTACCTAATGCGTTACTATATTTTGTATGAAAGTAATCAAGGCCTCAAATGAACCAGTGATCTGAGCTTAGGATCAAATAAACTGCCAATGAATTAATTATTAGCAGCGTTCGTCATGTATTTCACATTAAACCTGAAGACACTCATTAATAGAATTTATGATGCACGCTATTGTTCACTGAGCCGCTCCCTTTTCTAAGATTTTGTTTACAGATTAAATACCTTCAATCTATAACTGGACCTTTTGGCTATAGCTACCCCATATCTAAAAATCTCTCTCGATGTAAGTCGCCACTATCTGTATTTCAATAGTCTTTTCTTCCATCCAGGCAAAGGACTTCATCCATTCAGAGCTACTGGCCTACCTCTACTCATCCGGGGACCAGAACAGTCTAATGGAGGAGTCAGCTGACCAGGCTCAGCGCAGAGACGAAATGTTGCGCATGTATCACGCACTCAAGGAGGCACTGCACATTATTGGCGACATCAGCGCCAACACACCATCACACCCCAGTACCCCCACCCGTAAATGACAGCTGGATGCAAGAAGCCAGGTGAGAAATAACGAGCATGTAGTTGAGCGTAACAGCTGGAACATTCAGTATCTAATGACACACCCAAATGACATAAAATATATGAGATTAGAAACAACGGAGAAAAAAGACAAATCTTTCGCCTTAAATATTCTGCCTGCCTTTCAAAAAAAAAGTGTAAACTGCCTGACCTCCACCGCTTCAGGAAACTTAATATGATCTTTTAGGCGATTATTATCAATGTCAGTTTCATTTTCTCATGTCCTCGTCTCAGCCCGACCCCTCAGCGCAGGCCGGCACCTGCAGCAGCCCCGCCCCCCCAGCCGGTCCACCTGCTGTTCGGGGCCCCAACACCCAGGACCACCCATGAACCCTTCCTCTGCCTTTGGAGTGCCACTCAACCCGTCTCCAGCCGTTCGGTGCACCTCCAATCCCCTCTCGCCCAGGTCCACCCATCAATGCCTTCAACAGCCACCAGGATCCCCTTCAGCGCACCTCCACAGATCCCCCTCCCGGCCAGCCCGCGTCCCACCCGGTGTCCCCAAGTATGACTTTCTTTTATGATGTTATCACTAATGCCTTGTGTGTGTATATTATGTCATTTTTGTTGCACCGTATTTTTAACATTTTGCCACTAGCATCTCATCATTACACAGGTATTTATCACCAGTTTATCCCACCTCTATATTTGGGATTTTCTTTGCATTCATTGTCTTCTCACTTGTAGTTTTCTCTCAGTCTGCTTTTTCTCTCTGTCGGGTTTATTTTGGTTTCTCCCCTGTCTCCTTGTGAGCACGTCTCACTCCTTGTTCTCTATCTTCTCTCCTCGTTGCAGCCGAAGACCCCCCTGGCGCTCCTTTCTCACCGGCCCACCATTATCCGCCCTGCTGAGCCTTCCCTGCTAGACTAGACCTGTGGCCAAGCCCACCTAAGTGTGTGTGTTTGTGTGTGGGTTCGCGTGTGTGTATCTGCACACTATAGGCCGTGGGCGGGGGCAAGAGGGGAGAGAGCCGACTGATAGCGGTGCATAATGTGCATCGTCCAGCCGTAGTAATGTCTCTTCAAGCAATGTTAATAAGCTGCTAATACCGTCTTTATCAGTGCACATGAATGAAAGAAACCCCTTAACCACTTGAACATTACATTTGACTGCTGTGGATATTGTGTAATACAAAATAAAACCCTGCTGATCTGCGGGATTGCATTTAGATTCTACCAATAGGGAGACCATGTCTCAAATTCAGTTCAAGAGCTTTTTTTTTTTTATTGTAATAACTGGTTTATGTTCTCTGACAAGGTGCCCAGCAGAAGCTCAATTAAATAACTTATTAACTGTTAAAGGCTGGCTTTCCTCTCCCCTCTCTCCACCTTTTTAGATTGGCCCAGACACCCAAGTCTAGATCTCTGTGTAACATACACACTTAACCTGTTGTTAATGTGTTACTGGGTTTTCATTTCCTAACTGATTTCATACTGAAAAACAATAGCTTATTATCACTGTTATTATTTTGGTGGTGTCGATTACATTTTTTTTTTTTTCCTTGTGTTATTTTATTTGAGTGACTTTGTCCCTTTTTAATGACCGTCATAAATGTAGCTTTAAAAGTGAAATCCTAATCACAGCAAAAACAAAGCATGAGAAAGACACAGGGCAGGGTTGCAGTGGAGACTGAGAGGATATCCTCAGCCCCCCTCTCTGTGAATTATCCTTCCATAATGAAAAGATGTCAGACCGATTGACCGATATAATCCGAGCACTTCTAACCATTTAGCCCTTACAACAAGCCACTCATAACTGGGATGTTTGTAGTCCGTTACCAGAACACTATGCACGAAAACCCGGGAGATGGAGAGAGACGGACACAAGGCTGTCTGCACTTTGTGGGACACGCTCTCTCCACTAATTCTGAGTTGTTAAAGCCTTGAATATTAATCCCTTTAGTCTCAGCCGAACCCCAACGAGGCCTTCGGGTAGACTTTGTTCATTCCTGGATTAGCTGATTCACAATAGAACAGAGCACATAGTAGAGTTTCCTCTCAATGAGGGTAAAACCGGGTGAAGCGGTGGGGTGTGTAGATGAGGGTAGGTCTGTGTTTTAGAGTATAAAGATGGTATTTAGCATGGGAGGAGTTGGCACATCTCTCTCTGGACGTGGTTTCCGAGGACATTTATTATTGCTAATTGCTATCTGCTTCCATGCATTTAAAATATCATGTATATAGCTGGCCCAATACTGGGGAGGTAGCACTTGTATCTTATTTTATAGGAGGGTTGATGACAAAAACATTCTATTGATGATAATAATCAAAGCCCAACATGTTAAAAACGCAAC
Source organism: Scomberomorus guttatus (assembly GCA_038419695.1). Classification (NCBI taxonomy): domain Eukaryota; kingdom Metazoa; phylum Chordata; class Actinopteri; order Scombriformes; family Scombridae; genus Scomberomorus; species Scomberomorus guttatus. The sequence goes on from CM076459.1 coordinate 11,984,932, forward strand.
TGCAGTCATCATATTTAAGGAAGCACTAACATCGTCATTTCATAGATTAGCCTTGCATGTAGGAGAAAAAAAAACGATTGGTCCTTTCCTGATGCATTATTTATAACCTGGGCATTTGTCATTTCTTTTGATGCCCCCCCAGCTCGTCCTGGACTGTTATTTGGGGTTCTGCTACAGGGATTAGGTGTCTAAAACGTGTTAAATGTTGGGAGGGCACTTCTACACAGCTGTGATTATTTGCTAATGGATATCTTTTGATTGCTTTGTGAGGGTATTTGACCATTTCAAACAAATCTTTTTAGGTGTTTAGGGGAAGGGGAAGTGACATTGGGCTACTTGAATGTTGTCTGTTTTTGTGGTGGTGGTGGAAGTTGTGGTGTATGGTGAGGGCACACCCCTGTCTATGGGATCTGTCTAGACTTGTCCTGTCTCAGCATAAAATATAGAATGAAGATGTTAATGATTCATCCTGACAAAGCAAAAAAAAACTGTTATTAATCCAAAACTGATCCTAAACCACAAACTTGAGACAGAATGTGCCCCCCCCCCCCCCGCATTTCTCTAAAGGGTGTGGCTTTCAGTGACAGTGCCAGAAGGAGTGAAGTATGCTTATAGAACAGCCATGAATCATCACACTTTATATTCCACAAACCCCCGATACACAAAAAGCTGGTAGTTCATGTGATAAAACATCTGATTGAGCAAAAGTTGAATAAATTCCCTTGTCATCTTCACGGCACCTGTCGCTCAAACCAGACCTTGAGAAGACTACACTGTAAATTGCCCTGTAATACATTAGGTTGTGGCAATTATGTCTTTCCCTTCCTAATGGATGTACCCTGTCTCCCTTCCTCTTTCCCTCCCCTGTCTGGATCTAATGGAAGGGGTTGGAAACCAACCTGCAAAAATCTCTTTTCTTTTGTTTTGCAAACCCTTGTCAAGTGCCTCTGTAGCAATTAATTGATTTGAATAAACAAGATGAACTGATTTAGAAAGGAAAGTAAATAAAGAGGTGTTGTGTACAATAAAGGGACTGGCTCTGGTGGTTGGTGTCTCCTTGTGTCCTGTGTGATCTACTCTATCCTCTCTCAGAACGTAGCGCCCCTCCTGGTTTCCCTCTCCTCAGTGCTCTCATCCTCTACAAACCAATGCAGACTGACAGAAGCCCGCAAATGTTCCTATGGCAACCCTCTTCTGCCTGTTTCAGAGAGGCAAACAATAGTCACTGCTCTTTATGCTCAACACATGCATTTTCACCATAGTGTTCTAAGAAAAAAAATCGATACCTTGTCATAGTAATCATAGTAATCTTTTGTCGCTTTCAGTCTACGTATTGATTAAACCAACATTTATACAGTTTACCCCAAATATGCAAGATTTTTTCCAAACATCTTTTAAAGCAGTTCTGCATTGAATTCAAATCAGGTTTGTGTGTCTAATCATATCCTCGGATGGGAGTGGAGGAGGATGATGATTTCTAGCCCTCTCACTGACAGATTGCCTTATCACAGATGCCCTTGCTGTTCCTAAGATTGGATAGTTTTGCATGTCACAAGGTTGAGAGATTAATGTTGGTTGATTGTTCCTGAACAGGCGCCCGGCTCCCCGTCGAAACCAGTGGTGACTTTGACCAGCCTGCAGCGGACATGAAATGACTTCGATCCATGATAACAGCGGGGACCACAGAAGAACTGGATATCTAATTTTCAGTTCGCTTAAAAGGAAAAAAAAAAAAAAAAAAAAAAGCTCTATTAATGTTGTTACATGCCTCCACTTGTAGTCTGGTACTGCCAGTAAAAACTAAAAGTTGTTATGATTTATTGAGGCATAAAACTTGAAACCAAAGTAAGTTATTTTTTCAACAGTAAATGTTATCAAGAATAGTTCTAAACACTAAAATTTTTAATATTTCCAAACATTGTTGGAATCAAGTTGCGATAGTCTGGAATTTAAACACAATTTCCCAGAAGACTCGATTATTTATTTGACTTTAACATATGATGTTGACTTTTAGGGACACATTACCAGATACTGTGCCAAGACTGTACAACATGTCTCAGTTTTGTGATGACCGATGATGCCTTTCAAATGGTGGAGCGTTACCACTGAGGATGTAAATGACAGCTGGGGAAGCTGCGTAGTCCCAGGAAGTTCAGTATAGTGTCAGAAGAAATAGTGGTACTGATTTAAATGCACAATAGCTTTTGCCTACTGTGGAAGGTTTAAGCTGCCTTAATAAAAACAAATCAAGTGAAATTCAATACACGTTACATGTATTTTCTTTTTATGCTTTTGTATTTCACTTCATTTAGTTTGATTTTTTTTTATTCTATAGGCATTTTAAATTATCCGTAGCCTACTCTGTTATGTATGTTTTTACTGTAAAGTGCAATAGCATGAAACAAACGACTGCACATCCACAAGAAGGTGAATGATTCAACCAAAACTTGCCATCTGCGTGACTTCACCGTTGGCTGCCTCTTTGACCTCCAGATGGAGAAATCGATCAGGGAGATTGCTTTAATGACTCTTTAAATACATGTCTTTATTATTATTATTTGTATCACCGTTAAGATTTAAAGTGTGATTTAAATTTTGGGTTGTTCTGGCAATTGCTTTGATTAAACATAATCTAGTGTAATAACTGTAAATGTGAAATTTAGTGTCTGAGATTAAATAAAACAAAAATTCAGTGTGAACAGCTGTGGTTTTCTACATTTCCTGTTGAAATTATTAGCAGATATCAGTGCTACAAATATTTTACTTGTGTTCGTGTATGTGTTGTGCAAGTGTATGTATGGGTATGGGCATATTACAGTACTGTAGCCTAAATGTGATTTTCGGGTGTTGACATGACTGGAATTTCTATTACTCACATATTCACAAAACATCAAGCAAGCACTTTTTTTTTGGCTGAAATGAATAATTTCACACTGCATGACAAATCACTTTCCAAATGTGAGAACTCTCAAGGCACTATTGTACGACTGACACCGTCACAAATGTTTCAGTTGAGGATTTAGTGTCAAACTTTCAAGTCTTACTGCACACAGGTTCTGCTATCTTTGCTGGAAGGTGATGAAACAGTTTTGTGATGACTATGTGCAGACCCGCTTGGTGTCATGAAAGAGGTTTTGCAAGGTGTAAATCTGAGTGACTGCAACAGCGAGCATGACAAGCAGGTTTAGGCAAGACCAGAAGGACACCCGCCACAGGTTATCCTCCAGGAGGTAGCGATCCCTCGCCTCAAGGGCCCTCAGCGTGGTCTGCACCCCACGACTCCTCTCCAGGCGCTCGTACACAGAGTCCATCCTCGCCTGGGAGAGGAAGAGTAGAACAGCAGACAGGAGGAAATAAAAGAAAGTGCTAAGATGTTGAGAGATATCAGACAGAATGACATAAGATGATTCAAGTGGTGTCGGGAGGGGAATCGTAGTTGCAGCAGATGTAATAGCTGATTTGTTTTTCTTTCTCACCCTGATGTCCTCCAGCTTGTACTCCACCATGTTCTCTGTCATGATTGCTTCTGCCCACTCTTCTCGGCCTCCTCTTGCGCTGCTCTGCCTATTAATAATCACCTCAAAGAATACCATCTTCTCTGACATTTTACTGAAGCTGTTGTCGAAACACAACCGGTAGTCTCCATCCTCAGTGGGATCCACCCTGCGGGAAAATTTTAAGGAGAGGTGGCGACTGCCTTTGACAATATCACAGCTGAAAAAAAGTGTAAGCATTTGTTTTTATGAATCTCCTGCTGAAAATGGAATATGCAAATAGAATATTGTAGCAGAATGGAAATGTGTGTAGTAGCAGAATAAGCACCATAGACTTTCTCCTCTCTTGAGCCAGCAAACACTGCCTGATTGGTATGTAGCCTACTATGGCGCCAGGTAAATTTTTTTGTAGTTCTCATTCTTGTTTTTAATTTGAGGTTTTATCATGTCGATGGGTCGATGTTCAGCAGCTTCACTCTGAAGTTCCTGTTTTTGGTTTGATCTAGTGTTTTCTGGGAAGGGAGAGGAAGTGCTGATCTGAAATGAGGTTACTTTCTTTCCACGTATTCATGTACTGTAATTTGAAAGGGGATGAAATCATGACTGCTGCCTTAATGCTTGTTTACAAGTCACCATTAATTGGTTTTGATCCAAATAAAGAGTATTGCAGAGATTGAGCATTACATCAAAAGGAGATGGTTGTTGGAAAGCAATTAGGTGACCCACATGTGGATGCCGTCAGAGCTCCTGAAGTCAGAGGCCAGCCGGTATCCGCTGGGTGAAATAAGGGCAAAACCAACATTTAGACCTGACCCAGCTATCACCTGTAAAAGAAACACAGGGATAGAGTTCAGCAATGGAGGACGTATAAACTCTAAGCAACACTTACTCAGCATTCACTCACATTTCCAAAGTTATCTTCACATTTTTATTCCAGACATGCAGCTCACAGTTTCAAGATGTCATTAGACTATCTGGGCAAAGCCTGTTTGACATTCAAATTTAAATCCTGATAGTACGTTGAGCTACAACCTAGCTCACATATTGCACCACAGTGATAATAATGGGACAGTCTGTGTATCTGTATCCGAAATTCTCTCTTTCAAAAGATGCGGTCAGCAGCTTATGTTATTACTCATTTGGCAAAAATGACTCATAAACATAAAGAAATCTTCTGTTACACCACCGGGAAATGTAATGGTTGCATAAATGATCTGCTGAAATCTGAAAACGTCTGTTTTTAACTTCCATTGGCGACAGCCAAATATTTTTGTTGGAGGGCCAGATTTGGCCCACAGGTCGCTAGACGAACACAAATGATTCCCACTGTGTAAATGTATACATGATCCTCTGCCTTTTTTGTGGGCTGCAATATTCTCAAAATGTTGTGTCAGAGAGTGCAGCCAGGCATGTAGTTCCACATCATGAAGCAGCCTTTGTGTTTGTGACTGTCTGTTGAGTAAAGGTTTGGGACAGGCAGCCCATTGGTGAATGAGACCTTCATGCAGCAGCCTTGGAGCATCATGTGTCAACTGTTCCAGGAAAGTCTCCTCCCTTACCCAATACACAAGGATGATTTACAGCAAGGCAGCCAGGACTGTGACGTTACATTGATACAGTCCTGATGACTGTGGTGTGATGGTAGAAGGTGAAAGATTATGGCCATAAAATGACTGAGCTCAATAACACATTATGAGAGACTTGAGTAGAGGTGTGCTTTGAATTGCAGGCTGGCTATGTTTAGTGGTATTTTTCGTTAAAGTACAAAACTGTTCAAATTATCCAAACTACTTTTGCAGTTTGGATAATTTGTGTTTTTCTACCTCTTACACAGGACAGGTGTGTTCTGCAGTAACAGCAGTCGTGGCTTTCTTATCTCTCTGCATGCAAGACAAAGTCCAAAGCCTGGTCACTTGTTTTTCAGTTAGACATTATTCACAAACTTTCATAAAGCTGTCCAAAATGAAACAACATTACACTGTCACTGTACCAGACAGACAGGAGAGAAAACTGTATTTACCTGGTATTCAACTTCCATGCTGTCGTTCCTCATGGTGGTTTGGTAAAAACACTCTGTGCTGCCAGCAGGTAATAGAAATGTAAATTCCATGTCCTGTTTTGGCCCCAAAGCCAAAGTCAAGCCTACAGTCAGAGTAAACCATGCCAGCAAAAAGAGCTGTGCAGAAACATTCATCATCCTCCAGTTGCAGTATATAGTTCGTTTATTCCACACGTTGTTCTATGTCACACATGCACAATAAAGCAATTTTACTGTATATCTGTAATTGCTTACTCTCATACTCCGGTTGGAGAATAGCCTGATAGTAATTGGTTCCTTGATGAAAGCTGAATGAGTGAATCCACTTTCTGTGTCGGCCAATAGCGCTGCGCAGTCTGGACTGCAGCCTCATGCAAAACAGAGGAGTGGTGACAAGGTACAATATACTCCTTTCATGTAGTGTGTGTACACCTGGAGTATAGGCCTGTAAGATTACTGTGAAGGTACATATTGTTTTTACATTTTTATTACTTCTTATAATTTTTTAGATTTGATGTTGCGCTGATTGAATCATTTTCTTTCTTTTTTTTCTTTCTTTTCTTTTTTTACACTGTTAATTTTCAAATGCTGTACTTTTCATGTCTGGTTATATCCTATAGGGGGAGCTGTAGGTAAAAGCACGTGTGCACATGTGATAAGTGACTTGGATCATACAGACGGGTCACCATGTGGGTGACAAATAAACGGAAAAACCAACATAAAGTGTCTTAGTAAGGTGGTGGGCCGCCATGTGCCACCAGAACAGCTTCAATGCGCCTTGGCATATGACTCACATCATTTTCATACTCATCAAACCATTCAGTGACCCCTCGTGCCCTGTGGATGGGGGCATTGTCATCCTGGAAGAGACCACTCCCATCAGGATAGAAATGTTTCATCATAGGATAAAGGTGATCACTCAGAACAACTTTGTATTGATTTGCAGTGACCCTTCCCTCCCCGCAGCGTAACAGAGCCACTGGATCCCCTCACTGTAGGGGTCAAGCATCCAGACCTGTACTGGTTTTTCCTTTAATTTGTCACCACAACAACAATCACTGACTCATAATTAAGTCATACCTTTATAATATACCACCAAATGAGGCGTCTTCATGTTGCAGCTTGACCATATAGGTCCTTGTAGGCTAAATGTCACATTTGGAAGCTAGTGGATGGAAGGGGAATTTTATTTTATTTTGTGTACACATCATGGAAGAGAATTGTGAGCTAAAACCAAAAATAAATAACGCGGGCAAACTGACAGATCAGGTGAGAACAGACAAACATGTTTAAGAATATGTCAGCAGTTTACAATGTAATAATGTGAGAAAAATCATTCTTCATCCATGCTGAGAAGCTCCTCCTTTTCCTGTCATCCAAAACGATGCAAATAGCTTATCTGTTAAATGTCAGAAGAATCCATGTGAGAAATAGTATTAACAAACAATTCATTACTTTTCAAATATAAAGACTTGCAGTTTTTTGACATGTAAGCTGTTGTTCTCTTTCCAAAACGTTCTCTCCTGCTAAGAAAATTTGATGTTATTTGACCAAAAACTACTGCATTTTCACACAATTTTGGACTATTATGATTACAATATAAATTTAACAAAAAACACAGTGTGCCATAAAAGAATAATCACAAAACATTGGTAAAACAGGCTTATAGTGAATGGTTTTTAACTGCCATAGTCAGGCTGTAGCCACTAACCAGCTGTAGGGACGGCTATGGTTAGAATTTTATCTTTATCTTATCCACAAACAATTCATTTGTCTCGTTTTGCACATATCACAGAGATACAACAGACTGCATTAAGGCCTTGTTGGAATAAAAGGCACACATCAGACTATATGATCCAACTGATAAAGATTTATAAAGTATGTTAATATTTGACTTTTGCTCCACGTTTTTCCTTCCAAAGTTCAGAGATGCTGTTCTGTGATCACACTTCCTTAAAGAACACTTCAGGTTAAAGATGAATACAGAGAAAGAATCAAAAGACCTTAAAAACCTCCTGCTGTGAGTTACATGTTTGTTCTTCTTCTGGTTGGTTTCCTGGTTGAAGCTGCTGATTAATTTCATCAGCTTGATTCTGATTATTCTCAGCATCTAAAGGTAACGATACCAACAGTTTTCATCATGTTTGTGTCTGCGGGTGTTAAAATGATCTGATAACAGTAGAGATGGTAGTTAGCGATGTGTCATGTTGCTTTGTTGACTGCACTGGTGGAACAATCAAAACGCCAGAAGAAAGAAATAAGTTTATTATTGTTACCGCAGCAACAGTAATGTTTCCATCTGCAAAGTCACTATAAATTTAAAAATATCTCAGTTGAAAGAAATAAAAAATGTCAGTAGAATAAATAATATTCCTGACATTAAAATACTGAGTTCAGAAAGCATTAAGAACACAGACATCAGTCAGTACCTTCGTCCTGTCCTCCTCCTCCTCCCTCTGCTGCTGGTTGAGAGGAGGGAGGGAACAAATTTTAATACACGTTACAAACTAAACACAAACACAGAAATGGAGCAGAGGAGAGGACAGAGACGCTAACGCGACAGCAAAGCACGATAGAGACAAAGAACTTACATTGATGCTTCTATACTCTTTGGTAGAGTGTGGTATAATTTCTAAACACCTGTGATGTGCTGAAGAGAACAAATTGCAATGCAAAATGATGATTGTAATGTGACATACTGCACAATGAGCATTAAGCTAAAGTAGGTTGAAATATTGTCATGAAACACTGTATTAATCATATCTGTGATAAGACCTGTGATTCAGTGTGAAGGTACACATTATGTTGATGATAATCACACTCATTGCACCTGGTGAAATTCAAAGTGTGTTTGCATTAAACTTTAATATTTTTAAAAAATAACCTTAAGAGAGGGTTAAGAAAAAGGGTGTAAAACAGGCAGTCATAACTTTAGAAAAATAAGATCAAAAGAAACTGTGAAGATATTGGTGTAAAATTAACAAAGAACAATCTTTTAAAAAATTGGACAAAGCTCTGGTCTGCTCTAACTTGTATCAAGAAGATTGACCTAACAACAAGGTATGAAAACAATTTCTAATTGTGTAATTGGCCAAAGGTGAGGGGTTGGCCCATAGGTGTGACTTCTGCAGATCCTGAAGTATAAAAGACAAGACAGAAACCACAGCAGACCAGAGTCATCTCTGATACACTCTGTGTGTTGTGAAATGTTCTCCTTTTTCTGCCTGGCATTAAAAGATCACTTTTGGTGCTCTGAACTCTGACTCCTGAGGATTTTTTTGGACACCAAAGAGAAGTTTTTCCTGAACTGATTTTGGGATATTTTAAACTTCTTCAAACTGAGATCCAGAGAATTTGAGACAACAAGAGACTCGGCATAGTTTCCCCGTGTCTACACAGGAGGTGTTCAGGTACATTGTTAAGCACAGGTGACCCACGTTTACGAAGAGCTCAGAGCCCAATACACAAACATGTAGTTACGCACGTAAAATGGAGGAAAAAAGTCTTACCAGCTCTGTGAAAAAACATAGGAAAACCCTGAAGTCTAATGATGTCCTTTCAAAAACATTGCTTCCAGCACCCCCGATGTTCTCTGAATGCCCCCTAGGGGGCGGTACCACTCCCATTGAGAAACGCTAGTGTACATGGACACGAATTTTCCATTTTTTTCGTGACACTCAGCATGAGTTTCAAACTCAATGTATTTCAATTGGAGGTACCTTTCCTGCCTGCAGAACTTTTTTTTACTGTCAGTCGGGACTCGGGAGCACAGAAGCTGCATTACTACTACCTTACTCAGCATTTAATCACACGATTTTATCCTTGTTTTTATTTCTATATCAGTCCCATTGGCAGACCGGATGACCTGCTGCCGGGAAATAATTTATTCTCACCGTTGAGTTTAATGATATCCTTAACATTTCTCAACACACACAAAAAAAGTGGTTTGGCAATATTGGTTTTAATTATTTCACCTTCGATTCTGAGAAATCAAGTTTTTTTTGTCAGTTTTGGACGATAGCGGAAGCGGCTACATTAGCCTACCCATGATCCTCAGCGACTGTTACTATGGTGAAGATGCCAGCTAAAGCTGTGACATAACATATATTCAGTATAACACATAGATGTATTATAAGAGCTGGATAGGGTGCTGCCACTCAGCCTTGCGGCCAATTTTTCCCAGTGGCCACTATTGCAGCGAAAACTCCCCCCGTAGCCCAAAAAGCATTTTCTCCATAGACCACTATTGTAAAAGAGACGTCTGTAAAACTGTTAACAGGACACCTTGAACTGCAAACAAGGTCCATTATGACTCTTTCTATTATGAATTTTTGATCCATGGAGGTTTTATATTTGTAAAACTTTCCTCAAGCCAAAAAAAACAATTTAAAAATCTGGCTCGCGGGTGGGGCCAGTGGGGGAAACACCACTGTGCATATTCAGTGGGCCACACAACACAGAAGCAAACCCGGAAGCTAGAAACTCTTTTTGGTGTATGCACCAGCCGAGCAATTCTCATTGGATTGAATGGGCGACATTTTTGGTCTGGTATCCTGCTCTTATAATACATCCATGGTATAACATTATATAATACTGCACATTGGTGGTTACAATCAGGAACAAAATACTGAGATAGATAGATAGATAGATAGATAGATAGCATGGAATAAATGGATAGCATGGAAAATGCAATATTTTAAGAAGTTTCGGCATTAAAATGCGTTTTGATAACATTTCTAACGAGAAATATGCAATTTATTTTCATAATATTCGTTCAGTGAATGTATATGATATTTAGTTTGTCACTTATTACAGGGAGATTCTTGCAGGCTTTCTATCGATGCTATGGTGGTTGCTATGAACGCTGCTATTGCGGAAACCACGTACTTGTATGTTTTTTAAATAATTGTCTTTGCATTGTGTAGTTATTTGAGCTGTTATGTTATTTGTGTGTTATTTTATGTAACTGTTTGATGATGATCTTTCAATAAAAAAATGTAGATTTTAGAGCGCCCCAGGCTTGAGATTAATTTGAAATCCTGAAATTAAAGTTTTGCGATTGGCTAACCGAAGTATCCGCTGCCTGGAAGTGTTTTCCTCACTCTCACCGTGTTAAGGTTCTCTTTTAATGATATCTATTTCTCAACACAAACGAAACGAAAGTTTCTGCAACTCAACAACACAAGTAGTGTAGTGCCTTTCTGTCTGCAGGTGTTGCCGCCCTTCCTGAAGTCCACAATCATCTCCTTGGTTTTCTTCACGTTGATGCAGAGGTTGTTTACTCTGCATTTTCCACTAAGAATAAAAGGAATGGCAGCCATTTTGTTTGTTTGAGCAGACAGAGACTGTATCCAAAACTCCACACTAACATGCTATTTAGCACGCTAAAACAGTATGTGAGATTTTTTAGTATGTCCGAAACCTTAGTATGAAACCAATAGTACGTGAATTGCATACTATTTCTGGGGTAATATTACAGTATGCAAGCACTGGACACTACGCCGGCATACGACCACAACAACAACATCAATGGCGGACATCGACCTGGGCAGCTCTGGTGTAACATCAGTAACGCTTCAATTTAAGTAAGGTTTCACTTTGCTAGGTGTAATATGTTTTTCAAAATTAGTTCAGACCTTATGGTTGGCACAGGTTACCATGGTTACGCGCCTCCAACCAGCCAGTAAGCTCTCAGGAAGTGACGTGATAATTACAGCTCGGTGCGTCCAAAAAGATTGCTGTGTCTGGAACTCCATACTAATATTATTCTAATTTAGTACGCTAAAACAGTGAGGTTTTTTTATTATGTCCGAAACTTTAGTATGAAACCAATAGTGCGTGAACTGTATACTATTTCTGGGGATGCAATGTAGTAGTGTTGACGACAACAATAACATAACAGGCAATGGCGGATAGCGACCAAGGCAGCTCTGGCGTAACGTCAATAATGCTTTAATCAAGTAAGGTTTCACTTTGCTAGGCGTAATATGTTCTTTAAATTAGTTCAGACTTTATGGTTGGCACAGGTTGGCACAGGTTACCGTGGTTACGCGTCTCCAACCGGCAAAGAGGCTCTCAGGAAGTGACGTGATAGTTACAGATCAGTGCGTCCAAAAAGATACATACTACTGTTTATTCACACAAAAGTATGTTGAACGATAGTACACATATTGAGTATGTAGTGCATACATAGTACATAGGCATCTATCTATCTATCTATCTATCTATCTATCTATCTATCTATCTATTTTCTTCCTGATTGTAACCACCAATCTGCAGTACTATATAATGGTATACTGAATATATGTTATGTCATGGCTTTAGCTGGTGTCTTCACCATAGTAATGGTCACTGAGGATCATGGGTAGGCTAATGTAGCCGCTTCCACTATCATCCAAAACTGACAAAACGAACTTGATTTCTCAGAATCGAAGGTGAAATGATTAAAGCCAATGGCCATAACACTAACCCATCATATTGCCGAGTTATCAACGACACTTTCATGTTTTTGTGTTAAGAAATGTTGAGGATGTCATTAAAATCGGCAGAGAGAGTAAGTTACTTCCTGGCAGCGGGTCATCCAGTCCGCCAACGGGACTGATTAAGAAATAAAAACAAGGATAAAATCTCCTGAATAAATGTTGAGTAATGTAGCAGTTATAGTTTAAAAATGAATTACAAATGAGAAAAAAACTATAGGCTACAGCTTCTGTGCTCCCGACTGACAGAAAAAAAAGTTCTGCAGGTATGAAAGGTACTTCCAGTTGAAATACATTATTGAAATCGTGCCTGAGTTGTCACGAAAAAAATGGAAAATTTGTGTCCATGTACATGAATCAATAGATAAAATTTCGTGACTATTTCACAAACTTCTGCAGGATATTTCCACACTGATTCATTTTCAGTTACAGAAAGAGCACTGTTGATATGGCCGAGGGTGGGTATTTCTCTATGTACGTGATGGACAACCATGCCACCTGTCCTGCAGTGCCACCCAGGCTAAGCCAGGGGCGACGGCGTGCTGGGGTGGCACAGACCCTGCTGTTTGTCCTGGTGAGCGTGGCATTGTGCGGTATGACCATAGAGGCCTATCTCATCTACCGTCTCTACCAAACTGAATCTGTGAGTATCAACCTCATCTCTGAATCTGCACCAGCCTACGATACCCTTTGCAATTTCATTCTGTGATTTCTTATCAACTGAGTGGCATTTTCTTTTCTCTTTTTGTTTCATTACATTTTCCTGTGTACTCTGTCACTCTTAACCCAAAACGGCTGTTTTTGTTGATTACACGTTTAAAATACCTTTAAACACTAGTCTGTGTGGGAATGGGAATTCCTCTAGTTTTCTCAGTAGCATTTGATTTCACCTGAGTCTTATATTCATAATGTAATGTTTATGTTGAAATGTAATTACTTGGAGTGAGTCAAATACGTACTAATCAAACTCAGGTAAAATCTCAAAACAAAAATAGTAAAATACAAAAATGAGTGACCTCAGTACATAAAAAAGCTTCATGAAATATTATAAAAGCAGCACATTTCATGTAAAGATGATTAGTATGGAAACGTATTGCTGCCATGCCAGAAAAAGAAAACGGACCAGTATCACATTATAATGTGAAAAGTTTATTGTTAAAACAAGATGTTTTTCACATTATTACGACATACAAACTTATCACGTTATAACAATATACTATTTATCTTGTTATAACGTGAAACTTATATTGTTATAACATGAAATGTTTCACATTATAACGTGATGTACTCCAGTTGTGAACTGGCACTTGGCCTTTTGCAAACTACAAAATGGCTCGATCCTACACTTTCTCCATCTACTATGGCCTCTTACGCATGAAACATCTGCAGATCTGTAGTGTAGCGCAGTCTCGGGTTAAGCGCTTCTTAAAAGGAGTGAGAAGACAGCGAGCTATGTGCTCCTTGGCATGTGCGTAGTGCTTGTGACGCTACCTCCAGAGGTATTATTATATTACCTCCAATAACCGCAGAATCTTGCCATGTTTCGACCCCAAGCATGAAGTAGAACTTAAAACCATTTGTGTAAATGAGCCAGATTCCTCAATTTATCCGTTCTCCCCACATTGTTTCCTCATTCAAATACGAGTTTCACGTTATAATAATATAAATTGTCACGTTATAACGTGAAACGTTGCATGTTATAACAAGATACATATATTGTTATAACAAGAAAAGTTTCTTGTTATAATGTGATAAGTTTGTATGTCATAATAACGTTTTTTCTGGCATTGCAGCAATATGTTTCCGTAGATTAGAAAGTTACTTTAGAACTGTAAAATTTTAAGATTGTGAGTTTTGTCTTGTTCAGCAAACAAAAATACTGTACAAACAGGACAGTGGTGAAAAGGAAGTGGTCTATTTCCTGTAGCATGATTGTGATTTACCTTTCACAGATTACCAAAAACACAGACCTCTTCTACTTTTCTCTGCACACAATGGTCCTTACACACAATTCGGATCTTATAATGTGGAGACTTTTGTTCAAATCTGTTCACATACAGATCATAGTTTTTTTTTTAAAGCTTTTTACATCTTATTTTCTCAACTTGCATATCCACCAATGGTGATTTTTTATGGAACAAAAAATAAACAAGCACAACTGCAAGGTGAACTGTTTTTATTTCCATTGCAGGTTACCTCAGCATCGTCCTCTAAGATCATTGCAGGTATGTGTCAGCACTTTAATTTAAATTAAATTTGAATTGATAAATATTTTCAATTACTTTATTCACATTAGAGACATGTCTATATCTGGTCCTCACACAGAACAAGATGTTACTCCCACTAAACAGCTCAGTCCTGTTGATTCTCCTTCCAAACCGGTTGCACATCTGACAGGTGAGAGCAGCGCTGATGAAAGTGCAGGGTGGGAAATCATGTGGTTTATTGGTCATTTTTTAAGCCTCAAAATTAAAAAAAAAAAATCAGACTTCATATTGTCGGTGTTGTCTTCTCTCTTTATTTCTTTCCTTCCAGATGGACAAGATGCAGTTCATACACAATACATTATGGGATGGAGCACAGATGCAGATCCTCTCCTCTATGAAATGGACTACAAAGACAGAAGTCTTGTGATTCAGAAGGAGGGTTATTACTATGTCTACTCCAAGGTTTTCTTCTCAGACAACGGTGTATTTCATCATTCTGTTAATTTGCGTACTGAAAAGTATATTGTGAAAAGTCTTAACCTCCTGCAGTCCAGGAAATATTCCTCCATGTCTGACAAACAATCCAACAGTTACCTGGGTGGAGTGTTTCACCTCATCAAAGGTGATGCCATTTTTGTGAAAGTGAGCAACACCTCAAAAATCGTGCGGCACAAACCCTCGGAGAATATCTTTGGTGCATATATGATATAAATATAATATTAATATTTCAGCAGGAATCTTAAAGATCGGAGTAAGAATAAATAAAATTGGATAAGAAATCATATAGCATGTTTTTTTAAAGACTTATGGTTCTCTTTCTAAATTGTGTTGACAGTGTAAAAAAAATCACTTTACATCAGGGACTTTATATATGATGCCTTATATAGTTACATTACACTTAATCTTTTGTATATTACAAAATGACACATCAATGCATGGATATTTTGAAGATAACTTTGATATACTGCTTAGTTAGATCTTCATATTTGTGCTGAGTGTAAATATATCCATCATGTTGCAACCCAGTCTCATATCAAAATGTATCATAGCTACGTTGGTCCACAGTGCAAAACATATTAGTTTCACAATAATGGCTCTAAAATTGTGAGATGCTTAAATTTTTTTGGCCTATTCTAGGCAACTCTATTGGCTTGCGTCCACGTCATGTGTCAAGTTTCTGTCTGCGAAAACAAACAAAACGGCTGCCGTTCCTTTTATTCTCAGTGGAAAATGCAATATTTTAGGATAGTTTCAGCATTAAAATTCGTTTTGATGACATTTGTAGCGAGAAATGTGCATTCTATTTTCATAATCTTTGTTCAGTGACTGTATATGATGTTTAGTTTGTTAGTTATTACGAAGGTCTCGCCAGAAGATTGTATGAATGCAATGTTTTCTATTGTTGCTGTGGTGGTTGCTATGGCACCTTGCTGTTGCTGAAACGGGTTAGTAGTTACATTTTGTTTGAATCATGGTCTTTTTATCTGAGCTGTTATGTTATTTGTGTTATTTTATGTAACTGTTATTATGTTATTTCAATTTAAAAAAAACAAACAAAAAAACAAACAAAACTACAGTTTAGAGTGGAGAAATGAAATGAATTTGAAGCTTTGCGATTGGCTGACTGGAGGATTTGCCACCCAGAAGTATTTTCCTCACTGTCAAAGTGTCAAGGTTTTTTTTTAATGATATCTTTAACATTTCTCAACATGAAAACACACAAGTGTCCATGACAACACAACAATAACATAGGTTAATGTTAAGGCCATCGGTTTGAAATATTTCCCCTTCGATTCTGAGAAATAAAGTTCCTGTTTGTGGAAGTTTGTTTGTTTGTCTATGTGCAAAAGAATGAAATAAACAGCTAATGATTTAGATGTGGTTGTTGTTTGTTAGTTCTCTCGAATGAAAAGAACTCCTACGCACTTCCTGCTGCATCAGACGAGGGCGTACTGGAGCCTTTGCTGAGTGGTCTCAGTATCAGTAGCAGTGAATGTTTTACACTCTCGGTGCAACCGCACGACACACAAAGTAGAGAAGGTAAGAGAAGGACGTTTTTTTTAAATACCACAATGACAACTTTAACAAAGTTTCAATATGTCAACCATTCTCCTGAAGTCAGAGGCCAGCTGGTGTCCGCTGGGTGAAATAAGGACAAAAACCAACATCAGGACCTGACCCAGCTATCACCTGTAAAAGAAACACAGGGATAGAATTTAGTGATGTACAGACTCTAAGCAACACTTACTCAGCACTCACTCACATTTCCAAAGTTATCTTCACATTTTTATTCCAGGCATGCAGCTCACAGTTCATTCAAATTTAAATCCTGATAGTACATTGAGCTCCAACCTAGGTCACATATTACGCCACAGTGATAATAACGGGACAGTCTGTGTATCTGTACCTGAAATTCTCTCTTTCAAAAGACGGGGTCAGACACAGTTCAGCAGCCCGGGTAGGGATGTAGTAACTTTCTCAAGTTTTATTTATTTATTTCTTTTATCATATCAAGCCGATGTGCAGGCACAGTGAAAACGCAGCCTAATAAGTTATGTTTTGTTTGTTTAAAACTGTTAAAATTACACAAAATCAAACAATTTTCAGATAATTTTGAACTTAATTAATGCCATCAATTTAACAAAGACAAAAGCTCATACTTTTAAGAGCATGTTTGTGTCCTGTTGTTCAACATGTTACCTAAACATTTTCAGTAAAGATTAAACTGTGATCTATGTGTGTTAGCTACAGAAAGAATGTGTGTGTAAATGTGCTTTTGTGTATACATTCGGGCGACAAATTAAAGGAAAAACCGATACAGGTCTGAATGCTTGACCCCTACAGTGAGGGGATCTGGTGGCTCTGTTATGCTGTGGGGGGCATTTTGCGCGTGTGGTTTGGGTCCACTTGTCCCCTTAAAGGGAAGGGTCACTACAAATCAATACAAAGTTGTTCTGAGTGATCACCTTTATCCTATGATGATACATTTCTATCCTGATGGGAGTGGTCTCTTCCACGATGACAATGCCCCCATCCACAGGGCACGAGGGGTCACTGAACAGTTTGATGAGTATGAAAATGATGTGAATCATATGCTGTGGCCTTCACAGTCACCAAATCTCAATCCAATCGAACACCTATGAGAGATTTTGGACTGACGTGTTAGACAGCGCTCTCCAACACATGTTTGTGTGTGACTTAAACTTAACATTAGTCAACCATTAGGTATTTCTTCATCAACATTGTAACACTTGTAACAGTGATCAAACATTAACATGAACAGTATCTCTAGTCTCTAGAATATCAGAAAATAATACTTAAATTCACATCTTTCTCTGTACATATGTAGCCTATTTAAACTTTTGGGGGTAAATTGAGCCATTGACTCAACTTGCCCCAATATCACTTGCATGTTTTATCCCACAACCTCCATTTTGGCAAAACTGTTTCACACATGTCTGTGATAGTCCAGAATGCATGTTAAGTACTTTTAATGTGTTAATGTGCTTTTGCAGTTTGGATAATTTGTGTTTTTCTACCTCTTACACAGGACAGGTGTGTTCTGCAGTAACAGCAGTCGTGGATTTCTTATCTCTCTGCATGCAAGACAAAGTCCAAAGCCTGGTCACTTGTTTTTCAGTTAGACATTATTCACAAACTTTCATAAAGCTGTCCAAAATGAAACAACATTACACTGTCACTGTACCAGACAGACAGGAGAGAAAACTGTATTTACCTGGTATTCAACTTCCATGCTGTCGTTCCTCGTGGTGGTTTGGTAAAAACACTCTGTGCTGCCAGCAGGTAATAGAAATGTAAATTCCATGTCCTGTTTTGGCCCCAAAGCCAAAGTCAAGCCTACAGTCAGAGTAAACCATGCCAGCAAAAAGAGCTGTGCAGAAACATTCATCATCCTCCAGTCGCAGTATATAGTTCGTTTATTCCACACGTTGTTCTATGTCACACATGCACAATAAAGCAATTTTACTGTATATCTGTATTTGCTTACTCTCATACTCCGGTTGGAGAATAGCCTGATAGTAATTGGTTCCTTGATGAAAGCTGAATGAGTGAATCCACTTTCTGTGTCGGCCAATAGTCTGGACTGCAGCCTCATGCAAAACAGAGGAGTGGTGACAAGGTACAATATACTCCTTTCATGTAGTGTGTGTACACCTGGAGTATAGGCCTGTAAGATTACTGTGAAGGTACATATTGTTTTTACATTTTTATTACTTCTTATAATTTTTTAGATTTGATGTTGCGCTGATTGAATCATTTTCTTTCTTTTTTTTCTTTCTTTTCTTTTTTTACACTGTTAATTATCAAATGCTGTACTTTTCATGTCTGGTTATATCCTATAGGGGGAGCTGTAGGTAAAAGCACGTGTGCACATGTGATTAGTGACTTGGATCATACAGACGGGTCACCATGTGGGTGACAAATAAACGGAAAAACCAACATAAAGTGTCATAGTAAGGTGGTGGGCCGCCATGTGCCACCAGCACAGCTTCAATGCGCCTTGGCATATGACTCACATCATTTTCATACTCATCAAACCGTTCAGTGACCCCTCGTGCCCTGTGGATGGGGGCATTGTCATCCTGGAAGAGACCACTCCCATCAGGATAGAAATGTTTCATCATAGGATAAAGGTGATCACTCAGAACAACTTTGTATTGATTTGCAGTGACCCTTCCCTTTAAGGAGACAAAATGCTCCCCGCAGCATAACAGAGCCACTGGATCCCGTCACTGTAGGGGTCAAGCATCCAGACCTGTACTGGTTTTTCCTTTAATTTGTCACCACAACAACAATCACTGACTCATAATTAAGTCATACCTTTATAATATACCACCAAATGAGGCGTCTTCATGTTGCAGCTTGACCATATAGGTCCTTGTAGGCTAAATGTCACATTTGGAAGCTAGTGGGTGGAAGGGGAATTTTATTTTATTTTGTGTACACATCATGGAAGAGAATTGTGAGCTAAAACCAAAAATAAATAACGCAGGCAAACTGACAGATCAGGTGAGAACAGACAAACATGTTTAAGCATATGTCAGCAGTTTACAATGTAATAATGTGAGAAAGAAATACTATTGTGTCATATTCATGTTGTGTCAGGAATCTGATGACTTGTCAGCATTATTAGAGACTATTTCTGGCAGAACTATGCAGATGTTTGCATCTGGCTTCCAATTTGATTTAAAGCACTGTTCTGCTTTCAGAGGCTGTCCAAATGCCCTTTTCTATATAACTAGATTCCAGCAGCCCTCCTTAGTATGCCACCCTGCTGCATGGAGGTCTGACTTTCTACCATTACATCCTGCTTTTCCGATTCAAATTCAGTGAATCCAGCCTTGGGCCCTTTTGCCCCTGATCTGGTCCTACCCTACAATCATGCTGTCACAACTCAATCATTCTTCATCCATGCTGAGAAGCTCCTCCTTCTCCTGTCATCCAAAACGATGCAAATAGCTTATCTGTTAAATGTCAGCAGAATCCATGTGAGAAATAGTATTAACAAACAATTCATTACTTTTCAAATATAAAGACTTGACATGTAAGCTGTTGTCTCTTTCCAAAGTGTTCTCTCCTGCTAAGACAACAGAAATGACTTCTAATCCAGGTCTGTAGTGTTTTTTCTATGTTCACTTCCATCTCATTTCAGAATTGAACATATTCTCTTGAATATTTTTCTAAAAGTAATATGCATAGCATTTACACCCCCAAATAACTTACATTATTATTAACTTACATAGCATACATTATACTAAACACACTACTTAGCCTCACTGTACCGCAGCTAAAACTCCATTTTGGTGTACTTGCCGCTGTCAGACCATGAGACAAGCCACTAAACGAGAATATGACAGAGAGGAAGTGTGAATGGTGATATTTCAACATTGCTATTACAGTGAAGTGGGAGGGTGTGAAGAGGAGGTGAAATGCATTGTGCTCTCCCACTTTGTAATTGTCATCTTTTACCTTGAGGCTTTGTAACTGGTTGTCAGGGTCTGCTGCTGCATTGGACAAGATCGCATCAAGTACAGTATCATTTTAATGTTTGCAGTTACTTTGTGCAGGCAGGTGCGTCTCCATTGGCCACCAAAGGGGTTTTTCTGATACATTTCAAGATTTCTATATGTGAGTCTAATCGTTGTCTCCGCCACTGTCTCCACTTGAACCAACCACAAGTGAGCCCACCCATTTTGCCACTTTGTCACACCATCTGTCACGTCTCTTCTGTGTCTGCATTGAACTGCATTGAAGCGACACTCTTTGACAACTTCTGGAGGATATTTCCATACTGATTTGTTTTCAGTTACAGAAAGAGCACTGTTCATATGGCTGAAGGTGGTTTTCCCCGTATGTATCCCTATGTGGTGGACAGCCATGCCACCCGCCCTCCAGTGCCACCCAGGCTAAGCCAGGGGCGACGGCGTGCCGGGGTGGCACAGACCCTGCTGTTTGTCCTGGTGAGCGTGGCATTGTGCGGCATGACCATAGAGGCCTGTCTCATCTACCGTCTCTACCAAACTGAATCTGTGAGTATCAACCTCATCTCTGAATCTGCACCAGCCTACGATACCCGTTGCAATTTCATCCTGTGATTTCTTATCAACTGAGTGGCATTTCCTTTTCTTTTTTTTGTTTCATAAGGTTTCCTTTGAAACCTCTTTTTAATCTCACTTTCCTCCTAAGAGCCTCGTTAGCTTCACCAGCTTATTCTCACTTTCAGTTTTCCTTTTTTTCTTTTTATCAGTTTTCTCTTACTTGTGTTCTGTCACTCTTAACCCAAAACTGCTGTTTTTGTTGATTACACCTTTAAAATTCCTTTAAACGCTAGTCTTAAGTATTTATAATGGGAATTCCTCTAGTTTTCTCAGTAACGTCTTTGATTTCCTTTAAACACCCGAGTCTTATATTTATAATGTAATGTTTATGTTGAAATGTAATTACTTGGAGTGACTCAAATACGTACTGATCAAACTAAGATAAAATCTCAAGACGAAAATAAAAATACAAAAATGAGTGACCTCAGTACATAAAAAAAGCTTCATAAAATATTATAAAAGCAGCACATTTCATGTAAAGGTGATCAGAAAGTTACTTTAGAACTGTAAGATTTCAAGATTGTGAGTGTTATCAATAAAAATATACACTACAAGGTAGATATGCAAGTGAAACTACCATTCTTAGGGTTAGGGTTACATTTTACAAGGTCACATACTACTCATGGAAACCTTGCTGTCATAGTTGTATTACCAAAGTGGAAAGTGAGGACTCAATATGTGATTTTCCCATAGTGTCATGATGGAGTTATGGTGTGACTTTAAAAAAACGATTTCATTTGCATATTGCGAGACAAAAACCGGCCCACACTCACACCTCTTTCTACTCTCACTGATGTGTGAGATCTTGTTTAGGTTTAGTGAAGCAGAGGCATCAGTGAACAAAAGTACTCTCGTGACAGAAACAAAACTGACGTTTGCTACATCATATGAATGTTTTCTCCAAAAACTGCTGACGGGGAAACAATTTCATTATTATGGGGAAGAGAGCGGAGTAGATACGGAGAAGTACAATAAAGTCCGGCCCATTTACGCAGAATTCCATTGACGTCCCCAGAGGGCAGGGGCAAGACTTGATGTCCCATGATGATGGATGGTCAGATGCTTTCACTATATATCTGACTCAGTTCCCTATCCTTTTTATGGTGTTCTGTGAGATGGCAGTAGTCACGGGGTTGTGGGGTGGGGGGTTGTGGTTCGAACAAAAAGTATTGTACAAACAGGACAGTGGTGAAAAGGAAGTGGTCTATTTCCTGTAGCATGATTGTGATCTACCTTTCACAGATTACCAAAAACACAGACCTCTTCTACTTTTCTCTGCACACAATGGTCCTTACACACAATTCGGATCTTATAATGTGGAGAATTTTGTTCAAATCTGTTCACATACAGATCATAGTTTTTTTTGTTCTGTTTTTTAAAGCTTATTTTCTCAACTTGCATATCCACCAATGGTGATTGCATCTGCATGTGCATGCAACAAAAAATAAACAAGCACAACTGCAAGGTGAACTGTTTTTATTTCCATTGCAGGTTACCTCAGCATCGTCCTCTAAGATCATTGCAGGTATGTGTCAGCACTTTAATTCAAATTAAATTTTAATTGATAAATATTTTCAATTACTTTATTCACATTAGAGACATGTCTATATCTGGTCCTCACATAGGACAAGATGTTACTCCCACTAAACAGCTCAGTCCTGTTGATTCTCCTTCCAAACCGGTTGCACATCTGACAGGTGAGAGCAGCGCTGATGTCCCATCCAATACCATAGTGTTAAATGTATTACCAAGGCAGAAAATAACTTTTGCTCTTTATTTCTTTCCTTGCAGATGGACAAGATGCAGTTCATACACAAAACATTATGGGATGGAGCACAGATGCAGATCCTCTCCTCTATGAAATGGACTACAAAGACAGAAGTCTTGTGATTCAGAAGGATGGTTATTACTATGTCTACTCCAAGGTTTTCTTCTCAGACAACGGCGTATTTCATCATTTCGTTAATTTGCGTACTGAAAAGTATTTGGGGAAAAGTATTAACCTCCTGCAGTCCAGGAAATATTCCTCCACATCTGACAAACAATCCAACAGTTACCTGGGTGGAGTGTTTCACCTCACCAAAGGTGATGCCATTTTTGTGAAAGTGAGCAACACCTCAAAAATCGCGCGACACAAACCCTCGGAGAATTTCTTTGGTGCATATATGATATGAATATTTCATTGTAAGGAATCTTGAAAAACTGGAGTAAGAGTTTAAAAAAATGCATAAGAAATCATATAGCATCTTTTTTGAGGACTAATGGTTCTCTTTGAAATGAAATGGCAGATTCACAACCAGATTGGAGTAAAAACTGGGAAGTGTTAGGACTACTGACTTATCAGTGTCTAAATTGTGTTGACAGTGTAACAAAATTCACTTTTTCCATCAGGGACTTTTAATATGATGCCTTATATAGTTACATTACACTTAATCTTTTGTATATTACAAAATGACACATCATGCATGGATATTTTGAAGATAACTGATATACTGCTTAGTTAGATCTTCATATTTGTGCTGAGTTCATGTTCATGTTAAAATTTAAAAAAACACACAAGCTGTATATTTACACATTGCTTCTCATTCTTTCTGTAACACATATTGTACACTATTTATTTATGTCTGAATTATGCAACTGCTTCAATTCTGCTGTCTATGTGCAATAATGCATACAAAAGAATGAAATAAACAGCTAATGATTTAGATGTTGTTGCCGTTTGTTGGTTTTCATAGTGAACTACTCTGTGCACTTCCTGCTGTGTCAGTTGAGGCTGTACTGGTACCTTTGCTGAGTGGTCTCAGCATCAGTAGCAGCATATGTTTCACCCACTCGTTGCAACCACACGATACATGCAGTAGAGAAAGTATTTTTTTTAAATACCACAATGACACGTAACAAAGTGCAACTATGTCAACCACCTGTGTTCATACTGTAATACTGGCTTTACAGTACATCAGTATAACTTTCATGACAAATGAACTTCTCATGAAGGTTTGAAAGGACAGCATGTGTAATATGTGTATTCCACACATTCATATCAGCACACATATTTGCTGTGATGCTATACTGTACCTGTAGATGATCATTATCAATCAATCACCGTGGTGACAAGCATGCTAACATGGCCTATACAAGCAAAAAATCTTATCATGCTTTTTTTCTTTCTTTCTCTATTGTATCTCAGTAATTGTTACGCTTTCCCTTCATCCGAGTCTGTTCGAAGAAGCAGCTCTTGAAAACACCCACAGAGTTGTATATTTGTAAACTGAGGAGGAAGTG
The DNA here is from genome assembly GCA_038419695.1 of Scomberomorus guttatus. Classification (NCBI taxonomy): domain Eukaryota; kingdom Metazoa; phylum Chordata; class Actinopteri; order Scombriformes; family Scombridae; genus Scomberomorus; species Scomberomorus guttatus. Next base: position 12,009,052 of record CM076459.1, read on the forward strand.
GTGGAAGGGGGGTGGGGTGGGGTGTGTGTGTGTGTGTGTGTGTGTGTGTGGGGGGGGGGGGGGGGTGTGTCAGTGGCAGATTGTCTGACTCATTTTCCAACCCCAGACCCGGAGAGCAGCGGCTGGTGAAAATGCACTTTAACAGGACTGGATTGGTGTCTCTGTGCGTGCAGGTGGGTGTGTGGGGGTAAAAGTTAACCTCAAATTCCTTTTCCTCCAGGAATGAGTTTTGTTCCAATTGGTAAAACGCTGGTTTGGATATGTCTAAAGGTCTAAATGCAAAAAAGTAATGCATTAACTGTGAAATCATAGGTGGCCTTGGCTTAGACCTTTTTTTATAAAGTCCCCTTGTATTTTCATGACAGCTTCTCGATGCATGTGTGAGTCATTATCTTCCAGCGCTGGCTGACCTCTAAGGTGTGAGAGACTGCAGCAAAGGAAGGGGAGCTGTATCAGCTGTGTGGTTGGGTTTCACGCTCCTATCATTAAACCTTGGTCTAGACATGACTTTTACAAAGAAATTGTGTGGGATGTGCATACTCTATAATTGCCTATGATCTCAAACAAATTATTCACACTTCCATATACGAAACCAGTATTTTCCATTGATAAAGCAGAACTGTATTTTCAGATTTTCAATCTACGGAGCCACTGTTTTTTAATTAGGCACAACTTCAGAAAGTAACCGCTCTCTGTTTGTCACCTTTCTTTCTACATAGAAACAACATGTGAGGCAAAACTGAAAGAGGTGGTCATGGTACACAGCACACAGCTAAATACTGTCCCCTTGTGTCAGTCTCAAGAGCAGGTAGAGAACAGTGGGGTGCTGACATTTAACTTATTAGACACTTTACTGACTGTTCTAGTCTTTAACTAAATAAATTCAAACTTTTGTGTCCACAAGATTGATAGAACGTTACTTTTACTCAAGGTATAGAGTCTAGTGGCTGGATTCATGAATGTTGCTCTCTTCCACAAAAATAATAATTCTCAGATCTTGAATTCTCGAAAATCATTTATTATAATGTGGTGTCATTATTTGCTGGCAGTCACTGAAAGATAACAGCAGGGCTTGAATAAACATTTTTCACTTTCGATTAAACTGAAATTTGGGTGGAAATGATAGAAAGAGGCGATGAGGGTTTCTACAGAAGCCGCTGCATATTTTTATGTATTTTTATCTTATATTAAACAAGTCCTGCACGCCTGCCTTGACATTAGGCAGTGGAAAGCAAATGTAGGAACATGCCTCACGCCTTAGATTCCTCTAATAAATGCGACAGAGTGGGTGGTAACTGAGTATCTGCGTTTGAATTCATACATCTTGGACCTCTACTCTGTAATCGGAAGCTGTGGTGTAACAGCTAATACAGAGAGTGGTAAGAGATATGGGACTCTGCGGCTGAGGTTTGGAAAAGAAGAGTTTTCAGATGAAACCTTGGTAACTTGGAAAAACTGTGACTTGGCTGCGATGACTAATGTTTGTTCCAACGACTTTTTGTATACTGTGTCTCTGTTGTTGTAATGTAGGTCAGTTAATATGGTGTTGGATGACTGTGTAAGTCGCTGTTTAAAAAAAAAAAAGAAGAAAGATTTGTCAGAGTCTGGAGGGCATATTCTTTGACAATATACAGCAGGGAGGTCCCGCTGTATCTTTATATTACTGACTCATTAGCTGTGGGGACCCACTGTTAACTTATGACCTTTCACTTTCACTTTAAATCTGGGGTCTCGTGAATGACTCACAGTCAAAAGCACACTTTCATCACTCCATTTATCTGCTCTGTTATTGTCTATATTAGGACTTTTAAACACGTCAGAGACAATATAAATGATAACATTGTTGCTTTTTTCCGACAACATGTTTAAAAGTTACAGAACAGGAGTGCAATGCGCTAGTTGAACGCATGCTCACACTAATGTACCAACATCATCACCAGGAGTGCACGCAGTTCCTCTGTTAACTGCAAATCTGTGACAAAACCAAATATTTCTTCAGATGAAACGTTCCACATAAACCACCAGGACTCGTGATTTCACGTGTCATCATGTGTGATACTGTAAGTAAGTAAGTAGTGAAGGTGATTACTTCTGTCAAGTCATTTCACTTTTCATTGTAAATTTAGATAATGAAAACACACGTATGTGATTTGTGGTTCTTGTTTTGATTAGCAAATAAATGGATTCAATTGCTTAAAATCATTGTGACAAGAAATAAGAGTTCCAAAAACATCATAACTTTATTTTTGTACTTTTGCTTGAACATTCATAGACAACAACATACGATATGTACAAACCATTGACTCACCAACAATGACAATGACATACATTGTCACACAGTGACATACATTCATTGGTTATTAGCTGACCTGACTGTGGGATTTTTGTTAAATACAGTATACTGTATTGCATACTGTATATATTTGCATTTAAACAAAAAATAAATATAACATAAATATAATTCATACAGTTCAAACATCAAGAAATAAACCAGCAAATAGCAAAAGTGAAAATAGCAGTTTGGCTGAAAAAATTAGTTATTTGCCAACAGATGTGGCCGTTCAGAGTAATACATTATTGTCATTACCTATTACACATTTAAAATATAAGAAAGTTCAACAAGGAAATACAATTTAAACAATCAAGTAAGATCAGTTTATGCTGAGTACCTGCTTCACTGACTAAAAATTAGTTCCTTGATTGCTATTTGAGAAGCAACGAGAACAATCCAACATTTTTTTTCCTAATCCATACAATATACAAGGGAAAATCCACCCAAGTTTACAGTATCCTTCATGTTATTTCTATAGTACTATCTAGCTGTGTTTTAAAGTTTGAATTTGAAAAAGTTTCCCCTCTAGCATAACTGTAAAGAAAGCAGATTTGTAGTGATGACGTCAACTTTAGACCAATCCTGGAGCTGCTATACAGGATATTGACCTTACTAGACAAAATCATTAGACATCGAATCAATGTAATTTCTGTTTAAGGGTGTCAGGGGTCTTTTTAGTAGACCAGAATTTAAAGGGATGAGGGTTTTTACCCAGTCTGTGGGTAAAAGATCCTCTACACCCTGTGACACCCTGTCTGACACCTCTCTAACTGCAGGGAGACATTTAAGTGACTTGCTGACCTGGCAAAGTGCACTCAACCATCTTTGCATCTAGGCAGGGCCACCAAAAAGGGGCATCACAGAGCTGGACAGAGGCTCTGGAACGTGCCAAGGATTTAGAACATATATATTTATTGTATCAGAGTTGCATCTAAGCCTTGACAATGTAGATGATATCCAGGTGGGTAAGATATTCACTGCTATTAATATTTGTGGTTGGTGGGTCGATGGTGACCATCAGCTTGCTTCCAGCAGACAGTTCCGCTACCTTGCCGAGGAGGCCTGTGCTGCATGTGTCCATGTTAATCGTACCCTGCAGGAGAACTGCGTTGTCCCGCTTCAGGCTCACCTTTTGCCTCGATGTTTCTTCACACAAATACAGTGTCACCTGAAGAGTCAGGAAGTAATATCCATCCTTCTTTAAGGTCAGAATATGTCCTTCATCTGAGACCAAGCCTGAACCCACACTTGTTGCTATCCATTTCACCGTCTTGTTGTTGACTGTGGGTGACAGAAAAGCTGCTATTAGCTGTGTTTATTTACATAGAATTTAATTCTGAAAATCTGTTACATGTGATTAAATTATACTGTATTGGAATTAGAGAGATCTGATCACAAGATTATCTGTATTTTCAACAGCCTGTGTATGTGGCCTGACTCATTGCTTACAACTTCTTGCATATTCTGAATGAAAATACTTCTACTTTACCTTCAGTACCCTTAAAGGTGATCATTCTGCTCTCAGGCATGGACTGTTGAAAAAGGAAGAGATCTATTAATGAAAACATTAACATTAAATATGTTGCAAATATGGCTTCAACACTGACACACAGACCAGCTACATAAAAGTTCGCAAAACTGCGTAAAAGATTTTTTAAAGTGTGCGGATGAGTCTAGTGCTTCCATCTTAAAAGTGAGAGCAGAATAAATTGTTCACATCTTCAGAAGGAAAATGAAAAGACAACAGCTTAGTTTAGTGGCATTTCCCCGAATGTGGCAATGACGTCACTGTGCTTCCTCCAAGAAGTGACGAGGGCGGTTAGACTGTCTGACATAGTAGCTGAGAAAATATTGAAGTAATTTGAGATAGATTTGCCTGGTCTACAGGATTGTCTGGAATGTTGGGATGACAACTTTTTAGAGCCAAAATATGAAAATCTAATAACAATAGCATGACATCCTGATCACCAAGAACATGTGTATGCAGATTGTGAGAATATATAACACAGCACAACACGCCAAGGTCCACAGGAGAAGCACAAACTCTGAAACTGGGGTTATCTTACTGAAGTTGGATTGGATGCCCGAAATTGCATTGGTCCCCCTGATACTTCACTGGTCTTGTTGTGAAACTGGAGATGGAGACAGAAACGTAAAATATACTAATGTATTTGGCATTGCTAAATCAAAAAATCTGAACACAAAGCATTGTCTATCAAAAGCCTTCTTCTGTAAAGTGTCGGCTCTAAACATTTAAACACACTTATATATTATGCTCCAAATGGAAAGCAAACATCTCTATCTGAACATTACACAAGAGCTTTCACTATTTGGAGTCATGAGAGGGGGGGGGTCTCTGTAACCAGCTCTAGACCACAGGTAAGGGTATCGTTCTCACCAGCTGTGTGACTACTAAAACCACAAAAAAGAACAGATGCACTGAGCAGGTGTTTCGGCATACTAGTACTGACATTCATCTTCTATACTCTGTCAATTCTTTCAAATGTGACAAAACTGTTGCACATTTTAACAATGTAAAGTTTGTATCTCATCATGAATCACCATAAGATACTATAAATGTACATCCTGTCAACTTGAATTTGATGATATCTTAAGATGTCTCACCCCACGCCCATGATGTCCACCTGTGAATAAGAGGATGATGAACACAACTTGGATAATGGAAAGGATGGTGGTCCACAACAGCAGGACATGGATCAGGGAATGCTGGGTAGGCTGTGGCATCGTCAGTCCGATGGCAGAGCTCAGTGTGGCCTGAGCCTGGGAAACGCAGGAAAACAGATGTAAAGTTTGTCTGTTACGTTACATTAAGCGCTAACGACTGTACAGGTCCCGAGTTTCCTCTACTGTTCACCAGAGCAGTGTGTGTGTGTGTGTCTTCGCTTCCTGAGCTCAGTGTGTGCATGTGATGAGGACGTTTTGATGTCTGACTGTGTTCTGCCGTGCCCCGAGTATCTATAGAACGAAAAAAGAATCCAAATGGTACTTTCCCCTGTATGTATGTTACAAGGCACACACAGCAGGCCCTGATTGTATCTGCATGTTGGGGCTGGCCCTAGTCTACTCACCACAACTCACACAAAAAGGAGGAACAAGACTCACTTACAGGGAGAGAAGGAAGGACTGAAGAACTCTGACATAAATTAATTTCAACATTCATCACTCAGTTCCTTATTTATGAGAGAGTTTATGAAGAGTGTTTGGTGATAATGATGACATGTGCATCATCATTTTTTTTACATTAGTTCCTTGTAAATAATAAAAGTCATTGCCTTGCTGTTTTCACACCCTATTTCCTCTTTATTTCCCTGTATGTCTTCATTTTCTTCCTGTTTATGTCTTCATATTATTAATACTTAACAAAATACTCAGTAATATACACTGTGTGAATGAAAGTTGGTTTCAAACTGGGAAGTAAGGTCCCAGCAGCATTTCTCTGTGTCATTTCTTCTTTACAAATCTTTGAATGAAGGCTGATAACACCAGAAACTAAAGAGATAAAATGAAATATATGAATGAACTATAGAAAGCATGTGAAAATAAACATGGCTGATAGAATTTGACAAATGTTTGTATCCCATAAAGCAAACAATCAACACTTAAATATTATTATCATTATCTCATCTCTCATCTGACATAAAAAAAAATGGTAGAGAAAAGCATCAGAGAAAATGTCACAATCAGATTAGTTGTGGAACACTCAAAATATCAAGAAACACGGCCGACTCTTCACGCCTCTTAAAAAATCCCACCTGCATCTAAATTCTGATTGAGGTCAGTGATTGTGGTTTCACTTTCTTTGGTATGTACTTTGCCCGGGGAAAGTTTTATGGCAGCAAAACAGGATGGGCTTTGGTTCAGGTATGTGTCATCAGACTAAATAGAGTAGAAGGCAAAATGATACATGTGGGCTGCTTTTATGACTGACAATGGTCAAGTGTCAAAATAACAAACATGCCCCCAGACTTTTCACTGGGTTTAATCCACTGCAGAGTAGTAGGACTGTAAATTGTGTACTAAACATAAAACAGCACTGGTGGAGATATTCAAGGAAAAATATTACTACTATTATATGTCAAAGGCCTTAACTTGATGTCCTTTAATACACATCACAAAATCAATCGTATCACCTACAGGACAGCATGCTCACTTCCTCTGATTTTCTAGCGACTAAATGATGATTTACAGCCATCTAGTGGATGTAAATCAATAATGCACAACACAGCAAGGCTTAAATAAGATGTTATAAATCTGATTACAATATTCTTTATGCTTTATTGACATACAGTATATGTATAACTGTAACACTGTATGTTCCTGAAGCACATGTGAAGCTGGTGTCTCATATTACATCATTAAGGGACTGCCCAAAGTCAAAGCTACAAACACGGCTGTGGTGAAGACACATGTTTACAAAGGTGATAATAAGTACTTGTAAATATAGATATGATGTGATATCGCATGTCTGATTAATATGTGTATCACTATGTCAACACTGTAAATTATCTGCAGGCATATAATGTATACACAGCTATTTTTTGGGCTTACAAGCTTTGGGTGCTAAAGGTTAAATCCAAATTTTTAACATTTTTGGTGATTTTTTTTTTTTTTTTTTACTGGCAGATTAGTTTAAGACATTACAGTATAAACTCTGCAAGAAAAGAATGGAGTTTTTGGAGTTTGAGAGAATGAGAAAGTGAGGCTTCCGTTTAGAAACTTGTTATCTAACAACATCAATGACTTGAGGTTTTGCCTTATGGGAGGCCCACACCCTTCTCTCTCATTTGCGCTTCATCTTTCAAATGAAAGATGAAGATACAAATTAGAAAATAGGAAACAGAATGAGAGAAAAAAAGATATTTTATATTGAGGTTCTAAAGATGGAGGGTGTCATATGCAGTGTAGACTGTAAAGCCCCTTGAGGCAAATTTGTGATTTGCGATATTAGGCTACAGTATATAAATAAAATTGACTTGACTTGACTATATTTTCCAGGTCATTTGCAGTTTTCAATTTTCTTAAATACAATGTTTTTTTTTTAATTTCCATTTTCAAACTATCCTTATACTTCCAGAGTATAAATAGTCTAATTTCTGTTCCCCTCCCCCATTCATTTTCAGTTAAATCAAGGACAACTATTGAAGTGATTTATGCAAAAAGCATTACTGAACGTAACTCAGTGAAAATACATTTACAGATGAAATAGTAAGTCAATTAATTGATTGACAGAAAATTATTGTGCAATACAATTATGATAACTGATGAATAATTTGTCCTTTAAGTAACTTTTTAAGCTAAAACTCACTTGTTACAAAACAAGCAATTCAATGTAAATTGCTTTAAATCGCAACTAACAGACCAAAAAATTAACTAAGGAAATCACATTCATTATAATAGTTGATGATGGAAAATAACTGTTAGTTGCATTCATGTGCAATGACAAAAGCCAAAGTCTTAACAGTGTCAAACGGGAGAGAAACGTTTGAGAAAGGATGAAGCAGCTGTGCCTCTGTCTTTACACCAGATGGCAGGAAACTTCCTACCCACAGTCCACACACAGTGGACTAACCAGGAGCTGATCACTGAGGGATCAAATGACCCGGCTAATTGATTGACTAAGGTAATGAGACTTTTGTATTGGATAAGCTGTTATGAACTTATCATAAGGTAAAGTCTTTTACTCCGGAAGCTTGCATGATAAGTGTGTTCTGATCTATCTATCTATCTATCTATCTATCTATATATATATATCTATCTATCTATCAGTAGGCCTCAGACGTTATTAAATAATACAAAAACAGATTTCCTTTAAAAAAAATGAAGTAAAAGTAATTATTGCAGTGCAGAGAAGAGCAGGATCTGTATGCGGGACTGTGGGCAGGACAGTTAATGGCACAGGAGACATGTGAGTGGGGAGGACCAGTCATTACACAGCTGGCAGGTCAGGTGGATCCAACATGTTGTGAGCTCCAGTCTGATCGTTAAACATTGATTGTGTTTTGCTTTTTTTTTTTTTTTTTTTTTTTTTTTTTTTACCGCGGAGGGGGTTATTTTTTTCCCCCCACAGAGCTGCGTCAATTTACACAGAAAACCACCGGAAACAAGGCGATTTTTCAACCAAAGTAAATGTTTCGCAGTTACCTGAGCAGCTGTGAGAAGAGGAGCAGTCCTCCAGGCCGACTTTACTTCGAAAGCTTGAACCAAAAGTTGTGTTTTCCATTCATGTTTGTTTGACACAGATGTGAGTGCTGGTCTGTTGAGAGACGCTCCCACTGAGAAGTTAAGGATTAAGTGAGTGAAGTTTACTCGGATGTTTATGTTTTCTCCTTTTTTCCCCCCAGATTGCGTCCACCCTTTTTTCCCCCTCTGCACTTTCTCTTTTTGATGACAACGTGTGGCGTTACCTCGGGTCGGTCGACCAGGGTCTGCTGTCAAACTTTGGTTGACATGGATTTGTTGCACCGACGACGGACGGACTGAACAGTTTGGGCATTTTCATCATTCACCTACAGCTACGACGAAACATACTTATTGCAACTATTTTTTTTTAAAAAGCAAGCTGCCAATAACTTATTAAGCTGTAGCCATGCAAAAGTTCAATTCCAGCGGTAGCCACAGCAGCACGCTGCCCCGGGACGCGGAGCTCCAGCTGCGGTTAGCTGACAGTGGAGGAGCCGGGGAAGGGAAGGAGAACGGCGCCGGGAAACATTTCCTCACCCAGCCCGAAGAGGAGAGCTCGGTTTGCACCAAGAGGAGGATGCTCGTCGGTTTGGATGTAATATGTCTTTGTGTCGGTAAGAATAAGTGCATTTTAAATGAATGCTTTCGACCCTATGCATTTTTCCAGTGTTATTATGTGAGGAGTTCAGTTACACTTAAATGGCCCTTAATTCCAATTTAAATGCACTGAAGGCCACTTTTTCCATAACTTTTAAATTGTAATTACGTTTTTTTTAAAGGACCCTCCACCTCTATCAGATTCTGTCTTTGCACGCATGTCAACATCAGCTTTCGGGAGGGAGAGAGAGAGAGAAAAAAACCCCACATTGGATGGGGATTTGTAAAAGTTAACGAAGCTGCAAAGCATTTTTCCAGAAGTCAAATGGAAACTGTTCAGAAGAAAATTTAAGCTCGCTCTCCTCGGTGCACGTGGGGGCAGGAGGGAGGGGCACGAGGGTGGGAGGTGGGGGGCTCAGCTGGCAGGAGCAGCTGGAGTTGTCCCGGGAATTCATCTGTTCCTATGGTAACCCCCCCCCCACCCCCCCTACCAAAAAAAAAAAGTTCCCGGGAGAAGAACGTGGGAATTGGGATAAAAACATTCCCGTGCTTGTGTTCTCGTGCCGAAAACCGAGCCTCTGTTCACAGTCAGCCTCTGTCACTGCAGCATTACTGAGTGTCAACGTGCTCAGCTGGAGGGCTGTGCATGGTTATAATACAATACCATTTACCAGCAGCTTTCATAAGCTGAATTACAAACACATGGACAACAACTCTCTGGCCACTAACATAATCACAACAAAGGAGGTCAAAATTACTGATTGTTTCTGCGTGATAGGGGATTTAATAAGCTAATTGTGACAAGTAATTATTGTTTTTGTTTGTTAATGCCATCAAATCCAATTTTAGTGTTTAGTTTAAAATGTTGAAACCAAAGATTACTTTCTATCCCAAGATGATAACTTATTATCAGACAAGTTTCGATCAAATAGTGTTTTGGTGGCATATAAAGCTGCATAACGGTGGTTATCTTAGGTTGGATACCCACAGTTGGATGAGTTGATTCTTTCTTTATGCCCCACAAGTTCATAAATTATTAGCAAAACTCAACTTTTTGTTGGCAGGAATTGTGTCAAAATCCTTAAATGTGGCAAGACAAAAATACAAATTAAATTAAAAACAGACTAAAAATGAAGGATTATTGGCAGTACTGTGTTCTTAAGTGCCCAAAGTATTTAGGTTCTGTACTCTAATGACATCCTGTTGGAAGGTTAGATTTTATTTATGCATCAACATGTAGGGAGTATTTTAATGATGTAGTTTGTCCATGTGGTGCTCGGAAGAACTGATACGTACATTTTTTGGGTAGTTTAAACTGCAGCATTGTGGCACATTTTAGGAGAATATTCTATGTTGTCATTTGTTATGTTAATCTGCCAAGAAATAAGTTTCTACAGCTGTCAAAGAAATGTAGGAAAAGACAAAGGTTCTCTTTTAAATAGGAATACTCCAGCAAAGTGTCAACACTTTAGAATTGTACTTGGATTAGAGTAAATGCAGTTACTTTCCACCTTTGTGCAGTCTCGTGAGTCTGCTGGAGGTTCCCAGTTTCACTTTGGGACCTGCTTATATTTGTTGTTGAGTGACACAAAATGTAATTTCGTGTCGTCATCTCGCATGACTACCATAGGGAAGGGAACATCAGTGTTGTGTGATTAGTGGTTATCCGGACCGGCGGCAAACACGAGAGAGGCGTAACCCGTCTAGGCAGACCGACAGGTCGGTTTGCTGTTGAAGCATAGGAAGAAGCCTGGCAGACAAAATAACATTGTGAGGCCGTTTCCATGCCATGTTATTCCTTACCCCTGCAGGTATGCTATTAGCTGTTTACTCCACACACTTGTCGGCAGCTTTGTTCTGTGTTTAGAAAGTGGCCAGTGACCCAACATCGTCAGCACGATTGAGAAACTGGTCTCATACTCTGAGCGCACCATTTGCTTTCTATGAAAAGTGGGTGCCCTGACTCCTCTGATCTCCCCTCTGACTTGATTACAACACTGACACTGAGTCACCGAGCCTGAAACTGGACACAACGGAGAGGATATAGGGAGTCAGTTATTCTCATGACTGAGATATTGATGTGAAATACAAGGTGCTAGGGATGGAGCAATGGTTTGATTTGATACAGTGATATGTTTCTGATACCAGTACAGCAAAAAGTGTCTAAGCACCTTATACTGTTCATCCATTTTTAATTCATTATAACCTTTAACATTATGAAAGTATAAGCTACGGTTTTAGAGTTTGGGATGAAGCAATGGAGTTTTTCCTGACCCATTTAGTCCAGTTTCTCAGCGGGAAAAAGTGATTAACAGTGTTATCAAACACAACCACATGTGCTAACATCTGCAATCATGCAATCATCTCAGATCAACAACTCACCACTGCCTATTAAACAATACATGGTGTGGATTGCTCAATATACTGTGCGTGTTGAAATGAGAGTATGTTATTGAATGATACAGGACAATATCTGATATTGTTATACCCATACTCGCTACTGGTAGAGCTTATTAACTATTCCCGTCTGTCTGACTCCATCCTGTCTGCCTCTGTTAACCACCATGTCAGTTATCAGCCTAACCTTGACTCATCTGTGGCCTTTCAGCCGTGAATACCATGACTAATTTGAAGTGAATTGGGTCCTTTATCTCGCAAAACCCTCTTATCTTGACTAACATAATTTTCCCTTAAAAACGCCATCGTCATACAGCCTCAGACGGTTGACCCGCCAGCATAATTCATCCTGTGAAGGGGCTCATTGAATACTGTAACTGTGGAATTTTACCCTGAAGCATCCCATCCTCATTATGTTATCAGCTCAAGAGGGATTCCACAATGTTCTGAGGCTTTCACAGCCTCAGTCTTAGTATTTACCTGACATTTAAAATTCTGACATAGTGTATGCTGTGGCCTTATAAATGGACTTTAATCTGTCTGTGTGAATGCTGGGATACTGAGGACATTAAATGAGGACTCACGTTAGCTGATCGTACTCTTTCCAGCACCAGACTTGTCTAAAATCGTTGTACTACGGTAATAAGGCAGCGTTGTTTGTGGGGCTGTTCTGACATGCACATGATAGATGCTTCACAGAGATGGATTGTTCTGGTTCAGCTCAGTGTCAGTAAGCTCCTTGTAAGCAATAGAATGCAAATGCCTGAATCCGTTCAAGTGTTTGCTTGTGTGTTAAAGTGTGGGCATGCTTTCCCGGTGGGGCTGTAGGGGTTTGACCGGGAGAGAGCTGACAGAAACTTCGCCCCGTGGCTGCATCCAAGATCTAGCGTCCGGCCACCCAGAGGTCAGGAGGTGCCGGGTGTTTGTCATATCTGCCGAGCATGCAGGGACAGGCCTCCCCTGCCTGCACTGCTGTTTCCATCCTCCACAGGTGGTCTTTACTCTGTCATCACATCAATAAAAGCCAGTTATTGACCCTCTTAAGAGTAATTGGGAAATGACTGAAAGTGGCTCTTTCAACCCACTATTAGTTTATACGGCTTAGAGGACCATTATCATTGCCACTAGGCTTGACCTTCTAGATGTGAAATAGTGTCATTTTCACACATGTCTGATATTCACAAGATGTTATCTTGGGTCTAAGTAAGAAGAAAGAAAGTGAGTTCATTAAATGGTAAATCTTAAAACAGAACTAGTTTTTGCATACTAGAAAGAGAAAGCTGAAATCAGTTGATCGCTGTTGTGTGTAAGTGTGAGCTTTTGTTGTAGACATGAAGCGGCATGCCAGGACAAGAGCGCTGGTATCGTCCTGACTGATCAGAGCTCCCTCTTTCCAGTTTATTGCTGCCCCCCCCCCCCCCTCCTCTTTTTCTCCTCTTTTCTGCAACTCTATTTTGGGAATAAAGATGTTCCAGCAATGTAGTGAGGTCTGTGATTGTGTGCGGTTTATATCTACATGTGTTTTTTGGGCGGGTGTCGGGTTTATGCTAGAGGATTCCTGTTTTGGCAGAGAAAGCTGCCTAGTGAGTGAGACAGCAAGAAGCCTACACGTCACAGCATGTCAGTGTATGTGGGGCCAGGAATATTAAATTGTCTGCTATTTGTATTTATGTGTGCGTGTGTGCTTCTGAGTGGAAGTGTGGGTGGGTGTGGGTGTTAGTGTGTGTGTGTGTGCGTCATCGTGGCTGCTAGCGCATGACACCCTACTACAGCTGCCATGTGCGTGTTGTTTGTTGACAAATTAGCCGGTCCTGTTTTGCTTGCGCGTCTTAGGGCCTGATCAAACACACTCTGAAGTTATGGAACACATTGGCGTCACTCTGTGGCTGACAGATGGAGAGCCATTAAAAGTGGCTCAGTCAAATCATTAGCTAGTGGAAGAAGTGATTTCGCTGACTCTCCCTCGTTAGTGTATTAATGCATCTACTTCCCATTTGACAGCACTGTAGAGGTTCGGGAATCCATTAGCTGCACCCTCCCTCAGACAGGCAGCATAGACGCATTCACTTTACTTTACTGTCAGTACGTCTTCCCTCACCCATTAACACACCAGAGCCAGCTCAGGCCTCAGAAATGTCTCAGTTTCCAGGGGGCAGAGGGGCAAGTGATAGCCTGAATGAGGGGACAGTCCTTGGGGGAGTGGGGGGGTGGGGGATGTGTCTGAAGAAGGGGTTGAGGTTCTACAGTAGGGGTCAGAGGTCAGACCCAGGGGCGCCTGTGGGATCTTCTCCTCAGCTGTCTGTTTATGTCCTCCTGAGGAAGTAGCACTCAGAGAAGGATCGGAAAGGTTCAGACAGCAAATAGCTTCAAATGTACTTTTAATGAGGCAGCTGCAATCTTTTCCTCGATGAAGGTTCCATAAGTGCCAGGGTGGTCCATAGGTATTAGCCCTAATGAGTGAATAAAGATGTGTGCAGCACTCTAATCCCCAGTGCTCATTAGCTAGAATGTTTTGTTTAGACGGTTTGGGGAGGCTTACTATCACAGTATCTACCTGAATCAGAATACAGCCTCTAGCTCCGCCTTTGCGTCTGTCAGAACTAATGACTCGTCCTCTTCTGTCTCTCCCCGCATATGGAGACTCAGGCAGCCCCCTATGGCGCCATGGTGTGGTTACCCATCATTGGGACCGCTTTATCATTGTGTCACATCTCACCTGCTGGAGCCTTCCCTTCCTTCATCCTCCCAAGCTCCACTCTGAAGTTGTTCCAGCTGCACGATCCCCTGCAAACCAAAACAGCCCTCAAATCTTTCCATACCACGATCAAGCCGCTCTATGCCAGACACCTCCCCTGCAGTCTCAACCACAGCCCTGTGTCGTTCTCACATTGCAGACTGTCAGACCTCACCTCACTTTGCACACCCTTACCTTCACATTGCGAAACCCACCAGAGAACTCCTTTAAAGTTTCCAAGGCACTTACCACAGCGGCGGATCCTTTATGTTCCTGCTGAATCAGACAGAAAGACAGACAAGCCACTTCAGGCCTCACCACTCATGCCCTGAACTCCAGAGCTGGGCTCCAGGAAGCAGGTCAGTGAAGTGTGGAGAGAACAGAAGCAGCTGTGGTAAGCATGTCTGCACTGGCCAGCAGTAACAGTAACAGCGGTAAGGGTAAGCAAGAGCTCTCCTGGTGTGCTGGTGAAAGGTGAAGCTACATGAAGAGAGTTGGAACTACCTTGCTCTCAAAAAACATTATATTTGTGTTTACAGGCCCTTAAATATTAGCATTTATGTCAAGCAAGGTGCTATTTCTCGCTAGGCCTTTTTGGAAGCCACTGTATATGAGATACATGCCCCATACGCCTTAAAAATAGGATAATTTTTGTAATGGGGTAATGATTTGTTTGTGGAAAGATAAATGAAGCCGTGGGTATCTACTTAAGGATATTGCATGCAGTCCAGCTGCAGCAAATGCTGATGGTAGCAGATGGTTAACACAGATCCAGGAGTGTTGTGGCTCCCCAGCCCCTCTTTGTTCTTCACTGATTAGTCTCTTTGTGCTACCATCAGGGCAGACAAAACAGATCAGTCTCTAGGAACAATCCAGCCAATTATAAAGAAAAGAAACAGGCGTGTGTCAGTGCAGGGGGCTGCCACTCACCCTTATCCCACCTCTCCACTACCTGGTATAGACCCACCCAGGAAGAACAGGAGAAAACACCTTCCCTAACACTCACATACAGTACATGCAGCCCTTTAATTGGGTTTGTGACAGTTTGTGATTTACCAATCATAATCACAGCGTTGGTGCGAATGACCTCATCTCTTGTTAAAGTGTTACCTGCCGTGCAGTACAACAGTCTGTGTGTGTGTGTGTGTGTCTCTGTGCTCTTTTGTGTGCTTGAGCCAGTGCTGTGGTGCATACAGTCTTTTCCCCGACTGCCTCTTTAAACAAAGACTTTTTTTTTTATATCAGGTGGCAACATAAAAGACTTGGCTTTGCCCCTAAAGTACCTGACTCGAACTGAATAGTGATTAGATGAAAGAACAGATCAAGGGTAGCTTACTGCACGGAGACAGCTTTGTGCAGTTAAAGTCATTGTTGCACAAATAATTGTACAAGCCCACCCAGCCCAACTGCATAACTGCCGTTTATGAGCATGTTAGACAGGCCGTTACACTGCTTCTTGTAATGTCATTACCAGGGATTATCACGCTTGCAAAGATCCATATTATGACACTTCACAATTCAGTTCACTAGCTTTTTTTTTTTTTTGCAAGGTTGACTTGAAAGTAAAAAGCAGCTTAAAATTTAGTTGAGAAACACTGGCACATGCAAGCTGGTGAGGGGCCCAGTGAGGGTGGACCACCCTTGAAGGGTGCTGCAGCAAGCTGGGGCTGCAGCCCACGCTCAGCCCGGTCCTAAACAGCAGGCCAGATGGACCTGCGTTGACAGGTCACTCATTGTCTGTCCTCCAGCTCTATCAGAGGGCATATGTAGAGCAAAGTCTGTACAGTCAAATATTATTGGATGCAGTGAAACAGATGGTCATTACTGCGGCTCTGAAATAGCTTTAGGCTGAGTGTCATGCTAATCTATGAGGACGCACGGCCTGTTTGTCCCACAGCAGCAGCATTCATAGGAATTCATTTGGGGTCTGTAATAGTGCATGTTTGCCTCAGTGCATGTCTTTAGGATTGTTTGATTTTGTGTGGTTTGCTGGGTCTAGCATGGTTTATTTGGTTATTATAGGTTGGTTTACCGTTTTTTTTCAGGCACCGGTTTGGTTTTTGTGGTTTGTTTGGTTGTCTGTTAGTCTATGCGGCTGTTGATTTGGTTTGTTTGCATCCAAGTGTGGTTTTTATGTGTATGTGAATGTGTTGAGCCTGTATGCGTGGTGGGGGTATTCTGCTGGTTGAGGCGGGGTCGTGTTTACAGAGCGGGTCCCAGCAGAGCCCAGATCTCTGACCCTCACATTCCAGAACCACCGCTAATCGCCTCCGTCTGCTGTTCTCCATGGAGAAACCCTTGCCGCATCTCTCTTGGCTCCATCTCTCCAGTTTTCTCTCACCCCAGTATTACTGCCCTCACCCCCATTTGTCAATTTCCTAGCTTCATGGCCACGCAGTTTAGCCTAGTTTGTAGTTTGACGCTGTATTGATCAACAGATTTAGCAATATGACCTTAACTGCTACTACTACCATCTACCCTCTTTTCTTTGCACTCTGCCTTTAATCACTTTCTCCGTCGTTTTCTTTTTTTTTATTTCTTGCTTTTGGTTGTTGTTGTTCTCCTCTCACAGTGAGCTCATTCTGGGCTGTGGTCATAGATGTGTAAATTAGAACCAGAACAGTTTCTCAAGAGTGAGGCACATATCCCCTCTACTCTCATTCCTCCTCTTTCTCCTCTTCTCCTTCCTTCCTCCCTCCCTCTCTCTTTCTTTCTGTCCCTTTTGACTATTTGAAAGCATTCCTGCTTTGAGTGTCAGGCCCAGCGAGCAGCACATTTTGCTCTGGCTGTGTAAGCCGACCCACTCCTCCGCCTCCTTTTGGGTCCCCTCGCAGGCCTTCCTGGCATGGCTCTCTTTTGAACATGTCTTGGCCAGGTGCGGAGGTTTGCTCACAGCTGCCTGACAGATGATGTGAAGGTCTCTTGAGTGTTTTTGTGTCTTGTTGTGAAAACTGTTTTAATGTAGTTGTAAAGCATAGAGGTTGACTGTGACACAGCAGCTTGTAATTTGTGTAGGACTGCGCAGATGCTGAATAACCTCCCATGTGGTTTCTAGCACCATCACTTTGCTTTTTATTTGTTGGTCAGCATTGAGAATTTGACGGGACTCAGGTTGAGGTCGATTTGGTGTATTTATTTTATCTATTTAATTTAGAAGCATTGCAGCTTCGCCACAGTGGAATGACCTTTGGTTCATGGCCATTAGTGCCGAGTCTTTTCATGGACTTCATGCAAAAAAGGGAAAACAACACAAACCATCAGTGCTGGCAGACCTAAGGTCATAAAATAAGCCGCTATCTGGCTCAGCACTTCATGGTTCCCATTAGACCTCCATATGTATTAAAATGATCCCTTAAGAAGTCCATTTTCCTACTGTGCTCCTGAGTGTTTGTGCCTTAATGGAAAATCTGTCCATTACATCCCCGTCAATGTAGAAAAAACATTGATTATTGAGAGAGGACTGTCCATATTGTGAAATCTGATGAGGACACAGAGAGGGGCTGTTAATGGATGGTACGAAAAGCAAAAAGATCTTTACAGTATGTGCCGCAAAATTTATCTGATTTACATAAAATCAAAACAGCTTATTTCATGTCAGAGTAAATGTTAAATGCTGTAGTTTATGCTACAACAGTTGAGGATGCTATACATGTTTTCCTTATTGTATAATGAGAACTTCCAGTGATTATACAGCCAGTAAATTTAAATGTCATCCTCCAATCATTGGTCAATATGTCACTATAAACTATATTACTTTGAATCTTAAAATTACAATGATGCTTTGAGTACAATGCGTACTACACACCCTCTCTCTCTCTCTCGCACATGCACACCATGTTATGTCAAGCCAGCAGGCTGAGACCGCTGGATGTCGGATGTTTTTTTAGTTGTATTATGTATAGTGTATTTAAAATGCAGCGTGTTGCATTATAACCCGGTGAAAAACAATCCACACCCACTGAATTTGAACCAGAGATGAACCAGACCATATCTCATCTGGCTACTTTCCAGGTCTCCACCAAGGTATAATACACACAGATAAGGGGATTGCCATTGGGAGATTAAGAGATGAGTGTTCATTTTATGCAGGTAGCAGGAAGGAACTAGAAACCCTTATACAGGATATTTCTCTTTAAAATAACAAGGAAAAAGTGTCCAAAATCTGAATTTACTGCTAACGAGTGAAGTATTGAGTCTATTATAGGGAGTTGTGAATAAGTGAATGAGGGAGAGATTTTTGGCACAGGTGTTGACTTTCCTCAATATAGTTATCTGACTGTGTAAACTAATATAAACGAATCAGATTAATGGAAAGTCATCTGTTTTCTGTGATATTTCTGTCCCTTTAGACATTCAGACCATGTTTGTGCCCACAAAATTATACAATATAAGATTCAATAAAAGATTTGACTACAGAATTAATATCAGGGCTATTTCATTGGATTGCATTAGATGATACAGGTGTGCCTAATAACTCAATGGTTTGAGTAGATTCAACTGCCATTTGTTGTAAAAGCAATAATCCTGACCACCAGAACTTCCAAATGAATGGATCTCTTATCATAAATTCTTGCATGGCAGATAGCACCTGAATGTGTGTGGAACATCAGTGTGTGACGCAGGTTTGAATTTAGCTGCGTTTGCGTAGGTGCACGTGAGGAGACGCCTGTATACGTGGCGACTGGATGACATGAGTGTGAGATCAGGGTCAGATGAGAGGTGTTTCCTATCTCTCACTCTCTCTTTGTTGACATCACGGCCTCTGCTATCTGCCTGCAACGTGTTTCCCTGTCTCTTTCCCCCCTCACTTCCTTACTCCGGCCCCTCTTGAAATATATGGAAGCGGGCCCGACTTTTATCTGTGTTTTGTCTTTCTGTTAGGGCAGCATGACTTTGACTAGAGGTCACTAACACATACTTTTAACACACACTTCTAATCCAGTGCGGTTGACCAGCTACAGTCACACAAGAGTTGTCTCGTCATGTGTTTTCTGTGCTGATAGCCTCAAACCTATAGATTATTACCCTGGTTTATCAGTTCAGATGCTGAACGAGCAGTATGGCTGTGTTAGTAGTAGACTGAATGGCTCTGATAGCAAACACACTGAATAATGGCAAAAACTGAAACAAAGCCAATGTGGACAAATCTCAAAGAGGACATAGTTAGATACTGTAGGTCAGGTATTGACATCTTGCCCTTTGTCAGTCATCGTTTGCGGGTTTAAATGTGTATTTGGCCGGATTTTGAGAGTGTATCCTGTGTACTACTTGGTCACGTAGTCTGAGAGATTCCCTGGCAGGAACAGTGTTTTGGCCTGGGTGCGTGCCAGCTAACCAGCAGGCCTGGGATGACAGGGAGAGGCACAGAGGTTAATGATTAGTCCCATGTTCTTGCTGCATTCCATGGGGTGACAAGAGGACATGGGATAAGGGACAGAGAACTGAAGCAGGCCAGGCAGGCTTTTACAGGGCAATTGGCTATTAGTTTAGTACGACATAGAATAAAACTGTGCAACTCAGCCCTCGTTTCTGGGGATGCAAAACCCTCCATCTCCCTTTTTGTCATTGTTAAAATGTTGCGCAACTTTTCACCAATGAACTTTGACCGTCAGGCTGTGGGGTTTGTTTGCTTAATAGGACCAGACCTTGAGCCCCTTTCACCTGATACAGAAATCTTATAATTAGTGACCAGCCAGGAAACGTAGTCAACACATAATATTAACAATTGTTTATGTGAGATTAGATGGATTCAACTAATAGTTCCTGCTGTCACTGGAACAAGCAGTCATTGTTAAACAATACCTTGCTCTTCCTACAGTGGGTTTATTGTCTTCTTTTGGCACATGAAATTTTCTTTGTGTAACATGCTGTTTAATATCCTCTTCCTCCTTCCTCTACTTAATTCTTCACTGTCATGCCCGTCTGTCTGTCTCTCTCTCTTTCCTTGTTTCTCATCTCTCCTTTTACCCACTCTTCCGGTGGAAGCAGCTATGAGTGGAAAGCTCGATTCCCCCAGGAATCTGGAAATCATGTCACCAGATGACTGACACTCTTTAAAAGCGGCCCCCTTCCTCACGTTGCATCTTATGCCATTCTCCTGTGAGACAGGAGAAGGCAATCTTTATATGAGCCCACTGTAACAATTATCTCTGTATGTTGCTCTCTCCGTCTGTCTCTCTCTCTCTCTTTGTGATCCTTGTTACAGAGACCACATGCTCACAGACATTCATCAAGCCATCTTTTGTTTTTTGTCTGCCTCCCCTCCCTCTCTTTGCCCCGTCTCATCAGCTTCCATCCCATTCTTTGCGTGCGAGTTGAAGGCAGTGACGCCGTATAGGCGAGGATTCTTCTGTGGAGACTCCAGCATTACCTATCCCTACGTGGAGAGAGAGGCCATCCCAGACAGCCTGCTCATTGCCGGTGGCATAGCCATCACTGGCCTAACAGTAAGACAATGATACCTGTTAAGTATTGGCCCAGTGAGTTGAAGTTGTCATCACGTTTGTTTCAAGAGTAAAACACATATACTGTCCCTGTATTTGTGCAGCTGTATTGAATGACTTAACCAGTTTCTCCTGTCTTCTCTCCTTCTCAGATTGCACTGGGTGAATGTTACCGAGTGCGTTTCCGAGGTGTACACTCACGGGCATTTGTTCGCAACCGCTACGTGTCGTGCCTGTACAAGGAGCTGGGAAGCTTCCTGTTTGGTTGCTGCGTGGGTCAGTCTCTCACCAATATGGCCAAGCTAAGCGTGGGACGCCTACGACCCAACTTCCTGTCTGTCTGTAACATCACCTATGCGTCTATCAACTGCACTCCGGGCAGCTACGTGTCCCAGGTCACCTGCAGGCAGCAAAGCCAGAAGATGGTGGAGGAGGCGAGGTGCGTGGTGTGTGCGCATGGATGTTTGTGTTAAGAAATTATTATTTACTAAGGGTGGGTATACAGTAACTTGACTTGCGCAGTTAATATGTAACCTTCGGCATCTTTTATTGATATCTTTCAGGAAGTCTTTTTTCTCTGGCCATGCTTCCTTTGCCATGTACACCATGCTCTATCTGGCAGTAAGTCACCTCTGCTTTATGAGCACACACACACACACACACACACACACACACACACAGAAACACACCAACACATCTGGAATTTGACCTTCACATTCACCTGAGCTTGTGTTGTGTAATTACAGTATTTGGTACTGTACTATGTTTGCAGTGTTGGGGGAATATTGCAGCTCTCGCTTTTGTTTTAGTTATCAGAGACAAGACGATCCTCCCTAGAGGCCACGAACACCATGTGCAACTATTAACTGGATAAGCTAATTAAACATGCCAAACACACACAGACATGTGCTGTTAAATATATTCACACATCCTGATCGTGAGGGAGCAGAGCTTTGAGAGCAGCAATTCTCCAAAGGCATCCTGCTTCAAACTGAAAGGACTGGTGAGACAGAAAGAGGGAGGGGGTGGGGGGTGTGGGGGGGGGGGTGAGTAAGAGAATGAGGGGGAATGTTTTCCACAGGGGAACATGAATAGATGAAGAGACAGCACGGACAGAAGAGGCCTTGTTGTGGGTCTCATTTAGGGGAGGGGGTGGAGGGCTGAATATGCCTGCTGAGAGATCGACAGGCTTCTTTCAGCAAGAGACACCCTCTCAAACCCCCCCACCCCCCCACCCCAGCGCTCCCCCATCTCTTCATCTTTCTCTCACACTGCACTGCCCAGTAGTCATGGGCGCATTGTGAAAGAGAAACGACAGTTAGGGCGAGACAAAAGCACATTATTATCCTTAAAATGTCCACATTCCTCGTGTATTCCTCATCATTAACCCTTACATGATAGTTTTAGGTGACTTAAATATTTTAATGTGTACAGCTAAAATGAATGAAATGTGAGAAAAATGTGAGAAATGAGAGAGAGCAGAAAAAGAAAATCACCGCCTCTCCTATTTGCACTTTTGCACCATAGAAGTCCAAATGAAAAGCAGCTCCTCTCTGACCAGAAAAGACACGGATGAGTAGGGGGAGAATGAGTAAGCGGGGAAAAAAAGTACTGAACAGAAGAAGTGCTCTGAGAAAAACAAGGGCCTCAGTGTTTGTTACCCCTGATTTCTCTCCTCACTCCTTTGTTTCTCCAAACACAGTCCGCAGGCACAAACACAGCCTCGCACGCAAGTTCGCTGCTAGCTAGTTTTTCAGCAGACTGTAGACACTCTGGAGAGAACGTGTCAAACCTGTAGCTACATGCCACCCGAACCGTGGCCAGCTGCTAGTGTTTAAGGCAGGAAGAGTGACACCTGCTCTCAGCTGGGATAGGAGAGGGAGAGAGGGACCCGGTGAGGGTCGGCCTCACCGCAGGAATGTAGGCCACGTGCTTCCCAGTGGGTTGATAGGTCCAGACGGACGTCCAGCCACCTCATAAAGCTAGCCCTGCATCTGCATCACGCTCGCCCTGTGACCCATTTTTTTACAGACGCAAACATCAATTTTGTAATGTAGCCCTGAACCAGGAGATGAGGATGAACAAAGGGAGGGGATGGGGTTTAGATGGTGTTGATGGACTCATGCCAAGCTTCTCTTTCCCCTCCGGGTAGCAGACTGAGTGGATGCCTGTGTTTTGCATAATGGGCTCCGCCTGTGTTCATAGAATTTGAATTGTAGGTCATAATTATCGGTTTATTTTCGTGGCACACACGTTAACACACAAGCACCCACATATATTCACCCCTCTGCAGTGCTTATAAAGTCAGTAAAAATGTAATAGTAAAACTGTCCTCTTTTTCACAGTTCTACCTGCAGGCACGGTTGTCGTGGCGAGGAGCCCGGCTGTTGCGCCCACTCATACAGTTCCTATTAGTGATGATCGCCATTTACACCGGCCTGAGCCGCATCTCTGACTACCGTCACCACCCCACAGACGTCCTCACAGGCTTCATCCAAGGAGGGCTCACCGCATACTGGGTGGTATGTTGAAAATTGCTGTTGTCTCAATAGTTCTTGAATGACAGTTATCTTCACAGGATATGTCTCTCTCTCCTCTCCGCTGACTGAGTTATCTTAAACAATGGGCTCTCTCGCCACTTTTCCTGACTCTGATCCCTCGTGGTGTTTATAAGCAGTAAATGATTGACAGCGTGTGTGGTCTGTGTATATTTCCTGACACGGTTTTGCGTCTGTGCCTGCAGGCCTTCTACATCTCCTCCATGTTTAAGCCCTGCGCCCGTCCAGACCTGTCTCCCACTAGCATGTCCCTGGAGAGTCCACTGTCCGGCCATCAAACTGTCTGTTAGCAGGCACATGCAATCAGAGGACAAGAGAAGATGGACTGCAGAAAAGACAGGGCGAATGTCAGATAGCACAGGTGAGGAGCGGAGAGAAGAGAGAAAGATAAAGGGAATCATATAAGAGAAGGATATGCTTAAAGGTTGATGGAGTACAATCTAACACACGCTTGCTCTTTTGGGCATACTGATACAGAAACATACATTCACACAGTAACCTAACATCATCACACTCACACATGTGAAATACCAGAAGCACATTTGACTGTAAGTCAAACCCGTCCAGTGAAAAGAACTGCATAGTATATTACAGATATTTTTTTATATATGAAAAAAATAAAAATGTCTATTTTTCAAGAGGACTTTTAGAAGCTGCTAATGTTGATAGTTGCCAGTTGTTTCTTCTGTGATGGAGGCCTTTGGTCAGTGCATTCAGTTAGCTCTCAAAGCAGAACTGGTCACTCTTTGGTCCTTTTGTGAGAGAGGAGAAAATACCAGCCTCCTCTTCATTTTTTTTTTTTTTTTTTTTTTGATCTCCTGCTCAGCTTGGAAACATCACTCAGCAGCTGTGAACTGATGCCATCAGACCTCAGATGTAAACACAGCTCTGTACCGAGTGACAGACCTGGTAGTTATAAGGAACAAGCACTGGCTTTAACTTCTAACCATCTTTACCTTTAGTGGCCTGATGTGCCACTGCTCTAATCAGACTACCCTGCCTAAAAAACTATGATTGAACAATAATCTGTACATAAGCAAAGAAAAAAAAAAACAGTATTTGTGCTGTAATACAATGTTGTCTTTCCCTTTTTTGAGTAACCAAGGCAGTGTCAGGGAGAAATCTGACCAGGTAACTATCTTTCCCCTTCACTGCCGCTTTTCTGTATTAACCACTTTGACTGTGTCTCAGAGGTGGAGGTTTGACTGAATTTTGTAACCTTTGACTTTTGTCTCTGAGCTGCACCTTGATTTATGCCACTCTGACAGGAGAGCCCTCCTGCGCGTCTTTATTAATAGCACTTGAACGTACATAATGGAACTTTCTAATTATAATCAATATTATATATTTTATCACAAGTTTGAATAATCAGTGTTTATTTTTGTTAAATGTCAGACTCATACATTATATTTGATTTGTTGTTTTTCTTCTTGAAATTATAATTATTCAAATTGAATGTAAATAGCAATGTCATTTTATAAACCACACAGAATTTCAAAAGTATTAGTTCCATTTTTGGACAGTTTTTACATGTTTATGTAATTGTTTATATTTACGTTTGTATTGATCAGGTACGGAGAGTTACTATTGTATCTGTTGTAACTACTAGACTGAGCCACAGATATTATCAGAAAGCTATATTTTTTGTGTTCCCAGTTATTGTTGTTTGTTTATTTTGTCTGTGAATGCCAGAAAGGGCAGAAAATAACCACTGTACTCAAAAAAAACCAAACCAATAAAATGAATGTTGAATGTTTTTAATTTCTTCTGTCCTCTATTATTTCCTACCTGGTCTCAGCAAACTGGAAAAAAAAAGCAATCTACCGCAGTCCCTCTCATGCTTATCACACACACACACACATACACACATACTTAATCTCTATGTCACAATATTTATGTCAGCCATTTGTAAGTCAGTCAGCACACAGCCATTAATTTTTTACAAACAGGATGCCAGATGCTGCGAGGAGGTAAGGAAATCTGAGCTGAAACAAAATATAAACACTGAAATGATAAGTGATTTAACCTCCTGTTGTGTTTGGAAGCTTCCACTCCAGTGCTCTCCTACTTTCTTTCATTACTACAGCTCTCTCTCTCTCCCTTTCACACCCTTCCTCACTTTGCCCCTTCCCTGCTCTCAGTTCTTTTGGAGTGCAGTGGAGCATGATGGGCTGTTTTAGGGGGTCATGCTACCATGGAGATGCTTAGCCAGATACAGACTGGGGCGTCTGAGGCATTTTCTTTCATTTCTTTTTTTCTCTCTCTCTCTCCGATCCACTTCCAGGCTGAGGAAGGAGAATAAAAGGCAGCCCAGATCAGACAGAGAGGGCAAAAAAAAGAGAGAGAGAGAGAGAGAAAGAAGGAGGGGAGAGCGGCAGTAATGGGTGTGTGCATAATGCTGAGGTAAGGGGGACAGACAAGCAGGAAAAGTGGTCCAGTAATGAAGGGAAGGAGTAATGGAGCAGTTGGCAGAACAGATGGGGCGGTAGATCGGGGAGAGTGAGGGTGATGGGCGTGGGGCTTCGATGTGGGAAGGAATGTGATGGTGGTTTTCAGGCCTGTTTTGTTTCATAATACTGTAACTAAGGAGACACATTTCATTCCTGAGCAACGTGTATGCCTGTGCTTGTGTGACAGGTTCTTGTCTATCTGTGTCAGCCTCACTATTTGTTGTTGTCTTGTGTTTAGGTGTGTGTGACTGAGCTGAGCGGGAGCCCGGCTGCTCCAGTGAGCTGAGCTTGCACACCCTGTCAAACATGACATCTCGTTTACACTGTGACCGGCGTCCTCCTCGCTAACCCTTTGGCCCTAATGGAAGTGAATGGGGGTCGACAAGCAGAGGCAGATTCTGTATGCTCAGATTACTGAGGTCCAGGCAGACGGGCCTCACTATTTACACTGCTATGATTGTGCACACAGTAGGAACAGTAGCCCAGCACTATGGTCATTTAGAATGGGGGGTATTCAAACTCTTATCTTAACAGGTGAAAGCCATTACTGTCCACATGCTTCACTGTGAAAGAAAACTAAGCCCACTTTCTCCCTCTTCCTCATACTTAGCTTTAGGGATTTCCTTGATAAGATTCTGATTTTTGTGGACAGGTGCAAAAATAGCTCAGCGTACTCCAGAGAGTGTTGATCCAAATCACACAGATAACTATGCTGCAGCAGGCACGTAGCTCACCTGCGTATCTTCATGTCTGAGGAAAGGACACCTGTATAATACATGTTTTTTTTTGTCAGACATCGATAACATCATCAAGGCATTTGCGGCCCAGCCAAATTCCATTTACCTAACTTTGCCCCCGTTTGAAGTAATGAAATAGCCCTTCTGATGGAGATGTAAAACATACCTCCACCTACGGTCCTCACGTAATTCAGCCTGTCTTTGTTTAACACCAACTAAAAGCTGCTTAAGGCTGTAAAACGATTCAACTGTGAAGAGGAAAAGAAATTTCCTTGCATATGAATTTTTAAGTAAGAGTTTTTCGCTGTGGGTCTCCGAGGCATTACAGACGTAGTCTCTGGAACTCTGCTGGCCTCTTATCCAGCTGTGGTCCAATTCTTAATAGAATTAAAAAGGATTAATGGGCTCTTTAGTATGCTCAAGTTCAGGCCTGCTCCCCGGGCCTCACTGCCATGCATATTTCTAAATCTCCCATAGTAATGACAGTCAGTGAATGCACTGGCTGCAGCCTTTAGCACTGCAAGCGGGCACATTGTGTCCTGATATGAGTCTGTGAAAAGCATTAGCCTGTGTGTTCCTGGTTAGATAAATCTTGCTTCCCCTGTCTTCTCTCTCTGCTCTTCAGGGATTAGGATGTGCCAAGCCACGTTGGCTCATCGTGTAAGTGAGGAACATCCCTAAAACGGATCTACAAAAAACTACAGGTGGATAGCAGGACCACAGTCACTGCCAAATATGGAAACCTCGCTCCGTGTTTGTGTGGGTGTGTGATGTTCGTGCATTTCCTCACATACACGGCAGTAAATCACTTGCATACCAAATTTATCATTCTAGGACAGACGTATGTACACGTATGTCCTCATCAGATAGTACACATACCATCTGATGAGGACAGTGTCATTGTGCTATCTGATGGGGATTTTATCACTTGAATTGAGGCATTATTATGTACTACACCACATGTGATGTACAGGTAGCTGAGGCTGGATATGAAGGGCCTTTGAAGCTTGCATTAATTGTTAATGAATTGTGGAGAGAGATCTGTCAGTGAATGAACATGTGAAGATTAAATTATATGTTTTAAGTGTCTTTTCTCACTAGCCTATAGCTGGTCATGAAATGCAGCACATGGAGCAGGAAACATAAGCCACTATTTACCATCTCCGAGGTCATATCATTGTCTTTGCAAGGGTGATGAGGTGTTACGAAAGTACAATCCAGTGGAAAAGGTTACCAGATAAGACCTGGCGCCGTAATGTGTGGCGTGTTTATTCTAGTGTCAAGCTGAATGTTTTAGGGTAGGGTGACCTTAGCTACCTGCAGCTTCTCTTTATTTAGGACAAGGTGTTTTCAGCCTCTTCCTCGCTCTCTGTCTCCTGTAAAACAATCCAAAAGTAAACAGGTTTAAATAGCCTTTCCAGAAACAAAGATTGAACTGACAGGTAAGGATTTCACTCAGAATCATAACAACTGAATTAAACTTTGACTTAACGTTCTTCAATAAAACAAGCTTATCTACAAGGACCTAGACAAGACATGTTGTCGATAGAGATACCAAACCACTTTGTTTATACTGTGCGGTCTGTGAGATGTTAAATGTGTATGTGTGTGTGTGTGTGTGTGTGTGTGTGTGTGTGTTTGTTCCATAACTTGCAGGCTGCTGAAGGCAGACTGGAATGCAAAAACAAGAACATGGGAATAAAACCAATAGTCAGGATCCATGAGGTGTCAGATGACTGCGGTGGAGAGGTGGGAGGACAGTGCTGGGTTCCAAGGTCAGCAAGCTAAGCCTCCCTCAACACACACATTCACATGTAGTGGTAATATTAGTCTAACGTGACACTTGTGTTAATGCAAGCAGGGGAATCATAAAAAAAAAAAAAAGCCAGTTCATCACCCAAGCAAATTACAGTATATTCACCCGAGTAAACCTCATAAAGTTGGATATATACAACTGACCTCAGTGCACTCTAAAGCTGCAAGAGGATGATCTCATAAGAGATATGTCTTGAGAAAACAGGTCTCACATTAGCAGTGTATATGAAACACTTTAGATTGCCTACATTTGAAATCTGTGTTTTTTACCCAGTGGACTCGATATTTAGTCCTGTACATGTATGTGAGCAGTGCACATACACAACCTGTATTGTGTTTACACCTCTGTGTGTTCAGATGAGAGGTCATTAACGCCATTAATCACAATTATCCTTACACATACCATCATAATCTCACATATACAACACTAAACTCTCCCCCACATGCTATCATACTCTCCTACATATACCATTTTAACCTGTGTTAGAATATACTGTACTGAGACAGAATAGTGTATGAGAAATGTGTATGTTGTTTTTAAGAGAGGATTATTATGTGTGTGAATGAGATTGCACATGCATTACATTATGTCTAAGAGAGAGATGTGAATTAGTATAATGGTGTGTGTGTGCGTGCGTGCGTGTGTGTGTAAGACAGAATGAGTGCATGTGTTCTAAAAATAGTGCATATGTGAAATACAATATCAGTGTGTGCACGTGTGTGTGTGAGACAGAGAGAGCGTGATATTCTGCGTGTGTGAAAGGTGACAAAGGTGCATGTCAGAAAAAAATAGTAGCATGAGTGAGAGAGCTTTATTGTTTGTGCATGTGGGTGTGTATGACATCCTGTGAAGGAGAGAGTGATTGTGTGTGTGTGTGAGAGAGAAACTGAATGCACGTGGTGCAAAACTGCAGCGAGTGTTTAATTAAAAAGGAAGGCAGTTTGATTGAATGAGTGGGTAAATTCTCAGTTCCTGAGAGGCTGAAGTCTCATAGGCAACAAGGTGCATACAAATCAAGTTACAGTGTGTTTAAGGACAGCTTAAAATTCACCTTGTTTTCTTTGCAAAAATGATAGCAAGTTGATTTATTATTTACCTTCTTCTTGATGTGTAAGACTATTGGCCAATCAGGAAATTATTAAGTTATATCATTTACATTCAGTCAATCAAACTCTCACATACACACCTACTGTCATTTGTATATACTATTACATGTAGGAGTATAATGTAAAAGAATATACTGTAGTTGTATGTGAGCAGTATATGAGTGTAATTGTGCATGCAAGAGTTTGCAGCCGTGCATGTGGGACTGTACAGTACAGTGGTGTATGTGCGAGACCATGGTGCATTGTGTGTCTGTGATAGCGAGGGTGGTTCTACCAGTGCAGCGGTGCTCCTAATTACAGTCTTCCCTAGGAACCAGCTGGAATAACAGGGAGAATTAAAAAACCTGAGGTGCTGAGGTCACACTTACAACACCGCAGTACATCAGAGAGCCAATGAAACGTGCTTGCTGGAGCTTAGGATAGTGTTAAACGCAGTGCAGGCCTTTCTCTATGCTCCTGTGTGTGTGTGTGTGTGTGTGTGTGTGTGTGTGTGTGTGGGTGTGTGTATGCAGCCTTTCATCTACCCCTCTGAGCATGTAAGTGTGATGATAGCTTAGCGGCAATAGTTTAATGAGTATGCACACAGTAGACACCCGGCAATATTCCTGTAATTCCTAGTAATGATTGAGGTGAGCTTGTGAGTAATGTGTGTGTGTAATGCTGATACACTAACATCTCTTGCAAAGGAAAGTTTGTGTAATTGGCAGAAGGCAGTAAGTACAGTAGAGTAAGTAGCAGATATTATGTTTAGTAACAGTAATAACTTTTTAAGTCAGTTGGCCATGCTTGTCTTTTCCTCCTGTTTTGTCTTTTAGTATCTTTTCAAATAAATTGTCTCTTTCCTGATGCTTTTGGGCATTTTGTGGACTGCAACGACTTTCTGTTTACAGTCATTTGGTGTAATTGTTGAACAATGTTGCGGCTGCTGGCTACCATTGTTATTAGTGTTAACCTTCAGGGGGGTGAGTTATGGTTGCCTCTATCCTGTAATTATGTTTCTCCTTCCCCTTGGTCATGGTGACAGATGATGACGACAGAGGAAAAGCCTGTGAAGGAAACCTCCTGTTGGAAGATGAGGAAGGATGGCAGTGACGGGGGAGACAATCCCAGGCCTGGAACCACAGAGGCACCTACCTGTCTAGACACTGAACAGCTGGCCTCAGCTCGAGCTAGCACACTGCAAAAAGATTCACGCGATGTGGTTGAACGACTTGTTTACAGTGAAAATCGGCTTTTTTTAAATCGCTGTTACTGGTAATCATGTTGAGGGATC
Source organism: Scomberomorus guttatus (assembly GCA_038419695.1). Classification (NCBI taxonomy): domain Eukaryota; kingdom Metazoa; phylum Chordata; class Actinopteri; order Scombriformes; family Scombridae; genus Scomberomorus; species Scomberomorus guttatus. The sequence continues at coordinate 12,039,696 of CM076459.1, forward strand.
AGACTTACATCAAAGAAAATAAAACTGGAGACACAATAGGCCTTTTCAAAGCAGACATTTTGACTTGTCATAGCTGGGAAAGCACTGATAACATTAAGGATGGCTCCATTCTATTCAAGCGTCCAAGTGAGCCATGAAAGTGTGACAGTGAGCCAGCGATACCAGGACCCTGAAACTGAAGCAGCTACATGGAAATCAGCCATCATTCTTTTTTTTTTTTTATACCTTTGCTTTTCCTGCTGTGTCATGTCAAAAAGTCTTCCATGAAAAAGGCATACGGGCCTTTTCCACAGCAGACATGACTTGTCATAGCAGGAAATTCGCAGGTGGATAACCCCTAACGACAGCTCCACTCAGTTGTGTGAGTGTCCCAATAACACATTTGTTCATTATTTTTTAATAAAACCAAGTTTTTAAATGTGTTCAGATATACATTTCTTTTTTTTTTTTGCAGCGTGCTGTGCTCCTTCTCTTTTCTCCACTCACCTTACTCTTTTTCAGGTGAGTGCCTGATTGCCCCAGTGATCCGCAGCACAGCCAAACACAAGGCTTTGTTTGTTTAACAATAGGGCTCAGCCAAGTGTGAGGCACACTACAGAGGGGCTGTCTTAACAAGACATGACAGTGATAGACACACTGACTTAAACTGACATTTCACGGAGCTATAGCAACTCCCATTTACAAATCCATGTCCCCTACAACTCCTGTCATGTCAGTCATAGCTGTAGGAGTCTTGGCTTCTGCTGTGACTGAAAGGAAACAGCTTATAAACAAAATTAACCAAATGGGTCATTTGATGTGAATTTCTTGCATACTTTCTCATGAGTGCACCAGGTGCGCAGTACATGCTAGTGCTTGTACATGTACTTGTTTGTGTGTCAGAGAAAACAGTTGCGCATGTGAGTTGAGTTGCATTGTATGCGTGTGTGCTTGCTGTGTGTATATTTATGTGTGAGGCAATAGAAATAACAGAGGGCACGGTATAAAAAAAATCCTGATTGTTTCTGAGGGATTATCCTTCACAATGCAGGGCTTTATCAGAAGGCCTGGACTGCTGTAACAAGACACGCTCGCCCTGGGTTCACCCAGCCAAATACTGAAACTTGCGCCAGAAACAAATCACAGGGGTGGGAGTGTGGGGGGGGGGGAAGAAATGAAGAGAGTAAAGAAAAGAAACAGGGAGGAAAACGATGGCGGAGGAGAGCAAAGAGCAGAGAAAAGGAGGAAGAGATGACAGGGGAAGAAAAGTGGAGCGAAAGGGGAAAGTGGGAGAGAAAACAGAGTAAGGAGAGTGAAATATACAGAGAAAGGCAGAAGTTGAACAAGTTTAACTGGAGGCCAAGCTTCAAACAGAGAAGTTTGTTTTCTGACAGAGATCCCTCTCAGGAGATTGAGCTGGAAAACAGATTAATAGAGCCTGTGCAAATTGCTCTCTGATATTGCACAACATGTGCCTCAGCACCATGTGAACAAGAGCTGATGTGCATCTTACCATGCACTACTTCAACATGGATGATCTGTCTGTTACAGCCTAGTGTATATGATGAAGCCTCACCGAGCCTTTATATTTAAACACTGACAGGCCCTCAGGCAGGGGTTGGTCTGTTAACAGACATCTTTCAGATCGTTCACGTTTGGCTCGGCGATGGAGAGGTGTTGTTTTATTTGCTGCTTTTTATAAGACTTTCTCAGCAGGATCAGGTTGCCGTGCCCAGGCTAACCAAGCTCTGTAAAGGGGAGATGTGGTTTTGGGAAACGAGAGGAAGAGTTGGCTGACTATGGAAGGGGCTTTAATATGTGTATGGGAGGTGTAGATGGGGTGGGGGGGTGTTCATGGTATTGTGTGAGGCCCCCGTGACTTCATATATTTGTATATTCCCATTACACCTCCACCCCTAGCAGTAATGAAAAATATTCTTTCAGGCTTGCTAATTTACTTTTATTGGCTGTTCATTTTTCAGTATGTACGTTTCATAATGTAACCACATAGCATGATTGAATGTGTACGGATTACTGAATGTGGTTACTGTGTTCATATTTCTCTGTCTGTGAGTCGGTGTTGGTATGCTTCCTGTGCTGGCAGTGTGTAGATGTCCCTTTGTGATATCCAACCTGTGCCAGTGGGGGTTTCAGACTTCATACTGAGCGGACAGACCAAAGAGTCTAACAGTCCCAGCACGATTTGCTGTTCTCTCAACTCACCTCTTCTTTGGTGTTGCACTCAGAATGAGGGATTATGCTTATTACCATTTTACTTGAAAGCCCCCCTGGTGACTCAATGCTTTTCCAAGCCACGGTTTCAATCACTGCTACGGTTTGGGTTCAGTGAAATGCCAATTTAAAGGCCTATAGCTGTTGCTGTCTGCTTGGATATTATAACTGGGAAATACGTGTATTCTATAGAGAAACTACTCACCATCGGGGTGTGAACATGATACTGTTTTCTTAAAACAAGTCACTCCTGGTCTGTATATGCTGTTTTGGTTTGGTTGCGGTCAGCTTTATGTCGGGGGTATTTTGAAACCATTGTGGAGCAATGCAAACTCAAGCCAAGCAGGGTACTAAGCAGCCAGCACTATTGTTTCAGGGCTACTCAAGATTCTTCGGGTGTTGCTTTCCCTCAGCTTTGACTCCACGACTCGCACGCCCGGAATGGTGCACCCATTTTAAAAAAAAAAAAACAGTGATCTGCATAAACTTTATGGGGGTTCATAAAAAAGATTCTTTCGAATACCAGACTGTGTAAAACTTTCAAACCCTCCTAGTACCCCCATCCAGATGGACAGAGAATGAGGAAATGGACTTTGATACGTGAGGAAAGCTGTTTATCTCTCATCACCACCCTTATAAGCAGAACAAAAAGGAAACAGTTTAGGACAGATGGAAAGAAGACTCAAAAGCAGCAGAACTGTAATTATTTACCCTAAAAGTCCTTTTGAGATTGTTTGCTCCTTCATTCAGATTACAGAACTAGACACACTGTTTGTGGGAGTGTAGGCTGTGGGACATGCATGGTCTTAGCTTTGTGTGTGTTTTCAGCCTGTCTTGCGTCACTGCTGCTCTCCTCTGTTTATGTAGGGGCTCTGTGAATATGGAGAGGAATGGTAGGATATCCAAACCTCCCACTGTCACTTGATATCTATGGAAAATGGATGAGATGATTGAAGGAGTCCACTTCCACAGTTTGTCCCCTGTATGAGAGCTGAACCCAGTCCAGTTACTCTCTTATTCATGCCTGTTGTGATGCTGTCATCGTTATTTACAAGCCAAGGAATGATGAAGTGTTCAAAAATGATGCAACATTTAACTGGTTAGTCACACCAAATTGGCTAATAGGTGAATCAGCTTGGCCTAAGTGTCACTTTATCTATTTTCACATCTTAGCCAATGTAATAATCATGTTTAAAGTGAAAACTTTAAAGTATGTTTTGGAAGCACATATTTGCTTGACTACACTGGACTCTTGGCCGTGTGAGAGAGACAGGGAAGGGCAAAGGAGAAGCAGAGAGATGGAGGAAGGGAAGTAGATGGAGTTGAAGAGATACAGAGGGGCCCCTATTAAGTGACACAGACTATAGTCTGTTTTTTCTCAGTGGACCAGAGAAGATGCAGTGTAAATGAAGCATATTGCACCATGGCGGCTTCTGCTTTATCTTTGCAGTGTGTGTGTGTGTGTGTGTGTGTGTGAGAGAGAGAGAGAGAGAGAGAGAGAGAGAGAGAGAGAGAGAGAGAGAGAGAGAGAGAGAGAGAGAGAGGCAAATGACAGAGGCCTCTCTGTTCACACTCTTTTCTCTCATGGTTAGAATATGTTTGGAGGACTGCCATCTTCTGTCTACAATGCATCTCCAAAGACAACAGGAAGATATACGCGATGCAAATGTGAACATGGATAAACACACATGCACCCACCTGAGGGGTAAAAATATCTTGTCAAAGTAGAGGCAGAGCACTGCCAGAATGCATGCTGCACTGCAAGACTGTACTTATCTAATGACACATCTGCATATTTTTCAGGTAGCTTTATGGTACCGTGGCATTTGTAAGAAGATTGTTGTCATCTCACATTTTGGTTTTGTCCAGAAAGAAATTTGATTTTGTGTCTCCTCCCTATCACCAGCTTTCTTTTCAATGTGTGTCTCTGACCTGTAAGACAAGGGCATCCCCTTGTGTTTGGTGTACAAAACTACATTTGGCATGTGGACAGCCAACGGGTTAAATACTTAAGACATTCATTTATCTCTTGGGATAACTTGGCACAAAACCCTTCCACTGTCCCAGATAACTTGCATTTAAGAATTGAGTGATGCAGGGGGGTGTAGGTGAGATGATGGACCAAAGAATAGCCTGTGACATTATGAGCTAGTCAAAGACCTGGTGTTGTAGGGGAGGAGGAAAACAATGTGGTGTCATTTTTTTTCTTCTTCTTAAAGGGAACATGTTATAGTTTTGGGAGTGGCCTGAGGAAAACAGGGAAATGAACAGACTGCACCAGAGGTGTACCAGAGGCACTGTTGGACTCAGGAGGGGGGCAGGGATCCTCTAAGGTGCCCACACAGTATGATAAATGCCCTCTAAGGTGCCCGCACAAAGGAGAAAACATACCAAAGTTCTATAATGACTGACTAGTTATGGGTAAATTAGGATGAAATGCCCTATAGAGTGCCTCTATATGTGACAATCTGGAATGAAGTGCTCTCATGGCTGCCCTTTTAGTGGAAGAAAATGTGATCGTGCCCTGTAAAGAACCCCAAAAACGAGAAAATATGATGTGCCCTTTAAAGGAAGAGGATGTACTGCAGTGCCCTATGATGCTGTTGCAATGGGGTGAGCTGGAGCTTCTGTATGGGTGCCCTTCTAGTGAACTACTGCACTAGTGAAGTGCAATTTAGGGTTCCCCTGAGTCTAACATACTGAAGTGCAGAATTGGGTGCCCTTTCAATGAAAAGTTGCCCTATAGGGTGCACTGTATGGGAGAAAAACATTGTGAAGTGGGGGCCCTTGAATGTATCAGGTGCCCCTTTATATTTTTCCCCCCTACCTCTGAGACAGCCTGAGTCTGCCACTGACCAGAGGCATAACCATAGAAACAGATGGAATTACATCGATTGATTGATTACATTACAAAGAGGAGGGGGAAATTGGTATTGCATGGCAGTATATCTGTATAGCTCTGTGTCTGGAGTTATATATTGCAATAAAATCAATATAAGAAAGTAGATAACAGCACACATTTCCCACACTGTATATACAGTATATTAGTTTTAATATAAATGAGTAAAAACTAATCTCCAAACTACTATAAACAACAAGTTTGTAGCCCAATTGAATACAAATATTCTGGCATTAGTATTCAGACTTTTTTTTAGGCTGACGTACTTCCGGGTCCTCTTCCTCTTTTTTTTTTTTCGCTATCAGCTCACAAGTTGCAGTTAGTGTCTTCTCTACCCTTGACAAAATGATTCTCGAAATATTCCTACTTGCTACCATGATTATGGCATCCTGTTACAGCAAAACACCGGGTAAGAGATAGAGAATTGTGAATACGTATTTCTCTCCAGTTTTTCCTGTTTTTTTAATGTTACTCTTTACATCCGGTATTAGAGCTAACTGAAGTCTGATCTGCATTTATCAGTTTATCTGTTATGTTTTTCCTATTGCTTGTTTGAGGATGTTTGTAGAGACCCTGAACATTTTTACACTATGCAATTGTCTCACAGAATGCTTCCAGAGAAACATTTCCTGCCCTGACGTTAAGACAGCCGATGGCTTCAAGTTCGCATATGGGATTCCTGGGGGAAGAGAGATTTACGAGATTTCCGTACATGATAATAAGGTATTTTGATTTGCTTTCAAACTCTGAAGTATTCCACAGTTCTGTTTTGGCGAAGGTTTTATTTAGTCTTCAATACGAAGACAAAAAGAAAGAGAAAGTGAAAGTAAGCTCGATGTTTGGCTTGGTTTCTCTCCCATTTTATTATTTTCCAACAGACTGTGATTGCTCACGCTGTGCCAAGAAAACAAGAATTTAAACATCTGTCAGTAGTTGTGAGCATGGACAACGGTTCAATCGTTACAAGAGACTGCAGAGACCTAAGAGTACAGTACGTACTTCTTGATGTGAGTTCTCGACTTTCATATGTACTTACATGAATTGAATCCATAAAAGTCAAATTGGTTTATTTTGTTTTAAATGTGAAATATGTACTCTCGGACATCACAATATAGACTTTGCTTTTTTGCTTTTTTGCTTTTCAAGGGGCCACATGTAACTGAATACTGTGTGGCTTATGAAACTACCGGTAAGGAAGTGAGCTGTTGTAGGTAACTGATTTACTATTGACTTTCATTTTACATTGCTGATCATATATACAAAATATATACAATTATCTCCCCTCTTTACCTTAACAGAGCAAATAAAGACTTCTGATCCCAAAGATTTGCCAACACCATGGGACCTTAGCAGTGAGTGACATTATCTGTAGATATTCCAATGTCTCACAACATTGTTGTTGGGAACACAGTAAATTATATTGTTGTTACCAAAATCAAATGAAACTTTGATGGTAACATATATGCATTGTGTCTGTTGTTCAGTTGGTGTATCGGTTGGTGTGCTGTGTACCATTGTGCTCATTGTGGTGCTTTTGTGGTGTTGGAAAAAGAAAGTGAAGTGAGTTTTATTCTATTTTCACAGTTATTAATGTCATTTACACATTTACTCACACAGTGTCTTGCATGGATTCAGAAATATGTGTTTGTTGTTTGTTTGTTATGTTAGAAAGCAGCACAGGGTGGCCTCACTTCTTGGATTTTTAGTTAAATCCTCTTCATGGCATATTCCTATTATCAAGTCATTCAGTCAACCAATGACTTTTTACATCAAAATTTAACATTTTTAAAGACTCAAAATTCAACAAGTGGAACATTTCAACTGAATGTTTTTCAGTGTTGCTGAACACATTCATTTCCATTTAAGACACAATGAAGGAAGTGAAACCCAGGAGAGCTCAGCTGATGCTTCGGGGACTCAACAAAATGGTGAAATTGGGTGAGCGCATTCTCAGAGGCTACTTTCACATGTCAGCACGGATCTGTGAATTTCCATTAAGCTTGCATATAACTGCGTTGTCATTATAGGCTGAGGGAAATACCCTCTGACACTTACCAACATGGAAGTGGTGAAAACCATATTGAGAGAGATTTTCCCAAATCTGAAAGTGTGCACGATCAAAGGTTAGGCTGCTACTTTAAAAGTTAAACATCTTTATCCACACTGATCTTTTATTAGCCTTTTTGTCACCCGTCAAAGTGTGTGTGTGTTTTTTTTTTCTTTTTTTTTTTAAAAGAAGAATAGGAAGTCTAGACTGTAATCTGCTAAAGCTACATTTGTCTCCACAGTAATGATGCAACAGCTGATGGCAGGACTCCTCAAACCCTTCAGCTGGACCACAACTTGAACGATGTGGGAATCGAACTATCTAAAAAGTGAGAATGAGAATTGCTTACTTGTCTGTAGAGATTAGGGTGAAGTCTCCCTTTAACTGGTAGTGACTGAAATGTCTCAGAGGAGATTCTGTGCCATTCTTATCAAGCATTTGTTTTGCAGTGGAGACTTGAGTGCCCCTGATGTTAACAGAGCCTCTAATCATCGAGCCATGAACAGGTATACCTTTGGGATTTGATGGATTGTCAGTGTGTTTATGTCAATCCTTCTTGTCTTTTATTCCATCAACACTATTTAACAACTATTGACTATGTCTGCTTCAGGAACGTGAGGGATGATCCAGGAGGAGTGAATGGCAGCAGAGGAGAATTCATTGTGTGGTAAGTCTTTAGTCTAACAATTAAGATAATTGTAGATATTATACTGTAACAGACTTGCAGAGAATTATTACCAATCTCTCAAAACAGCTGTTTTAAGAGCTGTTTTTTTAAGAGGGTGTATGATGAGAATGTGTTGAAGATGATTATAAGATTATGTTTTTGTGTTTCATCTGTCTGCCTCCTCGAGGTTAATCACTTCGTATGAGTAGTACAGTGTAAAAATAGGTATTATTAATTGTATCTAATGGCAATAATTTTACTGCAACCCACAGGTTATGTTAGAAAAAAACCTGAAAAATGCCACATTGTTGGAATATGATGAAAAGCTAGAAAGTGGAGATACATATGCTGTCAAAAAACTAAACAGAAATAGGTGCTACATTTTCATATACTCTAGCCAAGAAATACAATTATTATTATCCTAAATATTTGAGTTAAAGGCTCAACAAAAACCCAGTTGTTAGCCTGGTAGATCAATCAGGTGACTAAAGCTTGATCACCCGGTGAAATGCACTGAAATACTCATGTTAAGGTTCTTCTGTGCCAATCTGAATAAACTGATAAAGGCTGTTATTTTTTCTCCAGGAGCAATGAAAGGCTCGGATCACAGGATCATGTGAATGAAGGACAACCGCTGCTCTCATATCAGCGGTGAGATTGCCTCTTTCTCTCTGTCATTTTGTACTCATGAGACTACGTCTAAAGAGAAATCTGTGTGACTCTCCAGTTTCCAGTCTCCTTCATTCCTGGTTTCATTTGGCCTGTTGCTGCTGTTTGGACAGCTGTCAGGAGTAACTTTCTGAACTGTCCCCCCCCCACCACCACCACCCCCCACCTCCCCATATCTGAAGTCTGAACTTCACAATATGTCTGACGCCTGCTGCAGCAAAAAAACAAACTTTGCTGTTACTGTGCAGAGGCTCATGTCTCTATTCCTTGTTGTTTCTGTCTCCAGAGCTGCCGTCCAAGGTTTTGACATGACAGGTGAAGCCGTAGCTTTGGTGAACAAACGCGGCTTTGACCCAGACCAGGTCAGCAGGTGCTCTACTGTGCCAGTAAGTAGGAAGCCTCCTATAAAGGCTATATTATCTTTTTTTTTCTGTTGAAATGCTCTTTTTTTGTGTTGGTTTTGTTTGAATTTGCACATTTTGTTGTTTGCTGCAGGACACTGACGTGGAGTCAATGACAACCAACATGAAGAACTATAATATACATAAATAAATATATAATTATAATAATAAATAATCATAATGATGATATTATTAATAATAATAATGATATAATAGTAACCTATATTATTTATATACAGTATATCTCACAATCAGGGTCTCTGGCTCTGACTCTGTACAGGTATGGGGTACTTTACTGCTTTCACCCTATTCATTGATCTGATCTTATTGATATATGGTCAATTAGGCATTACATTACCTGACAGTAAACACATTATGGGGTTGACAGATGCAATGGAAGAAACTGCTCCCATTAAAAGAATAATTTGAGCTTTGTTCCCAGATTAAGTGCTTGGCTTGGCTGATCTGGCAGATTTTTGGGTGAATCAAATATCTGCCAGAAAAAAGTACCACATACCTCAGACATAGCTGTGAGATTTATATTATTGTACCTATACAACAGAATTGTCAACATCGTAATATCTGTAGTATGGGTCAACATTTATAAGCTAAATAGACAGTTATTATATACAATACTCAATATTATATAATATATATTATATTATACAATATTATATTATACCTTATATATAATACATAACAGAATACATTATACACTTGTCCTTTTTTTTTTAAATTTTTTACACTGATCAGCTGTAAATAAACCTGCTTTTACCCTATTATCACTGCATAATCTAACAACATTATAATTATCACCTGAATCACAGCACCCTTTCTTGATTGGAGCCTTAAGTGTTATTCTATCTTGAATGCTTTTTTTTCACTCTGCATTTGTGAATCTTATCGTGATTCCGTATTTATCATCTATTACTTATGTACTTTGCTGCATTGCTTTTTGTTTTTATTGGTTTGTAATGGATGGATTCAAATAATAATAATATAACAATGATACATATGTTAGAAAATGATTCATTCATGTCATGTATTTTGAATTAAAGTGTTTACCCGATCCTGGATTTCAATGTCTGGTCATTTTTTCTTTGGTTTCCAAACAACTGAAGTCAACGCTGCTCCTGGAGTATCAACTTTTCACCACAAGGGGGCAGTAAATAGTCATGAGTCTTACAACACTGAGCAACATAAACAGCAGAATTACACCATTTATTACTCTTGCCGAAAACACTTAATGAATATTTATTTCAGATTGTACTAGTTTTTTTTTAACTAATTATACAAACACTTAAAAAGTATATATCTTATTTTTCTATGATAAACCACTGTGGTTGGGGCTAACATTGCTTTTGTTTCAATAAATCAAGCCCCCCTTATGATACTGCTGATTGGCTATTGTGGATTTTCAATGCAATCAGTGTCTGTGTTTGGGTTGATCACTGTATTTTCTGGTATAGTGCCCTGATTTATTAATCAGCCAATAAAGGGATACCAAGTATATTACGCATCACTAGGTCATTTAAGTGTTATATATGTTACAGTACTTAAAAGATTTGTTGGCCTGGTGGCTTGATGTATGGTAGTAATTAACGTAACACACAAATACTCAGAGGTTCAGGCTGAATGCAATACATCTCTTTTCTCTGCCTCTTGAGATCTGCTGAGAGTTGCAGTGGGTCTTGATTTGTCAATGTCTTGATTCTATTTTAAGCTTCCCTTAATGTGCAATGACCTTGAAAAAGCCCCCTTTTTACCTTTCAGATGGACTGAGCGCCAGGAAGTGCGTGTGTCAGGAGTTAGAGGCTTTGTTGCTCATGTTTGGTGAGTCAGTGTGCGAAAGTGTCGCTGTAGCACCGGCAAATAACGGGGGTGACTGAATGGTCAAGGCCTCAGAGCCTCCCCTCTCAGGGAGTTTCACTGAGGGGACATGAGTGAGACAGGAGCTGGGCAGATGGGTGGATGGGTAGGGGGTGGATCATCACATGTCGTCATACATGTACAGCGTGCAGCGTGAGATGAAAACAAAACAGGCACATGGGTCAGCCAATGTCGCAGGAAAGCTGTAATTGTGGATGAATCCTCTATGCTCCGATGCACATAATAACCAAATATCAGCTAATTAGTTACCAATCACACTCCACTGTGACCAGGATTATGAGCAGTCAAGGAAACGACACTCAGTGGGAGCTAACACTGATCACACCACATCGGGGATAAGACGGCTTAAGGGAAGCTAGATGGGCCGCAATAACCCAACTACTTAGGTATGTGTTATCCCTAACTGATCTCTAGCTGATCACAATGTTTATGCTAACTCCAGAGCGTACTAAAGGCCGCCTACTGTTGTGGGTTGTCGTGGCTTAACAGACAGCTGCAAGCAAACAGTGTCGCGTTCAGAAGTCAGAAGCTGTATTCACACCACGGTTATTAAAAGATTACATCAGGGATCACACCATACTGTATGATTAATTACCCTGACTGATGCGCTGTAAAGCTGAATCCAGCTGAGTAAGTATGCCCACAGGTCTGCATGTACATACACATACATATGAGATGGCTGAAAGCGTCACTGTAGCTGGTCTCGGTAATACTGACTCAGGGTTACTGTAGTGAAACAAAGCCTTGCTTTCCCCCAGATTAGTATGAGACCAGTCCTCTCATCCTCCCCGGTGCATAAAGCTCTTACAGTAATAGTCCCTGTCCAAACACTACGGGTGTTGCGGCTCTGGGTTTTGTCTCCTAAACTGACAGCTTGCTTTTTTTCTGCATCTCTTTGATCACTTTGTGTAGTATGTTTTGGACACAGACCAGTGTTTGACGGAATCATCATCCCAACCATCAGGTCAAATCTGCATATGCATACAGTGTGTGGTTCAAAGGGGAGCTGACTCAGGAAGGGGCTGGGTTGCTTTGGCTTCAGTCCCCAGCTTCCCATGGTTCACAGATGAGCAGCACAATGCTGTCGTAACCCGGCAGCCCAGCTCATGAATAAAACATAACCACAGTATTAGTGCTTAAAGACGTCTTTTCATTTCCAGTTTGAATCACGAGGTAGGTATATTGAAGTTTATATGCATACGGCACAGCAAAAGATTAATAATAATTTCTATGTGCTGTTATGCTTTTATCGCACCGGCACATGCACAAGCACACAAGCAATTATGCTGCTCATCAGCACACAACCACACACACACACACACACACACACACCACAATTGAGCACCTTCAAGATGTTCCCAGAGAAACCCTGAAGCATGAACTGTGTATATTTTCAATAGTTTTTTATTAATATGTGCTGATACAAGGTCGCTCACACCTGCGATGATGCAAACACTCACAGAAAATCATCCCCTTTGGCCCAGACAGCTGTCAAAGCAACGACTGTGAGAAAAATAAAAATAAAATAAAAATAAATGAACATCATTCCTTCAAGAAAATAGAAACAGAATCAAGGTTTTAGATTACAAATGTCTCAGCGGTACATGATAAATCAATTTTATATAAAAATCACAGAAAGCTCTGGAAATGGTGCTATATGTTGAACCCCACAATGTCAGATTGTTTCTACCAATGCCTACAGCCTGCTACGTAAAACCCAAGCACCCAATAATTTATCCCCATAAATTTAAACATTTAAGGGATGTCAAATACTGACCAGGTTCTACTGTTCTGAGCTAATTAATACAGCCCTTAGCTGATACTCAGAGTATCCCATTCACACCTGCTATAGCCAGCTATTCCACCTCTGATGATGGACACAGACTGTGATTTTTCTGCCCCATGGACCATCACGGTATGGAGATCACTACACATGCAGGTACAGTACAGCTCCTCCACACTCTGGGACAGTGCACCCAGTGGAGGATAAGGAAGAAATAGAAATAACCATGCCTACAGATTCAGCCTGCTCCTGCCTAATGTGGATGGATGTTAACATGTAAACAGCGAACCAATGTCTACCTCCACTTCAGTGTATACTGTTATTTAAGACTACCTACCTGACAGAATGTGTATAATATACTATATGTCTGTGTGTCAAAAGATATGTTTGTTTTGGTTTTGGACCTGAGGGTCTCTTTGTAGAATGGGTCTCCCAGGTTTAACATTTGGAGAACCCCATCCTCTGTTAGTCGTACCCTGTTCATCAAAAATGGCCGCTGCCCTGACTTAATGGCACAGCTCCACATAGACGTATTCAACACAAAAGAGAAACAGCACAATCCTCATCATTGGTGTTTATGCCATACCCCTACATATTCTTAAAACTACTCTATATACTCTCTAAAAGTACTGTATAGTAGTCATGTGGACACATAACAAGAGACCAATAACAAAATAGTACTACTTTATCATTGTTTACATTTGCGTTTTAAAAATCTCTATAGGAAAATCCAGTTGCATTTGTTAGCACTCTAAAAATCTCACTTTAATTGGCTGATGCGGCAGTGGATTCTTTTTCACATTTTTTTTTTTTTTTTTTTTTTAAGGAAGCATCCATTAAACCAACCAACAAGCACATCGTCGCTCTCCCTCTACAAGCACATTTGTTTTATCCTGTGAACAAACTTGAGATCTGACATGCCAGCTTGATCAATTTTAACCATAACGTGATAACCTCTGGACTGCAAACCACCAACAGAAAGCCGTCTGAAATGAAACAGCGCATTCATCTCCTTATCTCCAGATCCGACCCTGCACGGCCTCACTGCAAACCCCGCCTCCTCGCCAGCCAGCCTCTTGCTCTCGCTGCCTATAGCTATGAATTTGTGACATCTCTGCTGTTGTCCCCGCTCTGTCCCCTCTTGGGCCAATCTTTGCAGACATAATGACCCTCTGCTGCCCTGCTGCTGGTGAACTCACACACCAGTATCCCATCCGCCCTCCTGGTGTGATATGGGCCACACAAATCACAAATCAAAAAAAAAAAAAAAAAAAAAAGGTCTGTGTGTGAAAGGGTCAACTGCGAGTGAGCAGACTGTCGGCCTGCTGGGACCTCTGCTGTCTAATGATAGACTGAACAATGCTACAGCTCACTCTCCACTGACACTAAGCTGCAGGGGTGAGACAGCACTGTGTCAAAGGTTGGGCATCCCACTTTTTAAACAACTTCCCAGCAAACCGCTGGAGCACACACGTCAGGCTTGCCACCGGCATGGAATGGGAATTGTGTCAAACATTTGCACACGAAGACAGAAAAAGAGAGCCGGAAAGAGAGTGAGGGCGAGAACACTGCAGTAAATTAGTACCCACGATGTTATTATTGTAATCAGAGGTTTGGAGGGCTTTGAATGGTGGAGAAACTCCCGTTGTGCGAGCCTTCGTCCGACAGCGTGGGCCGCAGATGTTCTACTGTATAATCACTATCATTTACCACAGTACAGCGCTCCTCTGTTTATTGAGATATTAATCTGGGATAAACAAAGCTTTTGACAAAACAAATTAACACTCTCAAAGAAGTGCTGCACTAATGGAGTCCATTGAGATTGATATTAAAATGCGGATGAGATGGGGGGGGGGGGGGTGAGGGGGTTGAGGGGAAAAAAAAGGAGCTCGGAGGTGTTGGAAAAAGAGAAGCAGGCCCAAGGTGACGCACATTCCTCCTCTCATGGGGAGTGTCAGTCTAAACAGTGTTTCTCCATGGGGCAGGTCCCAGCTGAGCACCAGAGATCAGCATCAGCACATTATGTCAAATACAACGAGGGAGGGATGGAGTTAATGATGATGGTGATGAGAAGGACGGCCGTCTTGTGTGAACTGTTTAATCTTCAGTCCTGCTTGTTAAAATACATTCAGTTGTCCTCAGTTGACTAGTGAGTGCTGCCTCGGCACAGCGCCCCACCACTGAGCCATAAGATCCGTGCTTCACTTTGTCCAGCACTGCAGCAGAGCAGAATACATGTGCATATTGTCTTTTCATCTGTAAACACAAACTCCCAGGTTCAGCTGCGAAATCCAAGTCATGTACCATCAAACCAGTATTGCACATGTTCCCCCTATGGCTCAAGTGATGATACCGAGGCCTTCTTTCTGAGCTTCACCGCGCTCCGTAGCCCATATGTTACTTACACAAGTGAATTGAATAACAGGAATAAATGGTGACAAATCCTTGTAATCCCGTTCCCTTGTCTGTTTTTAACCCCCCCCCCTCTCTTTCAGCCCCAGGAGCCACAGCTAAAAGGTGTCCTTTGGGTTCTTTTAGAAGTGGGACAGTCAGGCCCTAGCCAAATGTCACACTGCTGTGGATGCATCTATTTTCTGCTCACGTTCCATCCACACATCACACTCCTTCGCTTGCCGCAGGTTTACGAGGGAGGCAGTCAGAAAAAAAACAATGCCATGAATAAATCAATGTGAATAAATATTCAAAAAACATACATAAAAACTGATAAATAAACCATAACAAATACCTATAAATAAATCGCAGAAGAAGGCAAACTCTCTGTTTTTTTTTTTTTTTTTTAAAGGTCAGACAGATTGCAGCTGGATGAAAGCAGCCTCATGAGTGGCTCTCTCTTGACAGCTAATTTCTCAAATGTATCGCTTGCATATGGTGGCATATTGGAAACATGTTCCTCCCGATCGGTCAACCCTGCTTGTCATTTTCATGGTATATGGTTATCTCATGTCTCCCGAGGCAGTCTGATTTCTCCTGTCCTCCTTGTACCTGAACACCATGGTAAGAGCAACTTCCATTAGGTGTGGAAAAGTAATGGCAGCTCTCTGAGATGAGTATCCCCTCTTGTATGACGTGCATTCAATTCACGTCACCAAAAAATATAGCCTTTCAAATGTGTGTGCACTTACAAAACTCTGGCACATGGCAAGCAGACACACACACACACATACACACACACACTGGACACTTAACACGCAAACAAGCACTCTGACACATTCATACATTCACGCACACATGCACACATGAAATTAATGAATTGTCACATTAGGCTCTGGAGTAATGCTGAAACTATCTTTAAGAAACAGCAAAATGCAATATCCTCTGATAGCAAAACAAATGTCATTACCATTCATGCTAAAAACCCATGTTAAAAGTAAGTAATCTGGTTATACCGGTATCTTCCAAATAATACAAGAACAAACCAAATCACTTCATGGATGCTGTCATTCTCCCACAATGCTTTATCGCGCCTGTGAGGCACAGTATGACATTTGACAACATCTATCTCGCTTGCCCCACACCTCCCGCCCCTCACTGCCGTAGGCAATTCCACCCCGGGAATGTCAAAGGTCAAATATTAACAACATGTAATGGATTATATTACATAAAAATTGTGCCAGGATTTTTTAGTTCCATTTTTAATTTGTATAAATAAAATCTACTACACGTCATAAATTCTCTCACTCTCTCTCTCTCTGTCTCTCTGCCTCTCTCTCTCTCTCCATTGGATTTCACTGAATGACACAGTGCTGGGGCACAGAAGAGCGAGAGAGCGAGAGATCAAGCAACAGGGGAGAGAGATAGAGTGTATCATTCAGGTCACAAACTCCAAAACATTTTATTTTTTTCTTTCGTCGGTTTGTTGCAGTACAAGAAGTCATTTCTCATAGTATTTGTTACTTTTTGTTGCTTTTGATCATCCGGTGTCTCTATTTACATAGTAGGAATAAAGTAGATTCATGTGTGGTTCCTATGTACACAGTTATACCAAATGGTCGACCAGTGCGTTTGCGACATTTACAGTCTTGCTTGTCACAACCACACACAGGAAATAAGTCCACTTCATCTGGCTAGGCTCTAACAGCAAAGTACAGGGGGAGGGGGCGACACCGGTCCGCACTCGCAGCCCCCAGAGGATGCAGATCCAAAGTCAACAAAATGAATACTCTCTCCAAAATGATAGCAAGGCAGTCATTTAACTTTTCAAATGCCTAAAGCAAACAACCAGAGAGAACAGTGGAGAGGATTGGCCAGTCATATGGGTGAAGGTTCTCCTGCTCTGGAGGGGTGGTGCAGCGCCTCTGCCTCTACTCCACTTCTGTACATAGTCGTCGATTCACAGCAAGAGAAAATGAAGGCAACTACACTTAATCAGCTCCCACTGCCTGCTTGGAACAAAAGCTCTTGCTCCCTTTTACTTAGACGGAGTACTGTTTTCACTTTTGATGTTCAGTAATGAGCACTTCTGGATAAGTGTGTGTGTGTGCGTGTGTGTGTGTGTGTTTGCCTTGTGAATGTTCTAGTTTCTGTTCTGGCTCAATAAAAGATATTTTTGGCAACAATGAAGAGCTTTCTTTGAGACATTTTTTAGGTTATAATAGTGTACTATATTCCCTGTCTCCACAGCTAAGTACTCCTATCACATGATGACTCAAAAAAGACCTATGGATGGTACGAAAGAGAAATGAGATAAAATATAAAATGATATTCCATCTCCGGAGGCAGGTCTGAAGAGAAATTACATAAAAAACTTTAACAAAGTTTAAAAGTTTTGAAATATCTGAAGGTAAAGGGGGTGGATCGGTACATTCAGAGTGCTGGACTTGGCCTTAAAGTACCAAAGGAACTGGGGAGGACACAGGTTGGAGAGAGTGGATGAATGCTCTGCGGGAAAACACCCATCACTCATCTCCATAAGATGGGGGAGGGCCAAAGACAAAGGCTGCTTCTGCAGAGTCAGCCACAACTCCCCCCGAAGGTCACTCTGTTTGCTCATCTGTTAGTTAAATAAAAGTCAAGAGAAAGAAAGGCAACCAAACAAGCAGAAAGTGGAGAGACGTGAGAACGAGATGGGCTAGGAGGCGACTGTGGCCATCACATTAGTCCCCAACTTCCTCCTTCAGGCTCCAGTCACAGGCTGGTGACCAGCTGCATCTGTCCGTCTCCCTCGTTGTGGGCAGGCTCCTGAGCCTGGTGTCCCTCCCCACTCGGTCTCCGGGGTGGGGCCTGGTAGAAGGTCTGCATGGGGGCCCCACGAGAGCCTAGGGCAGGCCTTCCGGAGCTGTAGTACAGCTCCTCAGGGGGCTGGGCCGAGCGGGGCACCACCTCCAGGGGCTCAGGACTGCTGTCGGGGTAGGGTGAGTCTCGCAGGTTGGTGATGCTGGTGTACAGGGAGTCACGGGCCGGGGAATCAGGCGCTCTATTGCCTCCCTGCCCGCCAGCACTCTGGCCACTGTGGCCGCTGTGGCCCAGGCTCTCGGTGAGGTCGGCCGTATAGCTCTCTGACTCCTCTGGATCGCTCTGGTAGAGGACTGACTGGGCACGTTGCAATAGCAGGGGTTCCTCCAGAGCTTTATAAAGCAGCTCCACATCCTGTGGGGTGCGCTGCCGCCCCTCTCTCAGAAAGTCCTCGTCTTCATCCATGCTTATTGATGGCTCTGGCCCGGCCCCCGTTGTGCCCCCTCCAACCCCGCCGTGAGGACGTCCCCTGGCCAGGCTGCCACACACCCTGTCCCCTACATCACCTCCTCCACTTCCTCCTCCGACACCACCTCTCAGGTTGTTGTGCACAAGCTCAGAGATGATCATCTTCTCAAAGGCTGCGGCATCAGAGAGGTTTCGTCGGATGCCTCCGCCTCCCAGGGCCTCTGAGCTGCGGGGATTGAGGAGGGGCGGCGGACTGTCTTCGCCCCCGCCACCTAGGAAATCACAGCTGCCCCCGCCTCCACCCCCTGGGCCACTGCGCAGGGAGTAGCTGTTGTTGAAGTTACCATTCAGCGGCAGGGTTTCCATCCCGCAGGGGTCGCGGACCTTAGATAACGTGCTCTCTGGACCCAAAAACAAACATAAGAGAGACAGAGGACAGAGGATTTCAGCTTTATTATCATACAGTCAGATTCAAATGTCAGTAAGAGAAGAAGAACAAATATCAGATGGTAAAATTTAAGCTGGAGTAGTTTACAGTGATGTGAGCTGAGGTGAAGTGCACTTACTTGGGTCACGGAAGGTTCCTGCGCATCCACGAGAAAGTCATGTGGAGTGAATAAAATGAAAGACACAAGTCAGTAAGTGTCCTTTAATGATGCAACATTAACTTGATGTATTCGTTTTTAAGGAATTTTAAATAGGACCCATTAATGGGATAAAAAATCCATCTGCCTCTTTAGCCTTTTCTCTGTCTCCTTCACACTCTCATGTCCACCCTCCCAACTCATACCACAAACATAAACATACGCACAGTCACATTAACTCTGATTTATGCAGACTTAATGTTGCCACAGAAAATACACTGGATATTTATTTACTACTGTCAGTGACACCTGGATACATACATAATTCATACAAAACGCAGTACAGTATAGCAGGATTGTTTATTTCGCGACTTGCCTTCAACAAAGCAAAAATGTTGTGCTTTTTCTCTTAAATTACCATCACAGAGCAAAGCAAACACCACAGCGGCCCAAAAAAGTGAGAAGCATGTTCATTATTAAAATTTTATGTGTAGTATGACTTTAATCAACGTTCTTCTTCGGTGGTGGTGTGGGTAATTAGACATTCTAATGAAGTGCCCTACTTCCTCTCCCACTCTCTTCTAAAAATGTCTTGGCTGCCAGGCCTGTGGCCATCAGGCTTGACGTATTGTGCGGAGAGGTTTTAAAATATTTAACAGAATCGCCGCCTCAAATTTCAGTCCTCAGACACTAGGCCTAATACTCTACGGGTGTGCACTCAGCCAGCGACCAGCCACACACATACATAGTACTGTAGTTGAGCAATTACAAGAACATGTCTAATTCAGCAGTTATGGCATCAAAAGAGTAGACTGGGAATGCAGCAATGCAGCATAGCGATAAAACAAGATATCAGGCCGTTTAAGGAGTCCCACTATGAGATAGAAGCAGGCACACACACACACACACACACACACACACACACACACACAGGCACTTACAGTGAGCACTCACACCTGACTGACCTACATCCAGATGGACTGTCCCTGGCCACTGAGCTGCCTGATCCCTTTCTACAGCCGTCATGATTTAAGCTGACTATGTCCTGTTTCTGCTTGGCAACAGGACAACCGTCCTCAAGATTTCTGGCAGTCACAGCTGTACCTAAACTTCTAATCAATTTGTGGCTGTTCTCATGAAGATTCAAGATCCGACCAGATGGCTGGTTAGGCTGTAGGCACTGTTTGGCTCTGTTCTGCTCAGCCTAGTGAATCAGTCTGACAGCTAGATAGTCTGGAAAAAAAAAAAAAACAACACACAAAAACAGGCTCACACATGCACACATGCGAACACTCAAAACACAGCAGTGTATGGTGTGTATACCATGTCAAACTACCGGCAGAGCAACAGACAATAAGACAGGAAGCTGAGCGCATAATACACACACTCTGACAAGACTGCACACACAGACTGGCGCGTTCATGAGAAGCTAACCAGTAGAGTTGAAGACTCCAGGTGAGGGCGGGGTGAAGCTCTCAGCCAGCAGAGTGTTATAAGGAGAGGTACCGGTGCGAGTCTGTAGCACCGGGTTCGTCAAGAGATGGTTGCCCATGGTTGCTGCAACACACAAACATTTAAAAAAAAAAAGCACATTATCATAAATAGGCTCTTATCTTTGCTTCAAATGTATGCAGAGAAAACACAAGCAAAAACACTGCAAACAATAGGTGTAAAACTCAGTAATAACATCTGGGATCATAAAAATATTTACTTTACTGTCATTTCTCAGCACTCACATACATAGAAACAAAATGTATCCTCTGCATTTGACCCATCTTATACACTAGGACTAGTTTGCATCTTACACCACAGTGCAGCGCCTGGGTACCAGTTCTTTTGCCAGTGCCACTGGTCAGGGGCGCTGACAGGAGTATTAACCCTAACATACATGTCTTTTGATGGTGGTAGGAAACCGGAGCGCCCTGTGGAAACCCATGCAAACATGGGAAGAACATGCAAACTCCACACAGAAAAGGACCGGGGACGACCAGGGTTTAAACCTTCTTGTGAGGCACTAACCACTGAGCCACTGTGCCGCCAAGATTATTCAGATGGGGTTATTTTTGTTATGTCTGTGCCTTATGGAGTAATGCATTTCACAGTGTTCTCCTCAATGTTTATGCTTGCTTGTTGTAACCTTTGAGTAAAAATACAATTGCAGGGGAAAGGTACTGTTTGGAGCTTTGCCATTCTTTTTTTTTTTTTCTCTTTTGGCTACTGACAATGTAGTCAGAGGGAAAGAACAGTAATGCATGCCATTATGTAGTGTAGGGGTGCAACCACTGAAACAGTTAATTTCACAGTGAAATGTGAATGCCACTACAAGACAAATATAATTCAAAGAAATGGCACACTGAGAATGTTGTATAATGCCCATGTATGGCTCGAGCCTGAGGCAACTCGAACAGAAATGCCATGAAATTAAAAATAGGACAGCATGACGGAGAGTAGTCCAAGGCTAAGTGCAACCTTCAGGTCTCACGCCTACCGTTCATCACATAGCAAGGGAGCAGGGAATTGTAAAAAAAATAAAAAATAAAATATGCACTCACACACAGCTATTTATTTGTCATTTTCCCTCCTCTTACACTTCCCCTGTCTATCTTTCTGGCATGCCGCACAAAACCCCTCTCCCTACATTCTCTGGCTTGTTCTGCTGTCGATTCAACCACATTTTCTCAGTTTCTCGTGCCAGAATTTTTTTTTTTTTCGACAGGCAAACACCACCAAATTAGTTAGGATTAGTTGTCTGTGTATACCTCATAGGAATATCCTGTAGAAAATTAAAGGAACTAGCTCTAAGTGGGGAGAGAAAGTAGGGCAAGGGGAATCATGGGAGGCTGTGTGTGTGTGTGTGTGTGTGTGTGTGTGTGTACTGCGCGCCTTGTCTTCTGGACACATTACCATTGTCAGGAAGAGATGCGGTTCATAAAGAAGTGAAGTGGAGAAATCAAAGAGATTCCAGATGCCAGTGATAACAACACAGCCTCTCTCCTCCAGATTTGGCCTCTTTAATTACTCCTCCATGATAGCGCCTCTCTCTCTATCTCTCCTTTCCTCTCCCTCCCTCCCGCACTCCCCTTTGTCTTTCACTTTCTGCCAACTGACAAACTTTTCTCAGAGGCGAAGAAAATAAAGGCTTCACAGCACAGTTGTTTGTGTTTGACAGCGCACCATGGAATGATCCACAATGTGCATCTCCTCCAGGCCTGGTGATTGCTCTATCGTGACGAGGCCCCCGGAAACCGACCCGCCCGCCCGACCACACACACACACGCACAGACATATACACACACCTCTAATCCATCTAGCTCACTCGTAGCACCCCTCTTCCTCACCCCCTGCCTTGCTCCTGTCACTCTCCTCAATTAGAATAATTACCCCCTGTTCGCTCACACGCTAATCAGTTCATTAAAAACAAAATGGATGAAATTAGCATAGAGAGTGATGGCTGATTTAGCAACTGCCTCTGTGTCATCATCAACATCCCCCCCACCCACCCCCGCCCCAATCTGGAACCTGAGCCAACCTTGATCATCTCGGTGTCACTGACGCCACCAGTTGCTGAGGCTGAGACAATCAGTGACTCCACACACATTATTCACTTAAATTACTGCTAGTGTCCTGCACAGAGCATATGAGATGCGTTTGATCTCACGCAACTATAAAAGGCTGAGAGGACAGAGTTCAAACTAGGGCTGGGAACCACAGGCTTTCTCACGATACAGTGCTATCACAATATTTTGCTATAATGATGGTTTGAAAACATATGCGCCTCTGTGATACACAGTCATCTACATTTCTGTGTAGCTTATCTGAAAACTGCAAAAAAAACATTGACAAAGCAGGAATCTTATAAAAGAAAGGAATTACGTCTGTTTTGGCAATATGTACATGTGTTGGATTATCAATAACTTATTGCAAAAGACCATGACACAATATATTGTAATATTGAGTTTTTGATTCAGTTTGATTTGTTCAAATTATAGAAATCACAAAATACAATGAACAAAAAAAGCATAGTTAGATTACTGAGGTTGGTGGGATCCTTTTAACATCACCAGTGGAGTGCCTCATGCCATTGTTCTGGGCCCTATACTCTTTTTGCTTAATGACACGAAAGTAGCCTGCTCCAGCTCTTTGTTGTTTTATGCAGACAATTCAGCTAACCTGGTGTCTCATAGGGATAAAGATAATATACAGGAAATATTACTTGGTTATTAAATAGAATAGGGACCTGGCTATTGGAATAGGTGTCTTGTACACTTAGGTAAGACTGAGTCTATCTTTTTTTTGGAATGAGATTCAGGCTAAGGAAGGACTCCGGCCTAGACATTAAGATAGATGGAGTGTCATTAGTTTCAAAAAGCTGCTATGGCCTAAAGGTAACTATCAGATAAAGATAAACATACAAAGAGACAGTTGCAGCTTTTACAACGCTGTTTGTTCATAGTAATGGGCCTGTACAAAAGTTTTGAAACAGAAACTTCAAGTAGCACTAAACAAACTGGTTAGAGTCATCCTTGGGCCTGATCCTAGCGGTCATTTTGGAAGATGTCTGTTCTTAGAGCTTCACTGGCTTCTACTTGAGGACGAAGCACATCATATTCAATTAAATATTATTTATAGGACTTTACATTGAAGTGCTCCCAGCTACTTTTATCTTTATTATTTTAAGAAGGTAGGGGAAGTTCATAACAGTAAATGTCATTCTTTATAGAGTTAAGTCGAAAGCAGTTAAGGATTCCTTTGTGTAATCTGGAGCCACGGCATGGAGTAACCTACCTCCTTTGATTGAGGAGGTGTTCAAATGTATACACTATCATTTTTCTTAAACAAAATTAAAAATGTTGACTTTAAATAATAAAAAATAAATAAATAAATAAATACACTTAAATCTTCATAATTACAGTAATGAGAGTTTTTTTTTATTCTGGCAGGAACATGAACTCAGTAACGCCAAACACCTACACACATAACAGATCTGTTATGTGAGTGTGAGTGGTCAAGCCAGATACATTTCTGCTGTTGGTAAAGTGCTTTCACTGACCAGTGGCTGTCACTGCACTATGAACTGAAACCCACCACCCACCGAGTAGCCTTCACTCCATGTTATTCAATTTAAGATATTGCTGCTACTAACATCTGTCCACTGGATGCAAGACAAGCTGGATCATTAGTTAACTTTAATACACCAGGCGTGTGAACATACATTTCATCGTCTAGTAGGCTATACTGTCATATGTGCACACTTTGTGCAATGTCAATAGTTAATGTCTATATGTGTGTTAGAATCTGTGCGTTTGTGTGCATTTAAGCGTGCATCAACTCAACAGAGGGGAAGCAGAGCAGCGACAGAGGGAGGGCTCACCACGGTTGAGTGTCGGGGTGCTGTTGATATCTCCCGCCATGAAAGAAGATTCCGTCTGCTTCCGAACTGTGTCGTTCCACATCCTGCGGATCCGACTCTGGAAGAAGGAGCAGAGCGCAGTGAGTGGCAGCAAACAGACAACACGTTAAATATAGAAACGCGGTGGGTAGACTTTGTAACTCAGTGGGGCTGCTGTAATCAAAACTGCGGGGCTCGTTCTAATCCACAAAGAACAATAGGCAAACACGGCAGACAAAGAGATTGAGGCGTCGAGTAAAGAGGCACACAGCTATGTCATGTTATCATGAGGGACACTAATAAACTCGAGATGTGTAAGACATGATTGCAGTGGCTGATACAATTGTTCTTTGGAAGCGTCTTATTACATTTTGGGAAAGCTTGTTTGTTGACTGTGCCATTGCACATATGCCAGCATATACAGTATTTCTGGATATCTTGTATGGTGTCGGTGTCTATATATAGCACATGGAGTTCAAAGGATATCTTTATTAATTAGTTAATTAAGCACAGGGCTCCCAGTAATGGATAGACATGTGGTGAAGTAAAATAAAACGCTAGCTGATTGTAACAGATTTGTAACAGAGGTGTTTAATCAGCAGGTTATATATCACAGTGTAAAATACTTTGATACTGCTTCATAACTAAGAAGAAAATGTATTATATTGTAATGTGTGTTTTTTATTATTGGAAAGTGAGGACAACGTGACTGTGGGATGAGGTTAGATAAGTAAGTGAATTTGAGTTCTTCACAAAGTAATCGGTGAGTCATTGGTATTGATCAGCAATCAAACCTCCGCAGATACACTCATTTTGTGCTTCAGAATCTTACATAACAGACCTTTTAAACAAGGGAGAAAAAATGAGTGAGAAAATTTCCCTTGTTTCCAAAGCTATTTATTCTGTTTTGACACAACTTTGACAGTGTCTTAAAATAAATCAGATACTATCAAGAAAGTCATTTTATATGAGAAAATTGATTTTTTGTTTCATTCTACTGAAACAAGCTGATTTCCACTGAAAACAAGTAAAATCATCTTTCTGCCCAGGCCGATTTACTTTTCATTTGTTCTCAGAAAAACACAATTTTAAATCCCAACAGTAGCCTTATTGATGTGTAAAGATGAACAAAAAGGTGTGCATGCTGCTTTGTGTGTGCCTTCATTTATGTGTGTGGGTCTGTCTTGCCTGCACCTGTCTGTGGGCTGCTGCGTGGCGAGCTTGGCTGCCGCTGTAGTAGCGGTTGTTGGCACGCAGACCCGAGTTCTTCAGGGAGCCGTGGGAGCTGGTGGTGGAGGTGCGGCTGCAGCAGTAGGAGTGACGCAGACACTTACTGTACTCCTTATGGACCTGTGAAAAAATAACACCACCGGCACAGCGGGCAGGTTTAAAGCCACTCGTAAACACAAACACTTAGTTTCAATAACCTGCACCCAATGTGGAGCAACAGAGGCTTTTTACAGAATGCTACAGCAAAATGTACTCTTTGCACTTAGTCTATATGCTGAGCACATATGCTGAATATCAGTCAAAAATCTGTCCATTTATTCATCGACCAATCTTCACAATATTTCATCTATTTATTCACAATAATATCTATTATATAGGAGCTCTTTAAACATTATTCTTGCATTGTTACCTTCTTCTGCAGGGCACAGTGGAAGATGAAGATAAACATGCCCTGGAAGGCGTTGAAGGTGGTGAAAAGGTAGGCCATGATTACTGTGTTTTCATTGATAAAGAGGAGGCCAAAGGCCCACGTCAGCCCCAGCAGGAACAGCAGGGCAATGGCCCCCAGAGCCCATGACCTGGTAGAAGTGGACAAGGGCATGTTAGCAAATAATAATTTGATATTAATTGACATGATATGCAGGAAAAACAAATCAAATTAGAAATTCATCTGCCAGTGTAGTCTGTCATTATTTAATTTTTGTAATGTAAAAATAAATACTAAGTGAACTCACTTAATGTTATCCAGGCGGCTGGAGTCAGGTTTGAGTGCTGAAGAGTTGCGGATCATCTTGTGTAAAGTAATCATGAGGAAAATGAGGTTGAGCTAAGGACAGAAGACAGGAAGAATCAAATAAATGCGCAGTGAACCATACAGTGTCCTCTAAAATACTGACTTTGCATTGTCAATAACCTCACAAAGAAAGCATGGTAAAATACTTTTGGTTTGACTGCATGATATCAAAATAGAGAGGCGAATAATACTGTCTGACACTAAAGCTAATACCATAATAACAAATGAAACGGGTCCAATGAAGCTCCAGATGAAGTAGTTATCCACTCGCAGCCAGCATCTGGAGTGGCAGAGAGGAGAATAGAGAGTTACAAACAACTGAGCTCAAACACACTCAGACATGCGCGCGCACACACACACGCGCAAGCATACAGGCAAGCATGCACACACAATTTCCCTGTCTCGGCGGATTATCTTATGAAGGCTAATCATCGGGCTTTGGCTAAGTGTGTTCAGAAAAGCCAGTCTGCGGGGAGGTGCAAGAGCCGTTCACACAGCACTGCATATTACATTTCCAGCTGGGGGAATAGCATAATCCTACTTCGCAATCTGCAGGTGCAAAAGGCCTGTCTTCACACGTACGCTTTCTTGGTCCCATAGCTCCTGTAGTCTATGGCCGCGGAGATGCCCACCACCAGTGCGGGGAAGCAGTAGCCGCACAGATAGTAGTACTTTTTGCGGGAGTACTCGCTCTCAAAGACCTCCACCAGCATGAGATAGAGTTGCACACCCTCCAGACACATCCAGGAGAAGGCAGCCAAGAAGAAGAAATGCAGAAGGCCAGCAAAGATGGGACAGGCAATCTGAGGATAGCAGCCAGGGAGAGAGTAGAGAGGGGAGAACAAGAGGAGGAAGGAAAATATTAAGATGAAGGAGCAGAAACAGTTGAGATCAAGGCATATACCTGAGTGAAAAACAGGAGAGGACAGAACAGAGTTACTATTAGGAAAAATGAAAAGCTGCCCCCTGGGTGACTGGCTCTGTGCATATAATTTAGTGGTAATTAAATACTCAGTGCAGTCATTTTGTTACGGGGTAACATATGTAATGACAAATGATGCCTCAATTTCAGTAAAAAGTTCAGTCACCACTCAATAAAAACATTGTGTATTGCTGTAACTCCCTATTTCATGTTCAAGCAAAAACTTAACCTGATCCTAGGAGTCACTTTCATAAGACATGTCAACTGAGTTTTAGAGAAAGGGATGTACTGACAAATTTGGGGGATGTAATGCTAAAGTAACGAGTGATTACTACACTTTTTTAAGAGAGCAGTAAAAATCTTTCTCAATGCCTTTTCAGGAAAACAAACCCAACCCTATTCATGAGCAAGATCCTATACAGCACCCTTAGCAGGTATCAGGCTAACGTGTCGCTACAAACTCACATGGTAATCTGTCTTGTCGATGCCGATGAGGAAGAGCAGCTCGGCGATGAAGAGGTTGATGCAGAGGTTCTTGTGGATGGTGTTGCGGTCGGTCTGCAGGCCCCGCAGGAAGCAGAAAGTGGAGATGCAGATGGCTAGACACACTAGCGAGATGACTATCCCCACCCAGGTGATCACAAAGAGGATCAGTTCGTGCATTCGCCCCTGGTACTGAGGTCCGGGTGGTGGTGGGTAAACAGAGTAAGGGGGTTGAGAATGTGGAGGAAAAAGAGAGGGCAGAGGGACATAGAAACATGGACAAATAGAGGCGGTGAAAATATAGGACAAAGTTAGGAAGACAGCGGGATGACAGATGACGAGTAAGGAGACAGATATGAGAACAGTGGAAGGAAGAAACAATAGGGGGATAGACAGAAAGGAACAAGGGGGAGGGGAGAGAAAGACCAAAATTGCTTTATTTAATATTTGTAAATATATGCAAGGAGCTAAAGTGTAGAGACAAGAGACAAGATGTCCTGAAAAAAAAAAAAATGACATTCAAATTCATGTGAATGTCAGCTAGAAGTAGCAGGACATGAATTTGTAAGCATGCGCCTCCCTGAATGTCGGAGTGAAATAAGGGAAAAGGAAAATTCAAAACAAAGAGCTTGTCAGCCTTGGGAGGGTACATTAATGTGCATGTGTGTGAGGGTGTGTGACTGAGAGTGAGGGAACGCTATTACTCGCACGAATTAATGTCTGCATAAATTACTCGGCTTCCATTTGAACCGTGTGTCTGCCACGCCCTTGTTTACTCACATCGGGTTCGTGGTGAGCCATGAGCACGGCGAAGTTGGTGAGGTGGCTGCAGGAGCAGGTGGTGTGCGTGTTGTTGGTGTCCAGCAGCCTGCATCCCTGCGAGGACCACTGGCCTGTCATGGAGCGCTCAGAGTAGTTCCAGAAGGAGCAATTTGGAGTGTAATAATTCTCCAACTGCAGAAAAAGAAAAAAACAAAGAGAGAAAGGATGGAAAATGTTGATAGCGGTTTATGTGTCAGAGTGTAAATTAAGCATGATAAGGATTGAATTAAGTCACCTGTAGATGTCTGAGTGTGAAGACCACCGGCTCAGTGAGAAACACTCTGCTGGACTCTTTATTGATGGAGGCAGCGATTACATGGGAATTGACCGCCAGGCGCTTCCGATCATGGCTTGACCCGGCCTCCACTTCCATCTTCACTGTGGCGTTCTCAGTGGACAGGAAGGATCCCAAGTTTTTATACAGAATGAACACCACCTTGACTTGTCCTGCATGAGATGAAGAGAAAGAGAATAAAAGAGAGACAATGGGAGAACAAAAAGGAAAAAAAAGAAAAAGAAAGAAGTGAAAACATGTTAAATGAAAAGGGAGATACGGCTAAAACAATAGACGGGGGAGGAGGAGGAGAAGGGAGAGGAAAGGGGGAAAAAAAAGACCAAATACAGAAATGGGGGCATAATATGGTAATGGCAGTGAGAGTGACAGAGATAGAGAGTGGGGAGTGACAGGGTGAGCGAGAGGGAGACAGAGAGAGAGAGTTAGTGAAGGTTAGAATGATGGTAAGGACCGTTTCATTTTGACTGGTGGAAGAGAGCGAGATTTAATGTGGAGGGCAATGGAACATTCATCCCTCAAGCATTCACAGATCTCTTATTATTCCATATGAATATTTCATGTGCGTTTGTTTCAATCATTCTAATCTCGTTCCCACTGCAGAGCCGAGCGGAGACAGAAAACAGAAAAGGGTAGGGGATGAGGGCCACGGAGGGAGGAGGGGAGCGATGGAGAGGGGGATGACAGAGTGGGGGGGGTGTTGGAAACCAGAGAGATGAGAGAGGGGGATAAGATATAGGAGAGACGGAGCGAGGGAATGGAATGGGGAAGAGAGAAGAGAGGGAGTGCTGAGATTGCTCTGTCAGACTGGGGCCGATTGTAATCTACACGCCTCCCCAGCTATTCTATTAAGACTGCTGTTAAGAAACCATCAAGAAAAGAAATTGTCTCAGCGCTTTTGTTAATCTGATTAGCCCATTATTATGAACCAATAACTTAGTCAACTGCATGCAGACTGTTTTAAGCTCGCATGAAAATGCAAATGGAAACATAAGAGAGTGGGCTGCACAGGACAATAAAATCTTTCAGTCGTCGGGGTGAAGAGGGGGTGGGGTAAGGGTTGCTGACCGTTGCGGCTGTACTGTTTGATAGTGGAGGCTGAGAGCTGAATGGTGCTGTCACTGGCGTAGTTCTGTGGGAAGGACAAGTCTTGCAGGTCCATCTCTGTGTTTAGAACGTGCACCTCGAGATCTGATGGTAGAAACACATTTTATTAACTCTTCCGCGCTGTTACGGATGCAATAAACACACAAGCAAAATGTTTCACAACCCGGAGGTACAACTGCACAAACAGTGGTCCAAACTTCCCTTTATTCATACATCCACCTTCAATTAACACCGTTATTTTCTTACCAATGCTGGGCGCTCGGTCAGAAAAGCGATTCCCATACATGTTGTTGGCCAGAAGGAAAGCTCCTTTCTCCAGTACGTCCAGTAGCATGGTGGCAGTGTGAGCCTGCTCTGTGCTATTCATGTCCTGCCATGACTCCAGAGCCTCGGGACGCAGTAAGTTATCCACTGTCTGCACCACCGCCTGGCACAAAGCATTCATTACTATTGCTGGGAACACTTTACAAAAAGGTACACAAAGCAAGAAACGAGCACCAAACAATCAGGGAACTACCTAATAATTAACGAATAGCTCATAAGTAATTACAAACGTGGTGTGAATATGTATGTAAATCATTTTAAAAGCATTTTAAACATCTTTTTTTTTTAAAATCTGTCTTGGCCTCGTGCCATTCACAAATATTTCATTCCCAGATAGAACTCATTAGCTATTTGTCAGTTGGTTGGAAAGATACTCTAATTCACACGAGGAAATGCAAAAGTGTTAAGTAAGATGCCTTGCTTGCAACTACTCAGCACGATACTCTACGGTTCATAATTGGGACAGTAATGATTAGTTACTGGTTTTGTGTGATTTAGCACTTGATTCTGTGTAAAACTGGAAAAAAATTTATTATGAAAGTGTTTAGCATGCAGATTCACAGACATCCAGTAACTAATCATTAGACACTGGTTTATTAACAGTGCTAGCAATCTGTTGTGCTATAAACTATTGATGAGCTATTGAGTAATTATCAGTGAGTTCCTGATTTGTTTCTTACTCTTTCCTTGGTAATTACTCATTTTGTGTACCGCATCGTAACATGTAACCATATCACTTGATCACTTCAAGTATAAAGTCACTACTATTCCACTCTAATATCCTAGAAACTCACCATTCCCCTGCACTACATTTATTACTGTGCTATGTCAGACATATTACCATTTCTATTTCACACTTACAATTCATTTAATGGCAATTTTGATGGTTGTATCAGCTATGCAATTTATTGGAGTAGCGTGCTTGATGATTCATGTAATTCTCTTGCTCAGGACTCTCAAAATGAAGGATTGGCTGCTGTATGGAATACAGAGCATTGCTGTTAATATAATGAATTAAGCATCAGAACAGACTCTATCCGCTACAGAGGGAAGAAAAAAAGAAAAACTTAGGGTGTTTCTGCTTTATCCTCTGATCAGTGTGGTTGTACTGAGCTACCTTGCAGCGAGTGACAAAAATAATGGTCTAGTTACAAACTATAATGCAGCCTTTACATTCATCTTGCACCGACAGAGATCAGAAGATGGGGTGTCATATTACAGTATGCTGCAGACAGGTCAAGACACACAATAGACTGTGTTCTGCAGAGTGCCGCATTTCATCATTACAAAGAAGCATACACAAGGCCTTTTCATGATATTAGATTACAGCTTTCTCAGAACCACAGATATTGCACAAATATTGAAAAAGCACAGAAGGGTATAGTAACACAAACTATTGCCTTTCATACTATTGTCAAATTACATTTTCTCAGAGCCAGAGATATTGTACCTTATTGTGCAACACAATGAGGCCAAGACCAATATTATACAGTTAGGCTGTATCACAGTGCAACAAAGCTAAGATTATGTCAGAGACAGATGACTCCCACATTGGCTGAAGCCATATTTAAAAGATATGTACACCATGAGCAATAGAAAAACGACAAATCAGCTTTCACTGCTCTGGGAAATACTACACCAACATTTAAATACTGTACCTGCTGTCTGCTGGGACTTATACCAAAACGTACTCACACTGCTCTTCAGCACAAACCAGAAATTCTATAAGTGATGATTCCAAAGGCAATATAAATCATAATACAGAGCACTGAGCCAAAGGAATCTCATCCACAAACCTAGACTACCCAAGGATTTATCTTCCCTCAGTTATTCCAAGTCACAGAGCATTCCTACTCCACAGGCATGTAAAGCAGGCAGATAAAAGAGAAAAAGTACCTGGATGTAGGCCCGACAGGTCCGCTCTCGCTTCTGGAGCTGGAAGGGAAAAAAACAAAGCCTGGAATTAAGTAGCTAAACAAAAAAACTGTAAATTAAAAACTCACTGGTCCTTGCATGTGCACTAGGGGGGTAAATTCGCATTAACCGCAGCATTCTTTTCTAATCCTTCAAAAAAAATAATAGCATGTGTGTACTTATGCGTGTGTTTACACTTTCTTCTACCTTGTTGTAGTTCCGTGCAGCTGACTCTTTGTTTCCAGGCCTCAGGGCCTGAAGCTGGGCATCCAGTATGTCCAGAAGTTGCTCTATCAGTCGCACGGAGGAGCTGACATCTCCAGCCTGGATCCGACCCCGCGTGTGGTTCACCAGCTCACCGGCTATGTTGGCAGCATTCTCGCCGCTCTTTATCTGCACATAAACACACAAACGCACACATCTTTACACAAGGTGATAATATAACGATGAAAAAGCAGATCAGCTCTGATTAGTTAACATTCAAAGCAGTTGGAAAAGTCTGATAAATGTTTACATGCGCACTAAGAGCAAGGACACAGAAACCACATGTTTTGTGTTAGTCTCAATACTAAAACTTTCCATGCTCTTTGTTCAATAATCAGTTTTCCCCAGACCTCTTCCAAAGAAGGAGCTTTATTATCAGACCCTCTTGCATCATTGTAAACAAACATGGACCTTGTAGAACACATTGTGAAGTTTTTATCCTCCCTAGTGCAGTTTCACTTGCAAATCACACCCTTAGCAACCACTTTCCAATTACAATTGATTTTTGCCAAAAGGAGATAGTATAATAGATTCTTCCAACGATGTAACTTTTCAGTGTGATACTACTTACCCTTACAGGCACATACACACACTTAAAAAAAAAAAACCTTTAAGAAAGCCAGACAAGGGTATGCACGGCTGAATAGTCGGGGTTTTCTCCAGCAGAAATGTAGCTGCCTGAAACCGTTTACAGCACTCTTGATCTGCATTAAGAGTATGCAACTTTTATGAAATCTGACAGCCAAATTTGGGGAATGATCAGATTACTACAGTATTAATAGTAATACAGTTTGGTAATTTAAAGCAGTGAGCGGAATTAAAATAATTGTGCATCATCTAGTGAACATGATGTTTAGCTACTGCACAGGTGTAATGCATTATATGAGACTATGATGGAGAAATTGAAGTGGCAGAATACTTTACAAGCTGTTAGGCCCTAAGCCTGGTTTTAAAAAATAATTGAACCTAGCTGTAATTAAAGTATATTAGTGAAAAAAGAGAGTTAATTAAGTATTAAGAGCAGATGCCTTGTAATGAAGGGCCAGTTGAAATGAGTCTGTATTTTAATCAGGCCTGTCTTGGAGATATGTTAATGTGTGTGAAGAGGTGGACAGGGAGGATGGTCAGGCAGTGGGGCAGAGGACTGGGACAGACCCACGGCCAGGAGGCACGGCTCCAGGTCTCACCTTCTGGGCCACCTGGTTGACCCACGGGGAGGTGCAGTTACTCAGGTCAGGACCCCGCGGGTTCCACATGACCTGCTCCGCCAAGCACTGGAACGAAGCGATGCCTGGAGACCAGCAGAGGGAGAAGAAACAGGGGAGGGGGGAGTAATGAAAAGATAATAAGCGTTAGGTGTCTGCAATTAAAGGGGAAAGTGTGGAGGAGAGGGATAAGCACAAAAAAGTGCGACCGATTTTTACACTTTTTTTTTTTTTACGCAAGAAAAATGGAATGAAATGAATTTTAAAAATGCAATACTCAAAGTGTTTGAAGATGAGATGGAGGAAGGAGGGAGGAAGTAGAGTAAAAAGTCGGAGAGAAAATGGGTCAGAAGTGGAAAAGGTTAAATAATGGAGTGCAGGGCAGTGAAAAAGTGAGAGAAGAGAAAGGGGGGAAGAAGACGGCAGGGGCGGAACAGGCTTTCATGCTGTAAAAGGAACGGTTTAAAAGGAACATATGCACACACACACCACATAAATATTACTCTGTGCACACAGACACACACCAAAGACATCAGGTATGATCCCTCACTGTCAAATAAAAACACCTAAAGGGAAGCACCTTCCACCATCCCTCATTTCCAGCTAGGTTTTTCTGTTTAGTTGTGAGGGTTCAGAGAAAGGACACCATACAGGGATAAAACCAGAGAAGGGTCTATTCGCTGCTGCAAACACAAATAACCAACGTCAAGTCACAAAGACAAGGTGGAAAAAAGAGAGAAGAGAGACCACAGAGAGGGAGAGAGATAGAAGCAGAACGGAAGAGTAGAGACGACAGAGACAATGCAGCAAGGCTTCACAGTTGTAGAAGGATCAGAGCAGATGCGGTGTTGCATTTCATTCCCCCTTTTTCTCTCTCTCTCTCCCACTGATTTTTTTTTCCCGGCTCTCCCGCTTTTCTCTATACTCTCCTCCATCGAACACAGATTGGGCTTGAGAGCTCTGCCAAGACGCGGCAATTAAGCCAGCTGCTAATTTAATGTTACTGCCATTTTCACAGATAGAACATACAGAAACAGCGAAAGGCGCTGGAGAGGAAGATGGAGGGAGATGCCTTTTTTCTGTGACTAAAGAGAGCTTTTTGATGGCTGCATGTTTAGAGGTATAGAAACTAGCAAAAAGGGAGGTGAAGCCTCTGTTGTCTAGCCTTTCATTTCATTATTCGCCACTTTCAATCAGCTCTGTTTCTGTGGGAGATGAGCCTTTCATTTGTGGAGGACGGGCTTTCATCTGCGAGTCCTAGGGGACTGTGCCTGCTGGTGGGACCAACGCAGGGACAGAAGAAGACAACAGTGGAAAAAAACAAGCGTGAGAGCACAAACATGCTGATCACTTGGGCACAAGCACAGAGATATACTGCACGCACAAACACTCACAGGCATGGAGGACATACAGAGGGAGTACATGAAACATATGTTGTTTCTTTCATGGAGTGGAAAAAATGCACACGTTTAAAAATATACACATGCAGATGTCCTCACCAAGAGATCCTTTGGGACACGGGCGGTCTACTGTTTCTCCTCTCTGTGTGGTGGGCCACTGGACACCGCGGACCATCTTAGCCTCACAGACATGGGGCTCTGGGCCTTGAGGAGGGCGCGGTGGCCGGCGGGTGACAGGCACAGTGGCTGTGATTGGTCGAAGATCAGGGTGCTTGTTGATGGAGCCGATCGGGCGTGATGTGGGGGCCAGGGGGCGGGCGGTAGAGGGGCTGGTGCTGGAGGTGAACGGTCTGGCTGGAAGAGTGGTGGTCACTTGAGTAGTGGTCAGAGGACCTGAGGAAACCAAGAGTAGCATGGAGAGAAGGGAAGACAGAGTTAGAGGCAACAAATGAGACACAGAGTGACAGACAGACATTTAGAGAGTTGTGAGAGGATGTAAATAGTTTTGTTAGAGAGCAGCAAACTCTGACAAAAAAAGCAAAAAAAAAAGAAAAAAGAAAGAGATCAAGAGAGTGAAGGACAGACATGTGAATGTAAGATGTCTCTCAGAAGTTGAGTTCAAAAGTGAGCCCGACAATAATTGGGGTGACAAATACTTTTTTGAGCCTCTCAAAGTCTGCTCTCCAGAGAGAGGAGGAGAGGCAGGGGAGGAGATGGAGAGAAGGCATCATCACAAGTCAGGAAGGACTTAATAATTGATCAAATGTATCAGAGAAGTCACCATCACTAACAACCAAACCTAATGTGAAGATAAAAGCAACACATCACAACTAAAAAATCCAACTAAAAACAGATCAAACGCAGAGTCAGTGTACAACTCTGTGAGAGCCGCTGCCCGTCTGTCTCTGCCTCGTCTCTCTCTGGGCCTAATCCGAGCTTTATGCAGGCCTTTATACGGCTCAGATATACAGTACATCCAAACCTCCCTCTCATATTGATGGACTGCCAAAATGCAGTGTGATTTTCTCATTTCATCCTCCCCCTTATCATTTCAGAATGACTTTTTCATTATCCATGACACAGAGAATTTGATATGAAGTGCTACAGCAGTTATACCTGAGAGGCTGCTCTTTACTGTAACTATGGCTGTGGATGGAAATATAATGATTTGGTATCTGAGGCACCCAAATGTCAGATAAGATGACAAACACATACTGCGTGGGCTTTTTGAAGTGTTCCCTGATCAAGCAAAGCACATCATACTGTATGTATTATTGCATAGTAAATTATATACAGGATATCAGTCCGACTTAAATCAAACCAAAACTCTAATTTGTAAAACAAAAGGTGTTTCTTCATGTTCTATAAATATGAATTTACATAAATCTGTAAATTTGTAACCAAATTCTATTCTATTCATGATATTTGCTCATAATACCTCATTACCAACTTTACCAGTGTAACAACAAAAACCAACAAAAACGAAATAATCTACTCAGTGGGACTGCTTTTTGTGACAACCTTACCTGTGGTGGGGTCTGGTGGTCCAAACTCCAGAGGGTAGCGCAGCACGTTATAGTTGTTCCATACATAAAGCTGGTTGTCTCGAGGGTTGTAGTCCACAGAGGAAATATACTGATAGGGGTTTGGGAAAGGGATGTTGACAGGCTCCTCACGGGCATGGTTGGTATTGTAGGCATACATCACCAGGTCACCACCTGCTTCGCTGTCATCGTCCTGGTAGACGGACCGCACTGCGTAAAGCACGCCACACGCCATGAAGGCGTTGGACGCCATCCTCTTGTCGAAGCTGGTCTCCCAGGTGCCTTCAAAGCGCAGGGTGTACGGGTTCACCTGTAGGCACAAAAGAAATGCTGAATTCGACCAAGGCTTACTTTATAAGGCACCAATCATACTGTAGGTTACAGAATTATATAAATGTACGAAGTCAAAGGTCTTAAAGTCCCTAATTTAATTTAAAATAACTTCAGTCTGTTCAGTTCAAACATTTGTAGTCACTGACTATGCAGTTTGTTTCACCTTTTTTCCGAAGCGGTCTGTAATGAACACCTCTATTACTGTACAAAAGCCCACAGCAGCACAAATAGTACTTCTCAACAATAATGTAAATAATTGTTGCTGTATTAATACACACTCTCATAGCTAATGCAGGGTTTGATACTTTAGATGGATAGTTTAGCTTATACAGCTTGAAATACAATTTCCTGGTAAGGTCAAAGATAGTGATAATAAATGGGAGCTGTCTATCTGAACAACACACTCATTCAAACTCTGTTTATGTGGGGATTTCAGCATAGTTTGTTAAAAAATAGCCAACTGGTATTAAAATATGAATGCTCCAAAGTTCACGGTGATGGATCACGTTTTGAGTTTGATATGTTTAACACAAAGTGTACAATACAACAACGATTGATATACAAATGAGTCACCGACCTAACAAGGTTGCATTTTTATGATTTTAAGCCATGAAGCACACACACTGTTTAACACTAGAAACAAACTGGTTTTGGTGCTCCTACAAAACAAAACAAATATTTAGCTTCCTTCTGAAGATTAGTTTTTGGATATGAATGGATTTGAAATTAGGCCTAACCTTTTGCAAAGGATGTTTATGTGACTCTTTTTCCTGACCAACAATATCTCCGTATCTCATTTGGCAGTGCGCTTGTGTAATCTCAACGGTAAATCATTCATTGTGACATATGACCTTTTGCCTGACTAGTTAAATGAGATTTCGACATAATCCACTCCTGCATTTATAATCCCCATCTCATCCCCTTCTGTGCAGCGCTGCTCTCCCACCTGGCTGACCACGAGTCGTCCGTTGTTGGCCTCGGTGGCATAGATCACCCAGAGGCCGTTCTCATCCACAGCCAGGTCAATGTCCGATTTCCCTCCCCAGCGGTAGGGTGAGGTGTCATGGTAGTTGGCATTTGTGATAATGGCCTCACCGCTTTTGATGCGTGTCCTTAGGTCATATTTGACTATGTTTCGTGTGCGTTCTTTGTTGTAAAATACCGCACCGTCATACACCACAAAGCCCGTGCCATCAACTCTGTTGGGCAACCTGTTAAGAGAGAATCACATGAGTGGTGCAAAAATCCAGGAGAACAAGCCAATCCATCTACTCTGCATGACACAGTCCTACAAGACAGCCTCATGGTGAGCAAGCTGACACCACAGTGGGACCATTCTGCTATCACCATCTATATCCACATCAAAAGCCAATAAATCAATACAGCAGCAGATGCTATTTGATCATCCAGGACAGTGGGAGGCGCCCTCACTTGTAGGTGGTGGTGGCTCGGTTCTGTTTGAAGTCTTCCCAGGAGGCGTACTCGTACAGCATGTCGGTGCGATAGGGGGTCCAGGGCATAACGTACAGACGGTCCCCTGACTGCAGCGGGTCCTTACACCATGCCCCCGCCTGGTGCTCTGCCTCCTGCAGAGAGCTGGCCGCCTGCACCCGCAGCAGCGTCCCCGGACACACAAAGACTGGAGCAGAGGAGGGGCGTTGGAGCAGAGAGGAGGAAAAGAAGGGGGAAAAAAGGAGAGATACAAAATCAAAACAAAGCATTGTAAAAATGAAAGATGTCATGGAGATGGCAGGGGAGGGAGAGAGGAAATGGGAAAAGGCCAAAGACCATGGAATATAGAACAGGAGAGAGAGACACAGAGCGGACGGAAGAAAGATGTGAGTTGATAAAAGTAAGTTGAGAATTGAAAAGGAGACAAAGAATAGGAGGAGAATGGACGAGAGGGGGAGAGGGGGGGAGTGAGGTGAGGTACATTATCAGATTTAAAATGAAGGAACATATAAAAGCTCATTTGTAGAACATCAGCATTGTGGTTGGAAAGTGTCTGGATATGATAAATGGGAGATTTCTGGCTGCTGCCGCGGCTTAGATGTGGTCTCTAATCTAATTTATCTTGGCCTACTTTTTATTTGATTGTGCATTTTCTATTTCAAAGGCCTCTGCTTTTCTGCTCTGCTACTGGGTGGTAAAACTGTAATTGTGGAGCTTGTTTTATTAGGACTCAAATTTGGCTCTCAGTCAAGAGTAATGCGTCAAGGAAAAAAGCATCCTGGGGTAAAGATGTGAGGTTGGCCAGGCCTCCCTTTCCTCCGCAGCTGCAACTCACAAACACACACATACAAACGCACAAATACAGACACAAACAATTGTCCCTATTCCAAACAGACATAGACACACACACACACACACACACACACAATACATGGGAACCCTCACACACTATCCATACACCAAACAAGCACACACACACACACACACACACATACAGAGGATGTCTACTTTAGGCAGGTGGAGGACGTCCACTGGGGACTGGTGTAAATTGGCTGGTTGACGCAGTGTGTCCCTGCCTGACATAGAAAGTGCCCTGGGACCACCAAGCATGTCAGGTGATCTATGAGGAAAGCTGCTGGCATCCTCCGCGCTCTGACATCACAGTGGTACCGGCAACAGAGAGAGAGAGAGAGTGAGAAAGAGAGAGAGAGGGCAGGAGAGAGTTGGAGGCACTACAGAATAAAACAGCTGAGGAGTCCCCACGTCTCCTCTGCCAGCTTATTTATGTGGCTTTCTGGCTTGGGGTTGCGACAGAACCAGACACCTGCTGGTCACCTCATGATTGAACGCATCTCTGAACTAATTGGACGCTGCAGGGGCATTTGGACACAGATGACATACAGCACGCACGGATGCATAGACACACACACACACGCATGCCATCCCAACACACACAAGGATAGTACGCGACATGCATGCACACACCTACACGCATACATACACAGTCGCTGTCACACTGTTAAGAGTGATGGATCAGTCTAGGCTCACACTGTCTTGAATATTGCATGGTGCAGGAGAAGAATCATAATAGATAAATGGAGGAAATGGAGTTACTTCAGGCTTTTGGAAATGCAGCTTTCATGTTTTGCTGTCTGTCGTGCTGTTGTTAATAGCGGCTGGTGATCTGTAGTGTTGGGCCACTTAGGAATTAGCCTGTTCTGTTTGAGGGGGTCCAACAGGGATTGAGACTAGCAGCCAAACAGGAATCTAATCAAGCTCAGGCATAAACAAACACTCTGAATACAGACTCTTCACAGGGAGGAGGATTGTCATGCTCCATTGTCGAACAAAAAT
This sequence comes from Scomberomorus guttatus, assembly GCA_038419695.1. NCBI lineage: Eukaryota > Metazoa > Chordata > Actinopteri > Scombriformes > Scombridae > Scomberomorus > Scomberomorus guttatus. The sequence goes on from CM076459.1 coordinate 12,079,836, forward strand.
GCTCGCTCGAAAGCAGGGACGCCTGAGGTGTTTGCTTTGCAAATATGAACGTGGGTGACTGAAATATGCAAAGTAATGTTCAGAGCAATGGTTAAATACAGCACTTTCAGACAGCTGAACAATGAGCTTTTTTTGCCAAACATCTATACCAACTCTCCCTCACACCACAATCAAATGACATCTTTATCAATCCAGACACACCATGAGTGCACTGCAAATAAGTTGCGCTCCAAAATATTTCAAACACCTCACTCCGTAAAGGGTGAGGTACTATCAGAGCAGAAAGCTATAAAGTGGGGGGGGGAAAGCAACTAATAAAAGTAGGACACTGCCTCAAAACTACAATGCTAGTGTAAATAGAGAAATAAACAGCATGCACAAAGCAATGCAGCGACTCTGCATGTAGGTGACCCATAAACAAAGCCTCAAGGTAGAATAAAGGACAAAGAAACACAAACATGCAAGTCTGTTCTTTACAGTCACAAAAAGGATGACCTACTATAAAAGCAAGTATTAATATGCATGCAAGCATCCAACTCATATGTAGCCGCGATACAGTGAAACAGAGCAAATCAATAATGTCACTATCTACCAATTTGGTTCATGGTCAGTAATCCAATAAAACCTATTTTACAAAGAAGCACATACAAAACTTAATGAATTTGTACAGCAACAGTATGATCTAAAGAGGGCAAATCAGATGGAAAATACATGGCACCTAAGTGTGATATTTAAATTCAGTGTGTTAAGATGTACTATGTTGGTGATTCACCTTTGCTGGTGTTGTCTTTACTGTGATTAGCAATTTGTACAGGTGTGACCAATCAAGTTAATTAACATTGCTAAATAGCAGAGAGAATATTTAACCTTTGTAAATGTACTATTTTTTTGTGTTTTATGGCACAATACTGTATATATTAACATCATATTAATAACCATTCATAATTATTATGTCCATATTGAAGCACCTAATAGATCAATAATAAAAGTTTAGAACTGAATCCAGAGCTTTGGAGGAAAGAAGTGCTGATGTACTCAGTCACAATTGGCCGTATTATAAAGGCTAGCGACAGAGAAGAATGCACTACAGTCTAACATATCTCCACAATAGTTGTTGTTGCATGCAATACAATTTACTCACAAAACATCATGCCCGACACAGTGTCCCTCCCAAAATTCTATGTGATTCTGTTCATTATTGCACCTAACCTTTCAGCCCTGTCCTAAATTGGTAACAGTCTGTACTCTATTGGGCTCGCAACCACAATAACACTGCGGTGCAGCATGGACTAACAGTCTGTCTGCCTTCCTCCCCCATATTTCTTCTTTCTTCCCTCCTCTCCAGTGCGAACCCTGCCGGCTGCTGTTCAACAAGCCCCGGTTTATTCTAATGAACTGGTCGTTGGGCGGGCCCAGTGTCAAAGGGGCTCATCAACGGCCTCCAGGCTGTAAACGCAGGCCATGAGGACACACATACACACACAAATTCACACACTCACAGGCCAAACAGAAACAGTGGCCACGCTTCACACCCTGCAAACCCTGCCTAGGGGGCTTCATTAACTCTGACCTGCACTCCCCAGCCTTCCCGGCTGCCTTCTTGTTTACCAGCTCTTTTTGCCTCTCCATCGCTCTGCCTCCCTCTTTCTCCCTCTAACCGTGAAGGGTGATTGTAGCAGCGGGAGGCTGGAGCAGCCAAACCCTAGCAGTAGAGTCTTATAGTACAAAAGGCTATTATGACCATAGTATGAATGAAGTATTAGGCATTAGGCATTAAGCATTAGGCGTAAATCTTGAGATTAGGCATTATCCTAGTCTGGCTAGCACAGGTTAGCTAGAGTAAGAGCCATCTGGGATTATGTGAGATAGTTAGATTAATAGATTATTTCCTGTTTGGGTGCAGATGGAAATCTTGTAGTCATGATCAGCCCTCTGAAGTCACCAGGCAATGCAGACACAACACTTCTTTACCCTCCCAACTAGCCAGATGGCTAATGAAACTTACCTTATCAGGGATTAAAACCCAGGCTGTAGCTATCATACTCTAGCATGCCAATTACTGCCACACATAGAGGGAAATACTGCTGTAATAATTGACTATTTATCTCCATAATCCCTTTCCCAGGCACAGGTCAGCTGTTACTTGTCAATATGAGGCTGCAGTATAAAATGATGAAAGCGCCAGAACTCTCCTGAAAATGACAGTAAATATCTCCCATTAGTATCTAGCAGCAATTTGTGATTGACTGGCAACACAATTAAAAGTGGGTGCTGACAGCTGTGGGCTAAATTTAGACTTCTCATTTTAGTTGTCTTCTGCAATTCGTGTGGTTTTCATGTTTGATGTGACAGCATCATGGTGATGGTTAATGTACAACTTTGATGATCTAAACACCCCCTGCCAATGGTTGGCAGCTGTTTCTAAAGTGGCATCCTCATGGCGTTTGTGGGTTGTTTTTTGTATCTACAGGGATCTGAGGGCTCTGCTGGCCTACGCTTTTGCCCAGTCCATAGTCATGGCCTGCTCACAGGACTGACTGCTGAGAGCATGCTGCTCTAATTGAATCCCACACCTGTTCCTGGCAGGTGCAGCACACAGGCAGCAGGGGGCAGAATGGAGCATAGCGTGGTACCCCGCATTCCATGCTGGACAATTAATGGGCTTTAAGGGTTAGTGTTTGTGCATGAGTGCACAGTGAGTCTCCTGATGCTATGCTGATGTGCATTCATCAGCCCATTAGTGTGTGTTTAGGTGTGTTTACTGTGTTTACTGTGTTTGTATATATATGTATATATATATACATATATATATGTGTGTGTGTGTGTGTATGTGTGTGTGTGTGTGTGAGGGCATGCATGTGTGCAGTTCGGAGTGACAAATAGGCAGAGAGAGAGAAGAAAGGGTGAAGAAGGATGTGAGCGTGTTCTGTGTATGCAAACAAGAAGAGAGCGAGAGAGAAGTGGAGTAAGAGAGAATAAATAGGTTACTTCCTGTGAAATGAGAATTAGGCGTGAGTTAATCTGCTGAAGAGTGACATATAGTGACAGAGAGAAGAGGAGAGAAGTAAGGAAGGAGAAGGGAGGGGTTCCCATTGTGTTTCCGCTTCCTTTTAGACTACAAGAGGGTCAAGTCATTGGAGTAAAAACACAATACAGTACAAACAGCCGTGTACAGACATAACACACAGACATACACTCTTAGGACACACACACACACAGACTCTCAAACAATGCACACAAGCACACACTGTCCAGACAGTGGAAGAGGCAGGTGTCAAACTGGCACCTTTATCAACCCAAACATTCACCCCAGAGAATACCCTTCACTGAGACCAAAAGCTGGCAACAGCTAGAGATATCGTCTATTGAAAGCAAAGTCTTATCTGCCTTGGAGTGAAGCTGACACTGAGTGACAGGAAAGTTGGTGGGGACACGGCTGCAGATACAGTAGACGACAGAGGGGCATACTCTACGCTGACTGACACTTAAGCGGTGGGGGAACAATAAGCCTGCATGGCTGTAACATTAGCCTAGCTTAGCCTGCCACTGGCCTGCATGTCCCTCCCTCCCACTTCCTGCTCTGAATCGGGGCTTCCCAGAGGTGCTGTCTCTCCATAAAGGTCCTGAAACCAGCTTCTGCGATTTATATTCATGACCACCTGCCTCACCCACTCACCTCTCTGTTCCTTGGCTCTAACAATGCAATGATGTCTGCATGTACAGTCAATCCCCATACTCTACCCTATCTCCATGTGCCACTGAATAGGGTGTCTGCACTGCCTTGGTCACATGACTGTGCTTGTGTGTGGTGGGTCATTTCTAATGAGGCGATGCTGCCTGACTCATCGTCTCTATAGCGACTGCTCTTTCCCTTTCTCTCCATTCGCAGCCATTCTTTGTGTTTTCCTGTCACACGATGCAGTGGTTTGTCACTCATTCCCTCTCACTTTTTTCCAAATCACAGGTAGAGAGAGCTGTTTGTTTGAGCGATGGTTCTGTCCCCATATGCTCTAATACTGCTTCCTTTTCTTGCCCCTTTTCCTTTAGAAGCAAACAGACTGGAGGTGAGAAAAATATAGTGGACACTTGTTTGGTCCTGTCAACAATGATAAAGGGAATACTGTAATGATGTGGGTAGTGTATTCTGCAAGACTGTCAGCAAAAAAGGTGAGAAAAGGGACAGAGGGAGTGATGAGAAGAAGTAGAGGCGGCTGACGCTGGCGTGGTCTTAAAATAGCCTGACAGTAGGTAGGGTGACAAGTATTGGACATTCATTGAACAGGATCTCCAGCATGTGACATCACCACACGGTGCACCTCATCCCAATCCCAAATCTGTCAATCAGCGGATCAATCAGTAAGGATTAATTTGACAGACACGGGCAAGACACACGTCTGGAATGTTAATTCAGCCATAAACAGAGAAAGGAAGTGTGTTTAGCAGCAGTGGTGGGATGGATTAAGGTGGGTAAGGGCAGGAGTGCAGACGAAGGAAAAGGGGTTTTCATCTTAATGTTAGTGGGAGGAAGAGTAGTAAATAAAAATAACCAGTTGGGTGAGGCGGAAGCAGGAGGACGAGGAGGAGGAGGGTTTTGCAGCTTTCTATTCCACTGCAAGCAGGGAGAGAGAGCTAAAATGGCCGCTTGCAGTGGGAGAAAAATGTGGGACAATGATCTATGTTAATGAAAAGCCATGGACACAACGACAGACAAAAGGGTCCATAAACCAGTTAATGGCAACCTCTATAAGAGTTAATTCCTCCAACATATGGATCTAGCCATGGGGCCAGACAGGGGAATGGCTGAGGCTGAGACAGATGTGAATGGTGGGGGTTCAGAGAGTTGAGGAGGGTGGGGACCTGAGAGGGAGAGTTAAAGCTCACTAGGAAGCTTGCACTGATGGCCACTGCTCTCACCATGACCTTGGATATGGGTCAGATCTATCTGTTCGAGGAGCTAGTGATTGAGGTGCCTGGCCATGCTGATTGGGTCTCTTTAGGAGCGCTTGTGCCGAGGCTCTGCTACATCAGAGAGGCCATTACAAGGAGCTGGAGCACTCCCTACAGGGGATACACCTCCCTCCCCCATCCCCTCTCCTCCCCCTCCGGAGCCTCATTGAACACATAAGGAACCAGGAGGGATTGACTCGTGGACGGGTAAAGGGGGGCACAAGTTCACAGTGCATGTGCAATAAAGAAAATAGAGAGGTGGCAGTGACAAACTGTAGAAAGAGAGGGAGAGAGAGAGAGAGAGAAAAGAAAGGAGGAGGAAGAAGAGTGTAAGAGATGCTCAAAAGAGCCTGCGGCTGCTTGTGATGGCCAGATGTGATCTGAGAGATAAACCAATCAGAGGAAGGCGAGAGAAAGAGAACAAAAGAAAGGGAGGATGAGAAACATAACAGAGAAAATAAGCAGAGACAGTGAGTAAGTAAGGGGACAGTGAGAGTAAAATAGTTAAATGAAAGTGTGATTAATTGAGAAAGAAAGAGAGACAGAATGAGAGAAGGACACTGAAGCACCTGGAAATGGGATACTGTAAAAATGATCTGGGTGAAACTTTGGCCAGTTACTGTGTTATTCTTAACACCATGTTTCTGCTTTGAGATTACAACAGCAACAAACTGAATTGTTCCTGAGAAAATAAAAAAAAAAAGAGGGGAAGAGATACACTATGGAGAAAAGGAGCAGCTGAGTAATGTAAAGAAAGAGAAGAGAGGATTTTTTTCATAGGTCTGGAGGGACAAATACATCGCAGTAGCGAAATGAGTGAAACTTGATGAGAAATGTGAATCATCAGGTATGTGTGAGGCAACGGTGTGAAGAGGAATATGGTTTTTGAAAGGGATGGTCAAAAGAGGAGAGATTTGCCATCCATGAGATGATATGAATGTATGTTGTCTGTAAGTTTAGGCTGAGATGTGCTACTTCTTACAGGAAAAGGAATGAAGTGTATCTCTAGTTTATCTCTCATAGATACTGGACTGACCTCCCGTGATGCTTTTTTGCAGAGTTGATGTGCACGTGCATGTTTGTATATGCGTGTCTGTGTGAGCGTGAGTGTGTATGTGTGTGTGTGGGTGTGTGTGTGCGTGCGTGCAGGTCAGGCTGGTGTCATCAGAACCAAGGAGGAAATCTAGAAGGATTTTAGAGTTTTGGTTATAAGTCAAATAGAGATAGAAAGAGAAGGGCATAGGAGGCGATTAGAGATCGAGAAAGAAAAGGGAGGGATATCAACATCAAACATGACCACTACACAAGGTGCTGGGTTAGGAGGGAGATATGGGGGGAGGGAGGGAGACAAGGGCGGAGTAGGAGGAGGAGGAGGAGGAGGAGGAGGAGGAGGAGGAGGAGGAGGGAGGAAGGGGCGAGCTGTGGTTGTTATGTTCATTGTGGTCTTTACCTTTTTGATCCACTTCTATTCAAGCATCGGAAAAAGGAGAAAGAAGAAGATAGAAAGATAAAATAGAAAGACAGCAAGGAAGAGAGAGAGAGGGAGAGAAAGAGAGAGAGAGAGAGAGGGAAAGTAAAGAGAATGAAAGAAAAACAGGTGCAGGAAAAAAGAGAAAATTGAGATTAAATAAAACGCTGTCCTTTCTCTCTCTCTCTCTTTTAAAGCAAGTTATCTGTCTGTGTTATGGTTGGCTACTCAGAGAAAGGATGGCTCAAATGGAAAACGAGGAGGGGAAAATGGCCTGACCTGGGTTTAAATCCATTTCCATTTCATTTCAGCTTTATCAATAATCCCCCAACAACACAATCCACCCTCAACCACACACTCTCGACCCCACCTCCACCCCTCTTATTGCCACATCCCTCCCTCACTCCCTCCCAGTTACCCTTACGCCCAAACTCCAGCTCTAGGAACCTGTTGGAGAGAGAAACAGTGCTGTGGTCCTCTTCGGCTGTGGAAGTAAACAAAGAATGGGAAAGGTAAAGAAAGAAATGAGGGGATGGTAGATGGAAAGGTGGCAATGAGGACGTCTCTATCTGTGGCTAGTTGCCTTCGGAGGGATCCTCTCTCCTCTCCTCTCTCCGAGTACAGTCGGTGTTGACATTAGAGCGGTCCCTTGATCTAAAGAAAGCGATGCTTTTGGCTTTGCTCAATTTACAGAGTCAGGAAGCTCGCTATAGAAGCCAGCAAAAACACTCAACCCATCGACCGTCCAATCAATGGGGAGCTGCCGGCTTGCCTGGCCAAGGCTGGCTCATCAAAGAAAAAGAGAACAAACAACAGGGGAAAGGGAGCGCTTGACAGAGTGGAACGCCTCAGAAACATAGAGAGAAACCAAGAGACACGGTTGGGGGAGGGGAGAAAATAAAGAGGGTAGAGACAAAAGAGAGATGAGACAAATGTCTACAGCGGGCTCATCACACAGGAATCAATAGGTTGGTGTGTTGAGTACACCAAGGCCTCTGCTGACACGAGCAGGTAAGGCGTGGCTCCCCAGACATCCGTGATGCTATTTGGTACCTGCTCGTGTCGCCTTATCTAGGGAGGTCCGTGAGCAGCTGAAGACTCGAGGAGGAGCGAGCAAGGATCTGCCTTTCGCATTACAGCGCTGGCATGCGCCTGTCCTAAGCGCACAAGTGGTGTGCGAGCGGATCGGCATGTCTCTCGGGAAAAGACGTGTCAAAAGGCACATGGCTAGTGGATCCCTGCTGCGAGTGTGATTGTCATGTGTGTGTCGCGGGAAGTCTGACGTCCCCGGAGAGCCCTGTGAAATTGTCACGACACCTCGCAGGGTTGCCGGTAAAGGAAAAAAAAAGGGAGGCGAGAGAGAGAGAAAGAAAAGAGAAAGAGAGAAAAAAAAAGAAAAAACGAAGGGAGCATCTTGGCAGCAGTACAGCAGAGGCAACATCAGTATCAGCAGCAACACTGACCATTTATCATCATATGCCAAGATCAAACTGGACAAACAACCTCCATGAAGACCTGGGGAATGGTAGCCATTTTCAGCCTAGAGGGGTAAACATGGCAAAGCTATGAATACGAGTCCTGTGAAGCTGGGGCAGGGGGCAAGAAAGCATTACATCCCCACCACCAACTGTGAGTGCAATCATTAGCTCCAAGGTTAGGAGAGGGAGAGACTGTCCTGAGAGTATCCAGAGCTTTCATCCTCTCTGTGGCAACTGCAGGGGGCATTTATGGGGACAGCAGAAGAGCAGAGCTTCTCTCCTTTGTGGAAGTGTGAGGTTACAGTCCTCAAAAGATGGCACACTAAATGCAATGTTGTAAATGAACCTGTGAGTACGTTTTCCTAAACAGGAGGAACATGATGTGAGTGATTCACACTAATGTCATGTAGAGAGAGAGAGAGAGAGAGAGAGAGAGAGAGAGAGAGAGAGAGAGAGAGAGAGAGAGAGAGAGAGAGAGAGAGAGAGAGAAGAAAATCTCTTCAATGCTGCGGAAAGGGAGAAGAAGAATAGGGGAAATGGAAGACTTCTGTTGACTCCATTTTCTTCTGCTCTTGGCTGTCCTGAAAAATAGACACTAAGCACAAACACACACAAGATCATCACACATGCCTGAGGACACACACACACAAACACAGAGAAAAGAGACAGAAACTCATCAAAAACTGTCCTCACAGTGAACAGGAGGTTAGTTTAAGGCCACCTTGGCTGTTTGTCTGATTCATTCAGCATTTCTCTTTCAGGGCCCTTTTGAGAAATAAGCCACTGCCCTCTCTCCCCTTAATCACTCTGCTCAGCGCTCTCTATAACCCTATCAATTACTCCCACACTAATGAGTACAGCGAGAAACACACACTCTCAAATACACGCACACACACATTGTTGGAGTACTGCGGGACAACTTAGCCTCCTCTGTCTCCTTCACCGTGCTGAGAGATAGTGCGTCCTCTCCAGCTCCGTCCGTCCTCTCCCCTCTCTGTTTTCTCCTTCTCTCACTTTACATTTTTCACAGTAAAAACTCGGCCTGAGCAAAGCCGCCTGCTTCTCATTCACCAAACATTTATGAGCCCCACGTCTAATGGTGCCCCTATACATATTAATAGAATTTCATTTTCTGCTACATCAAAGTGTTTCCTCTCCTCCCCTGAAAACTTGTCATATTACAATGCCATTATTCCTTCTACTGACAAACTCTTCCTGACAAGTCAACTATCATTTCCAGCGGCTTTGTGTCCAAAAAGCGATGTCTCATAATGAATAGGCTGTGCTGACTACATTTGTGGGGAAGAATCAATTTTATAAAGTTAAACAAGGCAGAGCCACAAAATGAATGAATGAATGAATGTAAAAGTGGAGAATAAGAAGTTACCTAAGACGCTCTGTAGAATCTCTACTGTATAGCCTGACTAGGCGCTTTTAAAGCTGGTTCTTCAGCGACCTGCTCTGTGCATATTAACAAGATAAATCACAGCTGATGAAATAGCAGAGGCACAACGCTAGGTCTAATGACTCTGGCATGGCTAGCATGGATAGCCCCAGTGGAGAGCATTAGGAATCAATAATGATGTAGCACTCTGTCCGGGAGGAGGAAGGGGGGACAGGTAGAGTTTTCTCACAGGGTGGATTTACTGTGACTTTGTGTACATCTGTGTTAAGACTGCAGTGTAGGGTTTCCATGGCAGTAAAAACACGCTGCAGCTGTGTGCATAGATCTGTGATGTCTTAATGGAATCCAGCAGCCAACAGCAGGCTGTGACAGTGTGAAATGAGAGTTCAGTTGAGCCGTTTTGTCTTGTTCTGTCCCGTTGGCAAAAACAATGCTATGTGGCGGGATGGCCTCGCAGGGCCTTTTGGCTCGATGAGATATGATTTGACATTTTGGAGGATGTTGTATTTTGCCAAGGAGATGCCACATGCAGCAACAGACACACTTGAGCTAAGCTGTCAGAGGTGTGTGTGTGTGTGTGTGTGTGTGTCAACTCGGCTCTGGCTGTCACCTCACCATTTCAGGTGACTGGTAACATGGCGCCTGTGTGACACGCACATAGAGGACCCTGTCAGACGCAAACATCACCCACAACCATCAACATGGCTGCACACACCATCTCGGCTGCTATGACACGCAACCTTTACATATCATCTCTCTATCGTTCACCTCTTTGTCGAGACAACCGACGGAAAAACATGCGTCAGCCTTGGATGATGCCAGAGTGCCCAGCGTTCCCAGCCAGACGTGAACGATGGGGCATTACCAGAGCGATTAGCAGCAGCAAATTCAATTAATCTTGACAAATCTCTGCTGAGGCAGAACTGAAAAGAGCGACGCGCCCCCTCTCCTGGTAATTAAAAGTGGCCGAGTTGAGTGGCGTGCGGTGCGACGGTGACTAGGTTTTGGGATGAACAGTTCCAGCTCTGAATCTGAATGTGTCAGGTTGTATTTAGTTTGTCAGACGGGCACAAACACGTAGAGCAGTCTGCAGTGTGAGTTGTGTGCGTAACATGTGCGTGCGTACTTGTTTCTATTTCTGTGTGGGTGTGTGACTGGGTGTAGCGTGGCTGTGTTTCTCCAGCGGAGGAGAGTGGCAGAGGACAGGGGTAATTGGCTCTTCTTTGTCACCTCAGACAGGCGGGACTTTTCATCATAGAGGGATCAGCTTCCAATTTTCTAAGCCGTGCCATACTTCAGATGCAATCAACAAAGTTTTTTCCCCAAACGGGGAGGAAAAATGCAAGTTAGCAGCTATTTAATCATCCCTTTGATTGCCTTGCGGAGAGAGAACAAGCTCCCTTGTGCAGTCAGAGGGAAAAAGACAAGGTTAAAATGCATGAGGAGGAGAAGGCAGGTACAACTAGGCAATGTTACCATGACCCTCTATGGACAATACAATACAAAACACCATGCTTCAGCACAGGACTACCAGAGGACTAACAAACAAAGTCACGTCATTGGAGAGGGTCAATCTGACCGCAGTTAATATCGACTAAAAGGCAGGTGAACAGAGGCCAGAGGAGACTCTAGAGGAACACTTGTTGCCACCCTGAGGCTGTGAAGAAAAGATCCACACTAGAGAATAATCCCCTAGCACAAGAAACCCAGCTAACTTCTTCTTATCAGCAACTGTGGCTGCAACCTGACTCCAAAAAGTCTCTCAAAAAGTAAACTGAGGGCACAAAATCACTGAGCAGAGGAAGGGCAAAGACTGAAAGAGGTGCTTGGAAGTCCCTGAGTTTCACTGAGCCTCCCCATCGGAGCTGGATGGTTGGGTATTTTCATAATTTGTCCCACCTGTAAAAGAAAAAAACAACAGAGACAGCGAAAGAGACAGAATAGAATGATAAGACACCGTGGCAGATTGATGGACAGAGAGCAAAAATAGAAGAAGAATGAGAGAAATAGGATGATGGATGAAGATTAAAGACCTTGTAGTGCAGACTGGAAGTGAAAGAAAGGCAGACGACAGAAAGAGAAGATTTAAAAGAGATGAAAAGAGGTGATATTGACTGTGAGAGATAATAAGCAGAGGTAGGATGAGTGAGAGACCTCAGAGAGAGGAGATGAGAAGGAGTAAGCAGAAGAAGAGAGCAAAGGAGGTTAGCGGCTTGGCGTCGACTTTATCCTGTGGCTTGCCACAACATCTGCGCCTGAGGAAAAAGCACAGAGAATCACCCATATCCCCAACCTGATCAATCAAACAGCCCTTGCACCCCAGTTTCCCCCTGACCCCAACACCCTCAAATGTCCCTCCACCCCCTTCTTGCACCCCAATTCTGCTTCTACCCAGTGGAGGGGAGCACCAGTGCTCCTCCCCTCCAGCCAGGTGCTCCTGCACAGTGAGGGGATCAATGCTGAGAGTAATAATACATGAGAGGGAGGAGGGGAGACTGAGCAGAGATTTTCACATGAGCGAGGATCAACACAACACCATATAATCCTCGCTGTGCCTGCTCCTTTGGCTGGGTGAGTGCGCTCTTGTTCGTGTGTATCTGTGTGCATGCTCGCTCAGAAGAGGAAGAGTCAGAGGGAGAGAGAAAGACAGCAACTGTGCGTGCCCCCCTTCTGCGAGTGCGAGGTAGACTTGTCTGTGTGTACGTGCAGGTGTGTGTGTATGTCACACCTGCCACGGAGCTCTGAGCAGTGCCGTGAGGAAGTCAGCCGTTACCATGGGGACATTAAAATGTGTGGCGCTCCAGGTCATGTGGTCTAAAATAAGCCCTTTGCTGTTTGTGTTAACATTCCTATTGTGACGTGCGGCATACACACAACGCCCCCCTGCCTCCCAGTCTCACTGCGCCCCAATTTTAATTTTTATTGGAAATCAGAGGGACAGCAAAGGTGTTTGGCACCAGATAAAGGCAGTGGCATGCCCCTGGGTCAATCAGTGTGTGAGTATGGGGCGGTGTGTGTTACACTGCTGTGAATGCCAATAAGGGCTGACCCCATGTTTGCAGTGGGTGTGTGTGAAGTGCTTATCAGTCCCTGTGTTTGTGGAGCACCTTCCCCCATGTGAAAATCCCTCTCAGATACTGGTGCATCACTCTGTTGATGAAGAAAAAAAAAAGGTTTAGCGCTCTGTGTGAGTGTGTGCACGTGTGTGTCTGTGCAGTGTAAGTGTATGAGAGAGAAAGAAGAGAGAGAACGATAGAGAGAGCAGGAGAGGAATGACTGTCTGTCTTGTTTTGTTTGTGTTGGGAAAAAAAGCCAGAGAGAGCAAGTGTGCACGTCTGAGTGTAAGAATGTCATTTGTCGAGGGTTTTCAGGGGGTTGAAGAGCGGGTAGGAGGTTCGGGTGGAGGGGTAGAGGGAGGGATGGGAGGGGCGGTGAATGGGGTGCGGGGAGTGGGAGGAGGTGGGAGGAGGTGACAGGGTCTCAGTACTCACTGTAGGGAACACACTCGTACTGGATCTCCAGGTACTTATAAGTCCCTGGGCAGGGGTCTGGGAACACATCCGACCCCGCTACCACCACACACTGGGTGCGGTTATTACACCTGCGAGAGGAGACAGACGGAGGAAGGAAGGAAGGAAGGAAGGAAAGAAGAAAAGAGAGAGAACGGAGGAAGTAAGTGATTGCAGTGCCATTGTAAGAAAGACAAAGAGGAGTGGGTGCAAAAAAAAAAAAACATCTTCAGGGTCTAAAAGACGGAAAGAACGGTAGGGAAGGGAGTAATTTCACACTAGACTAGATCATGTGACAGCTGCACCCGAGGGGAGGTGGGGGACAGAGGGAGGGAGGAGGAAAAGGAGTGGGTTGAAGGATAGAGAGAATGAAGGAGGGAGGGAAGAGGCAGAGAGAGGGCAAGTGACGTAAGAGGCTACCCTCCTGGGGGATTGTGAGTGGGAGCAATTAGAGGTGAGAGAACAGGGAAGGACGAGGGGGGCTAAGGCAAATACTCTACACTACACACACAGGGAAAACGTTCATATGCACATAATACCTACATCTAAATCACATCTCTGCATGCCTTCTCACGTTTGCGCACCCCGGGAAAAACACAGGCACACACACACACACACACACACAGAAGAAAAGATACACACACTCATGTACTCACTCATTCTCATCACATAATCCTTCTCTATCCAGCTTTTAGCATTCTCTCACTTCATATCTCAAATCTCTGCTGCACTCACTCTATCATCCCATCATTTCTACTGGTCTCTCTCTTTCCTTTACCCCCTCAATTCTCTCCTCCACCCCTTTGCCACTTGCCTCTCTCTCTTGCTCTATCCCCAAGCTAGCACCCCGTGCCTCCATTACATGCGTGATGGATGGCTGGGAGAGGGCTTCCATTGATCTGAGCTCAGAGGAAGCAGATGCTGAGCACAAACGCAGAGAGCAGCTGTAGGAAGCACTACAAATACCCTACAATCCAAAACATACCCATTCACATACACACATTCATGCAAACACACACACGCACCACTGTATACATGCACGTCAAGATTCAGAAGTGTTTTGCGCGAGGATGCTAACTTCAGTATTCCACACAAGATATCAACACCTCAGGAGGAAAAGCAGGGAATTGCGGACAAATTATGTTGTGAAATAGTATCTTGTTTTCCTGGCCAATAACAGGCTCTGACTCTGACTGAGTTCCAAACAGATCAATAGTTACCTCTGTGACATTATCTTGAAGGCGTCGGGCAGGTAGCACTGCACATTCTCCATCTGGAAGGGGTCTGCGTCACAGATCTTGTCATCAGTGCGGCCGTAGTTGGCCGTCTCAATCATGATGACATCACTTCCAGGGCAGCGCAGCTCGATCGGGTAGCCTTCGCACGCCAGCTCACGACGCATCAAGCCGAAGGGCATCATTGACCGGCTCAGAGCTGGAATGGAAAGAGAGAGAGAGAGAGGTAAAGTTATTGATAATTCAATGAACCTTAATACTTTTGGGAGGCACTTTATTATTGGACCACATTGTAAATATGATGCGTAGTATTTGACAAGAGCAGGTGGAAAGAAAGTGGCTCCTATTGTCCTCATGTAAAACACAAATGAGCTATTATCGACCCCACGTCACTGAGTAGTAATATTTCAGTACGGTTGATGCACAGCCTGGCAATCCAGTTTTCACATTGGAACACCACAGATCACACATTGGCATGAAAGATTTGCAGCCATACCAGCTTCTCCAATGAGATATTGCACCACTTGTGAAACAAACTGTGAGAGTTTCAAGTGTTAACAAACTCCTACACACACGCAGGCAGCAGCTTATAATACTCATCCCCACAGCTCCTCTGGGAAGAACTGTATCCTTCCCAGCATCCTTTAGTCTATTCCACCTCAACTAGATGTCAAAGTAGCACCTTAGAGAGGAAGTAATGGTAAAATAAGCAACAACAAAAAACAAATTAGTCTGTGTACACCTTCACCTCTGGTGTGTACAGTAGTTGCGCATTCACTGCTGTTAATCAGCTGTTTAAGAGGCATGCCAATGTACTGTGGCCAGCAGCGGGGCTCTGTGTGGAGAAGGGTCAGCAGAGACAGCGGGGTACTCAGGGTTAATCGCTGAGCCAGGCTGAGAGGCATGAAAGAGGGCTGCGAAGAGGCGCTGAGAGAGACACACTCTACAACTGCATACCTTTCCAACTGCCTCTACATTCAGCCTCACACTCAAAAAATATAAAATGGCTGCTGGCTTCCTTTACAGTCCAGGTGGAAACAGGGGCACACAAACAGAATAGCAATAGAGAAAGTGTGAGTGAGTGATCTGGCAGCAAAGTTTTTTGTGGTGTTGAAGGACAGCCAGTGTTCCTCTGTGCCGAAAGCCCTGCCAGTGACTGTGAGCTGCTGTCCATGGTCCTGAACTGACAACATTTCTTTTGGGAAAATAATATCCAAAGTGTTGGAGCTGCATCAGACACTGCTCAACTGCTAGGTATGGAGCTGTCCGCTGTCCTGAAGGAGCAAAACTCTCCTCTGCATTGTCAGTAGGGAGGACATGGCAGATATTAAGCTGATGGTGGGCATACTGTCAAATCTAAACAGGGCAGTGCTAGCTCTACTTAAGCAGGCTAGAATTTAGAAGCTGTTAAAAAAACAGATGCTCTCACTGCACAGCATTTCCCCCTTCCAGACAGGCTCAGCAGCAGGTGAGGGCACTGAGTCAGCCCCTCTCCCCCACTACTGTTAGTGGTGAAACCCACAGAGTGGGGCTGTTTTCCCTGCCTGACACTGAGCTAGCACTGCTTAGGTTTCAGCCGCTGTCCATTCAGGAGGAGTGCCCATTTGGGTCAATGTCAATGTCAGTCATCCCAGACATGCTCTGCAGTGGTGTGCTACATGATTCACTGCCATTGGACTTGCTCATATTTCTAAATGCCACCCATTGATGCAGTGGGGACTTGAGTTCAGTTGTGTAACTAACGCCATTAAGGCTGAATGACTAGCACAGACAGACTTCAAATCTTTTATGCCTCGCCAGCATGCAGCGCCAGTGCCAAATCACAAAGGCCTAGATGCAAAAGCGCATACTAATTAAAGCACACAGAGATGCAAACAGCAGGCGAGGCCAGACAAACAAGTCCACACACAAATGCAAAAAACCCACACAAGTAAATTAGCACACACACGGACGTACTGAGCAGACGAGTGTGCACATTCACAGTCAAGCACACACATAGTTGCCTGCATGTATACACACACAGAGTCCTGGTGTCACAGTGGGATTACAATGCCTAGTGTCAGTGTGTGGCCTTGTTCGCTTAACTACCCTGTGGTGTAAGTACACAGCAGTGTACATCTGGCCAGTGATTAGAACCACACAGTGAGCCAAGAGGAGAGTAAAAACTGAAGGGGGCCAACAGGAGTGATAACACTCAGTCCACTCACACTGTGGACCAACACAACAGGAACATTAGCCCCCACTGGAGGGGGCAGATCATACGTTAAACCCACTGTACATACCAAACACACTTTACATGGTGAATATTACTGCAATGCCGCTGATCGCTAATACAAATATCTACAGTGGAAAGGCCTAGCTCAGCTCCTGGACAAAACAGTTTGTTTAATTATTTGACTGTTGGTTGAGTTAGTGCTAGGCTGTTTTGACTGATAATAGGCCATTTCATTGCCAGTACTTATGCTGATCAGCTTGTGTTTGTGTAGATAATTCAGTTTATTACCATCACTGTTATGTTTGCTACAGTATATCACCTGTCTCTCACTGACTAGGTGGTGACATTAAGTGTTTATTTTGTCAAACCAGCCACCAGTCCAATTGTATGCAGCATTTTAATGTATTAACCTAAACTTATGACCTTTTTCAGGTATTTCTTTTTCTGGCCTGGCTGTTACAGTATATATTTAGCCATTGATCCAGTACACTTCACTGATGGCAGCAACCATGATAACTAGCCCATTTCTGGCACCACTGCAAATCTCTACCTCTGCCGTATTGTATCGTATTTCACACCTATATATTTCCCCGTTTAAGGTGGATTTGACCATGTAAAGATTTTTGAATGGCATATCCACAAATAAGTGTGGGACTCAACTTCAGGGACTCTGTGTATGTGTGTGTGTCTGTTATAGAGTGTGTGTGTGTATGTGGTCGTGTGTCAGCCAGATGGCCTGAGGCCTAGCTGGAGCCGTGGCTGGCTCTGAGCTGAGCTGAGATGAGATGAGCAGAGGATAAGCTTGGACTGGCCATGGGCTACGATTGTCCTTCACTCTGCAGGAATCCATTAAGGTTTCAGGGTCTCTTCAGCCAACATACACACAGACACACACACACATACACACATGGCCATTTAGTCGTGCCTGTCAGACTCATAATAGCTGGATGACAAAGTGTCTTTCTCAACAGCAGCCATATGCATAGGTGGATCTAATCCCTCGCAGTGAGATTATGACTCATCTCCTGTGGTATATAAAACTGTGTTAATATCTGTTGTCTGCAAGAAATGGTTACCAGTTATCACACATACTAATAATGATATGAGCCGGTTCAATAATTACATGAGTTGATTTGCGTGGACGTAGCAGTGAGCGAGAGTCAGACACACACACACACATGCACTCACACAAGCACACAGGGGCCTGGTGTCACTCCAGGGCAGCTGGTGTGAGGGGCTGAAGCGGTTGGCTTCATAATAGAAGCTCCATACAAATTAAGAGCAAGAGAGAGAACTGATTGGATTTGACTCATTATCCTCACACAGTAATTAAAGCCTGAGGGTGGATAGATGCTTGGACCCTCAGACAAGAACATAATTTTGCACAAGTCAAGCTAGTCTTTGTACACACTCATTCTTTCTCTATCATTGTGGCTCTCCACATCTGTTCTCAGTGTCATGCACACGCACACGATTGCAAAGATTCAGCTTAATTTGGAGATGAGGAGACATGACCTCCAACCAAGAGTCATGATCAACACTTGAGAAAAGTTAAAAGAAAATCTGGTTTGTTATATCGAGACCGACTCAGAGTATTCCGAAAAGTACACAGTACGAACAGACAGAAGACTTGTCTTCATTGAAACATTACCAACAACTTTCTATCATCAGCAGTGTGCTTTCAGACATAAAAGTGCTTTAATTTCATCTTCAACAATTTGACCCTGGACTTTGTTATCACAGACGTTCTATAGGGTTTTTTTTCAGAAATACCTGAGTGAGATGGTTTGGCCTTGCAGGTAGCCAGAGACTGTGATAGCGACTCTGAGCCAATTGCCAATTGAGCCACAATAGGAGATTATACTTGTGGAGTTCTGTGGCCCAATGGCTGACTTGTTAGCTGGATGGGTGACTGTCTTTCAGGGGCCGAAATGTGATCAGCCCCTCTTAGCCCCTCTGTCTGTTCCAGCAGTCATCTCTTAATGCTACTCATTAGCATAGCACTGAAGCATAGTGCCAGAGGACATTCACGCCAAGCAGGATTTGTTAGTTGAGGAACTGGGCATGCTGCTGATGAGGTGGGATTCTTTTTATATCACCGTCCTTAAAATGAACTTTCAGCGGCATTAAGGTTAACAGGTGAGTATCACCTTTTCACCCAGAGATAGCAGGGGAATATTAAAAGTATATTGCATACATCTACATATGCCCTCAACCTCAGCACTGGCGCAAAGAGCTAACTCCCTCGTGAGTTTCAGGTTAGTTCCTTAGTAAAGCTGGTGAAGAAGAACAAGTAATTTTACAGTCATTGGACAGAACTGAGAGGTCTCAGTGATGGGAGTCCCTCCCTAGCAGATAATCATCCCTACCAATTTCTCCAGTACTTTATCAGCTTAGTGCTGTATCTTAGCAACTCATTTAGCACTGCAAGTTAGCGTAATGACTCGCTGGAGCATGGCCTGTCACCACAGACAAGCTGAGGCGGTGCGGCCAGAACTGTCACATCCAGGCAGCCTTCAAGCTGAGGAGTTGTGACAAAGTGACATCCTGAGACAAACCTAAAGGCCTTACATGAGGGTGCAAGGGATGGGGGCTATGTGAGCTCGTGGGACTGTGTGTGCGCGAGTGTGTGTGTGTAGATGGGAGGGGGGGCGATGCTGGCCTCAAAGCTAGGATGCTATCTCATCTCCTGTGACTCCTCCGCCTGTCTCCTACAGGCGAGGGAGACAGCGGAGATGAGACGAGGAGCGAGTGTATGGGGAGTCACCAGTCGCACTATAAGGTCAGAACACAAAGCAGCGCCAAAATGACACAGATCCACGGTGATGGAGCTGATTCAAGCCAACACAGAAATGGAACAGAAAAGCAAATGAGACAGGGTAACAATAGTAAAAAAGAAACCATCAACCAAGATGCTGGCAGAAGATGAACATGAGGAGCATTCTTTGTGCAAGCACAAGGTCACCGACATAAAAGGATTGAGGCAGACAGATTCATGGGAGAGAGGTCCTCAGCACAGACAGCCTCTCGCCTCAGCAGCCCAGTCCTCTAACTGAACTGAATTACAGCACAGTCCATAACATTACATCATTCATAAGAGAATTTAACAGTGCCCCCACTGGAAATGGGATACACACGCCCCCATGCAACACATACTCATGCATTTGCAATGATGCACACACACACACACACACACACAAACACACACACACCAAAATTCTTCCAGGCAGACAAATAGACACACACAAGCCCTAACCCTCATCCACCCTCAACCTCGAGAACTCTCAGTGTGTGTTGACAAACTTTGCTGTGGGGGGAACTAGCAGGCATAGCAGAGAGATTAAGACAGGCGGTTAAAAAGCCACTGAGACACAGAGCAATAGACACACACACAAACTTGAGGAGGGAGGCGAGACGGGACGTGCTCATACTGTCAAACCACTTCATTGCTGGCCCTGGCGCCTAATTATGCAATAAAAGCGCCTCAGCAGGGGGAAACGGCATAGCCCAAAATAAAAATCAGCCTGCCTAAAAAATATGAGATTCACCCGGTGTAAAATATCCTCCTTCTCCCCAGGGAGGGGAGCAATGCTACAGGCTCAATACAACTCTGTTCTGTTCTGTTTCCAGCACATATAACAAGAGGCAGGCCAGTAGACAGTGAGTCAGACCTAGATTCATATAAACACAGTGGTGGAGTAAACTGCAGGTGCTGCAGGGAAACAGCCACAGGGAAGAAGAGAGAACGGAGCAGAAACAGAGGAGCTGAGAGAGTAAAGTGAGGAAGATGGTGAGAAACTGAAGAGAAGAAAGTGAGAAAAGGACAGAGAGTGAGAGATAATGTGTAGAGGAGAAAGGGGAGACTGAGTACCATGCAAGGCCCGCTGTCAGAAAGATGTGTGTGTGTGCATTTGGAAGAGTTGCAAGTCGCATCCAGAGACCTGTTAGGAAAGATGAGTGTCAAAACCCAGCCCTGCCGCTGCATTAGACACTTAATTAACCTCCTTATACGCTAAGCCAAAGGCTTGGACATGTGGCTAGTGTGTGTGTCTGAGTGTGTGTGTCTGTTTGCGTTTTTACTATGCATGTTTATAACTCGATCGTCTCTGTTTACAAGTATGTAGTTACAATTTACAGCATTTCCAGAGCTCCTATATCTTAATTTTTCATTTATGTCTATGACTTAAAAATAGATGCAGCTGTAAAACGTGACTCAATCCCTCCCATTTTTTAATGCCATCTTGTTCACCTGTAATGCAGTAAATATATACTGTATGCCCCGCCCCCACACCCCACCCCCGCTCCCCCACCCCCTCGTTATTTTTTTCTTTTCCAGCCCAGCACCATCCCTCGATCCCTCGACCAATTTCATCCATCCGGAAACTCTCTCATTTACCCGCCCCACCCATCCACTTCACCCTCCTCTCCTTCTTTTCATGTCTTTATTCCTCCCTCTCATCCTGACCTTTCACCTCTAGTTTTCCCTTCTTCCCTTCCCATCCTTTTCTTTACCAGCCTCTCCACTCATCCTCTCTCATCCCTCTGGTTCTCTCCTCTCTCCCCCTTCCTACTCTCTCTGCCCTTGGCTGCCAGCCGTAAAGCTGCTACTGGTAATTATCAATCTGCAGTCCACAAAACACACAAAAAGCAAATACACGCATTCTCAAACACGACATGCTTGGCACATACACACCAGCACTTCTGCATACACACACACACACACACACACAAACACATACACACTAGCACTACCGGATACACACACACACACACAGTCCTTCACGGCTACAAAGCCTCAAAGTTACGCAGCTAGGCCCTGAGAGAAAAGAGGCAGCTATCACACGACTGCACAAACAGGAACACAGTCCCCAATCCTTTATGTAGGAGCTTGTTTGCAGTACACAAATCAATGTACACAAACTAACATACCCCAACACACACGACTACAAGCAAACACAAACACACAAACAAAATGGGCACAAACACACGTACACCAACACTGTGAACGAATGAATAAACAAAAAGGCACAGCTCCTGTACACAGGCGCAGACACATGAGAGAGGCGGGCGTCATCTTCAAAGGGAGGTTTGAAAGAACACACCGTCACTCTGCCCCGGCCTCTTCCTCCTTCTCCTGCCCGCCCCCGACTCCCAATATATGTTCAAAGGCCATCCATTAACCTTTCACTCACACAGGCCTCTCTGTGATCTACTGCTCTCAGCCAAGGGCTTTGAAGAGCACAGCAACCCCCAGCACCGGGGAGGGAGCGAGGGAAGTGGCAAACGAGAAAAGAGAGAAAGACAGAAAGAGGCAGGGAAAGGGAAAGGAGGACATGACAATGAGAAGAGATGTGCATTGTTTACAGATAGCAGCCAGGGGGTAAGGGAAGGAAAACCGAGCTAGGGGAGTGATACTGAAGGAGGGAAGCTGGAAAGAGAGTGGAGTAAGGCGAGAGGTTGGAGAATAACAAGATGGGAGAGAAAACATGGTGGGGATAAAGGAGGAGAGATAAATGAAAGTGTTAGCGGGAATAGGAAGAGGGGCCAGGAGAGAGGGAAGGCCAGTAAAACAGAGGGATAGGTGGGGGTGAGGACATCACGACGCACAGAAAAAAAGCAGGCCTAATAGCTGAGGTGTTAGGGGAGAGAAAGCAGAGAGATTGGATGAAAATGAGGGGCAAGTGTTAGGAGTGAGAGGAGTGAGAAGCACCGACTGTTGCTAATAAGATGGGGAGGCAACGAAGGCTTGAAAACACACACGCGAGGCAAAGAGGGAGAAACAGGGGAAAATAGGCTTTACAGCAGTTCTTTATTGCAAAATCCAGATGATACGCGGCAATATTCACAAGCCGCTAGATTAGCAATTAGTGTCAGTGAAGACTGTGGATTGCAGCTTTATGGCAGAGAGAAACATGGTAAAACATTCAAAGGTCATTTTCAGACAAAATGAGAGTGTTTACTTGTCTCTATAAACGCATACACAAGCAGCCGGTTCTGACTGGCCTTGGTCTATAAAACAAAAAGCTATTAAATGTAGAATCTTTAAAATGCAGCTTGTCCGTATATACTATATACTATGTATAATATACTATAATACTTATGTCACAGGAAATTGGGCCATTTGTAGCAGCACATGGTTACGCTGTTGTATTTGTTGAAAAAACTACTCTGGAGGATACTTCCCATATGAATTAAAACAGCATGTGACTGGCTTCTGTTAGCATAAACAGAAGATATCAGACACATATTACAGAGATGTGAAATATACATAACTGATTCTGATCATAAAGCTCAAGGCACCATGTATGATTAACAAGAAATGAAAGAATTCAGCACAACCTTACCGGCAGCAGTCACAGCAGGTAGCAGCAATGAGAGGAGTGAGTGTGAGCCTGCCGGATTATAAAGTTCACCTCTGTGACTTGATGCGTGGATGTAAATGGTCATGTGTAGTGTCACCTAAATCTGATCAGCTAATAGCATGCACAACTTCAGCACAACGTTTTTCAGTCCTGTCTCGCAGCAAAAGAAGCGCAGAACTAAGAATTTGCTAAACACATATTAAGGCAATACAATTCATTGTTCGGCAAATTATACAACAAGAAGAAGTCAACTGCACATAGCAAGGTTAGCGGCACCACTGCTTTATTGCCTCCTCTCAAAATATTATTGCTACAAGCCTGTCTGAGAATCAATTCTTATGAATTAGTGAGTAGGTCGCTGTTCTGAAATTAGCATTTTAATATTATAGTATTGCAGGACTGAAAGTCTACTCTCTCAATTCAATATTGGATGTGGTTTCAGGTCAAGTATTTTTTAGATCTTCACTCAGAATTTTAAATCTAGGGTTGTGCAACACTTAGACCCAATATGACTGTTTGGCTGAGTCATAAAAAAAGCATCTGGCTTGCAAAGGCATAGGGAATTCTTCGTGTGGCCCTCCATGAAAAATAACTATCCACCCCTGCATTATAGTAAGAAAAATACTGCATTGAGATCAGTCCCCATTCAGACATTCTGTCATCATCCAAGGACAGTCGAGAGACACTTTGTTGAGAAGATGTATAAAAACAGCGATTCCCCTATCCTTAAATAATCGCTACTGTTCAGGGGAAAAGGCACAGAAGAAAAAAAAAGCAGGGGAGAGGAGGAGAAGACAGATAAAAATGTCTGCGTGTGCGCTAAAGGACCAGGGGCCTTTCCACGCGACTGATTTGAGAGCAAAGGCTTAAATACAGGGGAGATGAGAACAGATTCCACCAGTCAGCTGGCACTGGAATCCTGATATGAGTGGCACACACACTTACACGAATGCTCTCTCTCTCACACACACACACACCCCCATCTGGACATGTGAATACACTCATGTAAACACAAAAAAACCCACACAGACTCTGGCACATAAACACCACTATGCACTCATGGACATACTGTGCACACATGCATATGCAGTACTGTATGTGCGTGCTTGCAAATACGCACACGTCGCATGCATTACAAGCTGAAAGGACCTACAAATAACCTTATAATGGTCTGGCTGCCACCACTGGTGCACATAAATACACACACAGGCACACACATACACTGATGCTTGCACTGTGCTAAATGGAAGCTCTGTGTCAGGGTTTCATCACGTACGGCGCAGCTGCCTGCAATGCCTGCCACATTAAGCAAGCCTAATGGGCTTTCAGAGCAACTACACTGCATATGAAGGGTTGTACATTCTCGAGCATTCTGTGGAATCAGCGGGACATTCTGTTTGTCAGGGTACGCATGTCAGTCTGTCTGGGAGCCTGCCAGGATGGATGGGGGGGCTTTTGCCTAGGTTAGTATGGGTTTCTCTTCGCTGATGAAAATATAGCTTGTGTTTCACACAGCCACTGCATCTCATAGAGAAATGGAAAACTGCAGAGTGATTTAGCAGGATAAATATTCACCGTGTGAGATGATTGTGGGACAGAGCAGGGAAGTGGTATGTGTACATAGCTCATGCTGGTGAGGAACATTTGAGTTAAAAAGCTGGTTCCAGAGGAGAATAAATGTGTGAGCGTTAGGGGTAAATATTAGGATGTGCAGCCAGGAGTAGAGTGAGGTTAAAGCATGGCAGATTAGTCTGGACGCCGAGGAGGAGTGGGGGTACACATTAGACTGTGAAGCCATGTGTGATGATCCTGCAGGTTTCCAAATGAGCTCTGATTAGCCTGAGAGTGATTTCAGCAGCTCTCATCACATCAAAACTCTGCCCTCTTCCTTTGTACTCTATCTCCCTTGCGCTCTTTTCTTCTTCTCCCCTGCTCCTCTGGTCACACAACAATAGAGAGAAAACATTTAAGCCAGCACCTGGCTGCCAAAATTATGAGCACTAAAACGATGTCGGTGTGCATGAGCATGTATCTAGGTGCATGACTGTGATTCCATTAGAAAAAAAAAAAAAGGTTTTCTTAATTTCATCAAATGCTCTGCCTGTGCTTTAGGGCTGAATACAGATAGCAGTCAATTGATTATTAATGCATTATTAATACTCCCCAAATGCCAGGTCACACAGATAGTTGGAAGCTCATTCTCACCCAAATACACACACCCACACATGCACAAACACAAAGCAACACAGCGCCAGAGGCCAAATGTGTCTGACGGAACAGAACGTACGCTACACAAATCCAATGTTACCAAAGCGTCCAAATTAAGATGGAAAAAAAACAGCACCTACTCAAATTAGAACTGCACCTGGCCAATCAGAGCTGACACAGAGGGAATGCTAAAACCAGTGCTGACACAGGCGAACACAAACACGTTTTAATTTTACCCTCCCTCCCTCAGTTTTTCCAACTTCTCCTGCTTCACCACTAGCACCTCCCTGTGGCGACCGTGCCTCTCCCCCGTGCTCCTCCTCCACCTCGTCCTAGCTGTCCATCACCCAGCGGCTCGTTGGCACAGAGCTGACTGCGAGCATACAGCAGATGGTGTGCTGCTGTCTGTGTGGCAGGCCACTAGCAGGACACCCAACAGCCCCTCCTTTCTCTCCTCGGCCCTCGGCCTCCCCTTCGCAGTCCCTGCTCCCTCCCTCCTACACATCTTCCAACATACACACACACACACACACGCACAACCCCTCCAGCATCACTTCAGCCCAACCAGGTCACCTGCTGCCAGGCGTATAACAGCTAGCACACACACAAATACACACAAACAAAGAAATGAAATATCGTATGGTACATGGCATGTTCAAGAAGGTCACACATATGGCAACATTACATGCACGGATTCCCCCTTACACTGTTGCCACGCTCCAACTAACATCGAGATGACAAGAAATTTTATTGACATTCACACATACACTCTCCACCTCACTCACGTTCTCTCTCCCTCTGTCTCCTGTAGAGACAGCCTGGTTAATCAAGTGCAGTGTTTCTCGCCTGGTCAGTAAGTCAATACACTTACAACCTTCATCACGTAGCTGAGGTATAAATATTACATCCTCATTTGCAATAACCTGATCAGGCCAGTTACAGGGCACAGTGAAACTGACAGGAGCTTACGAGCAACATTACAGGCTGATTCAGTGAAGCAACGCAAAACTATACATATTGAATATATTGTATATAAACAGTGAATACAGCATAAAAACTGTACACAGAATCTAGTTATTTGTAGTGCAGTGTAATAATATTTAAAATACCGTACGATGTTAATATTTATTACATACCTTGCGAGGATGGAGTAATGTTACTGAAAGCCACTGCACAGGTGAAGACGATCCAGACTGCAACAGCCATGTTGGAGGCTGACCGGGGGCCAGGGCGAGGGACGGGGCTAAAGCGTAGAGGCGGTCAGCAGGCACAGGTGAGTGGGGCGGCACTTCCTCAGCTTACGCCCTCCCTGAGGGTGATCCTGTAGGCAAAGAGGGAGAGAAATAACAGACAGGTAAGTAGTGCTTCATGAATATTTGTATGTAACTGTATGCCCATAAACAGGAATAATTCTACTGTTTTGTTTTTCATTCGTTCCCCTCTCAGTGTGGCATTTGAATTAGACAGTGTTGACTAATTTATTCTGCATTTATCACTGGAATATGTGATAATAACTCAGTGGCTCACAACTGGTATAGCATACTAAACGGTATCAGAGAGGAGACAGAGATGGAAAGGAGAGGAGAGGAGGGGAGGGGAGGGGGGGAAGAGAGGAGAGGAGAGGAGAGGAGAGGAGAGAGGCTCCCCCTGTGGTGGTCAGGTAGAATGATCAGACAGGGAGATCTGAGGCCATTTTGTGCAGCATGGCATGGCAACAGCTGTTGCCACCACCAGCTCCTCACTCTACAGCGTTTGAACGCTTGATTGAATCAGACATGCTACATATGTTTTGGGGCTGTTAACGGAGCTATATTCAACATGTGAAAAATACATGTGTGTGTGTGTGTGTGTGTGTGTGTGTGACAGTGAATAGCAGTGACTCAGTCAGCAGCGCCGTAGGGCTCGCACATCTCATTTGCTTAATGAAATAAATCACAATCTGGAACTTTAGCTCTGATTTTTTGACAGTAAAGCCTGCTCCACCTCTCCAGGGGCTGAGAGACAGAAAACAGTAGAGGCGATATTGCTGAAGCCCACTCTTGCTTGCTTGCTGAGACTGTCTCTATCTGTGTGTGTGTGCGATTGTGTGTGCAAGTTGCTCTTTTGGTTGGTGATGGTGGGGGGGTGGGGGGGTGAGAGGATTTTTTTTTTTTATATCTCTAACCCTCTACCCCCTTTATTTGATTGCAGCCCAGTCGCCAGAAAAAAATGTTGGCATTGCACGTTTCTGCCACGGATACATTGAATCTCTATGTTTCAATGTGTTTAATACGTATCATATCAACATTTCTACAATATGTATCATAGGGAAAGTGACGTCGTTCAGATGACACTTATACGAGCTGACTTTCATGTCAGGAGAAGGCGGGTTGGGCGGTTGGCTAGAAAGTTAGTTGCATGGCGCAAAGTTGCAGAAGCATCAAAGCAGCAGAAATCACCTGCTGTCATTGTTATTAAAATATACGCCATTATCCCCGTATTTAAACAACATCGCATCTTCACCATCCCCCTACCCTCTCTGTGACGGTTGGCTAGAGGGCTACACGTGTACTCATAGAATTGGAGTTACATCCAGGTAACTGCTAGTTATACATAACAGGCATGCACATTATATAAATATATATACTACTGGTTTTTGGGCCCAGCCTTTATTTGTTCGTGTTGACCACACCACTATCATCTTTTATTTGAGGAAATATGGTATTTGAATAGCATTTTTTGTAAATTTTCATTCAAGTATGTTTGCACAACAGCATGCAGGCATGGCAAAGCATTCTTTTCCTGGTAGGTAGTGAGTGACTGGTTGGCTTCACCTCCTCTCTTCATCATCACTGATTTGGCTTCCACTCCACCTCTCCAGCCCCTCCTCTCCCTGACCTTCTCTGATATTTACCCGCCTCCCCAGTGGCAACGCCCAGCCCACAGCAACCGACCTGCCTGGGTGTCGCTGTGTGGATTAGTGAGTTGGAAGTCGTCGAGTATAAGCAAGACCGAGAGAGAGAGAGAGAAGGAGAGGACAAACAGCGAAGAGGAAGAAAGAACAAAAGCGGAACACAGAGTATGAAGCACATCCGCAGCAGAAGTTTTTTATTCCAGCAGTTTTCTATTATACGCACAACACACACACACACACACACACACACACACACACACACACACACACACACACATACACACAACCTCTGCACTAGTGCAGCCTGGGCCTTAATTTGAGTTTGTTTGTGACCACCCTCTATGACCAGCAGCTGAGAGAAAAGGACACGCTCAGAGGGAGAGCAGGAGAGATAAAGAAAGAGCAGAAAAGCGGTAAACAAATAGCAATAGATGTGTGATGTGGTACTGTGGAAGCCTTGGTCTCTCTCTCTCTCTCTCTCTCTCTCTCTCTCTCTCCACAGCTTTTCCTCTCCTGCCCCCCCCCCCCCCCCCCCCCTCGATCTCACTGTATTATTAATGGTCAAAAAGTGATCCCCTCCTGTGCGATGACAGGCATTGGGTTTTTTTTTCTCTCTAACTTTTGTGGTTTTAATAAGAAAAATGTGTCTTCCCTCTTGTTTCCTTTGACTGTTCTGTCTGTACTTTTTAACAATAGCTCTCCTGTGGTCTCAGAAGATGAGGAGGGCCAGAGAAAGAAAGCAGGGAGGGAGGGCAGGTTGTGCATTGAGGGAGGGAAGGAGAGAAAAGTGCAGGGTGGATAAATTGATTTTATTTTGTGACAAAAAGAAGGCTAACATTACGCAACACTCAATTTGAATATGGTCGGAAGGAAGGATAGAAGGAATGAAGGATGGGAAGCCAAAACGAAGGAAGGAAAGAAACAAAGCAATGACAGAACAAAGGAGCGAGGGAACGAAAGAACAGAAAAAGAGAGGAAGCAACTGACAAAGAAAGCATGATGCAGCCATGAGTCACCAACAAACAAGGAACAGAAGGAGCAAAGGAAGTAAGGAACAAACAGAGTAAGGAAGGGTGACTTTCTGTATAACGAGAATAAATAAGAGAGTGGGAGGGGAAACTGCTGAAAATAGCCAAGTGAGAACAGCAAAGGAATAGTAAGAAAACAGGAAGTAATGGCAAAGGAGAAAGTATTTCTTCTGCCTGTGTTTATGAGTCAGTCTCCCTCTGGGTGGAGGAAGGTTAGGAGTCTTTGGAGGGTGTGAGATGGGTGTCTTCGCCCTCCGTGCTCTCCCTACTTGGAGGATGTTACGCGCCCGAGGCCAGACGCTGACCTTTTGCACTGATCACATCTACCATTATTATCATCACTGTTTCTCTTCTAATAGAGCGGAAAACATCATATCCCTATGAGACCAGGGCCGACAAAATGGGAGAATGGACAGCAATTTCACTGCACTAGTGGAAAGGTTAGGAGGGTGAGGGCGGGAGAAAGTGGGAGGCAGTGCAAATGACAGTCAGTTGTATCAACACAAAGAAAGACATGTGGCTGTTTAAATGGAGAGGCAGCGGAGTTACACTTAAGCACACAGCTCTGTCATTTTGTTTCAAATGCTACCCTCTGTTTCTTCAGCTATTAATTTACAGGGTGCTTTGATCTAAAGCAAATAACCTCATTATCCACTTCTATTGGATCATTACGATAATCACCATGATCATTAGGATCTGTTTGTTTCAGCAGACATGCTCATCAAGAACAGGGTGTCACAAGTCCTTTTTATTCGGGGTAGGGGGTACAGTTAAAGGCTGTGTGTCTGTCATGAGAACCATTCATGTTTACCCCTTTCTGTACAGAAGAAAGAGGCATTTAGGAACATTACTGGGCCAGAATCACAAAGAAGGGGAACAAAGAGTTTACGTAGACAGTTTTTGCTGCATAATTAGAAAAGCTGGTGCGACTCTCAGAGCTGCTACAGCTTCAGGTTTTCTCTCTCCAGTTCTTCCCCCACTGACGGGAATCTGATATCAAGGTGAGAGAGACAAGTATGATAAGTGAGTCATTGCAGTGTGTGTGCGTGACCGGACAGCCTGTGGTGAAAAGGCTATAGATCTACACCGCAGATTGGAGTAACACTGCAGTTTTTCAAAGTAAATTTCCAACTGAGAGCTTGCCAAAGATGCTTTGCGCACATAAAGTGCTACAGCAACTGCTAACATCTTAATTAGCATTTCAATACATTTTAAGATGAGGTAGGTTGTATGACCAAAGCGGCGAGCGGGAAAACACAAACACACAAATGTATTCAGTTGGGAAAACACTTGTGATTGATTTAAAGATTTGACAGTCATAAATTATGACGGTCAGTTGCGCCATGCAAAAAGAAGCCTTTGCATCTTAAGATGAAGCACCAGCATTTCCCATGCTATTAGGATTGATGTTTATGCCTCAGATGCTTCAACAACAAATAGTTGGTTCAGTGGCAACGCTCCCGCTATGAAGGAAGTGATTACCTCCTAGCAACCAACACAGTCTAGCGTGCAAATGAACGGCAATCACATCTCACTTACAAATCAGAGAATGATGCAAACTGCTGCATATTTGTAATCAAGTAAAAAATTTAGTTCAAATAATCTTCCACTTAAATTGGAATAAACTGAAAACAACTACATTGTTTTACTCAGTGGTCAGGTCTGCGACAGGCACTTTAGTTCAGAGGAAAGGATTACTACACACAATGAAGGCTAGCCATGTATTATCAGAGTTTGATGAGACTGCAGAGAACGACAAAAACGTATGCTTTGCCTGGGGGCCTCTAAGTAATTCTCCCTCTGACTCATCGGTGCTGACGCTTTGTCACACTCGATACTACTTTGTACTCTCTTGAGTTAGGCAACAGGGAGCAATACAAGGAAGTGTAACAATAAATGAGGATGAGATAGAATTCATTAATTACTTCTTCACCACCATAAAACTAATCACTCGCAAAAGTGAATATAATTATCCTACTTTTCCTTTTGAAACGTAACAGACATACCATGAAATATCATTGCCATCACCATCTGCGATCGAGCTTTGCTGAGTGGGAGGCTGTGTTGTTACTGTCAAACCTGCCCTGCAGGAAGCTGAGGTATGACAGTCGAATTTAATTCAATGATTATTCAAATTAGCCAAAGTGATGATTTGGACACACTTCTACTTGCAGTGCGTGTTTCAAAATCCCCCATTAACAGAGCGCACTGAATCAGATCACTCTGATAATGAGAAAGAGTTTGCTTCAATCACTGTGCTAAAGTGACATCAGGGGGTAGGGATGCACAATCCCACACCATTATCTATAAAATTCAAAACAACAGAAAACTATGCATGTCAGTGTTTAATGTCCTACACCCCCAAACTTTAAAATAACTCTCAGAAACATAACTTAAACACAATTTTGTACAAACCATCCCATCTCTACACTTGGCAGCTGCCGAAACAAGATTGAATCCATGTCACTGCATAAGAAATATGATACAGCTTGTATAAACCGCCGCCCTCCCACCCCCTTCATTGTTATCTTCCAGTTGGGCCTATCACTAATCTCCATAATCCTTTTTGGTGAGGCTATCGCTAGCAAAGACAACGTAATAGCATTAGATATGATTCCTTCAAAACAACCTGATTCTATTACATTTGCATTGATGCTCAACAGCCCGCACTATCTCCACCATAGTGAGAACTGATAGCCTGCTGTAATGTTAACACTACAGCATTCATGGAGGATGGATAATGTTGTTAAGCTAGTAGCGACACAAGCACATTCAGGTCAGATCATCCCAACACTTCTCTATTTACTAGGGTAGGTCAGTTAAGGCCGGAGCTCTGGTGTGGTAATATCTCGCTGGCTGCAACAGCAGGGCTGTTTATATAATGACACCATTGTGCCGACTGTGTGCAGATGGAACATCAGAGCTCTTGTAATGGCCTGTGTATTAGGGCCAATGTGTTTGATTACTGACTCAGGGAGAGCGGGGATAGGCTGTGTAGTCAACAGGGAATAAGGCTCCTTCCAAAACAGCAACCCAGGGAAAAAAAAGACCTATTTGAAGAAACAGAAGGAAAGAGGGAAGAGACAAAAAAAAAACAGGGAGAGACTTTAATGGAAGTGTGCTTTAAGGGAATGTAAATGAGACAAGGGAATCTGCAGAGCTGCAGAACACAGCGGAGGGATATCAAACAGGGCTAGTGTGGCTGTCAAAGAGGTAAAGGGAAGGGGGAGAAAGAGAGAGCCCTTCTCACTTTATTCAATAGACACTCCTGTACCACTTTCTCCTGCTTCAGCAACCGCCCTCAGCTGCAGCTCTCCACAAACCCCAACCCACACACCTCCTCATCTCTAGAGTCTACACTTTAACTATTATATGTTTCCGAAACACTAGTAGTTCTCCAAAAAAGGAAAAAAAATCCTCACTGCCTATAAAGCAGCCAGTAAGAGCCAAATATTCCTGAGTGACAGTAGTACATGCTAATCAGAGTGCACGAATATCTGAGTAACTGCATCTATGAATGAGCGAGATAGTCTGCCCCAAGCCAGACAGCCAACCAGTCAGTCTATTCGTCAGCGCTGACACCACACAGCAGAGAGAGCATACTCCCCGGCCTGGTCTTCAGTGTCTCCAGTGTGCCCTGTGATCTATTGTGGCGGCGCAGAGCTTGTCACTGTTCATTATTACTGATGCAACAGGAGGCAATGCCACCACCCATCAATGCTTGCCCTGTGATGCCCGCTACAGCTGCCAGAGGAAGTGACCTCAGCACCCACCTGTCTCCTCAAACAAACACTGGCTACAGCCTCGCTCTAATGGGCTCTAATATCTTGCAGGGACGGAACCTCTGACCTAATTTGGCAGTCACTTCTTAACCAATCGCTAACCATTAGAAGAATTATACATTAATTCATTCTGAAAATTGTAATTTTGCAACAATGAGAGGCCTCAATTTTATAATATAAATGCATAGAAATCTGCTAATTAAAACACCTAGAAGGCAAACAAAGTTGATTAGCACAGTTTATTCCACATCTGTGTCTGCGCTGTGACATATAACTTCAGCTTGTTCCTGGGTTTTGACTTTTTCTCTTGTGCTTTCTACTTTATTTCACCCTGCTTCCCAACCTCACAGTCAAATTAGATATACTCCGTATCAGTCAACCTGTGCTGTCAACTTTGTCGGCATGAGTTGCGTTGCAAATCAATAGGAGGAAATGAATAATTCACTGTGACCATTAAGTCTAAACAACAAGAGTGATAACTGCCGGCCCTGACATTAATCTTGTGAGCCACCAACAATGGATTATGATATAACATGATAATGTTATGAAATTGTACTCTCTAGTGAATCTTGCTCCCTCCCGCCCTTTGCATTGAGCTGTTCCCAGATGTCACTTGGCTGTGACTGGCAGACTGCCACCCTGAGTGCCTGTGCACTGCCTGGCCCGGCTAGATCCATCTTCATTAAGGACAGAAGCGCTGTGAGTTGTGTGTTATTATCAGTGTCTATTAATCTGAAAGCTCCAGCGGGGCAACCCCCGCCTCACTGTTGCACCACAGTACGCCATAGTCAAGCAT
Source organism: Scomberomorus guttatus (assembly GCA_038419695.1). NCBI lineage: Eukaryota > Metazoa > Chordata > Actinopteri > Scombriformes > Scombridae > Scomberomorus > Scomberomorus guttatus. Next base: position 12,113,162 of record CM076459.1, read on the forward strand.
ACGCTTTGTACAAACACACTACTGACACACAACAAAGATGCATCACAGGCACATTTTCTATGCACTTACACAAACGCACAATCCTGTTACACGCCAGCCTATCCACAGCTCCCTCTCTAATAATGAGCACCACAACAGACTTAAACAATTTGCAGATAATGCATTCTCACTCCTAATTGGGGAAGATAGACAATAATTACTTGTGGAAAAAACTAATTCATAATTGTTTAGCAAACCTTTAGGATTCACTCAAGGCAAACTGGCACCAACTGTCCCAAGTGTTGGTGTCGTGTATGGTAAGCGTTGGTGTCGTGCACGGTAAGACGCGCATGATCATGACTTGAAGCATTCACACACATGTTCACGCACACACATATGCACACAGAAGAGCCCACCGGGGCGCCACATGTGATGTTGACCCAGTTTAGATCTGTGGCACAAAGTAGAGCAGGGATTCAGAACAAAAAGAGACAGTGACATTTAAAAATAGGTTGACTTTCTTTTCATCTCATTGCTGAGACCCATACAATGGAAGTATCCGTCTTTTGTGTCAGTGGCACCGTCAACTAATTATTCTGTCACATCTTCGACTTTGCCATTTTAGAGATCCACTCTTTGCACTGGCATGGGTTTGCTTAAAGTGAAGCTAGTTGGAGTCAGGAGGATCCAACAGACTACAGAACTAAGACTTATACATTTTACTTTTGAGAACAGTTCAAACAAACCCATCATTCTTTGCTTTGTCTTTGTTGACAACAACTATTTTTTTTCTCTAGTTCATGGTGAAATGTATGAAGTGGTGCAACCATGAGGCGAGTCGGGTAGCTGGGACATCTGAGTGTCCTGTTCTGATGTTGTGTTTTGTATTTAACCTCTCCGATGCTGCTAAACACATGGCTAGAGGGTGCATTCTGTGCCTCCTCCTCCTTACATCTACATAATGGGTTTTGACATCCCTTTCACTGCATTTATTGCTCATTGAATATGAAGTTGACATTGTTGCGTTCGAATTTTTTAAGTATGTTCTGGATCCAAGTCTTGGCAGCCTTTTTATTGGCAAAAACGACAGTACCGAATCCCTAATATCCTTTTGAAAACATCAATGTTTGATGAATTATCAGGTTTATGTTTGTTTTCAGGGTGTAGTTTTCTGTCATGAAAGCTTTAGAGTGCTGTTTATTGGCAACACTCCACATTTAAGACCGTTACACTAGTATGTAAATGACCCACACACAAAGCGCAGAGCAGTTTGCATGCAGAGCGCTTCCTGAGTGTATGCTTCTAGCCTTTAATGTGAGCGAACATAAATCAAACCTTGGATGAGTGTATCGGGACTTTTATCAACACAGTGCATTCTGGGCAGTAGAGTAGCCAATTTAGAAATTTTTAGCAATTCAACCAAACTCCAACTTTAAAAAGTACAGTTTCCTACCCCTTACCCCCTAACCCCCCCCACCCCCTATTCCTGTCTGGAGTTATCCAGATGATTTTGTTGTGCATCGCAAGAGCACAGCGAGTGGGTGTTTGCCTGTTTATATGGATGCAAACATGTCTACCTTTTCCAAATGCACATGTCCAAGTGATTTGTGTTGTGCAACAGCGTGTGTCTGTGTGTGTGTGTGTGTGTGTGTGTGAGTGATGTATCTAATTTGATAGTAGTGACCCCAATCTGCCTGCCAAGGTTATCCAGCTTTAGGATGGGCAGAATGGGCATCAGGAGATACTGACACAGCAGGCTTGGCTGACATGCCCCAATTCCAAAACATGGCTGTCACTCACTTCCTCTCTCGCTTCCTCTCTATGTCTACCTTTGTCAAACACACATATGCAGCCCCCCCCCCACACACACACACACATACATACATGAAGGTACGTTGACACTGTCCCACATACAGCACAGTAGCAGCCTTCATGGCTGCTCAGGAATAATTGAGGAGAAATAAATGTCTATGCACACGCAAACACACACACGCAGCCATCTTGTCCTGCAAAAATCTCAACTTAATGCTGAAAACCCTGATATATTCATTTGTGTCTATATTTTAAACAATACAGTTGGTGACAGAAAATTTGCTGGTGTTTATAAATAAGTAAAAATAAGCAGAAATAGACACATTCACACTAGGAGGGTAAAATCGAGTCTCCAGCACTAAAATGGTTGAATCATCACATGGCAGCCTGTGCGTTTGTTCATTGAGCAGCTGTCTAGAAACAGGGACAGGTAAATGTTTGCCACTAGAATGCATATTTACTGCAAATAATGCTCAGAACAAGACAGAGAGCCTCAGGCTATGTGCAGAACCAACATTACTACTGTAATTATTGTAAAATCTCTCCTGCTTTGTCCTCGCCTCCTCTTAATCTACTTCAATTTCCTTGTTTTAAACAACACAGTTAATCACACAAACTCACAAGTGCATACATTCATGCTTTGAGGTCCCGGAGGAGGGATGGGCGTTGGTGGTGGTCTGATTATTAGAGAGGAGCAGTAGAAGACACAGCCCAGAGCCCAGAGCTCAGGGCCTCAGTCAGTCAGGCTGTAACAGGTGCTGCTTTCCACTGCTTGCTTCTGTTAATTACCAACAGCATAGCGCTGGAAACGCTTTGCCGGAATCCACACCAGGTGAACACCCATTAGTGCATGGAGAGCATCCAGAGAGTCTGTGCCGACTGCCTCCCCCACTACCATTCATAGACTGAGGCAAGAAGTTAGTATACGCACATATGTGCACAGACAAAACACACATGCAAACACACGTTCACTGCACATGCATTTGTATGTTTTTGTGTTGTCCTGAGCTGGTGTAATGATTATGCCTTGAGACATGTACACCCACACACACACACACACACACACGCCTTCAAATATGCACATACACACACGCGCGCGCACACACACAGCTCTGCCTCTACCCACTCTCTGTTTTTCTTTTCAAATACTCATTTTTCCCTCCATCTCCTCCTGTCCCTGGAGGCCTGAGTACATCAGTTCATCGACACATTTCGTTCTGGTCGGTGGTCTCCATGGAGCCTCCTGTTTCATGTGACCTTTCTCCCCCTCCGTTCCGGGAGTCTCGGGCGTCTGGTCACTCTGAATCACTCCCTCCGTCTGCTTTTGTTCGGTTAAAAAGGTTCGGCAGAGAAAGGGAACCAAGCGCATAAAGGGAGATGAATCAACAGACATCTCATGGCTCCTGCTGTTATCCAAGTGAAGGATGGTACTGTTTGTACTCTTCCACCTTATCACCCCTCCCCCTCTACATATCTCGCTTCAACCTCACGTCTCTGCCCCTCCATACCCCCCACCGCCCCTGTTTTGTACTCACATACTCCCTCCATCCCTCTGCAGTTCTCATCCTATTTTCACATCTCATCATCAGATCCCAGTTTGCTTCATTCCCATCAATAATTGAAGAGTTTTTGACTGGTTGAAAATAAATAACTCTCAGCCAATCAAGGGGGGACTTACAGGCATTCCACGAGCCACTGTCAGCCAATGGGAACGGAGCTTTGGTGGCTCAAATGAGATCAGAAGTGAGTTTGTGCTCTGATACCATTAAAAGGAAAAGTAAATTATTCAGGTGACACTCTTTTTCTGCAAATTCTCCCTAAACCAGCACAGCCATCTTTCCTCTGTGGGGGAGGCCGGTGCATCAGAAGAAAAAGTGTTTTTTCCACACAGTGAAAGATTTAAAATGCAAATAGGCTTTCACTGACAGTAACACTCCGTCATAAATTGAAACGCCCTTAAAGATAACTAGACACATGCAAATGAGCTGATTAGCTGAATATGCAAATTAATTCATTATTTATAGCAGGCATTTATATGTTAATTGACATACTGGTTCACTGTAGATTAATTATATATATTATACATTAAGTACACAATAATCTATAGCAATGGATACAGATCAAAAGATAAGGATAACAATTAGTTGCCGTAAGTATGTTTCTTTCTCTCCCATTGATCTGACATATGGCACTGACCCAAGTTACAAATTGAAGAAATCTCATCTCTAGTGTTTATGAAGCCGAGCAGAGCTTCTCTGAATATCCACATCAAAGCAGAACGCTGGCTCTGCATTCAGAAAGGATGGGTGTGGGGGGTAATGCTGCTAGCTGTAAGCTCTGTATGTCTCTCTCTCTCTCTCTCTCTCTCTCTCTCCCTCTCTGTCTCTCTCTCTCTCCCTCTCTCTCTCCCTCTCTCTCTCACCCTCTCTCTCTCTCTCTCTCTTACTGTCTCTCATCCCTTCTGTCTCCTGGCCCTCTGACCTGTGCAGGTCTCACGTTCCTGACTCCTCTCTCAGCAAGCAGCCGATCGATAGATGGATCTGACTTTTCCCTGACTCAATAACCCCTCATGCACATCTTCTTCCTCTGAGGAGCGAGTGTGTGTGTGTGCGTGTTTTAGTGTGTGCACCAGCGTGGAGAGCGTATGGGTCTGCATGTGCGTGTTTGTGCTTGCAAAGCATGGTTTGGGTTTTTTTTTGGCAGAGCCGTGCATGTGTGTGTGTGTATGTGTAGGTCTGTGTCTGCCAGCTCCAGTCTCTCACCCCAGGGCCTAGAAGTCACGGCAGTGAGAAAACAGATTGATTTCTCCCCTCCCACGCACAAACAATTAACTACACAGCGCTCAATTAGACACACGCTGGAGACGCCTTCAGACAAGACTTTGCCTTGACCTGGGATCTGTTTCCTGCAAACCAACTTACAGTACTTCTTCATCCCTCCAACCAGGCATCAGAGGTGTGGAGAGTGGTGGGAGACAGTGAGATGATAGCAGGGAGGTGTTTATGTGCCCTGCGCTGGAAAAATTAGCACTTTCTGTTGTTTGCGGCATTTTCCTAGGATTATGTGTCCCAGCACAAAATGAGCCAACATTATCTTTAATGATGTCGACGGTGTGCAGTTTCATTATCGCCGGTGTTCACACACCGCTCCACAGCTTGTGCCGCTAGCTGAGTAAGCAGAGTTAGGATGCTAATTTAAAGGCAGGGGAATTCCAGTGGAGCGTGGAAACCCTCTGTATCAGCCGCCCGATGTCCACCTTGGAGACCCATATCCGCGTAACACATGTTGATCATCCAGTAAAGGACAAACAAGGTTGTCATCCCTCTGTCAGCTCTCTGTCACTTTTCATTTTTCCATGTGAAACACTCCAGTAAGCATGTCTCTCTCTGTATCTCTCCCTTTCCTTGAGCCAAGGCATTTGTCAGAATTTCTACAGTGTCCTCCTACTGCTTCAGTAAACCGAGCGCTGTTTGTTGGCTGTCTCAAAAATAGATGTCTATTGTCTCAGCCTATTCAAGGAAAGAAAATGCAACTTATTATCCTTGATTCGGATCCTAGTCGGATTAATCCAACTGTGAATGTAATTAATTTCACATCTATCACTCCATTTTCACCTTGTTTTTTTGGAAAATACTGTAATTAACAAATGATCCTTGCAATTCTAATAATTTATCAAATTTGCAACAAATGCAGTGAACAAATGGATAATCCTATGTATAAAAGATGATAAATCAAAATGACTATATCTTATTAAAAGTACAAAAAGCAGGCCATCAATACATTAAAATTGAGCTGTGACAATTATTTCCACAGATGCTGGTGTTGACGTTAATTGTGATCCACCGCCGCATGGCCAAGTCATTCCAGGCTTTAAGTGTGTCATTCATAACACGGGCTAAGGGAGATAATAGAATTTGGGTGTGTATGTGCGCGCGCGTGTGTGTGTGTGTGTGTGTGTTTATGAAAGAGAGACGGGGGAGCAAATGAGAGAGAGCGAGAAAGAAACTGAGAATTCATAGAAGTATAGAAGTACAAGCTCCAGTGAGTGTTAACATTTCTAATTATCTCAGTGTCACGTCTGGAGGCTAAGAAGATAACACCTGAAGTCACCAGGGCGGCAGAGCAGGCATACACACATACAAGTATACACACAGACACACAAACAGTCCCACAAGCTCACACACCTTGCACCTCCTGCACCTCCATGCTAGGCCCTCAAATTCGTCTCTCTGCATGATTGCCTCCCCTTCTCACTCCTCTTTTTCTATCTTTTCATAATTTTTTTTGTTCTTCCTCTTTGTTGCACTCACACTCTCTGTGTGAAGTATATGTGAGGTCCAGCTTGTGGACTCTCACCTGTTTATTTACGTATGCACTGATGTCAAGACGCTGCACTCGTCTCACCCCTGCTGCCCTTGTACGCAGGCAAGGCCAGCAATACGTTGCGTGTTCCCACTGATGTTTATCCTTGTCATGCCTATTGAACACGGCTTATGGCCTGTGTTTGATATTAAATCCCATGCTGAGGGGCTAGCTGGTTGCTTGACTGATCAGATAAGCACCAGAGGGAAGGAGGGTGGATTTAACTGCTTTTAGTAATCACAACAGTCCATCCCCCCTCCTCTATCCATGCTATACTGTACATCCCAACTGAGGGATTTGCATTAATACTGTAGGGCTAGTTTGGACTCAGCTACCATATAAATGTAAACCCCCTTTTCCTATATAGCCTGAGAAAGAATATATGACTTCAGAGTATGTACCATCATCACCAGCTATATTCTACAACTTGCTTAAGGGCTGATGAAATATTCACAGGCCTGAGTGTTACAGCAATATCTGGTGCTGTGAAGCTTTTTAAGGTCAACTTTCGCTCAGACTCGCTCTTGCCAGCCTGTCCTGTTTCCCCTCTGATGCCCTTGCAGAGGGCCTTTCGGTAGTGACAGTAGCCATTTTCCTGTGACTTCTTTCTCTCTGTCACACTGCCATCACACACACACACACACACACCTCTGTCTGGCCTGCTAACCGCAAGTGGTGCGAAAGCTGGGAAGATTTCCACTGTCAGGGTGACTCACTGGGTGCTAGAGACCTGGCTTGTGCTCTTTGAGACTGTTTTACATTATAGACGCATTCACATGGAGGACAGCCTTGAAATATTAATCACATTAGAATTAACAGAGCTGTCAATCACACCAGATAGTGTGTCCTCGTGCCCTAACTGCGTGGGCTCCAGTGTCACCTCCATCGTCAATGTTAAACAAAGACAGAAATGCCAAGTTTCTCCACAAGGCATCTACAGTACGTAAAGTAAGGACATGCGGACTAGACTGCTTGACCATGAATAGAGAGGGAGCTTGTATACAAGTCAACAATGGCTGCTTGTCAGCGAAACAAACACAACCACATAAACAGCCACACAAATCACAACAGCCTGGTTTCAGTGACCCAGCATCCTGGTCAGCAGCACAGTTCACCCCCTCATGCCCCATCATCCGGTCCATTGACACTCGCATAGCTATGGCCAGATAGCGTGCTCTCTGGCCCAACTAGCCAGCGTTACCAGCACAGAGATCCAATGTGATTCATGGCATTTATCCCTCCCTGCTCCCATGGAACTCAGAACTCTGTTGCTGTGACATCACAGCCAGGGCCCTGATTGGTCACCAGATGGCTGCCCTGATTGGATTCTGGCCCAAACTGTGCGAGCTGAATCACTGGCTCAGTGCTGCTCTGGATACTGATCCAGCCCACCTGCGCTGCCCAGCAAACACACACACACGCGCACACGCGCACACGCGCACACATAAACACACACACACACACATACATCCCACACTTGGATACATGCACATAAGCAAAGACACACGCACAGAACAAGTATCACTGACATGCAATTAAACATGTTCATTCATAAAAATGAGTCACTTAACTGCCAACAACTACACCTTCCTCCTCTCAATCTGTCTTTACCTTTTATATGTCTTGTCAATTGATTTTAAAGCGCCCCTTTTTGAAGATTATGGCCCTTTAAAATCTAAGTGCCCTTGTTTAACTTAGCTTAAACGACTCTCCCTCTTTGCTTCGTGGGTTAGGCCCCAATTCAACATTTCTGAGCACTGTCCTGGGAGACATAAAGCGAATGAGAAAGCAAGGGCATGCAAAGAGAGAAAGAGAGTGAGAGAGTGAAAGAGGTTTGCTGTGCTATGTGTCAGCTTCTGAGTGTACCGAGGCTTTTTACGCATGTATCTACTTTCGCTCACTGTCTCTTTTAGGCTACGTGAGGCAGTAAGTAGCCCTTAAGTGCAAGCATTCTCTTTTAAATACACTACAAATGGACGTTAGCCTCTACTTGAGCCTTGAGAGGCACTCCTGAAGCTTTCCTGATTGAGACATGAAACCAGAGCACTCCTCTATTCCCTCCCCTTCCCGCATTCCCAAAGGGATGCCTGCAGCGTGCCTCTCTAAAGATACCCCTGGCACACACATCCGCACCAAATACTGTTCCCCGAGGACAGCTGCAGGCATACTGCAGTGTCCATCCCTACAACCAGACCTCCACTCCATATCTGGTGAGTCCCAGAGCTGCACAACACTTTTGAAATGGTCGCACCACCATTGTCACACATTCCATCCCTGCAAATTGCTCACAGAATTTTTTCTTTTGGATTGTTTCATTTCCTCTGTTTTCTTTATGTACTTAAGTCTCATTCTCTCCCCTGTTTCTAGTTGTATCGACAGGCTGATCAAACACTTGCATCTGCAGCTTTTTAAATCCCTCCAGAAGCGAAAGAGAGAGCTGCACAACCCTCCCATAAGCCCAAAGGAAACAGAAGCACAACATTTGGCAGTGGGACAGACCCCCTGCTGCACCTGTGCTCGTTCAGGCAGATCAGTATTTAGCTGGGGCCTCCTGCTGCCCCGGGGACAATGAGAGGGGATGGACGGATGGACTGAGGATTTGAGAGGAGGACTTGGATACCATTCCCCTCCCTGTGTGCCAGCGTTATGGGTCGAGTGGACCAAATGTCTACTCGCTGGCACTAACACACAGCTGTTTGGTGATCTGCCTTTGGGCCAGCCCCACACAGACACACACATATGTGAAGAGGAACACATTTGATGTCTTTTACAACACTGGTTTGTACTTTCTTTCTCTCCACAATAAAATAGAAGACAGGGGGGGAAGGGTACAGGGAGGGATGGGACTGACAGCCACAGTTAAACACAGTAAACTGTAACTTTGCAACTGTCCCTCCTTTCACACCACCTTGTTTTGCATTTGAATACATGCTCGCGAGGCTTCAGAACTGTCTCATGCTCTTTCCCCAAGGTCGTCAAACAAGCTCGCTCTAAATTCAGAAAGAAACCATCCCTCCTGTGCCAAATGCTCCCTCACCCCTCCTCTCTAATATTTAAGAAAGCTGTTGATCACACCTGTTCCCGCTCCATCCTTAGATGTGGGAATCACGATGAAGGGAATGGCACTGAATGTGTTATCTGCTTAGGAGCTGTGATGCTGCGTTTCTATGGCAACACTCCACCCGGTGTTACAGTCACTTTGCTGTCTTTTCTTTCACTGCCAGCTATTCTCTGAGACAGTCTGGGTCTTGTAAAAAGGGCCAACAAGATTGGACTCCGGAAAGTGAGATAGGAAAAAAGGGCAGGCTCAAGTCTCTTATGTAGGCACTGATATGGTTTTGTATGGGTATATTTTCCCCTGTTTCCTTTCTCTCGCTCTCAGCTTAGCTATTAAGAACATGAAGAATTTGGGGATGCTTCCGCACTGTTCGATAGCCACATTTAGAAGTTATTATTCAATAAGGAAGATTCGTGAATCCATTCTCCTATTGACTAAGAGTTATGTTTACCTAATTATGTACAAGACAGACATTCATCGGAGTGGCATTTGTTTTTGCCCATGTTTCCTCTTGAATAAATGAACATAGGAGCCTGTGGTGAGGCAGTAACACCCTCCCCTGGGAGCCGGGTGTCTTGCAGGGACGTCAATCTGCATGGTGACAAACTGTTGTTCCGATCGATACGGCCCATTATTGATCGTTCGCTGATGATCAATGTCTCCTCTGTGTCTGTATCATTATTGCAATGAGTGACATTAATGAGCCCTGGTGCTCCCATTATCCCTGCCTATATATACTCTCACTCTCTCGCACCTTGTATTTTGCACTCACACATACTGTATGCACTGAAGCACACAGAGGGAGCTATAATGCCTAATGTGTCATTTACTTAATTAGATCATGACATGTGCAAGAAAGCACAGACACATGCATGTACACACACACACACACAATTGCACAAAAGCCAGAAATCTTGCCGTGGAGCCTGTGGCGGGAACGATAAACTGGACCTCAGTCCACACAGGAGAAATGGAGACTGAGAGCAGCAGAAGGAGAGGCAAGATGAGAGGGAAGGCTAGAGAATAAAAGACCAGTGGAGATGTACACTAGCCATATCACTCTCTCCCTCTTTCCCTCTGGCTCTGGAGCTTTGCTGGAGAGAGAGGAAGGAGTGTGAGTGAGAGTCAGAGACTGACCAGTCTCTGAGGCTACAAAGAAGGACTAAAGGGGGAGTGGGGGGTGCTGTAAAAAGGCAAAGCTGGGCACAAGCAACCACCTCACCAACTCCTTTCCCCTTATAACTCCACCACTGCATAGAACCACAGATACACAGACATACCGAGGGAGGAAAACAGACAGTAATGGAGACATGTGGAGAAAAGACAAGAGAGACAGCAGCGCAGAGGGGAGCCTGATGGGAAAAGACAAAGAGGAGGGGAGGAAGGGAGGGATGAGGAGGGAGATCGCGCACATAAAAGAGTTGTCATTTGCCTAACGAAAGAAGAGAGTGACAGATAGTAGAAAATGAGTATGTTGAGGGGAGGAGAAAATGATGGGCTAGGGAGCGTGTTGGTGGGTTGGAAAAGGTTGAAGGAGAAACAGAGCGCCGATCAAAATGGGAGAAGGTCAGTGATGCAAATGCGAGAGGAGGCAAAGAAAGTGAGAATACAGTAGTGTATGAATAAGAGAGCCGCTGGGCCTGGAAGGACATAACCAGGGGGATAGAAAGATGGCGGTGCAGAGTGAAAGGGGAGCTGATAAAGATGAAGGGGGTCGGGGTGGGGAGAGTGGTCTTTAATCAAAATGTTTTTCAATTAATTTTACAATTAGGGCGCTGCTCGTTAGCTTTGGCACACACAAGAGATGACATTGCTAGCAGTGCAATGCGTGTCATTAATATAATGATGACAGATTGGTGCTCCTGTGGGACTGCCTCTGCTCTGTGACAGCTGGGCCCTCCAAACAACATCACCTGACTGGCATGACATGACCTAAACTCATTCAACATGGCTGCTAGTGGCACAAGGGACAGGGCCAGTCCACAACAGCTACCGCACACCCACTTGGCTCTGCCAGGAAGGGCAATGACACAGGCCGAGAAGCTGCTTCTTTTCCTTCTCCCTCCTTCCATCCCTCTGTTTGTCATTCACACAAGGACATACGACCAAACAAACAGAGAAAGGAAATAAACTCCCGCCCACCTTTTTACAAAAAATGCCCAAGGTGCGCTTGTGTTACGGCATTGTGGTGTATATTGTCTCACAGACAATCAATCACTTGAGGAGCAGAGCACGCGCACACAAATTCACACACTTATACACATACCACACACTCTGCTAGAGCCTGACTCTCTTATACACTGTTGTCATGGCAACCCCATTAAGGGAGGACACTCAGGCTGCAACTCTGGTGAAATCAGCCTGTCTCTTCTGCCCCCCTCTCTCTCCCTTTCTTTCACACACATACCTTTCTTTTCTTTCACTGCCAGCCATTTCTATTTGTCTCCCTCCATTACTTTCTGTTCCTCGCCCATTGTGCTTCTGCTCTCCTTGCATCACCCTTGGCGCACCTCTCTGCCCATCTCTCTCCATTACTGTGCTACCTTTTCATCTTCTCACCTCCGGCTTCCCAGGCGAATGTAAATATGTCATCTCACTTCACAAACCCTCATCGTGTTTATGTCTCTGACTTTTGTTTGGTCTCCACCCACAGGTTCTAAGGACTTCTGTCCCTCTCCCCGTTCGTCTCTCTGCCTCTATCTTTCTCTCCCCCATCCATCCTCGGAGACGCAGAATACATTTGACTGAGACTGCACCTCTCTTCTTGTGCCCTCTCCAATTAAAGGAGAGATTTACAGGGGGAATCAGTCAGAGGGCAGCCTTGGAGGACAGCTTTAATAAGGGCTCCATGCTGCACCGCTCTCTTTTTCATGCTCTCTCTCCCTCTCTCTTAGGAAGATGACTTGCCATTTAGCTATTGCGAGGACAGGAGACAGGAGAAACAGGCTACAAGATAACCCCTCCATGACAGGAACATTAAACAGTGGCCCAGCTGTTAAAAGCCAGCCAACCAGCAATGATCGATGCCAATTTGCAGGTGCCCCAACGCAGTTAAAATAATCACACAAAAGCAAGCTCTAGAACTTAACTACTAAGCCAGATATTATTCAGGCTCATGCCTCAAGACTCAGCTGCCACATTAGTTCCAGCAGCCATCCCATCCATCTTGCAGCTCACTAGCGGTTGGTGGGCCCACTGTGTAGCTTCACAACTTCATGATATTGATGGCACGCCTTAAATAATGACTTGTTGTTTAGAAACCATGCCAGTTCCAAACAGATCGCTATAGAAACACTACCATCCTCCCATGCTTTCGTACTTATCACTGTTAGTGCTTGTCCCTATGGGCCACCTGTTTGCCACAAGCCAGAGCATCAAGCCTCAACCCCCACCCATCCTGATCCACTCCAACCCACTTGATGAGCTAGATAACACAGTATGGTGGAGAGCACACACAAGATGCCCCCCAGAGAAATAATCTGGAGATACAACGAGTGAATACGGAGGATAAGCAGCGGGACCCAGAGCTAGCAGGCGGCCTGCATGATGAGAAGAGATGGAGAATAAAAGAAAGGACAGAAATGGAGAGAAAAGGAGAATTGGAGACAACATAGGGAGTGAGTGAGGAAAGGGGAGGTGGCTGAATGAAAGGGAGATTGAGAGGGAATGGTAGAACAAGTGGGGGGGCAGTCTTCATTAAAGGAGAAAGGAGAAAGCAAGAGAGAGGGATGTGAAGTGTTAGGAGTGAGGAGGTGGTACGATGTGAGTGGAGAGGAAGGGAGGAGCGGGCATTAGAGGGAGACGGAGGCATCTGCTGCTGCTCCAAATGGATGTTTATCCAGCCTGTGGCTTCCTGAGAGACACATAGTAGAACTTCTCTCCCCGGAAGCCGCCTCTCACATCACTCTGTGGGCCTACGTGTTCGTGCGTGCAGAGAAGTCCGGATAAATTTCTTTGCCTAACAGCCTTTGCATGTATTACGCACTGGCCCAGCATGTGTGCCTGTGGTGTGCCTGTGCCTGTCTAAGTATAGCATCGGTGTCTCTTTTGCATGTGTGCTAGTTTGCTCTTCCCCGACTCCAGTTGGGTTTCAATGTGGCGTAAAGCAGCACGACCCCTTTAGCAGGCTGGTGGTTGTGCTCAGCCGTGGGTGAGGGGGAGAGTTGAGAGTATAAGGAGGGATGGCGGCAAAGAGAAAGGATGAGTGTTTATATTTAGCTCCATGCACAGTCAGTTGGGAGGCCAGACTGAAGAGTCAAAGCGCTGCTTAATACTTATAGTATAGTTAACACACACACTGACCACAGAGTAGTTGACTCAGAGCAGCGAAACCATGTTCACACTAACAGCAGCTACAGCATGAGAATTGCCTCTCAAAATGGAGGGGAGGAGAGAGCTCTGTGTTGCTGCGTGGCTGTTATGAATATTTGAAGCAGCCATATCGCTAGGCTCCTGGTTGTTGCTCGAGGGGGGAAACATGGGCGCGGGCACAGAGTGGTTGGCAGTGCAGAGAGGCCAGGATGGAGGGGGGTGGCAGGCAGTGGCGGAGGCAGCGGCCCATCCTGGGGCTGGCAGCAGGCGTTCAGTGAATGAAAGCAGGGCAGGTCATGTGTGGGTGGGGAGGCGGGACTCTCCTGCTGCTGAGACAGATGCCACGGTTGTTAGGCTTAATTTCTTCTGCCAAGCACCACCCAGCACTGGCCAAAAACAAACTCAAATGCTTGTGGCCAGTGTGTGTGTGTGTGTGTGTGTGTGTGTGTGTGTGTCTATTTGTGTTTGTGTGTGTGTGTGTGTCAATAGAGAGAAACAGCACTGTTTGATTCGGTATCAGGCTCTACCAGGAGCACACACAGAGCAGTAATCGTTTGCTGTTCAATCCCGTCCACCTTCCATCTCCTCCTCTGTTCTCAGAGTCTCTTTCTCTTAGTCCTATCTCCATTTCTCACCATCCATCTTCCCGTCTCTTTCTAGTCTGTCTCTCTCTCTCTCTCTCTCTCTCTCTCTCTCTCTCTCTCTCTCTCTCTCTCTCTCTCTACATCTTTCCTCAATCTTTCCCGCTGCAGCAAAGCTGGCACCCACTGCAGTGAAAAGAAAAAAAGGCAGAGAGAGGGTGGAGGGCACACAGAGACAGAGAGAGAGAGAAAGAGAAATGAAGAAAGAGCAATGTAGTATTTGGCTCAGTGTTGCACTATTGGCTCTAGTTGATCTGATCTGAGCAGATTACAGGAATACAATACTCACAAATCACCGTTCTGCCTCTTGAGCCTCACACCCTGTCACTTGCACGCAAACACAACACACAAACTCTCTCTCTCTCCCGCACATACACTCACGCCCTCCCCTGAGTCGACACCCACACCTGTGGCCTGTCTAGCCATTCTGTAGTCACTGCTCTTTATACCTAACATACACCCGAAACACTTCAGCGCACATGTCATTCACCACACCGCTGCCTTCCTTCACAAGAGGCATCACCCATGCAGCAAGACATAATTACTTCTCGACTAATAATTAGTAAAATTGATACAGCAGCAAAAAAGACAGATTCTAAAAGCTGAATGCATTCCAGTTTACCCCCATAATGTGTTCATTATAAATGAATACTTATTTCTTCTCCTCCCCACGCTCGGTTGCTCTTTCTTTCTCTTCACTCCTCTCTTGACTTAACTAAGCCCAGCTGCATTGGAGGCTGTCGGGGAGGGGGGGGGGGGGGGGGGCAGCCTGTGCTAAGGCCAGTGCGACATGTTTTGCCTCTTTACTTACTCATTAATTCAAGTATTGATCATGTTTGTGTTAAGGCTCACGGAAAAAGAGAGAAGGGAAGTCAGAAAAACACGGAATTCATCAGAAAAAGGCAGCCCCTGTTGGCATTGAGAAAACAAATACGCTGATTGCACACTAGCATGCACACACACGCCTCAACTTCCGAGGAAAAGCACATCATACATACACTTATACGCACCTATACGGGTTGAAGACAGATTCAAAGCATCTCGGCAGCCTCCAAACATAGCTCCTATCCCACCTTACTGACAAACACACACACACTGACACATAAACACACAACCACCATTCATTTCATCTGCAGCACAGCGGGTCTTTGGATGCCAATCCATAAACATTGATTCACATTTCAACAGCTTATTCATTTATCTATTTACTCATTCATTCGCTTATACATTTCATGTCAAAGAAGTACCAGCTGCTGTGGCTGAAGTCTGGTAATTGATTGGCTTGCGAAGGGTTTTTTTTTTTTTACTCATTGGACACAAAAATGAGAGTTAAAGAGATGAGTGAAACTTCCTAATGTTTGTTATGTGCTGCTCCTGTGTGTTTTTTTCCAAAACACAATTACAAACATCTTCTGCAGTATTATAGACTGAGGCATTGACATCTTACAGTCTCAACTTGTCAATGCGAGACTTTCTTGAATAAAACCGAGGGATACTGCTGCACAGTTAAATGACAGTGCTTTACAAAAATAAGACACAGTTGCACATGTGCATCACATTACAAATGCTACAGTAGTCCTAATCTCTCTCTCACAAACACACACGCGCACACACACACACACACACAACACACACTGGTGAAAGCACTACCGAAGCGCGTCATGGTGTCTGGGTGGTAGACAGGCTTCGGAGACAACGACGGTGAAAATTAAATTCCATTTAAGGCTAATCCCATTTCCAACCTCTGCTGAGTCTCGGTGCTATTGTGACAGTCAGGGAAATCTGTCTCAATTGTTCCATTGCGGGAATTGATGGCGAAACACGATACAGCATGAATAATGGAGCTTGATCACCAAGACACAGGCCCTGAAGGAGACTACGACAGGGTCAGACAAGCATGCTGCAGCCAAGGGTGGTGGAGAGAGCATGAGACAGAGCCGTGGCAGACAAGAAGGTGAGGGAGACAGGTGAGCAGAAAAAGTGAAAGGCCGGGAGAGAAAGGGAGACAGTAAACAATGTGTGTGCATTTATGCCATGCTAATTCTCTTGACATTTTACGGGCCGTATTGTTTCGCCACTGCTGTTACTGAACAGAGACGAGGTGAGAGGGGGAAGGATGTGAGTGTACAGTAGCACAAGCTGCACGACAGACAATAGCCTCGTCCCACCACACATCCCTACATCAACCCGCCACTAGTGTCACACACATACTGTAAACAAACGTATACACACATATCTTGGCGTGGAAAGTGAATCGGCCATTGGCATCCCAAGGGAAGGAGAGCAAGAATAAATTATCTTGCTGCTCTCTAGTAACAGCTCCTCTCTAATCGAGCACTGGCATCGCTTAGTGTGCCTCTCCCTACGAGAGTAAATATACTCATCTATTACATGAAACAAAATGGTTCCCAGTTACAGCGTGCCAGGAAGGCTGGGATTATTATTTAATAGATTTTAATCTATGAATTAAAAATACAAGCCTTGATTTTGGTACCCTGATGATGATGACAAGGGGAACCTTCCCTGAAAAACGAAACACAGATCAATCGCACTGGCTATAATTACATAGGAGATGAAACGAGGTGTTCAAATGTAGCTACATCTATGCGCCCAAGAGACTGGGGGGATGCTCATCTCCTAGGCTCATCTAAAATGATATAGAAACGACAGGAGACTGACACATAGAGATAGATGCGCAAACACCATCCACCTACTTTTCCTATTTGCATTCATTTCACATCCAACTCGAAATTCAGATCCAATTTTACAGTCAGTTCACGTCCAAGCTGGCACTCAAATTCAGCCACTTGTGCATGCAGCCTGTATTCGCGGGTCAGTGTGGTTAAAGCTGACACTTTCTGTCAACACACCCATCACTAACCCCCATTACTCGCTCACTTAGTCTCTTCCATCATGCCTCACTCATTCATTTGCCCGCATGTGCACATCCTGCCCAAACACACACAAATACACAGTCATCACCCACTTGTTTGTTTAGCAATTTGTTCATTTGCTCAGGCCTTCACTTGTTCACTGTATTCACACCCACTCATTCCACATTCGTTCATTGTCCCAGCCACTCGTGCTCTCATCTGGTCCCCCGATCTCTGCCACCACTCCTCAGTCACATGCTCTCTCTTCGCTCGCACCCACTCGCTCCTTCTACTTCTCACCCATTGTTCCCAGTCACACACTTTCTCTCTCTTTCTGTCTCCCTCGCTATCTCCGTCACACACTTCTCATCCAGTCTGTCCCTCCCCTTCATTAACCCCCTGGATGACACAGTCCCTCACCTCATCCTCCATAACTCTCTCCGACTAAGACTGCTGTCTCCCTCTCTATATAGATTTCCTCCACCCATTGCAATAAAAGATTTAAGAGCTCCGTTAAGTACTAATCAGGTTGTCATCCGTGCAGCCAAAATCAGAGGCTTGATAAATAAAGGCTTGTCTCAGTTGGCTAGCGGCTCACTGTGTTTAAATAGGTGACACCGGAGTGCATTCTGAGCACACCGGATCGATGCCAGAACCCCTGGGGTCCCCTGAAACGGTGAACAGAGACAAAGCTTAGCGCTCGATAATAACGCAGGGATAGGCAGCTTGCTCCCTATTTTCAGAAGAACTCTCTCTGGGCTTGTCCTCCACTCCCCTCGCTCTTTTTTTTTCTCTTCCTCTCATCACGACAGGCCTTTTCAACTCGCCAGTTGGCAGAATTGCATAAACATAGAGACTCAAAACCTTTATTTTCGTACATTGCACAGAGGGTTAAGCTGCTGCACAGGGGGAAGTGCATTAAAAATACCAACAAACACAACAATCATTCCTATCTTCAATCCTCGACCAGCACACTCGCTGCTGTCCAATCATCACATCCCACTATGGCCAATTTGCCGCTATGCCCAATCTCTCCTCCGCAGTCAAACTGTTCGCCATCACTCGAAACAGCATATCACCAGCCCTCACTGTCACCCGCAATGCCATATCACCAAAACTCCCACCCTCATCCAATATATCCAGCACTAAGCCTGGCTCCAAAAGACATGTGCTTTCACTGACCCATGCCTACACACCACTACAACACAAACTCTCAGAAGCCCCCTACCTCATCTCACCTTGCATCCACTTACGTTCCCTCCCATTAAAGCTCTACGCCCAGCGATGGTGATATAAAGGTCCACCTCTCCCTCTGTGGCTCCTTTCCCTCACTTTGATTTTCTGTCCATCAAGGGGGCGTGGATTAGCGCTCTCTTGTTTATCTGCTCGTCAGTTTTATCTATCTATCACTAAGCCATCCGCTGTGCTGCAGCGGCCTCAGCACTGCATTAATCCCCTATCAGCCAGCCAGCCATCCATCACCCCGCTGTCTATCACGTCAGATCCATCATCCGCCCATCTGTCTCACACTGCCCATGCTCGGAGATGATCTCCTCAGAGAGACCCACTGGCGAGTCACAGAGGGTGGAAGGGACAGCCGGGCAGGAGAAAATTAGAGGGAAAAGCAGAAACAGAAGACAAGGGAGAGGGAGAGAAGATTATACCCTGCCCTTCTCTCCTTCCCTCTCCCTCTCTCAGCCTGCATCCTGCTGAAAGCGTTCTCTTCATGTCACTACATGCTTATTAGCTGTTGTGTTTGTTTCCTTGTAATTTGTTTGTTTTCCTCGCCTGCTAATTCTAGCCAGTGGGAGAAGTGCCAGTGGAGGGAAAGATAGCTGCTGAGGACGGGGGTCATAAATCCCATAAAACCCCGATGTAGCAAGAAACCCTGGCCCCTCCTTCACCAGCACGTTGGAGCAAGGAAGGGATATTATCTAAAGCCTCTAGCTTTAAAACAGCTCAATATCTGGGTTCATCAGGGGTCATTTGTATTTCCATCCATATCTGCCAGCATCGGAAGGTGAGTGAAAGGGGCACATGAGCAGGAGAGAAGGTGAGTGTAGGGCAAACGTTAGTACACTCACAGAGGAAGGATAGTCCATACAAGTGCATGCAAGTGCAGAGTGCAGGGGCAAGAGAGTGTAAACGGGCACATATTGGAGAACCAGTGAGCACATAGACATTTAGGTTTGTGAACTGCAAATGGTAGGTGAGCAAACAGGTATGAATGTGGGCTGAAGCACCGTAATTATTTAGACTAGTCGACAAAGAGAGTCTGTGAGGGCAGAACAAATTGTTTAGAGAGTAACAGAAAGAGCACAGAAAATAGGTTAATGTAGATACATTCAGACTGTTAGTACAGAGGAAGAAAATTCAGGTTTAGAGGAGAGGAAGTTAAATATGCAGTCTAGCAGCTTCGCAGGGACCTAAAGTAGTAGGTGGGAAATAGTTTGTGTAAACACACGCATTTAACCTGTTTTCACTGAATAACTCAATTATACAATTATTATTTGCATTAACTTGATTTGCCTGGTTTACATCATTTGTTTGATGCAAAGGAGCCAATCAAAACATCTTTTTAGCACGAGGAAAACTGAGGGACTTTGTGCCTATGTTTCGTTGTGATGTCACTCGCAGAGTTAATTGCAGCATGACAGTCATTTCGCCGTCGCCCCCAAAAATGTGTGTGTTGCTTTGTTTTCCACCGTTAGCCATGTCGCCGTTTGTGCAGAAACACCGCTTTGCACAGAATCAAAACACCGAAAGAAATCAGGACGGAGGTGTGTGCCAGAGTACAGAAAACGGCTGATTACGGGGTCAGTCAACTGAGTTATCCTTTCTCCAATTCTGCCGTTAATTCAACTAAGAAAATCC
Source organism: Scomberomorus guttatus (assembly GCA_038419695.1). Classification (NCBI taxonomy): domain Eukaryota; kingdom Metazoa; phylum Chordata; class Actinopteri; order Scombriformes; family Scombridae; genus Scomberomorus; species Scomberomorus guttatus. The sequence continues at coordinate 12,133,072 of CM076459.1, forward strand.
AGTTAACATGTTTACATGGCAGCTGCAATAATTTGAGTACAGCCTTGATCTGGTTCTAATTAAATTACTGGCATTCATGTAAAGTGTAAAGTAGTGCTGCAGTACAAAAAACATTCCATGAAAAATGTTGCAGTAGTATTGAAGGTTAATGTTGCCTTGTGTGTCTTCAATGTGGCAAGTGGATAAGGAATCTCAGGCATTCGCAGATGGCTCCTTTTGAAAACCTCACACAATACAGCACAGAGCATAATAAATTTCATTAAATTTGTATTTTTTACAAAATGGAACTAAGCCACACCCTATTTTCCTGTAAGCCTAAAGATCATTCCTACAGTATATCTTCAGTCATTCATCTTATTAACTATATACAGTGTAACATAATGCACAGCAGAAATGCCAGAAGAATATAGAGTGCTGCCCTTTGCATTTGTTTGAACTTATATGGTAATTATGACCTGAGCTGTGGTCCGCATCATATGATTAATTAAACATGTGGGGTAGTAGTTTTCATTTCTGCTGTATTTCATTACATGGCAGGGTTTACCCTCAGTATAGCTCACAATTGCTCTTGCTGGGCTTCTCTCCTAAAATCTACAATAGCTTACAGGATGTGCAATAACATCTACAATAGCTTACAGTCATAGAACGTATATGTCAAGCTGCAAAGAAATCAAAATTTTCTTCGCTGATGATCTCTAATACAGTCAGATGTCTTTGCCTGAGTGTACTCAAATAACCTTGTAGGGTTACAGCTAGAACTGCACAATATATTGTGAACAGAGCGAGCTCTATAAATGTGGGCATCCAATTGACAGCTGAGATTCTCTCCTGTGTAATTTCAACATCGGTGGCCCTCCATTACACATGGAATAGGAGGAAAGAGACGTGTGAAGCCTCTGCTTTTATCCATAATGAGCCTAAACAAACATCTCCAAACAAATGTTCTTCTTCCACAGGCAGCCGAATCAGATGAGACAGCTGTCAGAAAGCATCCATATCCATCCTGAGTTAGCTCTAATTAGAGAACTACTCTCCCTCCTCTGGCCCTCTTTGACAGATACTGCTCAATCATCACACCAGTGCTGAACACGGCTCCAGTTCTACATTACATACATTACATTTCATACTGCTGTTACATAACGACACCCCACATACTGCACTCATCCGGGCACAGCGCTCATACATGTATATCCTGTGCTTTTGTGTGCATGTGTGCGCATGCATGTTCACGTGTGTATTGATGCTGAGCTTGCATGTGATGTGTCATTTTATGGCATACAGCAAAAGTGTGCTTTTGCATGTACGGGAAGAGGAAAGGTGTAAATTGTAAATGCTGCTGCTCCAATAAAAGGTTGAAACCTGCAGTCCATAACAGACGAAATTACCAGGGAGAGAGAGGGAGAGACACACAAACATAAACACTCGCACAACCTCATAAACACATACCTACATTATTTCGTACACACTGAATTAATCAGCCCTTAGACAAATAGCTGAATAAATACTGTGGATAACCAGATCAATATTGTACACTCAATTCATTTGAGTTCACAGAGATGCCAAATTCTGCATAGTTCCATAGCACACTGATTAAACTGGCACCATATTAATTCAGTAAATCAATAAAACCAATCTTTCAAATAAATCAAGTCGCATGGACGACTAGAGCCAATTGGAGGGCACATTAAAATTCCCTTGCTCCAACTGCATATCTATGTCAAGCAGGCAGCACACTGATTTGCTATGTGGATTCCACAATTTGTGGAATGAAAATGATTAATCCATGAAACAATAACCAGGGTGCCAAGAAGGCACATGGTAATTCTATAATGATCAAAGACTCAATTAAATCCTTTTCCATTCTGTTCTCTAAATGCCTAATGTCTGTGGCTGCAGAGCAAGTGTGTGTGTGTGTGTGCGTGTGTGTATGTGTGTTTTTTTTTTCTTTTTAGTGGTCAGTTCATGTTGTGTGTGTTGTGTTGGAGCTGTGAGGTGGCCATAGGTTAAGTTGTGGTCTGGCAAGTGTATTCTGTGGTCAGATGATGTATGATGTGTGGTTCGTGTTCATTCTCTAATAGCACTACAGGATGGGAGCGCAAGTGGTGTGATAGTAATCGTTACTGGATTATAAGCGCATTAATATCCTGACAGACGAGCCAGTGTATTTTATCAGAAATGTGTCCTTCACCGTGCAACATGTAGTCATGATTCCCATCATTTTGTTGCTTGTTATTATTTTTTCCTCAATTTATGTCCCTATTTCAAATGAAAGTAGCAGTTACTAAAAACTGCTGCACTGCACTGTAGTCTTTAGAAACAAACAAATAAAAAAAGACTTCACATAACCAGGGAAGATTTGCTGACCTCGCAGTCATTTTTAGCAGCACCTTATTTCACATTGATACTGTTAAATCCACACCTGGGTGCTAGTTGTTGATCACTGCGCAGCCACACTGGGCTCTAGTTCCTAAATGATACAAAAGGGACATTACAACCTCAATACTATCTTTGTAATGTAGGGAGGACACGTGGAAAAATTCCCTCCCCTGCCTGTGTCTCCGGAGCATGTCACCCCCGCCGAGTACAGCTGCGGTTTGGCTTGAATCACAGTCTTTATTTTCTTATATTTAGCAGTCCAAACTCCAAGGAAGATCCAAGATGTCTCTAAAATCAGACAACCGAGAAATCGCTCACCCATCTTGTTTTCACGCTAGTAGCGGAAGGTAGCTGATAGACAATGTGCCTGATAATGATATTCCGTAGCATATGGACAAAAATAAGACAATAATAAGACATTCAGAGATGCTCCACAACAATGAGCGCTCTGCTATAAATTCCGTACTGCAATGTTTGTAACAAATACGTGGTATTGTGGGAAGCAGTCTTGAAAATAGGTGGTAAACTTTGTTTGTATGTTTTGGATTTTAACTGTTTTGCTACAGTTTTACAGCTCTCAGCAACCCCGTTTCCAGCTTCGGTAGGTGTTTTCAGAGAAAAAGCTCGAAAAATCACCCATGCTGCCTGCTCAGCACCAAACTGCAGACAGACAAAATTAGCAACTTGCTGGTGAACACAGTGTAATATATAGCAGATAAACAGCCAGATATTTCTACAGCAGTTGACAGAGACCAAAATACAGAAAGTGAGTGAATATTGGACTGACATTTTGTCAGGTGGCCAGACACGCAACTCTAAATGAATGTTAAAGTTGCTCGTGTATACTGGATGTGTAAATAGGAAACTACCTACTTGTTTGCCATATCAACTATTTACGGTGATATCAATGGTGTGTTTACAGCTTGTTCCGTTGCCCATAAGTGGCAAGAAATAGTTAAAAAGCTTAAATAGAAAATTGCAAAATTGCTCTTTAATGCCAGTTCTTGTGGATACCACGATTAACTTAGTTTCCACAACCAAATTTGTACTTGAAGGTAACACTTTCCAGTACACACATAAACTCGGCACATTTACTGCATGAACACAGAGACTAACACTTGACATATTATTTTTTGTTGTGGATTGAAAAAAAAAAAGCAGCAAAGATGTTAATATGCTATGGCGTTCGTTCACTTTCTGCACACAGTGTCAGAGAGGTGAACCTATGATACCACAAGCTTGAGTAGTATTTTCCTGTGGTTTGTGTCCGTGTGTGCAGAGGAGCAGTGGGCATGAGGATTGGAGAACAGTGGCACAGGGCAGTCTCAGGTGAGACATGCATAGTCCCAACATAATTATAATCCTTAATTAATCTACTCCGGATGCACTCTCTCACTCTCTCTCTCCTGAAGTTCATTGCTCTAGGTGTTTATGGACTTTTTCCATCAAGGTGCACCTTCCCCCTTTGTCTCATCTGGCATCTGCCTACTGTATGTATTATGCTCTAGGTGTTTTTGCAGCTGTTTATGAATATACGTGCCCTTTCACACCTCTTTCTAGGAGCTCCATCTCCCTCCTCCAACCCCTCCTCCCCTTCCTCCTCTCTCTTTTCTCTGCCTGCTTCACTCCAACTCCCATCTTGGCAGACAGGCAAACAAACAGCTTCTTTTGGTCCCGTGTTGTTTCTTGGTGTTGCTTCTTCTCACAGCTCACAGCATGGACACGCACACACACACACACGAACACACAGACGCACAAACACAAACATGCTCACACCGGTCCAACACCATATACTCCAAGGGAAGCGCTGCTGACACAAATACAAATCCACCAGAGCTGTCCTCTGTGGAATGACTCAGGTGAGTCTCAGGTGAACATGTAAGGGCTAGACCGGCAGACACACACACACACACACACACACACAGTTCCTGTTTATACACATGTCGCTCCAAATTCTGCTGGCTGACTGAATGCGTTGATAGCTTAGACGATGTTGAGTAACTTCTATATTAGTCATTGAGTGTGAGGGGTCAGTGGCAGAAAGTGAGAAGTGAGTCGTGTAAACGGGGGTGTAATGAAGGAACATCGGAGTCCTTCAGCGGCAGATGAAGGGTCTGTACATGGCACTAAGCTGAAGGTAATGAGGACAAAGGTGTCAGTGTATTGACGCTATGAGAGTGCCAGGTGGGAGGAGGAGTGACGACTACTCCTGCCATTACCACTCAGCCTCCCGCTCTGCTTGCTCTGGCCGAGCCAATTACAGGGGCTCATCAGCCACTCTGGCCCGTACACCCTCCGTCAAGCTATCAGAAAAACATAAGGATTGATTGGACAAGCTATTAGGTCAATTGATCCCTGTTTCCTTTCATCTGTGGGCTCCTCCTTTTTCAGATGGACAGATTGAACGTGGAAAGCTACTTCAATTACCTGAGGACAAGGCTTTAACTAAGATGGACCCTCTCTCCATCTTTCTCCTTGTGTGCAAGGCTTTTTTCCCCCTTTCCACCCTACAGTGATTTCAGTTTTTGTAAATTTAACACTCATGTTGTGTCAAAAAATATCATAATTTGGCCCAAACAAAGCTGTTCTTGTGTGTTGTGTTCAGTATTGGGCAAGTTACTGAAAATTAGTAATTAGTTACAGTTACTTCTCTCAGAAAGTAATTGAATTACTGCATATAAAAAGTAATTAGTGACTAGGGAAAGTTACTTTTGCGTTACTTTTAATGCAAAAGTTTAACTCGTCCCAACATCTCAGAATCCACTCGGTAAAGGGTCCATTTTGTTTTCCCCACGACTACGAAGAAAAACAACTCAAAAGTCCGCTCCAGGATTTACCGCAGATCTACAACTCAAACCAGGAATAGTAGCGGCAGTTCAGTAACAGGTATTATTTACAATATATAAGATTATATATATTATAAATATTATATAACAATATATCTGACACACGGTAAGGTCGGTTTGTGTTGTGTGTGCGTTTATCTGCTATCCTTTGCAGCTGTCCGCTTTATGTAAATGCATTATTTACTTTGAAAAAGTAATTCGTTACATTACTAGTTCCTGCCAAAAGTAGCGGAATTACAGTAATGCTTTTTTTTTTTTTATTCCCAACACTGGTTATGTTTCCTTTCTGCATGTCCCTTGACATATATAGTATGAGTTGTATTATATTGACTGTGGGGTTTGCTATAGGTGCAAAGGGATCACAATCGATCTCACAGTGTTAAGAGCACCATTGCCATTACACACCTTTGGTAGGAGCTGCCATAACTGATTTCCTCAAATGCCAGACAACCAGTAGGGCAAGATTATATTGATTTGTGATCATTATTCTCAAGTGCCTTCGAAATTGGATCATGGCACGGGGCCTTGAAAACCCATTAAATACATGTTAAGGTATAGAAACTGACAAACACAGAGTGAGCTGATAAGTGTTATTTGAAGTTGCTTTTAACAACATGAATAGGAAAAGGAAGGCTCAAAAGGGCAATCAAAGGCGGTCATTACAAGCAGCGGTTTGAATTTGGTTGTCGAAACTGCAGTGATGCATTTTTTAAACACCAATTCAGAGTCCCCTTCCTCTTGACAAATCTGTGTAAAACTGAATGAATTGCTGGAGAGGCTGATTGGTCACATTGATTGAGCATCACTGAGTCTTTTCACTGCTGTACACCAAGTCGTCTCTCAGTCGATAGATACAACCCAAATACACCAGGCACTCAATCCAATGTGTTGCTACATGGGCCCATCCAGCTAATTTAACACCCACTCCATTTATGAAAAAGAGTCCTCATCGATTTTTTCTGTTCATGTGCTCTTGTTCATTTTCGCCATGCTGGCGCCTACACGTGCTCAAGGCTGGCAGCAATTGAATTGAATTAGTGTGTGGTAGGGTTGCTATAAGATTGGCTCCTCAAAGCCCACACCTCAAGCTTTTCTCCAGATGTAGCAGAGCCGGGCTGCAGTTACCGGCTGCTGCGTGCATGGCAACATTCACAGAGAACTCCACAGCACAAAGGCCATGAGCTTCAAAATGGACGCACACTGCCCATCGCTTTTGCACCTCTGCACTACAAGACCATTTCTGCTTGTTGCCCATTATGTACCACTCCCCCTCTGCTATTGCACTCTCTACTCTGCACCCTCTTCTATTTTCTTTCCCTCTCTTGTCCTCTCCTTATCCCTCTCTTTCCAATCCATTAATACATGTCCAAGCTCCCAAAATGTAATCTAGCATTTAAGGGGAAAACAGCCAACACATTACAAATTGCCTTAGAAAACATAATAGGGTATTTTTGATTGCAATAATTAGTCCAACAACAGCTGTTTAAAACCATTTCCAGCTAGTTTTGTCAGCGGTGGTAAAACATTGGACCACAATAACTGTCATTACCATCATAATGGCTTTCCTGTCATGACAAGTCTTATCAGGCTGGTGACAACCACAGAGCTGCTACTGCCAGGTAAACAGCACTGCCTACGAGGGGAAGCAGTAAGGAAAAGCTACCTGGCACTACACAATAAACAGCTTCTAGATCAGTCCAGTGAAAAACTAGCCTACAGAGACGTAGCTTTCTGACATCAACTGAAAAGGGCATAAAAGATTACCCTTTACCAATGCACAAGAGGTATATTGGTACATGGTAGCTCCTCCTGAGACACTATAAAAAATTGCATGCATTCCAGCACAGCCATCCATCATTGCATACCTCCACCCTAATGAGATAGAATTGGTTGAGGACCGCTCACTGATCACCAAAAGTATACCACCAAAGCGTATCAATTTTGTTTCAAATGTCAGCAAATATGTAATGATGGGGTGACAAATGCTGCTGCAAAATTGTTGTGGTAAAGGTCGCAACTAGTCAGCCAGTTATCAGAATGACTTTGTGTGCTATGTCAAAATGTCATTTTGGAAAAGAAGGTCAAAAATTGACATCCAGATTCAATCTTGCAAAGGGTTGTTTTGAATGGATTACAATTGCAAACAATCTTCAGAATTACAATAAATCAATATAGAGCATGAACATGATTATTAAAAATAAATTCCTCTATTCAATGCACCATGCAAGGTCTGGCAAACTAGCTTGCAAGGCTTGTAGTTCTAATCAGATATCAGATCTGGGGGCCTTTCATCATCAAAAGGCAATAATAAGATTAAGTTTATCATCAGAATATACTGTAGTGCCGCTGTAGAGCTCGTCTGTTCTGGACTGGCATTAAAGGTTCTTCTACCATTTCCTGCTGGAAGTTGAGAAAGCTTACAGCGTGTGTACCGTATAGTGTGTTAAGACTACATCAGGACAAATCTGGATATAGTCATAATAAAGAGGTGCAATAATTTTGACTTCATATTAAAAACAGAATTTTTTTTTTTTATAGGTATAGGTGAAAAACGACTGCAATCCTTAACAAACTCATGCAAGTTTTCTCGCAAGAAGAACAAAAAGGAAACATGTAACGGCTACATTTTTTATATTTATTGTTCCTTTTAAATTTAACTGGAGAATGAAAATGTTGTATTATTGTGCATAAGAAATCCTTGTTATTTCCCTTATCTATGATGGTTTGTGTAGGGGCAAATAAATAATTGTGTTACATTTTTTGATAAATAAAAACTGATACGTTAACAATAGTTACAATATTTTTATCGTCTGTTGAATTGGGGGGCAAAATAGAAAATTGAAGACAATTTTAATCTCAAAATAGAAAATGTAATTGAATCGTGGATTTGGTGAATTCTCCCACCCGCAGCATATAGTCTGTTTTTATCTGTATTTTCAACAATGTTATTTGTTACCCCAAAGCCCATTGCAACTGCACAATAACGTGCTGCCAGTAAAAGCCGCATTCATTTTCATTTCACACCATCCTATGCGTGAAAAGGATGTCAGTGTCCTTCACAGGTTACGGACAAATCTCGATATAGCGTCAAAATCAAGAATCCCTTATTGACATGTAGCATTCAATATGTGTCCCGTGCTATAATTAATAGCGATGCTGGGAAACATTTATACATTGAGAAATGCTGAAAAATCTGAAAACCTGGTGAATGTTATTCTCACACTATTCTTTAGCATATATGTAATACATTTAAATGGCCTGAGGATATGAAACATCATAGGTCATTTTCTGAAATTCATATTAGTGCTCTATCTTTCTGCTTATTTTCTATTAACATATTCATTTAGTCAGCCTTGTCAAAGAGCTGTAGGGGGTACATACATATTGCACATAGGAGAGAAACACAAAAAACAGAGTACTCACTATGGGGACATGTTCCTATTTTTCTTATTCATAAAAACAGTATGTCTGTGGGTGTGTGTGTGCGTGCATATACACACATGCTGTGTAAGGGAGCATGTGAGTCTGTGCATTTGTTGTGTGCACACGGGCTTGGGCACACATACAGAATACAGAGAATACATGTTTGTGTAAAGTAAATGCATTTAATAAATCCAAATAATTCAGTCCTCCTGTGCAAATACCGTCAGGCAGGTTCCACATAAAGCATTTCATTCACAGCTGGTACTTTCAGCAGAATACTATGGTTGTCCAATCCTGACCACAGTATCGTAGAGCCTCCCAAAATGCTGAACTCACGCTGAAATAAATCTAATTATGATTAGTGACTTATTAAAAGTCTGACGATCATTAATGCCATGCTAATGTATGATTATTATTCACCCATTGAAAGCCGAGAATAATTTTTCTGATGGTGATGTGACACACAGACAAGGGGGAAATAAATCCTTCTGTCTTCCCGGGGAGAGTGTTTGGCAGTAAACCAATTCCAAGTCTGGCTTCTTGAATGCCCAGATAATGCAATCAGACAGTTGCAATATTGCTGTTTTACCACCTGAAGAATTTGAATTTCATTCAGCCCCTTCAGAATAGTAGACATGCCAATTTTTCCCCAAGAATTGGACAAACACAATGCACCCCGGTGAAATGAGGAAAAGGCTTACCAGCAGAAAATAACTGTTGCCTCCGCAGGATCAATTTTATCATAATAACACACAAAGACAAAAGGTTTAATTTCTTCCATCATAACTACAATGCAGGCTGTCGGTGCCTTTTTATTAGATGTTTTATTATATTGGGAATTATTTCAGCAAAGTACAATATAAAGTCTTCTCAATTTTCATGATATGAGCCCCTAAACATTACGGGGCCACACTGGAAATCTGGCTATATGCGAGGATCTTTTCCTGCTGTGGTTTTATACTGTAATTAGGTGACATTTATTATTTATATTTAAGACATGAACCTATCAGGGGTAACATACATACTTTTTAATTGGGATTTCAGACAAGTTAAATTCAAAGGAAATTAAAGTACACCTCATACTGAAACATTCCTCAAGGACTCCTGGGGCTCCACAGACCCCTCTGAGAGCAGCTGGCCTACGTATAGGTAATGATTTGACAAGGTGGAGTATTAATGGTTTACTCTGGGACATGGGAGGATGGAGAGAGCAGTTCACTGTGAGGCTCTCTGGACTTTGCTCTGATGCATTTATTCCTCTGATAGCCAATAAACTACTTAATTTCTTTCTCTCACAAGGAACTTGTGCTGAGATTAAAAAAGGAGGAGACATGGTGAGAGGGATGTCTGCTTAAAACACATATGTGCCAAATATCCCAGGACATCTCTTTTCCTTATTGGACTTTCTCCTGGAAGAGATGACACTAGGAATAAAAAATTAGTTCATCACTCACTTTATTGTTATAGTGGCTATTTTCACAGTTTCATAATCCACCTCGGTCACCATTTAGCCAAAAATTTCCTCCACCACGTTGCTTTAATAGGACAAGCAAGCAGTCATTTTCCCTGCTCCCAGACTGTATGTATTAATTAAAATTGCTTGAAATCTATTAGTGTGCAGGCCACGGTGCAATGCATAGGCCCACGAACGGGAGCACTCTCAAATCCGACTAATTTAGAGCATCCAGCACGCATTTCAAATATGAAGCGACTGCCGTTAACGCAGCGTAAAAACTCCGTATTTGTCAAAGCAGAAAATATCAATAAATAAATCGGCTTACACGCCTGAACACCTCACGCAGCTTATACGGGAAGCCTGGGTGGTGCACATTACATGCTATTAATGTCGCACTGGTATCACATGTATTAAGGACATATAACATGAAAACAGCTTCGTTCCTACCTTGATTCCTCCAATCTCCTTTTCCTTGATTGCTCAATGTGTCTCATTCATTCTCGCTTCCCTCCTCACTTGCCTCCTTCTCCTTCTCTCCCCCTCTGGTTATCACTCGTTCTCTCCTCTCTGGTCCCGTCTTCGTGCGGATGCATAAGAATTAAAAATTAATAGCCTGCTATCTTAAAGACAAACCAACGGAAAAACGGGAGAGGGAACAAAAATCCACCCCGCTAAAGGATATGATAGAGGCAGTGTGGGGAAAATCCTCACGGGCAGAGAAGATTCTCACGAAAATGCGCCCGTGTGGGCATCAAAATAAATAACGACGACACCATTGTCCTGCTTAAAAACAACAATGACTTGGCGAGTTATTACAACGTCAAGCGGTGACGGCAATGTGACACTGTGGTGGAATATTGACAGAATTGAAGTTGCGATCGTTTTGTCCCTCCGTCGCTGGTTAGATGGTGAGCATGTGAGCAAATGTGCCACCGTTGAAAAACGTCTGCGTAAGGCAAATCAGACTCTTGGATGTCCGATGCGTATCTGCTCACAGGACGCTTCTGTTTTTTCCCCCCCCTAAAAGTGTAGACTCTTGCATGCGGTCTCAAAAATATACGGTTTGAAATCATCCGTTTGAACTGGGATAGTCTGCCATCTGCGGTTATCTTGTGCGTCCTGACGCACCGAGCGGTTCACTCGTCTAGCCTATAGTTTCCCTCTTCATCGGCAGGCAGCGCACACTCTCATCAGGACCATTCACAAGGTATTTTCAACCACTGCAGTTCTGCATCAGGCCTATTACAACCTAGCGCATTCATCACTGGCTTTCACATTTAGTTTGGTAGCCTAAAGACAGTTTAAACAGTTTTTAAAACCCACCCTGACTCAGGGCAGGAAAAATGTGACACTTCTGCCCGCCCACTAGTTAAATTGTTTCCCCTGTATATCCAGCACTGTTTTTTTCAGTTGCCTATCCCACGTCCTTGAAATGGTGTTTGGTTACTCTGCAAAATTTAGTATAGGCTAGTTTAATTTCACTGCTGTAATTCCACACAAGTACATATATGCACGAGAAAAAAGACTGAATAATTGATTTACAGATTTACTGGTCCCATTATCTCCCCACTGGCTGTGAGACATTTTACTGTCACAGTCATTTCTGACAACTTAACTCTTCTCAGAAGTGATTTATTTAGAGAAGAGTTTATGAGATGATGTCAGTCTTCTAATGCATAATTGTTTACTACATCTGTTCTTTCACTGCATTAATTTTAAAGGTATACTATGTAAGATTTGTTGTTGGTGACAGCATTCAAAGTTGGCCCCTCCTCCCCGGTTCAACCAGCGAGTGAGAGAGGCTGGTGGTGGTCGAGTGAGCCAGAAAGTGAATGAAAAGAACAAGCGGGGCTGGTGAATCAGATAAATAAAACATTTTCTGATTGTTTCATGGTGGTTACGTTCTAAAGCACAAATAAACACGCCCACACCTCCGCACAACCCTGCGGGAAGGTGCCGCATTGCCGGATTATGTGTGAATGCAGAGCTTCATCCTGTCCGCTGTGGCCTCTCTGCTCTGCGTGTGTGTAACTCAGCCCCGCCCCTCGGTCAAGCAGACACACAGACCTGCAGCTCTTTATACATCCATGACACAGGGACAGAGAGCAGAACGGAGCAGAGGAGAGAGACGGAGACAGCGATGTAACCTGGTCGCTACGCTACGAGTTCTGACCTCACACCCTGCGTACTGTTATAGGCTGGGGGCTACACACCCACTGAGCCAAGGGCTGATGCCCAGAAGCAACCAAAATAATAAGAAAATAAGAAAATACAGGCAGAGGGCAGAGTCTCTGCAGATAAATATACTGCCACACAATTCCAGTGGGTCATAAGTGATGATTGAGAGGGATTACTTTTTTATGTATACATTGTTCTTTAGGAAAAATCTGCATAGTATACTTTTAAAGATGTGTTTTGCAGGAAAAAGTCTTCAAGTTCACCATTTCATGAGAGATGAGTTTGTTTTTCCTGTGACAGCATGCAATCAGCATATTATTCAACCTTGTTGTGTAAGAGCTCAAACTCATCAGTTTGATATGAAGCTAGAGCTGAATCCTCAGTGTATTTCAGGTAATATTTTCTAAATGAGCAATAAAGATTTATTTTAAAAGATCCAAGATTTTTCTTACTGTAGCAAATTAATAAACAAAGCTGAAATAACCATGTGAGGGAATCACTCACATGCAAACCTAACAATAACTGTTATGAGAATGGATTCTTCTTAAGTGCACCATCTTGAATTTAAATGCATCTCAAAGGCCTTTTATTGCATTTTGTATTATTAGTTTCACAGCGTAGAAGACAACAGGTTTAATGTCAAACACTGATTCTCAGATTCCTTATACGATAGCAGTTTGCTGCCTCTGTGCACAGACACAGGAGGATTTTTAGCCATGCTAACAACATGGTTCTAGGAATGGCAGTGGCGGTCTGTAGGTCGGTCCACCACTTTGGTCCAAACTGAAATACAATACAACTTTTATTGTCAGTTTACACTGAAATTCATTGTGCATCCTTAGGCAGAGATTTACCCACAGATTAAACATAGAGTTACACATATGACACTTTTCATAGACATATAAAACACATCAAAAAGTCATGACAGTCTTACATATCACATTATATCCTCTGGATTCAGGTCTCAGTTAGCAGCACATTGATTTTGGTTTAGCAACAGGATAGACTGATGCATAAAAGATGTACTGTTTGAGCTCGCTTTTGTTGTGAGTAACTTAAAAGGAGTGTGTCACAGGTTGGCCAATAATCTTCACACAAATTTGGATTTGATTATATAGTTTAGTTTTAAGTTTCACAGATTGACTGCTGAGCCAGACCATACTGCAGTACAGCATGACACTGAATAACTGATTTAAAAAACAGAAAAATTATCTGGCTACTGGCTCCAAAAGATCTGAGTCTACGAGGAAAGTAAGTGCACTGCTGTATCTTCTTACAAATAAATTCTATGTGAGGAGTCCATGACAGGGTGGCATCTATCATAACACCCAGGTATTTGCATGAAGAGACTAATTGTGAATTGTCACTGGAGGCAGCTGACAATTAGGGGGAAGGCCAAAAATAATTCCCTCTGTCTTCTTAGTATTGATGATAAGAGCATTTTTGTCACACCATTCAATTAGCCAGTCAAAATTACACTGGTACAGTCTGGGGTCATCGCTGTCAGTCAGAGATAGTAAGGTGGAATCATCAGAGTATTTTAAAAGAAACTGGTCAGGCACACTGACCAGTGTACAATGTAAACAACGCAGGTGAGCTAATGCAGCCTTGAGGTGCTCCAACATTTACTAGCTGTATTCTGTTTGTGAGAAAAGAGTTGTACCAGTAAATGAGGTTTGGATTGAACTGTAACTGAATCATTTTGGACAGGAGTAAATCAGGCTGGATTGTATTAAATGCAGATGAAAAGTAAAGGAAAAGAGCTCTGGCATATGTTTTATGTTTGTTAAGGGTTTTTTGTAGATGAGATGCACAAGCTTGACAATTGCATCTTCAATTCTGCAACCTTGTTTGTAGGTAAATTGAAAAGGATCCTGTGGGTTACCTATTGCTTTGTTGAGGTGTTGGACCATAATCTTTTCCAGTGATTTCATAATAACAGATGTAAGTGCTATTGGCACTGTACTCTGTAGTCTTTACTCTTTACGACATTGTTTTTTTTGGAAGAGGTTTAATATGAGATGTCTTCCAAGCTAGTGGAATGGTATGAGTGTCGGCGGACAGTTGAAAGATAGGTTTCCAGACAGGGGCCAATTCCCTGGCAAAGGATTTTAAAATAAGAGCACTGCTGGAGTCAGGGCCAAGGACTTTCCGTGAGTTGGTACACTGGAAGATGCACCTGACTTCATCCGCAGTAATTACAATCCTATCTGCACTAGTGGGTGTAATTGGTCTTAAGTAGATCTACACATTTCTCAGGGTTGTCAGGGAGTCAAAACGAGAGAAGAAGCGATATAGATCATTTGCAAACACGAGTTCATTGTCTGTCACAATAGGTTTGTTCAAAGATAAGATTCCTGTCATCCTCTTAGTGCCCTAGAGTTTTTTGGGGTTGTTTGCTTTAAAGGTCAATTTATTCATTATTTATTATTTATTATTTGGGTAGATCTTTATCTTTTTGGTAGGAATAACCAGCTGTACACAAAAAATAGTCACTAGTTACAGTGGGGGTTTCATTTAGGGAGCTATTATGAAACGTTTCCCAATCAGTCCAATCAAAACATGTTTTAAGCTCTTCCCTACTCTCAGGGGACCATATCCTGATTTCTCTCTCCTCTGGCTTTCTACTCTTTAGTTTTCTTTTGTAAGTTAGAATTAAATACACAACATTATGATCAGAGTTTGCAACAGGAGGTCTGATTCTGTTTTCATGAGCCATTTTAACATGTACATAACATTTATGCAGGATCTTATCCTTCCTTGTCTGTGTTTTGACACAATGACAGAAGTCAGACAATATACTGTCCATATTATAATGATTTAAGTCTCCCAGAACTATGGCTGGTGCATCAGGGTGTTTTTGCTGCAGTTTATTTACACGTTCTGCTGTGGTGGCGGCCGCTTACGCAGATTTGCCACTGGGCGGCACATACGCCACACACAGCAGGAAATTCCTGCGGAAAGTAAAAAGGTCTCAATGTTATGCAAAGCATCTTAACATTGGGATCGCAGATTGTGTCTCTTACAGTAAACTGAAGAGTAAATTGTGGTTTTCATATACACAGATCCCACCACCTTTGCATTTCCCCGAGTTGGCTCTCTGTTGGCACACACCAGAGTGAATCCACTTATCTCAAAGAGGGAGTCGGGCATGTCCGGTTGAAGCCAGCTCTCTGTTGAACATAGTAAGGATTCTTCACGGAATTCAAAACAGTACCTTGCATAGGCTCGGATCTCATCCACCTTGTTGTTCAAAGAGCGTAGGTTGCTAAAGATGATAGATTGGAGTGGCGGCCTGGTGTACCTTCGGCACAGGCGGTTACGGATCCCACCCCGTCCTCCCCTATTTCCTTCGCCCGACTGGCCTTCGCAGTACGGGGGGGATGTTATCCAAAATCATCGGGGATATTTGGTGCTTTTTGTCCTCCGGGGTCACTTTTGCAAATTCAGGAATTAACTGTAAACAAAGAATACATATATGTACACCAGTCTTCCTCTAATTCAGTAATGATCAAAAAATTGCATTTGTTCTAATCCAAACTCTATCCTGAACTGAGAGAATGATTTCATCACTGGTCCATCACAAAGATCCTTTATATTAATTATCCCTGGGTTGATATTTTTGATTCAGAGTGAAACATCGTGGGATGGATTGCCATGGAATTTTGTGCAGACATGTCATGGTTCCCAGAGGATGAATCCTGTTGACTTTGGTAATCCTCTGACTTTTCCTTTAGGTTGACATTTTTGTTTTTTATTGAAATATCTGTCTATCAACCATTGGATAGATTGCTGTGAAATCTTGTACAGACATTCATGGTCCCCGCAGAATTAATTGTAAAAACTTTGATCCTGCCTGTTGTTTTACCTGCTTCCAGACAGAGATTTTGTGTTGTTATTTTCCTTATTTGTTGTCAGTTTCTCTCCTGACAGTTAGTTTGGAGGTTTGTTGGGGAACTTGGTGTCATCTAAAGGGATTTTCTTCACCTGGAGCGGTGATATTGGGGCTTTAACTGGCAGAATAATCAATTAGAAAACCAATTTAAAATAACCCATCCTGTGTGAGGAGCATATGTGGCTGACACAGAAGTAGCCCCAACCAGACCCCACCATTTTCATGGGATTATACACTAATTAAAACATACTTATTAATATTATATTCCATTTCTGCAAAGTCCATTCCGCTTGATGTTACTAAATCTTACACACTGGTCCTTTAAATATTATTTTTCTGGTTCCTTCACCGACAAACGAGTTGCTGAAAAACCAAGATAGAGTCCTGCACTGGGCTGAAGGAATTGGCAGTTCAGGGGCTATTCAGGATGTTCATACTGGAGGTGAGAACAAAAAAAAAAAAAGAAAATCATCTGAGGAATACAAAACTAAGAACAAGTTAAAATCCTTTAGTGGAACATGGTTCAGCTACTGTTACAGCACATACAAGATGCTCTGCAGGGTGAAAGTGAGTCAGGCGGTGACGCACAGCAAAGTGCAAGCTGAGTTGAACGCACATGTTACTCCTCAGTCTGCTGAACTGCAGCATGCCCTACAGATACCAGTCAGTTTCTTACTTGTAGCTTTATCCTGGAGGCATGAATAGAATATTTGCCAGAAGCTACTACAGTCTAACTACAGTGAAAGTTGGTCCGACTATATCAACTATATTGATACATCAGTTATTCACCCACTATAGCCAGTAGACACTTTACATAATATATTGTATATTGTGGGTTTACATGTTAAATACCATAACATATGATGCTACACATACAAGCTACATACTGTATACTGTATATGTTAACTTCCACTGACATGTTATATACTCTATTATATTATATACAGTTTATGTCATGTACTGTATGTGATCATGCTTATAATATACAGTATCATACATCATCTCACAGCAGTATTTGGTCAGTTTAGAGTCGAAGTTCACTTAGCCTGCATGTCTGGACTGTGGGAGGAAAGGGCAGCACCAGGACTGAATTCACGGTACCTTATACATACACATACAGTACCAGTCAGAAGTTTGGACACACTTTCTCATTCAAGGGAATGAAACATAAAACATCCACACATTCACCTATAACAGACATATTTTCCCCTTAAGGCAGATTCATTGATTACCTTTTTTATGTGGAAATAAACGATTTTGCTACATTTTTAGCACTAACTAAGAATATCTTGGAACCAATAACCCAAAATATCCAGACATATAATATATGATATTGTTTTGTTTAATTTTTTCAGCTAATCCTTGCCAAGAGTGCTAATAATTCAGGATTAATCCCGGGCAGTCTTTGGTCTCCATGAGAGCACAAGATAGGTTACACTGCCAGACGATATTATGTAACTTCATCACATGCAATAATTGCAACAGTGCACAGTGCATGTTGCAATTTTTCTGGCTCCTCTGAAAATGCCTTTGTCAGTTTCTATTATGATAGCTAATATTGGGCCCTATTGAATGAGCTCTACACGCCTTTCCCACTTAGCCTTCTGTCACACAGTACCTACTCAGTTATACTGCTCTCAAATCCAGTCAATTGACCTTCATGGGCCGCCTGACTCATTGCGCCAATAAACAGCTAGCATAATGTAGTTTGTGTTCCATGGCAGTCACACACTCTATCAGTTTTCTTTTTAAGATCAAATGTTATTCATACAAAGTCACAGTGCTCTGTGTAATCAGAACCGACTGTTGGCAAACCTCATCACCTACTGTGCAGTAGGACTTGTAACCCACTAAGGACCAAATGCGGACAGATTTACAGTGTCAACTCATGCCTTGCACAGTCTGAGCAGTTGTTCATCGCACCCCGGTCTCTTAGCAACAACAATAGTGACTACACATGATTAAGTGCTGATTGGCCTACTAAACACAAGCAGCGGTCCCTTGTTACAAATACTGCAGTCCTTACAGCATGATCACTTTACTCATAAATAATATAATCTTATAAAGTCAAGCGTTCTAAATGAGAAAATGCTCTATACTTGGTTAATAAAAGGTGGATATCATTATATTAGATAGGCTAGTTGTGAGAATGAAATATTTTCTATGGTAATGCAGGCTAAAAATCTTGTGTGCAATGGTCTTAAAATACAGTATAAGCACAATTATTAGCTTACCTGAAAACCTCTACATGTCTTCTACATATATGGATTGTACATGTACAGTAAACTTTTTTTCCAATGCAAAGTTCACTGTCCTCAAACATCATCATCATCTGCTTTCCATCTTTCTAAGATTACTGTCATTTTGCAGTGTGGTCAAAATAAATATTATACAATGATCAATGTTAAGACAACATGAACAATGCATTTCAGTATTCATTGTGTGAAGAGGCTCTCACATAAATAGATATCTTCTTCAATTTTAAAACGTCATAATTAGTTTCCTGCTTGATAAACGCACACAGGGGGTGGGAGAAAAAAAATGAAAGAAAACCGCAGATAAGAACCTGCCACTGTCTTGCATTGTAGTAGTTTTATTCTGGTGTGTGGGGACGTTCTAGCGCTGAATAAATTCATTCAGATTCGATCATGACTGTGAAAATTTCAGTCATTGTTAATAATAATTCTTTTTGTTCACTTGTGTTCCATGTTGCATTTATATTCTCAATACAACGATGTCGCCCGCGATAAGACAGACTTTATCAACAAAGCATCAGTAGTCCTGTTTGCCTGCCTATTTCTTGTTTTCTTCTAAAAAAAAAAAAAAAGGAAGAAAATGGACTCATACAGCTGGCATATTTTAATTTGTTCTGGCTCATGTTTGATTAATGCCAATTTTTCCTAGTTAGGGCTCATATTTATGCGGCACCATTATTTACATAACACCTTGCCCTATTTGCAAATAGCTCCTATTTTCACAGTGATACAGCTTCTCGTTTTTGCACTGATTGACAAATTATCTCCTTCGCCACAACACAGAATCACATTTTTCTTGTTACAAGACTTGTTATGAAAGTATATTCTGTTTTCCAACGTGCTGTATAAACTACTCAGCAGGATAGTTTAAAACTTGTATTGGTTGAGATCAAATTATTGAATGAAGGATGATGAAAGAAGAATATAAAAGTTATCTTGATAATAACACACGAATGATTAGTTACATATTAAAAGCTGTGATGCATTACTTTAAAATGCATCTGTTTCATAGAAAATGGCCATTTTGCTGTGTGTGTGTTATATTGTGGGGCATTTATCAACAAAATACCTGCATTGTTTTGCTGTTGTTAAAACATGATTAAATATAGATTTTCATAATATAAAAATCAATATCCTATTTTTGATATGTGTTGGTAAATATGTAAACAAAAGCATTTTACTACAGAAGTACTGTCACTGGAGGAAGTCTTTGTGGTCTTTCATGCATGCCCTGTATATACAGCGTAGTGGAGGAGAAGACCTGTAGGCGTAGATATGAACACAGTAACTCTATAGTATTTCCAGTAGTGAAAGGGGAGGAAACCAATGAAAAGGGTTTAAGAGTCCAACAAAGCCAAACACACATCAGTATTTGGAGCCGGCAAAGCGTTGGTGTAACACCTCAGCTTTTATATAGCAACCCTGTGACCGCCGGAGCGCTCTCTTCCCATCGTGCTCTTTCCATTGGATGGATGTTCACAGCAAACGCAGCATTTCAACATTTTCAGAGACCACATCCATAAAGATACCGCCACCACCCCTCTATCTCTCTCCCTTTCTCACTCACCCTCTCAATCTTGCTCTCTTTTTCTCTTTTTTCACTCGCTGGGTGTCTGTGTCTCTCTTTCCCCTTTTGCAATATGACATAGTCCATTATCTGCTCTTAGTACTAATTGGTGTATTAACGCCATGCTGTGGGTGACACAGTGAGAGAGCGGAAGAGATAGAGAGAGAGAGACACAGAGAGCGAGAGAGAGAGAGAGAGAGACGCAGGATGAATATGGATGAGGCAGAGGCAGGGCGGGAGCGAGACTCTGGGGGAGGCAAGTACAGAGTGATTCTGCAGGAGTAAGAGAGAATGGGAGGCCAAGGTAAATCTTTTCAGTTACACAAGTGGTTAAGAGCAGCATGGCAAAATGACGAGTGAAGGGGGGAAAAAAAAAGAAAACCATCCTGTAATGGCTTGTTTTTTTTTTTTTTTCAGTTGGCCTTCTCTGTATCCCTTTCTATCCTGCTCTCACCGTCACCACTTTCAACCCAATTATCCACTCTCCCTGGCGCCACTGGCAGCATATGGAAATGTAAATTGCAGGCGAGATGTTTTTTTTTTTTTCAAAGCTGTGGAAGGTAAGCAGCTCTTGAGGATGGGGAGAGTAGGAGGAAGAAAAGGAAGAGATGACAAACAACTGAAACTGAGGGGCCGCCTTTGGTCCCAATAGCTTGTCAGTATTGCTACTCTATCAGATACACAAATCCACCCACAGAGGAAAATTTAGTAGACTTAAGTTGATTTATGCTGCTACACACACGCACGCTGTAAGTTTGTATGTAAACCGCACACATCAGCCATGATATTATACATTTACAAATGTGACTTGATGTTGGACACTTTCAGAGTCATTAAATCAAATTGACTTGTAAAAATGTTCCACATATGGACACACACACACTCTCTCACTCTCATTCTCAGGCTCACACATGCCCAGTGCTGAATTCACACATTTAATTATATGCAGACACTCCAACACAGTTGCACCACAGAGGTACACTTCCTCTGTGCTTGAGGGGCTTTTTCAGACCGGGGCCAGGATGTAAGCCCTCAGGCTGGTGAATAGATGCTGAAGCTCAGGATGCAGAGATCAAAGGTGCTCATCTTCTCCCATGCATGTGACATTGAGACATGTATGAGCTGATTATTCAGATAAGCAGATCTATCCTCGGGGGTGGAGGCAAAATGGAGGCGAGTGTTTTGTTCATTATCATTAAGAACTGGCTTCTCCTCTGTTCACCTCTCCTCTCTCCACATGCTCATATTCCGCCCCCGCAGTGCTGATGAAGCCAAGTTCTCAAATCTGCAATTTCCTCAATTATTTTCAATTATCCCGCCATCAATGCTTCTATCATTCCCCTTAGTTCAATTGTGAACAGAAATCACTTGCTGATTGACAGCAAAGGCCAATTAGAGGTGGGAGGAAAACTCAAACCCTATGGTAATTACAGCTGATTGGTGTCTCACAGACATTTTACAGACTCTACCCACAGAACTGAAATCCTTGTGTTGATAAATGTGCGTTTTACTGCGCAGGAACTCTTGCTTTATCACCAGCATACTGTACATATAAAATGGGTTCCTTCTAGTTCGGTAGTTCTAAGTTTGCAGAATTATAAAATGATATGCCTTAAGATTTCTTTACACGCCTAAGGAAAATGGTGCACTGTGAGAGCTTTCAAAGGGAGTGTTGAGATAGTATGAATTTCGGTCTACCAAGAGCACCATGTCTCTGTGCCTTTAGCACATTAACTTCAAGGTAGTGCTGTCTCAAGGTTTTAGAAAAACTCTTCAGCAGCGGGCACGGGAATCAATGATGAACTGCTTCTGAGCACGACAGAGAGACCCTCAAATTCAATATTCCTTCAGCACTTTTGCTGTCTGGGTTCGTTCAACATTTTTTTTCCAGGCTTAATGGTGGGGTAGTTCAGGCAAAACAGAAAATGAGCTACTTCATATATTTTCATTTTGTTGTGCATCTGTGGTTATTTTATGTTTTATTAGGTTTTGTAAGCAGTAATCCATTTATTTGTTTATTTTGCAGTCAGTGAGTTTAAAATTTGACCTTGCCACTGCTTTTTTTTCTAGTTGTGTTATAGAAGTGCCATGAACTACTGCATTATTGATTCTTTGAGCAAATTTATACAGACAAATACACATAAGTTCTAATTTTGAACCATTTATAGTGTATATCTGTGGGTCCAAACAATAATATTGAATACTAAATATTGTTGTATTCACTACCTAACTACTTTACTCTAATACACAACAATACTGTACATGACACTATTCAAAGAGTCAATGTTGATATTTAAAAAAGTATTCCTTTAATATACTGTAGCTCTGTTTTGTTACAACAGAACATCTGACTACAGGTTAATTGAAGTTTGGAAAATGTGTACCTGCTTGGCTACATCACATGTCATTACTGGAGATTGTCACAATTTAAGTGCATTTATAGACTTTGAGACTAAAATTATGTTGAATACAATATTGAAAATGACTAACACCGTGATATATCCTATAAACACTGAATTATCACTGCTGAAATGCTGTCATAGCTCCTGGTATTTTCTTTCACATCAAATGACACGTTTGTACGTTTGGCCCCAAGTTCGATGTTTTTATGCATGCCTGTAAGAATTTATAAAATTCCAATTCCAAAGACATTTTTCCTTATACTTAACCTGCTTATCTGCCTCCTTTAAAATACCGTTAATACACTGCTCTGCTTTATATTACAAAGGACTGTACAGAAGGGTCACACTATTTCATTCATATTTCATGAATAATATGTTGTAATGAACACAGGCAGACAGCTGTGATTATCCTGTGATGTTACTACCAAAGCCTCTCAGTTTACACTGAACAACAGAATGACTTTGACCCATGCAGTGTCTTTTCACATTTAAATAAGCCTCATTCTATAGTTGCAAGGTCACAACTGTACAATTAAGAGTAGAAAGTCGTCCTGTTATTGCCAACATTTCCATGTTAAATTATTCTGACAGGTGCAGGATTGAACTTCTGTTTTTCTCTAGTTTGAGATTTCTTCACTAAAAGTGACTCATCAACAGTTGTCTATGAGAATTAGTTTATTGAGTTTGTTGTATAGGTTTGTTTATTTCATTTTATTGTTATTCTTGTTTTGTTTTTATCAGTTTTTTTATTTTACATGTTTGAAATTAAAAAATAGACCCAAAAAAAAAAATTGAAAACCTGAACTTTTTCTCCTCAATGCGACCTTTTAAAAAACAGTTCACATGGGCCAGAGCCACTGAGTTGCACTGTTGTTTGTGATGAGTGGGCTGCCTATGCAAGCAGTGGTTACTCAAGACTCCCCTAATGATATTATAGGCCTAATGAGTTTTAATTGGGAGGAGATCTTAACTTGCAGGCCTAATTGCATCTGATTAAAGACAATATTAGTTTTACTGCTGGCAAATTGGTCGGGGAGGGTGGGTAAGGGGGTTTGAGGGGATTGATGCTGTCCTTGTGGAAATATCCAAAATGTCCTCCAAATGTCAATGAAGAGATGGAACAAAAGCATAAGAGTCAGGTGAAGAAATTCTCAACATGCAGCGACAGTGTGCTAAGAGAACGCTGTGGAGGGGAAAGGAGGAGAAGGGATAAGATGAGCAGGAGTGAAGGTTAAGAGCTCGTCCAGAGCAACTGTTTGTCTGACCTTTCTAACTTTTGAGGACATACTCTGTGATTGTGTGAAAAAGCACACTTTCTGACTGAAGATGTTCTAACTTTCACTTCCCACTAGCTGAACTGTTATAGCCTCATACTTCTATATGTATTTTTGGATATTACTTGGATCTGTAATTTGTGTGATCTTCGGCAGGTAAATCAATATTTGAGAAAACGAACAGCTACTGTAGCTCTCAAAGCTGGGAAACTGGAGAACCCGTGTTCTCATCTATGCAGCCATCTATCTTCACGGACTCAGAATGTTTCTTTGAGATTTAATGTTTAAATAGCTTCTTTCCTATAGAGCTAACTGGCCTGAATCTAAAAATATGGCCATATCTCTAGTGAATTTCATTAGGCAGTGCATCTCTCTCAACAAAGTTGGCTTCTTCCGTTCCTAAATCCTCCAGGACTTATTGGTCTTTGATGACATCATCTTACCTCCTGAGGCGAAATGCTTCTTCACAGAATCAGGCCCAAACAGTTCAAAATCATCACCAAGAATACTGTTCAGGGAAGGTTTATCATGGTTTCACTGGGCGAGCAGACCTACTGTTTATGGACCTTGCAGTGACATTATTAAAGAATTCAGTAATTTGCATTTAAGTAACTGATTAAAACTTACAGTGCAACCACATCAATGTAAATTTTATGCATAAATATACATATTTACATCAATACAACCATAAGAAATCATGCATATTTGCATGCACACAAACATGCAATAAGAAGGCAAACAAAAACACATACAGCGCTTATTCCCTCTTTGCGCCACCATAAATACTTGCCCTGGATCAGCGGTGATTTAAAGCCAGACACAAGAGAGTATAGTAAATTATGCGTGAGTGAGGCTTCATTTCCTCCTCTTCTTAAGCACTTGCTTAATTGCCATTCTCACCTGAGCAATTGTATAATTTCCTTTATTTTTCTCCTCCTCTTCCCAGAATATGAGTCTATAATGAGCTGTGGGTGTCCCCCAAAGCTAAGCCTGGCGCCTTGAAATAGGTTTCACTAATTTACCAATTAGTCATAAGATACAATTAGTGTGCAAGTTCCCCAAGTCTATGAGTGCCCCCACCACCGGCCTCCCCACTTTGATTGTTCAATCTCTGCAGTGATCATCACTCCATTACTCGGCTCATGCTCTCGCCCCGCTTTGTTCAGCCTCGGTACGAACGCAATGTCCCACCTGCACTTTGGATATTACTCTAACCCTATGCGCCTCAGAGGGAATCGGCGAGGGAGCGGGAGTGTGTGAATGTGTCTACGTCCGCAGCTCTGAGTTTCTGTTTAAGTGCAGCTGGGACCAGTTTCACTGACCAGGAGGATGAGTGTTGGGGAGGGGAGGGGGGGGCTGTCTAGAGACTAGAAAACTTATGAGAACTGAGACAAGTTACCAAGTAGCAAGTGAAAGTTTGCTGGAGGTGCAAATCTAATTTATGGTTGGAGAATACCATGTAGTGTTTCTCTCCTTGGTCTGCTCAGCCATTAAAACTAATCCTGAGGACAAATAGGAAATATAAAAAACGCAACAAATATCAACGCTACTGTGCTCGCTGTTGGTTGTTATTATGCTGTACGTGAGGCTCTGGGTGAACAGCAATCAATATGTGAGAGGTCATTTTTCAGTGCCTTCTTCGGTGCGAGGATAGTTTTTTTCTTTATGGCAATACAGTTCTCCCATATTGGATTTCTTGTAATTGGCAGTAAATTCCCTTCTGTTTTCATATTAGTGCAGGGTCTTTGCATGCATGCATGTCTGTGAGTAGTTTGGCTCAAGATAAAATAGAATTACTAACTGATCCGACACCAACTGTGATGTAATAAATAAGAAATACTTAGGATAAAAGATAATGGCATTATCAAATAAAAGGAATTCTCACTGTGTTGACCTTTGGCAGATTGAGAAAAGTTAATACATTACGTTAGATTTATTGACCATTGCAAGAGCCCCAACACAAAAAGACACAGGCAAATTCATTTGATATTCACATTGTCAGATTTATGGAATAGATTAACTGTGAGTCTTTATCTATTTAAGAAGCATAAGCTAGATGGGGCAAGTTATCAATTAGCTAATCACAAGTTTGTAAAGGGAAGAATGCCCATCTAGAAATATATACTGCTAAAGAACATGAGTCATTTGTATAAAATAGTGTGAACAGGCTTATCTTCAGCACCCTCTCAATGAGCAGGGACTGAGGCAGGAGTTTTTGTGCCTTTTGTAGTCAGGATGAGGGGACAGTTAGAGTGGGATCACCCCAAACATGTTTGGAGCACTTTATTGGAACTGTGGAACAGTTACTGTTTCATTTAGGTGAGTTAGAACAATGCTATTCGATCCCCAAATAACAGCAAATAACTGCACTGAGACTGGGGTAGGGATAACTGTGAGGCAGAAGGAGACACTCTCTTTAACCCTACTGACAGGTGGCTAGAGACTTCCAACAGACATGGGTAAGTTGAATATCATTACATTACATTACGTTGCTTTAGTCTTACTGATGATGATTCACTTTGCATCACACAATGACGCCTCTCTTTTGTACCCTTTTACCTTTTTTGTAGGACATTAAAGCTGTAATCCTTAAGATTTCGGTCCTTGTCGATTTGCCAACACCCATTGTAATATCAGCAACTGTGTTTAATACTATAGCAAACACTCCTTAAGCTATTTTGTCGGAAACACAATAGAAGAGCAACTGTTGTATGAGTTTTTTTGTCTGTTCACAGTACAGCCAAACAAACCCACGTTTATCAAGGACACTATCGCTTTAAAGCACCTCTCTGAGCAGGATGGATCCAGGGGAGATCAAAACTAGGTACTGATAACAATATCAAGGTTTTGCTGAGTTAAACTCTAGCCTGTACATAGCCCGAGTCTGTCTCCAGGTTTGAAAATGTTCCTTTACCAGTGGAAAAACCTTAAACCCATGGGTAATAGGGTATAATTAAAGCAAATAATTTAGTCAATTAAGCTGCAAAGTAGTTTGAATTAAAGAAAAATGTCCTATCCCATCGGTGCATATCAAATATGCATATGCATTTATTTACTTGTCATTCGTTTCACAGTGTCTCTGACAATTCTTTATCTCAGTTTCTCTCTCTCTCTCTCTCTCTCCCCTTCCCTGTACCTTTCTCTCTCACTCACATCCTCTCAGAGGTTCATTCCCCTCATGCTAATGGACAACCCCCCCTCCTCATGTCTATCTAATCAAAAATCAATTAAAAACACCTCGCCGCCGAGTCTCCAGAGCCAAGCCTAGGTTGAGGGTGGAACAGAAAAGCTTCCCGCACGCTCTCGATCACTCCCTGACACTCTTCCTCTCTCTCTCTCGCTCTCTGCCTTTCCCTCCCTCTTCCTCCTATGATCTCTCTCTCTCTCCCCTAAGCTCCGCCCTCCTGTCTACTGGAAGTTGGCAACATGATTTACGAGAACGGAGAACTTAATTTATATATTTTTTTCCTCTTGCATCCTCTCATTTATTTATTAGATTTTTCTCCCAGCCGCCTCTTCCTGTCTCTGGCGTGGAGGGGAGGCGGAGGATAGAGGGAGAGAGAGGATAGGATTAGATGGAGAGTGGTCTCGGGGCAGACCAGTAGACTGGCAGGCCTGCAGACATGGAACAGATCTGTCCCACACTTAATGGCATTAGTGCCGTCCCTGAAAGGGGGAGGGGAGGCCAGCAGGGAGACAGGCTAACATATTAAAACTGCTTCTATACCAGACGCTTGTCTACTCCACTCAAACTTCAACTCCAACTCCAACTCCAACTCTTTTTCTTTTCGGGTGTGTGTTGTTCAATTGAGAACGTGTCAGTTGTTCTGTGGAAACTAAGCCATTAGCAGAGACTGTTCTCTTTTCAAATACATTTAAACATTGCACCACATCAGACTTAATTTTTCTAAATATGCATACACACTGCACAACCACACACCCACACACATAGCACAAATAATAGGTCCTTTATCTTGCACACATGTGGATTCAGGCAGAAAACTCTCTCTCCAGTCGTGTCAGGTGCAAATGGACTTCAGCTCAAAAGCTAACATGGCCCTCGTGTGTAAAGTGACATCTCTGTCGACTCTGTCTATGTGGATAAAACTACAATCACTCCTTTCCTTTCACTAGCTCCTTAACTCATTTACACTTACCCTCTTCCCTCCAGGATTTTACACATCTTACTGATCTGTGCGACTTTGGTGTGATCAGTGCTGGATTGCTGACTGTCAGCACACCTTCCAAAACTAGATCCAAGCCCCACGGCACCCTCAGAGGCTCAAATTACCCTCTCTAACCTGCTTGGACAGCACACTCATACTACACGCTACTTCTGTTCCTGGAGCTTTGGGAAAATGCATACAGGAGTCGGACAAAAAAAGGAGGGATAAAGAGGAGGGAAAAGACAGTGAGAGGTGGAAGATTGGAGTCAGCAACAAAAGACCAGCGACAGAAAAGAGTCTGGGAAGACAAAGAGGAGAGTGCTCCTCCTTAAACATGCACATATCAAGTGTAGGAGACCATAGAGTGGCCGGGGGAGAGGAAGTGGCCAGGGAATGTGAGAGGACACTGATAGACAGGTGGAGCCAACATGCTGTGTCTTGTGATGGATTGAGCAGAGAGTTAGTAAATATACATGGACCCCGCCCTCCAGCTCTTTCAGCTGTCTCAGCATAGCCCGGCATAGGAGGGATGAAGGGATTTTTTTTCCCTGCCTTTAAGAAAAGGTTAAGTCACGACAATATTGCTGTGGATCATAAAAATACTAGCAATACTCTGCGCTCTGTCATGAGAGTTTGATTTATCCATCTTCCTCTGTGCGGGTGGAGGAGGAGGAGGAGGACGGAAAACAGGGACAGGAGGAGATTGGCAGACACTAACAGCCTGGGGAGTGTTTTCTCTTTATCTCTGTGTCACAAAGGCCACCCCGGGTACTGCAGGTGTGTCTGGGAGCAGCTTTAGAGAGAGCTATTGATCCCACTGAGTACTCCTACTGTATATAGCTGAGCCCTGCCCACATCCTCGCACCCTGAGGAAAACTATACAGGAACAGGCCATGCTAAAGGTTACCTTCTGATGGAGATAGGGTGCTGCAACTGGCTCTGCATACCTATTTAGTGTCGTAACTGCTTGAAACCTTATTACTAAGTCAATCCACATGCTCAGCTCTTTCATTACAAAGCAGCAGTTTTTATATTAATAGTTATTTACAGAATACAAAAATGTACAATTACAAGCATGTACCTGCAGAGTCAGTGATTATTTGTATCATTTATTGCATGTTTCAGCTATTATTTTAATTTGTTGCATTATCAAGGCTGTTCCGTTACTTAACCAGCATTATACCTCTCATAGTTTTCCATTTTTCGAGATACTCCAGTAATGTGACCTTACTTAGGAAATTATCCTTTGTTCTGCTAATAGATAACGACAAGGCACCAGTGCTACTAAATAATAAAAAAAAAACACTTTTTGCAACAAAATGAACAGTTTAATTTTATTTCTAATTATAAATTAAAAATTTCTGTTCCTAAGGTCGCAACATTACATGAAAAATGTCCTCTTTAATGAGCAAATTAATATTAAAGTACATTTTTTCCAGTTCAGTTCAAAACAAGGCCATAACACAGCAATACCATCGTAATTTGTATTGGAGATACAATTTTCCCTGAAAAACATTTCATATCTAATTCACTGAGGTCCCACACACTCTGTTTAGCATTTGCTGCACATCCTTAAAATTTATATGTAGGCTTTATTTGAAAAAGCTGGATTGAATAAATAGATTTTTATTGCACTGAGCTGACAGTCCAGGGTATAGTCCTCATCACTCCACAAAAACAATATTCACTAAAGACCTTATTGTGAAAATTGTAAGTAATTTCATTTATCTTTGTGTATTTCTTTAAACACTGGACACTGAATTGGATTGTTGGACGCCATGTTATATGCACAGCTGTATGTGTTTAGCCTGCAGTTAATTCTGGATGGGAGTGAATGTCCATTAAATGTAATCTTGTTTTTCAGTCCAGCGCTGAAACCACAACTTCAGAGAATTGGCCACCGATGAAGACACCATCCATCATCCCACTGACACTCTGCCAGAACACTTGGAGATAAATATGGAGGCTTTTCAAGTTGTACCTGTTTTTGAAAAACCACACAATCATAAACATGCATAGAGTAAGCATACACAGACTCATAATTCCCATCCATTTCTGCAAATCAAAAGTGTGGAGAAAAAAAAAAATCTCTTTCTCGTGCCTATTCATCAACCACCGCTCACTCTGTCAGCAGCAGCTTCGCCGCCTTTTATCCTGCATCATTATTTCACATCTTGATGGCGGCTGCTGTATGTCTTTGTGTGCCTGCGCATGTGTGTGCATGTACGCAAGCTTCTCTACCCCAGCCCACCACCTTAAAAACATATGAAGAAACCCAAAATGATCCACTCAGAAATTTGAGTTCTTGGTTTAATGAAATAGTGCTTTTAGAGTTGATCTGAGGAGCCCACTAGAACACTTATCTCAACATCAACAGTGCTGCAGAAAAAAGAGCTGCCTTAATCGGATTGCTGGAGCTCTAAAAGGTTTTCTGCACATGGGTTCCTCTGCAGGCCGCTGGGCTCCAGGGCCAGGCTGGGCACTGAGGCCTGACTGCCAGCCCGACTCTGTGGCTGGACTGGCTGATAAAGTCCAGAGACTCATTGGTGTCTTTGTTAGCCGCTATGAGCCTACGAGTAAGACGATACTAATTAGAGGCTTTGAATATGTGATTCAATCAGTGATCACTACACACAGATGGATGCAGAAGCTCACAGATACACAACACCCACACCTTTTCTGTACTAGAAAGATACAGTATGTAGATATTATGGTATGTGTGCATACACACACGCACACACACACACACACACATTTAAACTCTGTGATTTGCTTTTGTTCTCTTTTTTTCCTCACTGTACACCTACACATCAGTCCATGGACTCACACAGAGGAATTCATCTATCAGTGGTTCACTGTGCCCTGAAGCAAGTGAGAGCTGCAGCAGACATTGATCAAACTGACTTCTAACATGAAGAAGTTCAAAATCGCACTTTTGAAATCCCTTTACTGCCAGAAACCTTCCACTACTGAAATAAAAGAAGACACACACACACACACTCATGCACGCACATTATTACACCCTGTTGTGTGTACTCTAGCACAGAGACACAAAGATCCCCGTTAACAAAAGCTGTCTCTTACACAATGCAACATAACCCTGACATTTTTAGCTCACACCCATACAAAAATGGCATCACTGCCTTTCACATTCCTCAGCTGAATGACTGAGAAAATATTTCAGTATTAACAAAAGGTATTTCAAGAGTGACAGTGAAAACAATTCAAAGACTCGATGCACCGCTTTCTAAGGAGCCAGGAAGGTGCTGTGGTGATTTTTTTTTTTCATGAATTGTTCCCTCCAATCAGCACACTGTGCCCTGCACATACAAATCATCCCCTCAAATTACTAATTTGTGCACTAATATCTCCTCTCATTCCCTCAATTTTGTAATTTGTACCCTGGAATTACTTAAATTGCTCCCTTGAATGAATAATTCCTGCCCTCAAATTTCTGAATCATGCACTCAAATTCTCCCCAATTATCACCTTCCTTCCATTTGTCCTTGTTCCCCTGACACTCTCGCTATGGACGCTTAGATTATACCGTTTTATCAGGTTTTTGGCTCTTAAACACAATGTTGTATTATCTGTGGCATTCCTTTAACTTATTTTACAGTAGAACAGATGAACTCTGCCGAAAGAAAAGAAATACGCAAGAGTGAAGGCTAAGTAGCTTCAAATTCCCCCCGGTCTGAGACTGAAAATCTCTCCCCATGGTTCAGATAAGCGCTCTAGACAACTCAAAGAATAACAGAAACCTGTGTTCCTCGTCCAAACGATACACAAGCCTGTTTGGCTTCCACAAAAGTCAAGGAAATGTACCATCTTTTTGCACAGCAGCTCCAGAGTTATTAGCCTTTGTTCCAACTGTTTTGCATATTCAGCCTCCCTTCCAGCCCACATAGATGTTAATGCACTCCCACACAAACAGATCGGTGTGAACAGGGCAAACATATTTTCCAACTCGCTCCCTCTCTCTCTCTCTCACTCTCTCTAACACTGTCTCAACTGTCTTTCACTGCTGTCTTTTTCTAAAACCCACTCACATCATATGCAAGCAGGCACACACATGTGTCCACATACACACACACAGATGCACAAAGTAAGTTTTTTGCAAGTCTCTGGCAAACACCTCTCAGTGTGCTGGATCAGCTGAAATAGGATCCGTCCCTCAGATCCCGCTGTACCTCTCACACATACTGATGTAGCCTGATCTCCTGTCAGTGAGACAGCCTGCGGGGAGCGAGTCTGGGGCTTATAGCACGGCCTCCGGAGACCATCTTAGCCAGATGCTCAAAGAGCTGGAAAGCCAGGAAACAATAGCCACTACAGGCAACCAGGGATATTATAGGACCAGGGCTTTCTGCACTCAGTGGTGGAAGAAGTATTTAGATACTTTACTTAAGTAAAAGTACCAATACATCAATGTAAAAATACTCCATTACAAGTAAAAGTCCTGCATGAAAAATCCTACTAAAGTAAAAGTATTGTCAACAAAATGTACTAAAGTATTAAAGTAAAAGTACTCGTTTCATCCCTCTGACTGATATATTATTATATATGACATCATTAGATTATTAATACTGAAACATCAGTGTGTAAGCAGCATGTTACTGTTGTAGCTGCTGGAGGTGGAGCTCCAGTTAGCTAGTTTAGTTACATACAGTTAGCTAGTTTAGTCCACCACTGGTTTAAATTTTAACAATGTGTTGTATTTTAAAAGCTTGTTATTTTATCCATTGTGTCAAATCTTCATCTTAAAAGTAACTAAAGCTGTCAAATAAATGTGGTGGAGTAGAAAGTACAAAGTAGCATCAAATGGAAATACTCAAAATACAAGTACCTTAAAATTATGCTTAAGTACGGTACTTGAGTAAATGTGCTTAGTTCACCACTGGCTGCACTGTAGGCCATTGCTACTATAGGCTACTTTATACTAAACAGCTCACATTTGGCAAGTCACCGCTGTTTTGACATGAGACGAGTGCAGTATAGTGATACCGCTCACGCAAATACACACTTGTGCACACTTATACAAAGGCAGACACGCACACTTAGTTCCCTGTGTCACAACAGCGGGCATGAAAACAGACCGTGTGAAAGCGAATCTACTGTACAAAGGCTGCGTGTCACTGCATGATAGCTGCAAATGAAACCATAGCCACAGCTCTAACTGCAGTGGCTGGTTTAGGTGTTTAAAGAAAAATTGTGTGATTTTACAATCTGGGTCTTGTTTAAGTTTGTTTTGGCCAACAATTATCTATCTACTAAAGGAAGGAATCTCTGTCTGTATGTCTGCGTGTCTGTATGTCTGTATATCTGTGTGTCTGTATGTCTGTGTGTATGTCCTTTGCGTATCTCTTGAACCATTCATCTGATCGACTCCACCCTTGGCAGGTGTATGGCTGGGGAACAAAAGGAGTGCAGTTTTAAATTTGGTGCAATTTGGATACGCGATACATTTAATATTCATAAACTTTGAATAAACTAGTGATCAGTGAGCCGCTCCGCTCTGTGCAGGTGCAGGGCGGAGCTTCAGGCCTCTGCCGATTGACTCCAGCAGGGAGAGACCAGAAACAAGGCGTGACAAGAGTCCGAGAAAAGTGCTGTAAAGAGAAAAGTAGACAGCAAAAACAGTGCTTTTAATCAAGAATGGATACTCTTAGCAGCACGTTTAGCAGATCAGCAGCAGCAGCAAGTGATTATACAAGAGACAGTCAGGTAACATTGAGCGCTTCGGCATTTTGGAAGCACTCAGAGCCCAATACACAATGACTGTAGTTATACACATAAAACAACAGAAATACTTCCACGGACAAAGCACAAATCTTTTGAGCAAACATATTTATAACATCTGTGTATAATAGAATGTTGGTTTCTTTCATGTTGTTGGTGTACAGGTATATAGCCTACTCATTCACACCTCACATTAACTGTATTCATTTTTCTATGCATTGAAGGGGGCCAAGCAATCACCCCGTTCCAAACAGGCACATTTTGAACGGGCACCGCACTAGTACTAGTTAAAGCATTTTATTTAGCAACTTAATGGTTGCGATCTGGAGATGTAAATCACAACAATTAAGTTTGTCTATTTGTAGCTTTTATTTGTTTGTGGATGCACAAAGTAAATAAAAAGAAAGGCTAGTCTATAAAATGTCACCATGATCAATATAAATAATGGCCAGTATAGCAAATATAAGGTGGTAATGTAAGGTTATAAACAAAAGTAAGGCTATTCACTATTTTGGAATTATTGCTGGATTACAGTGAGTCATCAGTGATTATGAATTAATCAAAACTCTCAACAACAGCACTGATTTCTTTACACAGAAGGACATGTCATTAATATAAAATAGCAGACTCATCTCATTGTGGCAATGTTGCATTTACTTCTTCACATTCACTACAATACTGTTCTTTTTTTCTCGTGGGAGATGAGAATGTGTAAATATGGAATTATTGAGAAATTGATTGTTGCTCTCTTCTGTCCAGTGTGGCATTCTTCCCATTAATCTCTAATGCCGGCAGAAGAAGCTAAAAATCCATCTGGGGCCCTCGCTGCAGACAATTGTCTGAAAGACCCATTCCATCCAAATTGAATTAGAATCAATGTGGAACATACACAAGCAAGAGCATCATTAGATCAACAGACATAAGTAAAGAGAGGGACAGTGAAGGAGAAGGAGACGAAAAGCAGCTGATTGCTCTCCTCCTTTTTAGGCCATGTTATTAAGCCTTCAAATGAGATCAGATGATTCTTTCTTCTGTTCAAGTGTTCATCTCCGCGTCTGCCTGTCGCTTGCTTTCTCGCGCTTCCGCACACATTCAGTACTGGATGCACGCACACACACACACACACACAAAAAAAAACTCACAACTTTTCCAAGTGACTGTTGAGCCCAGTCTTGAGCCTTCAAGTCTTGATGTAAGCGTCGCTTTCTCTCTGCAGAGAAGAAGAAGAGGGGAGTGCAGAGTTAGAAGAGGAGGGGGAGGAGGTAGGAGTGCTAGGAGGAGGAGGTGGCGGCGGCGGCGGTGGTGGAGAAGGAGAGCACTGCAAAGGAGAGAGGAAGCGACAGTGAGTCATGTGCAAAGACACAGCTGGTGTGACTGGGCTGCCTGAGTGAGAGCAAGATGGGCGACAGAGACTGGGAGAAAGATGAAAGGCTGTGGGAGGGTACAGTGGAAGAAGAAGAGGCGTATTAAAGTGAAGCTGAAAGCAGGTCAGCAACAAATGGAAATACAAGGTGATTGATATGCTTGTCACAGTGCTAAAAGGTAGAGATATGAGTTAGGGAAATGTGGTACAGAACCTAGAGAGGATTCAGCAGGAGATTAGTGAGTGTTAGCGAGATTTGGTCGACAGGAGATGAAGAGATACTTTAGAGAGAGCAAAGCTAAAAAGCTATAGAGGATGGGGTGGGCGGACGATTTAAGTAATTTTGAAACTGATACAATTTGTAGGCAGGGGAGAGTTGCGTGAGGGGGTTGAGACGGGGAGAGAGGAGATATGGTGTGAAAAAGAGAGATACAGAGAAAGCAAGATATGAGAGGGGGGTGAGATAGAGATAGATAGGCCGGCCTGGAGTGAGACAGAGTTATCGGCCATGATCGATCTGGCCGGCTGATGCCAAATGGGGGGTGTAATGATGGGTAATGATATGAGCCTGGAGAGGGAGCACAGTGTGTTTGTGTGTGTGTAGATATGTGTCCTGGATCCATGACCACACAGTGGTTCACACTTTAATTAATAGAGCCAATTCATCGCACCTCACAGGGAGGGTTTTAATACATGCCCCCATTGCAATCTATACAGTATATACTGTACATACATGTCACAACTAGAATCTCTTTATATCCCAAGCTTTCTCTCTTTGTCCATTCATCTGTCTTCTTCCCCCGACTCTGTCTTTCTGCCCATTCAGACTTTGCCCTCCCGCCTTCTTTCGCCTCTCTTCGTGCATCTTTCTCCCTCGTCGTCTGTCCTTTTCTTTCTCCTCCGCTGTTACTTTTTCATTTCTTTGTCGCCCTCCATGAATCTCTGGGAATCTGTTCATCTGTTTTTCAAATTAACCCGTCAAACACGCATTGCCGCCAGCTAGTGCAACGTTTCAATTGATAAAACACATAGTATGCCAAGCCACACAAACACACACACACACACACACACACACACACACACACAGAGAATGACATGTTTATCTGTACACCCTTGGCAGACCTACTGACTCTTAAACAGTTTCCACAGCAACATGAAGTGGCTAAGAATAATGTATTCTGTTATGGCTGAGGATGATTTGCATTATCCTGTTCTGTTTCAACATCAGTGTTCGACTCCTCGTCTCATGCTGATGTTTTAAAAGCAACTCAGAATTGATTGCAACCTGTTCAATAAAATAATAACAACACAAAAGCCACTGGGCAAGCTATACGATTAAAATTAGGACCGGTTATGCTTGTGTCAGGGAGAGAGGATGCAAAACTATACAGACTGGCTTAATAGTCATAAAACGCATGTCCACTGGCACCATTCAAGGGACAAACTAGTCTGTGGCCATTACTATGGAAACAAAATCCAATCCAATTCAGAAATTCAGGCCAAGATCACATCTTTCAGAACTGACTATTTTCCAGCAACAACATTTGACCATACTGATAGTCACACACAAGCAGAATAATAAATAGTTTTTCAATCGCAGCAGCTTCACATGATTTTAAGCCGTTACAAATTAGTACATCATAGTATTCTTGTTTCTAATTCAACACAGTTTCACTGAATGTAAATGTCACTGATTGATTTCATGTTTTTCTTAATTGTAAATTGCAGCATTTATTATCAGATTTTAATCATGCAATGACTGGATGGTGAAAGTATTTCCAACAAGGACACATAGAAAGTTCAAGCTCTTTCAATTAAATTATGAAAACATGTTTCAGATGAGGAGTTTAAGCCAGAAGCAATTAAAGTCAAAAAAACGTCAGCTGAGTGGAGGGCAGAAGGTGCTTGCAACACCGCACACCCTGCTAAACTCTGGCCACACAAAACCAAAGATCGATGCAGGGTAAATTTGATGGTCGTCTTATTAAAAATCAACAGCCAAATCATGGATTCGGGAAGATAGATATTTAATTCTGCATGGGGAATTTGAAACTTTGTGACTTTGTCTAAGTCCCTTAATGGTGTGCCAAATACTGTAGATTCATCTCTTCATCACAATGCTGCAGATACAAGACTAATGGAGAATAAATAGAAGAGGTGACATAAAACCTTGTCATAATTAATTGAATAATACGGCTGTAATAGCTTGTGTAAGGAGGTGAGACTTTCTATCAGGAGCTAAATCAGTCAGTCAAATGCAGCTCTCTCCTTCCCTCACTGTTGTTTGACAAAATATATTTATTACAATTACTGCTAGCAAAGTTGTTTTGTGTAGAGGTGGATTTTAGTTTGTCCACAAAATGGCAGGCAGAGTGGATCACTCATATTCAGTAATCATTGTTCATACTTCTAACTAAAAAGCTACTGTGTTTCAGTAATGAGAGAAAGTTACCTAATCAGCATAGCAATGAGTTAACACAAATCTAATCTCCCTGACAACACATTAGTGAGCGATTGAAAAAAGGATAATAACGGTATAATTTTACATTTTTTCATGTTGCCATGTATGTGCATGAAAAGCCTAAATTGACCAATGTAGTCCTGAGCTTTCAGCTCTCAGGGAAACACACACATCATATGGTGCCATCAAAAGACTGTGAATAAAAATCTAATTTAGGAGACACAGAAACTAAATGTGGATACAATATGTTGTCAGATTTTTTTTCAGAGATCCGGGCTCCATTGAAACAAACACATCAATTCACCATTGCATGTGAGATTTGCTCCGTGATGTTTAAAGTGACGTAAAACTGAAGATTCCAACATAAGACAAGTGGCTAAATTATTTGCTGTTATAATATATGGTGTGTCAGGTACTGCTACAGAGAGTTTGAACTAAAATTATCTTGAACATACCTCTATCAAAAATATGAAATATATTTTATGTGAATTCATTGTAAATGACTCCAATGATGTCTTGTAATCTTTAAGAAAGATCTAACTAGAGCCAAACTGTACAGACGGAGCTGAAGATAAATGAATGTTGGCCCTCTCAGTTTTTGTTTTTCTTCAACCACTGATTTGCATTTTTGTTTGAAATAAAGCTCATTAGCCTAATGGTATTTTTTATAGAAATACCTGACTGGTAATTTTCTAAAAAAAAAAAAAAAAAAGTTAGAACCCTCTTTTAGAGTTTAAAAAAGTCATTGAACCAACTTGGTAAAAGTTTTTGATCTTGTCATGAAAATCGCTGGAAACTGCTATATCAGTTAGGGTTAGGGTTATTCTGAAACTTATTTTATTCATATTTTATTCAATTATTCATGGCCAAGGCCAGCCTTAGCACATTTGGTGCGAGGGCTGGCCCAGCCCCCCCGACCCCCTGGAAAAATGAAATAGATAAATAGATGAATACATGTGCAGCGATGGTTCTAAAGACACAGCTTTCGTTTATTACAATATTTACTAAAACAAATCTAATTGCAATTACAATATATGACTAAAACAAAAACAACAAAAAACACACGCAAAAAAATTCACACTAGGGAAACATAAAAAGACAATATAGAACTAAATGTAATTTAAATAGAACTTTAAATAGAACAGAAATGTGCAAATTGTTTGGAAACATACAAAGTACACGCAAAGGATTCATGAATAATATCCAACATAAGCCTCAAAATGTGTAGATTCTTTTGAAATGAATACACAACTAATAACTGAAACCTTTCACATGACATAATTTAAAACTGAAACATATCAATGCTCCGGGCAGGCGCCACAAAGCCGGTGCATAGGGATGCTGAAGTAGGCTTGTTATATCGGCTATAATGGCTTGTTATAGGCGGTTGCCTAGGTTGCCTATAACTAGGACCACGCCAAGTTCAAAACTGTCAGTTTCAATGACTAAACTGGCTGATTCATTCAAATTGTGCAACTTGATTTCACAAAAGCCTTTTCACAGTCGATCATTCAAATGACGATGAGTTCCTGATGAAAGCCTGCTGAGGACCGACTCTAGGAAGCAGTACACGGACACCAAGCATCGGCCCATTATCTTTTCTCCAGCAACTCCTCTTCACAACTTCACAAGCTGTGCCTAAAAAAACACTCGTGGACAAACTGGCAAGTGAGGACGAGGAAAATAAATGAGAGGGAAAGGCTGGTTAATGAGAAATGCTATTTTTACTGCTTTGATGTCCCCCATCCACATAAGCACACAGCTTAGACAAAAACAAATTAGAGATGTCGACTGCATCCCAAAGACATTAAAAACATATTAGCACAACAACCATTTGAGGCTGTGGCCACACATATGCACATGTGGTGTGTGTGTGTGTGTGTGTGTGCGTGTGTGCGTGTCAGAAAAAGTATTCTCCGTGTATTTCTTAGCGCTTGTCCACACTGGCTGGCATTATGCATATCACTGTGAGCAGTTGTTCCTTATGGCTAATAGTAGACAAAATATCAACATAATGACACCATAGTTTCTGCAAGGCTAGATGACTCAGAGGCATAGTACCATGATTAATTTCCCCACTGAGTTCTGTATAGAATACAGATCACCAACACTGAAGAGGTGATGAACACATCCAGAAGAATCTAAAGGCACTTTGTCTAACTTTTGAAATGAATACTGATTGTCAATCGTCTGTCTTCTCCTCCGTTGCCGTCCATCTTCACATGAAGCAAGGATTGATGAGAGGGTGGAGGTCAGCCGGCGGAGATGCAGAACCACGGGGAGATTGAAAGGCCGGCCAAACAAAAAGAGCAAGGAATGTAGAAAAAGCGAAAGGCTTTAAGAGTTGCCCGAGTACAATATTCTTACATGATTTTCATTATCGTGAAGAACCAATAGCACAACATCACCTCTGCCACCCTCTTGCTTGCCGCTTTGGGCGTGTCAACACTCATAAGCTTCAGCAAACCTTGCCTGTGGTGGGTTGCTTATTTATTTAATGCTTTGGCAAATATTAAGTAAATAAGCAATCCACCAGTTTTGTTTTTTTTTTCGAGGAATTTGCGCAACTCTGTGCCAAGCAGCACTTATTTTTGGTGGCAAAGATAAAACTAAAGATGAAAAAGATAAAACTCACACATCAGTTTATTGACAAATCACTGCAGCACCTCAAGGCAAAGTTTGCCCTTTTTGGATGAAGTTTAAAAAAAAAAAATTAACTTTCAACCTTCATTTATTCTAACATCAAGGGCCAATCCTGCTCTGGCTGCTATCGCACAATGCCTTAAGAGGAGCATTGTATTCAAAATAGAGATGTCCCTCAGGATCGGCATCAGGCCGCTCCAGGCATACTTTAATGGATCACTATTGGCTAAAATGAACCCAATCAAATGCTGATCCTTTCTTAACTGTACTCTTCTTATGTGGTGGCCCATTTTAACCACAGGGCCAGCTGTTATTTTAGAGGGGCCGGTTATATTAACTGTAAAACTAAGAGCTCATTTTAACAGTGGAGTCGTTCAGAAGAAGCCAAGTCAGACAGGTCATCGAAAAAAATAGATTATAAAGTAGGACAATTTGTCATTTTACCAACAAAGTGACTAACTTCAAATGCATAATATCGTTCTATTGCAATGACAAATTTATGTTGCCTATAAGAGACATTACACATCATAGATGGATGATTTACACTTGGCTCCTACATATTTTCTTAGTATACAGTCACATATACAGTATCAGTGCTGAATACTAAAAAGATTGAACACTAAATATTCACAGATCTAAAAGTTTATGCTCACATCAAAAAGTAATCATGAATGTCTGACTTACACACTCTTATTTAAATGCATGACATACAAAAAACAGCCTACAAAGCTTACAGTGTTCTTCATTATACAGCACAGAGAAAAAAAAAAAAAAACCTGACAGGCAACCACACCTTCTGCACAGGCTCGTTTACAAAATCACACCACATCAATAGGTGACTGAACAACCAATAAATTAAAAACTGGATAAATTAAATCAGGCTCTGTCCCTGCTGACTGACTTAATGTAGACTGCTCAGTGTAACACAACAGCTTCAGTGTCCAGGCAAACAACCTGCAGCACGTTACGCGATTTTGTTGCTGCATTCTCGTTAAGGAGATAAATACACACAACAGCCCCAGAGAGACATTTAACCATCAGAGAAGAAACAAAGCGACCAAAGGGACAGAGAGACAGAGGGAGATGGTGTATCTGACTCACATTATTTGACGTCTTCTTCTTCTTTCTTTCATGGAGATGAATTCATATTTAATGTGCCGACTGCATTTGTTGCTGTATCGGTCATCTTGTTTGTTTGTTAACCGCCGCTGCTGATATCATTAGCAACACTGACAAACAAGCTTTACGTTGTTAACTCTCTATTGTTGTGAGGACAGAGTATGACTGGCTTCAAGAGTTTCTTTTCCAGCTTCTTATCCATTCACAGTCTCACAGTTGACATAACAGTGACCAGTTCTGGCTTTTTAAGGCTTGATTATTTTTAAATCAAAGGAAGGAAGCAAACTTCTTTTGTGTTTGACCACTAGGAAAAGTGTATACTATTTGACAAAGAAATGTGTCAATTAATACACACTGCATTTTAGGGGGGGTACACGGGGGTCCAGGCTTGTTTCAGCATGCTGATGTTACAGTGCTGCTCTCCTTTTTGACTGCCTACATTGTGAGTATTTCACTGCATAAATAAGTCATGGACAGATTCACAATTTTTCAAGTCTGTCTTAAAACAATAGTCAGGTGCCCAAATGAACATTAAAATAGGTTTTTCTTGCCACAATCATTCCTCCTGTTCATACTGGCCATCAGAAGATCCCTTCATAATGCCCTTACAATGTAATGCATTAGAGTAATGTGGGACAATTTCTGCAATTGGCACTTAAGCAATATATTTGAATATGAAGCTAATACACTATATCTGGACCCAAAACCATTCTGAAATCTCCAAGGTGTTGTCTGATCATAACAGAAAAGAGAAGGCAAATATCACACTCGGAGTAGAAATGGCATATATAAAAGTGTTCTTTGTGCCAAAGTGTCCCAGATTATGTGCATTTCCTAATGTTGGATGGTTCAGGCTGAAATCTGGGACACATTGGGAGGCTGAAAAGCCTATGCTGAAATCACCTTAATTCATATAATAAAAACATCTCTGGTCAGTAACACTCAAAGCCAAAGTGCATTCCCACATTTGGTCATTTCAGTAATTGCAATGTTTTTGCTGTTACAGACAGTATAGTAATGTATTACATTATGTATTAATATTAGTTATAATATAATTTGCAATCTGCCTAAAATAAGTAAAAAAATAAGCATTACAAGACTAAGAACCCTGAATAACTATTGGTATTGCACATTTACTAAAATGCATATTTCACCAATTCAATAACATATATGACTGCCGCACATTAGTAAAACCATGCTGTCCTACATTTCAAACCATATTTTCTAAAGTGGGACAATGAAAAATATATGAAAAATAAACATGTTTTCACCACATTAAAGCATATTTTTGATGCATGAATATATCATACACACTGATAACAATTGTCAGCATTGCTTCATTCATGACAAATTTATATCCTTAACATTAAATTAAATCCTTTGTGAATGACCTTTGACTGGACTTCACAGCAAGTATTTCTTGTTGGAAGATTGCCCCGCCCCAATCTATGGCATCACATGTGTGGAGTCATGTGATTTCAATTACATCACACCCCAGGTTTAATTTAACAGCAGTCCTGATCATTAGTATTTGGTAGAAAAAGAGATAGATGCAATCAAGCTCAGGTGTCCCATATTTGGCAGTGTCCCACATTACACTAATTCATCCTAAATGATGGGGACCAAAATCCACAGTCCTCCTTCTGTGCAAAAATGTATTTAAAAGTTTATCTGAAGCTCATATGAAGCTTCCAAATTGTCCAAATTAGTAAAATCAAGTAGATATCCTTCAACATTACAGTCTTTTTAGTGCTGAAGTCCCTCTTTTTGTTACTATACTTGCACCGCAGCTGAATAGGGAAACACTGTCCGAGGAAACGAGGGAATTTTATGCTAAAAAGACTGTAAATATGACAGATATCCACTTGACATGACTAACTCAGACTGCTGAAGCCTCTTATAAGCTTCAGATAAACTTTTAAATGCATTTTTGCACAAAATGACTGTGTGGACACACTCTGGATTTTGGCCCCCATCACTTACATTGTAAGTGCATTTGAAGGGGATCTTCTAATGGTCAGTATGAACAGGAGGAATGATTACAGTGAGGAAAACCTCTTTCAGTGTTCATATGGGCACCTGACTGTTGTTTTAAGACAGACTTGAAAAATTGTGAACCTATCCTATGTGGGCCTTTCAATATTTATCAAAAAGCTTGTAAAAAAAAGTTTTTAAAAAAAGTTAATAAAAATAAGGTGTGCCAATTTTAGTAGGTTACACTTGTTATTTCAATCTGCCAGATACATCAACAAATATTGCTTCGGAATCAGCTGATACCCAATATTAAAGGACTC
This sequence comes from Scomberomorus guttatus, assembly GCA_038419695.1. Taxonomy (NCBI): domain Eukaryota; kingdom Metazoa; phylum Chordata; class Actinopteri; order Scombriformes; family Scombridae; genus Scomberomorus; species Scomberomorus guttatus. The sequence goes on from CM076459.1 coordinate 12,176,529, forward strand.
GTATTGGGATCTGGGCCAAAAAACTTGATCAGGACGTCCCTACAAAATAGTTAGTAGCAAAGATGTTGAAGTGGGACTTTTTGTTTCAATTTTTGTCTCCCTAAAACTGGTTCAAATAGCCTACGGTACGGTATTAGCCAAGATGATATACCTGGTACTGACTTCACTGAATTTAATCTTTAATCTGTATTTGCAGTGGAACTAACCATTCTCCTTTAAGCGTAGTAACATGAATACATTTTATGAATTTGCTTAGTCTAATTAAAAATGTACTAGACGTTTGTCAGTACTTCCCAAACTCAAAAAAAAAATCATAGGTCTATGACTGTGAATGAATGAAAAATGATTCACATGGCTGTTGTTGTGATCTGCCGCTGCTATGGCTAAGATTTGGTTAGGTTTAAGCACAAAAACTACTTGGCAAAGGTTAGGGTCATTTGGTTTTTAAAAATCTAAGGTGAGGCCGGAGAGATAATGTCATAAAAGAAAATGATGATGACAAACTCACCTTTTTATTAAAACTAGTGCAATGCCTGTTTGGGGCGTGGTCATTCGCAGCACGTGGCCATTCAGAACGTGTACCCGTTCGGGACAGGCCGACTGCTCGGCTCCCGGTATTGTTCCTTGCAGCGTTGTCGGGGGGCGTGCCTATTCGGAGCACGTGGCCATTTGGAATGCGTGCCCATTCGGAGCGGGCCAATTGCTTGGCCCCCGGAAGTGCTGCTTGCAGCGTTCTCAAGAACCGCTCATCCAATCGACTTCACACATGGCAGGTGTATTGTTGAGGACCTGAGGGAGTGCAGTGTCAAGTGTGAAGTCGATCGGATGAACAGTTCCCGAGATATGCGAAGGACAATCATACATACATACATACATACATGCGTACATACATACATGCATGCATAAATACATACATACATACAGGCAGACAGACAGACAGATTCCTTCCTTTATAGTTAGATGATGCTGCAACAGTGCCACCTATTGGCCAAATTGCACCAAATTTGTCATGGTCACTCAGACATCATATCTACATATGTCCACCAAATAAGGTTGCAATAGCACAAAGCATTCAGGAGATATGATATTTTTTGTAATAAACGCCCTGCCCAAAGCAAACTTTGAGGGCCAGCTATATAAACTGAATGGAATATCAAAAATTCGAAAAAGTAACTTTTTCCATCTTGGTCCAGAGATGTTCTGTACCAAATTTGATGACGATTGTTCAAAATTTGATCGAAACGCAAATGGGCATGGCTTATATGGATAGACCCACAGAATCCAGGAAAAAAAATTTTTGTCTCTTAGACTTACGGTTCAAATGTTACAGGCCAAAACATAAAGTTCATTGTTCCCCAAGGGAATGCCACCACTGCACTCCCTTGGGTGGCCCATAGCAATACACCTACCAAGTGTGAAGTCAATCGGATGAACGGTTGTGGAGAAAAGCGGAGGACAGACAGACCGACATACAGAGATTCCTTCCTTTATAGTTAGAAGCATTTTAGATTTGATACCAATTAGATCACTAATTTGCATGAAAATCTTTAGGATTGCAACATAACACTCAGTGCATGAAACAACGGGGAGAGCAGCACGCAGACTAGTGAAAAGGAGAAGAACGGGAGCGGGAAAACAATAAAGGAAGGAGGGTTGAGGGTGTTCATGACAGTAAAGGGAACGGTAATGAGTGACACTGAGAACTCGCACTGTATCTCAGGGAAAATAGAGGATACGGGCAAGATGGGGGAAGATTGGTTAAAATTAGGAAAATAGAAATGGCTGCAATAACTGACCACTGAGTCTAGACCACAGTCAATATATCTAAGTGGATTTTAGCTCTGGCACGGTAGAAGAAATGCTTTAGCACGCCCACAGTGTACGCACACACTCACAATTACATCTAAACACACACACACAAAAACAAACAAACTCAGAATTGGTTTAATTCCACCAGCTGGGTTTGAATGTGAGAATAGAAAGTGACATTATACACACACAGTGCTACGGTTTCCCGCCTGCCTGCAGCTTCATTGGGTAGGTGGGGGCAGCAAGGTTGCAGGCTGCAATATTAAACCATCAATCACCCCCCAAATTAGGCATTTTACATCACACAAGCACTTACAGCTCTCTCTCCTTCTCCCACAGGTGGGGTCCAAGCCAGGGGAAAAGAGATTACATCACAAAAGCAATGATGGTGCAGCAAGACCCATGAATACATTACACCATCATATATACGCAGAGTGAGCGGAAGGTAGCAACACAATAATAAATCATAATGAATAATATCAAATTAACTAGTTATTTCTTTACTCTGAACGTTCAGTATGGTGTGTCTTTGTTGCAAGAAGCTGGCACTAATCATAGAAAATGGGAACAAGTGATTTCTATTAGTTGTTCACAGTATTCCATATCATTACAGGATACATGTTTTGTCTTGCGCCCATGTTAAACACAGCAACCAGCTCATTTCAATCACCCATTGAGGAGAAAATGTCATGTCCACTCGGCCGTTTCTTATGTCTTGATTACAAAAAACATCTGCGGTATCAATGAGCCGGGAAGATATTAACAAGCACCGAGGAGGACAAGCAAAGAGAGCATTAGAAGACAGAGAGGGGGGGAAAGACAAGGTTAAAGTAGAAGCAAAGGAGGTCTGAAGAAAACGGGAGGGGGAAAGACAGAAAGGAATAGAGAGAGTGAGGGTAAATGAAGCATGGAGTTGCATTTATCCCAATTAGCTACTGCAGGGGTCTTGGGTGAGAAGAGAGAGAGTGTCCACCCCTATTAACAGTGTTTACTGACATGGATGCTGATTACATACTGGGTTAGAGAAACTGATTGCACAGCCCCCCTCTCTTTGCAAACAAGAAAAAGAAAATGCCGCTAACACTCAGGCCATGCACAGAGAGACACACACACAGCCACAGTGAAGGGATGGTTTTTGTCAACTAAAACTGGTTTTCTTTCCTGCTGCCGCCTTCCTTCTCATCCTCTTTCCTCTCACCGCCCTACTCCGACTCCCTCACTCTCTCAATTTGCCAATGTGCACGAGTTAAAGTTAGATTTCGCATGTCACATTGTGAGCCCCCTCAATTCTCGTCTTCCTCGTCTCTGTCGCTCTGTGTTGTGTGGCGGTGATAATGGAAGTAATTACACTAGCTCCATGTCTGTTCCACAGCACAGCAGCAGCAGCACAGGCAGGCTGTGGCTCCATGACGCCCGCTGCCCGGCCACATCCTCACACGCTCTGGAGAATCACTGTTGATGGGCCTGCACGCCATCAAACGAAAACACAGACACCGGAGAATAAAATGGTGTTTGTCTTTATTTTTTGCACAGATATAAGAGTATAGCAAATGTGGCGAGAGGTGATAGAAAGCCTATGGATATTTTTGTGCTGTAGTTTTCACTCCCTATTCACTCTGCAAGTATTTCACCGCTCAGATATATTATGCAGTTTTTGTGGGATTTTCTGGAATGTAGTCCAATGGCATTGAGATAAGCTGCCCGTGGGCGAATATTCTGCTGCACTCCTGACCCAGCAATACAAAACGATAGCGCAGGATTGCAGTTGATTCAAGGGAATAGAAGAGCAGACAATAAAGAGCATGGAGGGAATATGTGAGTTCCTGTTGAAGAGGAGGAGGGACAAAGGAATGGAAATGCAGAGCAGCATATCTCAACAAAACCAGAAAGGAAGAGAAAGGGAATGTACATTTGGCCAAACGAAAGGCCCGGGGAGGTGAAAAAGGAAGATAAATAACAAATACAAAGTACTTGTTGGGTAAATGAATACATGAAAAAAGAGACATTTCATTCACTGGCTTCAAGATTTTAAGAACATTTTATCTCTGCAGAATTTTTAGGCAACAGTTCTGCATTCTGCATTTTACATCACAAATGAGTGAAGGCAGAAAGGTGAGCAGAATGCACCTCAAGGATTGTTCTGAAAAACACAGTTCGACAGCTAGGCACTAAGCCTTTATGGCTCTCCAGGCAGCAGAGAAAACAGTCGTGTCTGTGTACAAACAAGGGCACAAAGAGAAGTAGACTTGCCTTGGACTCTTTCCTCTCCTCTCCTCTCTGTTCCCTTTCTACCCTCTTCTCTGGGTCTGACCTCTCTCATCCCCTCTGTCAGCTCCAAGCCCAGACTCTAGCCTATCTGAAGAGAGACACCTAGTGGTGCAGAACAAACCCCCCATCTACCCCTGGACATGGACAACGCTCTCTATCCCAATTGACTTAACTGCACATCACTGTTACACGTTCCCCTCTCTTAAAGGACCCTTAACGAAGCCACATTAATCAAACTGAACCACTAACTACAGCAATTATTGGTGTGATTTGCACATTGCTTGCTATCACCCTCAGATGCCTTTCTCAAGGAATGGGGGTGGGGGCTCTCTGTGAGGTAGGACAAAATCGAGAACAGTTGGTTATGGATGAGGTGCCAGCTTTTGTGGCTGATCAACGTAGTGTGTGGTACATAGGAGGAACGAGACTCATATTACTGACCAAGGATGATTAAAAGCCACCCTTCACGTAGGCGGCGTAATTAGAAATCAATTAAATTCAGAATGGAGAAGCCTGATAGTGGCACTGCTCAAAAGTTAACATTTACTACAAGATTTTCTTTTCCTTTTATTGTATTCTGTAACCAAACAGACACCAAACAATTTCTGGTGGCTTTAAATAAAACCCAGCTGCTATGTGCACACCATGGATATCAAAGTGAAATTAAAAATATCTCCCGTCACATGTGCTGCAGGGAACTGTGAGAATTATTCAATCACACTTCTCAAGTTGGTAAAGGGCCTGTTGAAGGGTTAATAAGCATGTTAAAATTAATGTGACAAGTTGCATTCTGGGTGTCATTATTCTCCCCAAGAAGGGGTAGTCATGACAATTATGATTGGACGGTACCTTTAAAATACCTGTCTCACCTTATAGGTCTGATACTAAATCAGCTGACATGAACACCAGGACACTCCCTTCCAGTCAAAAATCTGTTGAATCATGAAGCTCTTGAAAAGCTGATCTGCCTTGACTGCTCAATGGGCTCCTCTGATAAAGCCAGACAAGGTGGTATTACACTAGCGAACCCCAATCAGAGAGGCTGCAGTCGATCTATCATGGTGTTATCTGCGGAAGAGGTATATTACCTGGAGCCCAGACAGCCCTGGGCATGCGTGGATGTATGGGGCCGATAGCAGAACTGGCTGTCATCCCTCTGGGCTGATTAATGAGGAGCTCGGCCCAGTGTTTAATGTGTTTAATATGGGCCGCTGACGAGGCCGTCACACTGACGGAACCCACCCGTCTCGCTGACTGATGAAGTCACCCGCAGCGCTCCCTCCCTTGCTCTCTTTCACAGATACAGTAAAATAGAAACACACACACACACACACACACCAGCAAAAATCACCCCTTCCATCCCTTCCGCTGCATAATCTCTGCCCTGTTTACCAACATGCAAAGAACATTTTAGTTGAGTTGAGGCAATCAGAGATATGCGTATCCTTTTGTAATCTCACTTACGATACCGAGAACAGAATGACATGTCACCTTTTTCAAAATAGACGGATGTAAACTGATGCATTAAATTCACAGACAGCTGAACACACACACACACACACACACACACACAAGACAGGACTCACCGCTGTGCTGCATGTGACCCTGCTTTCATGGTGAATGGGAGGGAAAATAAGGGCCAAATGGAGAGCTCTGTTTTGGGTGTATTTTGGGAGCCGGGGCACTCTAATGGAAGATACTTACACCTTTCTGTGTGGGAAGATCCAGGCTCTCTTTCACTGTGTAATGAAACAGCTAATATACTTGTACCGTCTCTGCCCAGCAATCAGACTCTTCTCCTCCTTTCCTCCCTCTGCTCCATGATCTGTCTATTACTTTCAGCCCGCCTCACTCTCTTATTTCAGCTCTCCTACTCCCACCTGCTAATTTTCACTTCTTTCTGCCTTATTCTCTCCCTCACTATCCGCTGTCTTCCCACTCCTTCTTCCCAGCACATTTCTATCTCTCTCTTTTCATCTATCACCTCCTCTGCAGTGTTCTCATTTAATCATCCCCTCAAGAAATATATTCACCTCCGAACAACTGGGCTCCTATTAGATCATATACTGCTGTTGTTACAGCTGTTATCGTGGCCAATTCCTGTGCTCTCGGGGTGGCTAGGAGCTGCCATGTAAACAGTTCACTTCAGGAAATGCACACACAGAGAGGAGCAAAGATGCATACAGTAGGATGCAACCTATTTAAAGGATAATGGCAGACGACTGTCAAAGCCATGTGAGTGTGATGGTGGTTTAGCTCACAGCAGCACATATGCAACACAGGCACAAATGTGTTGTCATCTCAGTGTTTACAACATTCTCTTGCTTTACTTACACACTTTGTCATCTTTTACACCTTTTTCACAGCTCACATCTCTCACTCTCACGTGCGAATCCAGGGCTAAAAGTATTCAAATCTACCTGGTAGTAATTTGGCGCGCTGATATTCATAGCAGCTGGTTTGGATAGGATTTTTTTTTCTGGAAAGCAGTAACATATAACATGTTTAGAATGGTACAGGACCCACGTGCTAAGTGCTTGTTGAGTCACCCTTACACGTGTGGGTTGGATTGAAAATGTCATTTTCCAGTCTAGAGTCCAATGCGGAGCCGCGTAGTATGGACTATTCTCCCACAGGGAGTTTCCAGCACTCCATGAGGCAGGTACAGATCAAGCCTGGGAGGTGGGGCAGGGTGAGGGTGGTGAGGGGTGGGAGAGCACTCAGTCCCTCCAGACTGGAGTAATGAAATATCAGCTCTGTGAGAGGCTTGTTCTGCCCTCAGGGTGGTTAGGTAAGGCCCAGTTTAGGTTTACATTATGGAGAGAATCCTAATGGTCCCTGGCCCAGTCCCCCTACCATGGGCTTTGCTGTTTTTAATATATATGGATCTGCTTTTTTAATTATCTTCATGTCATGTTACACTTCCTTTGCACCGCCTGTGAGAGGAAAGACATGCAAAGCATGGCTGCTACTCCCACTGCAGCCTTCCCTGCTCTAGCCACCCGAATCCCATCTGCGCATATTATATTATTCACACAAGCATAATTTGCACTCAGCACACACATGTATTGTAGAAACAGAAACAAATGCACTTTCATGTGAGCATACAACCACGCACAATTGCATATGCAAGAGCAGAGGAACATATGTAAATCAAATAAATATCTATTGTAGTTTATGCACGGTGGAAAACCTGGTGAACATTAGACAGGCACATCAGGCACATGCAGTGAACGAAAACAACATGATCTACATAGAGGAAAGAAATCAAATCACAAGATTCAAACATAAATATACCTGCTGCTTACAAACAGGCAAATACAGATTTTAAAAAGGTCTAGATTTTGTAATACATCTATTATAAGTGGCTAATCCAAGTATACAAACACATAGCATATTGATACGGTATGATACAATGTAAGGAATGTTTTCAGCTCTCAGTTCCCAAGTGATGTATCATAACAATAATCACTGTCAGGCCCAGAATGAAGGGGGATGAAGGCAGAACTGTGGTAATTATGCAGCCGTAATGGAGTCGGTGCCTAGTGAGAGCCTAATGAGCTTACTGGAGTCTACCATTGAGAATTGATTCCTGGGAAGAAAAAAAAAAAAAGAGAGAACAGAGAACAGTTGTGCTTGTAGGAGAGGGCCAATGGAGGTGAGCTTGTCTCCATTGTTGTGCACTTAATTGACAGGGAACCAACATGCAGAGAAATTCCCCAAGAGCAATTAATAATAATGAAAGCTGCAGAAAAATCTTTATACATGGAATACCCTGATCCGGAGCCTTTTATTGTACTGTCACCTGTCGGGAAGAAGGTGTCTAATCACACTCTTAATATGTGTGTGTGTCAGTGCGTTTTTTTTTTTTTTTTTCCTTTTTGCTATGCTCTGCCTTAATGTACAAAATAAGATAAAACTGTCCATATCAGCAGGGGAAATGGAGATGTCTTTCCTGGGCTGGCAGAGCTGTCATAGAGCTACTGCAGAAGAGGATGAAAAGAGAAGCACTTAACCCTGAAAGCAATGAAAATTAATCTAACCTCTTTGTGCTGCCCAGAGAACTGGTAAATAGATACATGTTCTGGTGTGTGTGTGTGTGTGTGTGTGTGTGTGTGCTGCAGGTACACACCAATGAATGCATGTATGGGTTCATGTCAGTGTTTTTGCACTGATATTGTACTTACTACAGTGGATCATATCCTCTAATAATCATATTGCAGCTGTACAGAAAGACAAAACTATCATATGACAGCACAATATCCTCATTTTCTATGTTTAGGCTGTGACATGGTCCCGCTGTGTTTTTCACCTTCCCCCCCAAAAAAACAAAAAACAGACTAGTCTATTAGTATGACGAACAAGCTCCCTTTCAACACATCTGCCAGCCACAGACAAAGCTTTCAGACTCAATTTTCACACATACTTCACTCAATAAGTGCTCCCTCAGCTTTTTACACTTTTCCTTCATTACCAGCCTTATCTTTTTGCCTCTCGCTTGTCCTGTCTCATCATCTCTCCCACCACTAATGTTTATCCAATTTACTTACAATTACAGCAAGAGAAACAAAAATATTTATTTTAATTAAGAAAACTAAGTTATGAAGGGACTGACTCTGGGTGGCAGTGACCATATGGACACTGGTGATGCAATTCTGGCAAGTAGGCTTGTAACAGATGCTACAGACCAGTTTATTTTCCCTGGAAGCAGGGATTCAAAGTAAACTTAGTCTATTCTTGTGAGGGATATGCTTAATTTTGAGAGACAATGTGTTAGCGAAAGAAGCATTTCACTTTGGGGAGAAAAACAGGTGTTGATTGCCCAAATGGGACATAGTCCTTGTGAGTCCCTTCACAGTTGTTTACTGAATCAACTGACTTTGTTTGTCTTGAGCCAATATGGGCATTAAAAAGTGGGAGTTAGCCTTGTAACAGTTTTTCAGCTACCAAGGCTATAAATTAGTCCCAGATGACATGTTTTGGGGTAAACGTGAAGCTTAAGAAGTATTTTAGTGGTTTTATCAGAAGCTTTGCTGCACAAAGTCACATCCACATCCCCCCCACATGCTCCTTGCCTGAAGCTCAGAAATTTCAAATATGCATAGCAGCAAAAATAACTCAATGAACGTGTGTGTGTGTGTGTGTGCGTGTGTGTGTGTGTGTGTTTGTGTGCGCGCGTGCGTGTGTGTTTGAGAGGCAGTGTGTGAAGGAGAGAGAGTTTGACAGAGTTTGTGTGTACAATCTGTCCATCTGCCAGAGACAGAAAATGTGTTTTCCACGTTCCACCAATATTCCACATTCAAGGCGTAGAAGTGACCATGTGGCGGTGGGACCAAACGTGCAGCAGCTAAACATGCAAGCTGTCTAATGAGTGAATTTCAGGAAACTCATTTGACAGCCCCGCTGCAAAAATATCCTCCGCTCTGGGAGTCTTTTATTGCACATAGTGAGCTGATATTTGGCCACTCACAATGCAACTGAGCGTGCTTTAGCAATCTCTTTCCATGAGAGACACCAAAGCACGACACATTTTAAAAGGGCAATAAGTGCAGTCTTATTCCCATAATATGCACAATATGGCCAAAAATAATATCCACCGGGGGTCTTATATGGTTTTTGATCAATACCAATGACGCAATGGTCATTTCCCTTGGTGGTATGGCTTTCAAACCTTACATTCAACTCATACCCTCTCTAGGAAAAGGAGCTCCTGTTTAAACTCCCACCTATATTCTCATTTCAATTGCTAAATGATGGAGGACAGTGCTACAAGCAAACAAACAGTTTTTCAAAACATTTCAGCCACAAAGGCTGAAAAGCCTTGTGCTCAAGCCAAAAAAGCAAATGACACAGCAGTATTATTATTGCAGTGTTTTGTATTTTGCATTGTGATGTATTACCTTTTTGTAGGCTATTTCTGTTGGATCTCTGGTCTAATTAGCTACCTTATTCATCTCACTTGTGAACGTATGACTTCATTGTTTGTTGCAGTTACAGACCACCTTGGATCAAGGGAGCTGAGGCAGTTGGGGTGGGGGGCGTTGGCTGTGTAGGAGGAGATGAGTTCTATTAATGTCATTGCAATTCCTGCTGGTTGCCAATAGAGGTCGATAGAGGTCACAGATTACTTAACAGCCCTTTAAATCATTCTACTGCTGCCTAAGGGGGGGGGGGCATTTATCATAATACTGAGGAGTTTTTCTTTGTTTTGTTTTTTTTGCAAAGGGTTGCAACTGTAAATGCACAGGTGGAAGTGTGTTTCGGCAAACGTAGCCTACAAATTAGCTCTTGCACAAGCAATTTCAGTGTCATAATGAAATGACAACAGAGCAGAAACAGTAGCTCGAGCACAATGGAGTAGAGTGTTATTATTTCTGTTAAGTGAAGGAGAGTGGGAACACTTGAGGATGGTGGCCATCAGAAAGCATGCAGAGCTGAGTTTACACATTGGCGCATCGAGCCACAGAGGCGTGTTGCTATAGAAGCAAGGGCAGGTTTTACAAAGGGACATTACACACCTACACACTAAAGAACTGTTCACTTAATGTGCTCCTGAGGGACTAGCTCACTGCAGCACACTCTATTCAACCCTTCCCCCTCTGCCTTTCAATCATCACCTCTCTCTCTCTTCTTTTTCACTCTCTTTTCAGGGTGTAGGTGTCTAATTCTGTGTATTAAAAACTGCCTGCGGTCTTAAACTGTTGAATATTTTATGCCTTTTAATTTTTTCGCTGGGCACTCAGAATAACTTTTACAATGTCTTTCCCTCCCTCTCTCCTTATATCTCCATCTTTATTTCTCACTACTCAACAGATATCTGCTGTTACTGTGGTAACATTGTCAGTGTAGGTCCACTCTACATTATCATTATAAAACGAACTCGCCCTAATGTTTTATATTGAATAATGTAAGCCAACAACAACACATATCCTCCCGCGTCCTCTCCTCATCCTTCCAAATGAACCACATTCATAGCAAAACTGGGGACTTCAGCACTAACAGCTATGACAGTGACATACTTTTTCATGGTATTTCAAATCTACATTGAGGTGATTAAATAGTCGAATGGAAATCCCACAATGGCTTGACTTAACCATTGAGGTTTTCTACGTGTGGGTGTGCCAAGGCCAAACATTCATAATGACCAGAATGATTAAAAGCAGTGAAGAGCCGGCGCTGAATATTAATCATGCATAAGAAATGACACAGGACGCAACAGCTTTTACAGTCTAGCCTCATGCAGCTTCAAGAAGATGGAAATATACCAATCAAATGAAAAGGCTTTTGAAAATGCAATTAAACAGTGACCCTGACTTAATTAGGTTGCCTGTAGATACCAATGGTTTTCATTAGGCATTTCATTGAATCTCTCCTCCATTTTCAGTTTGACCCTGACTATTCGAAAGTGGACATTTTAACCTGCAGATAAAGTCTGCTATTCATGAGCCTTTTCACTTTTCCATTTATAGAACCACTTTGCCCCCTCAGGTATTCTACAGTCCAGCTCTTGGCTTCAATTCCATCCCTCCACTTCCATCAGGCGGGGGGGGGGGGAAGGGACGGCAAGGAGGGGAAAGAAGAATGAGGTCTGGGGAGTGCATGCCCCTGTTGAGTCAAACTGGCCCAAACATTTCCAGGCATGCATCATAGGACCCTGCGGGACCACTGTGATTAAGACCTGAATGAGACGAAGGGGTCGTGGGTTGCAGTCAATCTCTACAGGTCTCTGGGTCTCTCATTACTCATTACTCATCGATTGGTCATCTGGTGCAGCAGCGTCATTCTGCAGTAAGTGCACTATATAATTACACCACAAAAAAATAATACTTTCAACAAACACCAAATCATACACATACATCCACAGGCAACACCTGGACTCTGGAGATATCCTGAGAGAGCACAGAGAAGGAAATAAACGCAGTAAAGTGTGTGAATAAATTCTATCTGAATAGAAATAATGTACTCATCTGTCACAGTGGGTACCAATACCCCCTTCCCCTTGGAGCTTATGTTGTTTTTTATTTTTTATTTTTTGTGTGTGGTGTTGTGTTTTGTTGTCTCTTTTTGGCTTTCATGGTAGAGATACTGTACATTGTCATGACTATGTTTTTTGAGGTTGTCACGACCGAGATTATAATTGAGAGACCGTGTGCTCTTGTGTTGTGTTTTTGAAAAACACTAATTACACTCATTAGAAGATAATCAAGGATAAACCCGGTATTTAGCTTAAATCGAGCACTGATGGGGATACATCTTCCACTTTAAACATATTATTACCATAATTAATACTGTTAACATTAGCCCTTTGAGTCAGGGAGCTCTTTTATTTCAAATGGAGTGAAGTCACAACAGATTTTGATAATTACATAAGGAGAATTACAACAATAAAGAATGTTTCTGATTACTTATTTTTGTGAAATGAGTTGGATAATTTACATGTAATTTCATTTTGTAACGTCTAAACCTCTGGCAGACTTTTTCACTTCGCAGCTCATGAGATTTTTAGAAGAGGTGACGCATATCCATTATTAATGAGTGGCCTGTACAGCTACAATACATCACCTGTGCCCTGAACATGGCTAATTACGCATTCATAGGCCATAAGTAAGCAGGACAAATGAACTGTCTGCACTTGCATTGCTTCAATTACCACAATAAGCCAGATGCTAATTAGTTTTATTACCATCCATATGGTTAGTTTTAATTTATCACAAAACTGGCAAATCTGTGTTTTGTCATCATGATCTGATCTGATATAATTACAATATATATGATTACAAGATATATTTTAAGTCTAAGAAGTTGTTTTCAGCTATCACAGCGGTTAAAGACATATTAGAGGCCAGAAACAAGATTTCTGATTCATTATAATTCAATTAGGCCGGGGTTATGACAGATGCTCTCCTGGGCAGCTCCTTGTGGCGCAATAAACGTCAGCCAGTGACAGACTCACAGACAGTGGTCTCTAAGAGCACACAACCTGCAGAGATAGAGGTCAGCCATGTTAACCGGATCCTTGGAGAGCAGAACAGATCCATACCCCATAGGCAGACTGGGAGACCACCAGCTGCGATAGGAGCCAAGTATTACAGCAGTCATTGCGCTATCATACAACATGAAATAAACTGTGTGCTGCTACTGCACACAGGGATTTGTGAGCTGTGTTAGGTATGTGGATGGTGGACATAGAGGTGATAAGATGCCCAGCATGCACGGTGACCTCTGCCCAGCACAAAATTACAGAGATCGAGTTGTTCTAACCATGTTGATAACAATAGAAGTCACCCAGTGCAATGTTCTTTCATCAGTGGGGTTCTACAACATGGAGGCATACGCTACATCAGGCTGTGAATACAAAGACAAAGCTCTTTAGCAGTATAAATTTCTTGTTAGTTGTTTATTTGAAAGAAAAAAAAAAGAATTCTGCCAACCTTAAAGCAATATGTCATATATATATATTCACTGTCAGCTTTTTTATTGGCCATGTTGCCATTTGAAGATGATAACCACATATATATTCTACAAAGATGAAGGAACTGCTAGGTGTTAAGATAAGTGAATTTATCATATAGGAGGTTAGTTTCAGGTCATTAGTTTTCATAGTAACAGACACAAACTTTCAATAAATCTAGTCTGTGGAACAAAGGTTTTTGTGCCCTATTCTTGGAACAGAAAAAGCTCCATCCAACCATCCATCCATCCAACCATCCATCAATCCATTTTCTGCTGCTTATCCGGCACCGGGTTGCGGTGGCATCAGACTGAGTAAGGAAAAAAATGCCCCCCCCCCCCCTTCCCCACCCACCCCCGGCGCATTGCTAGAATTAATTTGTCTCCCCTTACAACCAAAACTTTGTAATAAATATTGGCTGCATACCACACAGAGACAGCTATCAAGATTTGATGCGATGCCAATGCCTTTTGTCCTTTGTCATCTGTAATATTTGTCCTTTAGTGCAAGCGCCACTCTAAAACCCTGCAGACCACATTTTGAGATGTCATTGTCTAATACTGTGACATAAAAACATTTCAGTCTATTTATCATAGTGGGTTCATTGTTATTAGTTGCAACAGAATGATTCACTCTAATGATAATGTTCTGTATTTACATTTGTATTTAGCTCCTCAGTGAGCAAGACCAGCTACTATTTGTTAGACAAACATTTGAGGTCATTCGGGTTAGTGAGCTGGCACTCGCTATGAAAACAGAATGCTAACATTTAGCACACTGAGAAGGACTGAACAGCATCCATGGCGATAAATAAAACATTTGTCAGGTTCAGAGAAACTGTTGGACACCGGAGCACCTGACAGAAACATTTCTATATTGCTATACAGGAGGACAGGAGGACAGCAAACATTAATTCTGCTACTGTATATATGGGTATGATATGAATAATGTATTAAGATTGTGGACCTTTCCTTTAATTATTCTGCATAATCATCATACACAACATGGCAAATATTACCTTGCGAGGCACCTGGATAGATCGAACCACCGGTGGTTCGGGCCAATCAGCATCGCAAATCCAGCTGCCTCGCAAGGTAAGACGGTGATAGACAGTGATTAGCAGATGGTTCATCCAATGAACTTGCCAAGTAATTTTTGAAAGTGCCTGCCCTTTTCCAAACAGTTTCCAAAGACAACTTCTCAGGTGGTTCTGTGTAACAAACCATCTGGCGTGTCAGGTTATGGCAATTAGTTAGCTCAGTTTAACAATCCTGAGGTAGCATACTGCTTTGTTCTTTAATAATCAGCTGCACTATTCATCGTAGTGTGATCCTTATCGTGGTTAACCTGGACTTTTGTGCAATTAGTTGCAAGTTTTTTTTCATGAGATATATACTATAGTTCTTCTAAAGGAATTCAACAGATCTATAGCATTAAAGCTGCATTATGTACAGCCAACCTTACTGTCAGGAAAGGACAGTAAGGATGAGTGTTGAGCCACCCTGGACTTGAGGGATAAGCATAGCTCCAGGTGAATCGGGCCAAATTAGGTAGTAGATGGTGGAATCAGGACAGCTCTGAGGGATGCTGAGTCCTGCAGGCCCCCTGGTCCTCTGCCATCTCCCTGACGGAGGCTCAGCTCTGAACACCGGCACTCTAATTAAAGGTTATGCAGATTTCTCCACATTCCATCCAGAGAGCAGGGCAGGACAACAGGGATACATAAGTAAAGAGCCACGGTAATTACTGGATTTCAGCATGCAGTCATGAGGACAAGATGATATGAGAGACATTGAGCGTGTGCGCAAGCCCACATAATGTTGAAAGGGAAAAAAGGGATGTAAGGAGATTTTTATCTCACTTTCATTAACTTGTGTTCAGCGTTTTTTCTTTTAATCTTTTTCATCTATGTTTCCTCCAACTGCCATGTGTGACAGTCCACCATACCAAAACAACTCTGAAAATCAGTTACCCTGTAAGTTTCAGTTAGTATGAATGATACCTGATTTATAACATTCAAAGTCCTGCTGTGTCACTATGGCTGTGTATTCATTTTTCTTCTGCTGAGGCCATAGAACTGTAAAAGTAGCTGCTTTTCCAGGGTTTAGGGTGCCTGTTAATCCCCTGCCTGTGTGGTTATGGAGGTAAAACACATTTCCGTCCTCATGCTCTGTAGCACCCTGCACTGGTGTGTGGCTTAAGCTCCGAGCAACAGGGAAGGGAAGATTCAGCCATTTTTTCCTTGGGAGAGATTTTTTTTTTTTTCTAGTGTCGTGCTGTTGGACGCGTGTATTTTGGGGATTAGTGGCTTAATCGACCTTGTAATGGGGAGATCAGAGTGGCATGCAGGCATGGAGAGAAGTGCACGCACACATGCTGATACACACATATACAGTATTCTCTCACGCACAGTCATATTTAGACAAACACACTTAAGCATACAATCTGCGCAACCTTACTTTATTAAAAACACACACCTGTCGTCAGACGCTCTCCTTTATTTCATAGGCCACTGCGCTGACTGAAACCAACTACAACCTTTTCCTGCAGGGAAATACACACCACACATACACACACTAATAACCTCATACTTCTCCCCAACAGCCAGAAAAAGTGCACTCACACCACATAGTGTACTAGAGTACATTGGACACCTTATCGCTGCTTCCACCCACCGCTCCCTCTGTAATATGCTGCGGCTGTGCGGGTACATTGCACTGCAGACCGAGGGCTCTCCGGGGGGTCAGTGTATTGTCTCAGTGAACAATGAGCACTCTGGCTAATGCTTCTGTGGACTCCAGAGGTCAGCCCTGTGAGTCACCCTCTATGAATTTCCTACAGTACATGTCCATCTCCCTCTCTCTCTCTCTCTCTCTTTCTCTCTTTCCCTGAGGGTTTGTTTGCCGTATCTGCCCTGGTCAGTCCTCTTTCTGACTGGTGTGGTGGAGTGGTTTGAGTTGGGGGACTGGAGGGTGGTGTGTATGGGAGTAATCCGTGTGTTATCTCATATCAGCGGCAGTCGTGGAATCCGGTGCAGCGTGGCTGATAAGATGAACAAACAGTTGGGATCATTAGAGCGAAGACATTGTGTAATCACTGCTCTAATCTCCCCCTAATCCCAACATCTCCAACCTGCCAGGGGCTCCAAAGCATGCGGGCCTATACACCAGTCCAACAGCCAGGCCTCTGTACACATACAACAAACACACACACTCATTGCACTCATCACCACACGTAAAGCCACTCAGGCAACATAAACTCTCACACAGAACAAAAACACATGCAAAAAGTGCAGCTAGGCACACACACACACACACACACACACACACACCGGCCAACTCTCTCCACATTCCACTTTTTTTGTTTCTAAACTAATAACAGGCTGTGCGCACATGGCCAACCCAGAGGAAAAAATCAATACTCTCTCAGACAAAATCAAGATTTCTTTTATCCTTCTATTTTTTCTCTTTTGCTTTCCCTTCATCGCTCTGTTTACTCTCTCTCTCTCTCTCTCCCTCTCCCTTTCCTCAATCGACATTGGCAGCTTCTTGATCTCAGTGGAAGTCCTTGGAGCACCAGGCACTAGTCACTCCACTCGCCGATCTTAGGTGGTACTCACCCTCTGAGGTTGATCGATTAAAATAATAAGATATTTTCCCAGGATGCTCATCTTGTCTCCGTGACCCATACCTCTACCCTGGCCCAGTCCATTCCCAGTTCATCTTTGTGTAAAGCCCGCCCTTCCAACAGTAGGTCAAGCCTCCCTATTCCAGCCTCAACATACATTTGAAAGGAACTCCTGGATCAGCTGAAACTCTCTCATCGCCCCAGGACAAAGAATCCAGCCACAAATGATGAGCTGGGACTGAAGCCCGGAGAAGGTGGTAAAATACCCAGACCTGCTACTGTGCACACACACTCTGGACAAACAGAGAGAGAGAGAAAAGGAGAGAGGCCAACTGGGGAAACAGGGAAGCGGGTGGAGAGGAGAAACAAGCAGAGATGTAGACACCATAGAATCCATTTCACCCACACTGGCATATTTCATCTCTAATGGGAAAGTCAAATAGAATCTCTGTTTCAGGGATCTTACAGATGGACAATAGAGGAAAAATACCCAAACAGAGGAGGGACTGAAGAAGATGGGCAAGGAGGAAGGAGATAGTTTGCGTTTTTTTCTGCTGGCTGCGATGACTGCACACTGGCAGGGAGAGAGCAGGGATGTGGTAAAGCTGGGAAGCAAGGAAGGCACGGAGAGGCAGATATAGCCTGTTTTTTTTTCTCTCTTTTTTGTAAAGCTTTGGCACCATCAAAATGCCTCAGTCATGCCAATAAAGCCTCTTTGAAATTAATTGAATTGACAGAGGCAGCCAGCTTAACAAAGGCGGGGAAGCGAGGGAAAAGAGGGGAGAAAGGTGTCAGAACAGGGAAAAGGAAAACTCATTACAACCCTTTTTTTATAATGTATAGATCCCTCATTTTGTTTCTGCAGTTTGTCTTATTTATTTGAAGTTAGTGGCTTAATGAGATCCCAGTGGTACTACAATAACAACGAACAAGGAAAAGAGAGAGAGACAAGAGAGATGGGAGACAAAAAAAATCTCAGGAAAAGAGGGAGGGAGGAATGCAGGCAAGCAAAGAAACAGGAGAGAAGAGGAATGGCTGTGGATCAGAATAACAGAGGAAGTGTAATGTTGGCCAAACAGGACAGGAGAAATGATATCATAATGCACCAGCTCACTGTTGAGTGCATTACAGGTCTCCTGTTAAGCTCAACAGTTGCTTTTTCTCTTTGTTCCGCACCCGTTCTGATAGATATACATCCAAACTCCTGAGGAAACACAAAGGCATGTTCCGGCTGTTGTGAGCTAGAATGAGATGAAGCCCGTTGCAGATTGCATACCTCAACCCTGACTGAGAGAGATTGGCCACAGTGCCGGGGCAACTGGCCAGCTCTTTGTGCCGAGCAAAGGAATGGAAAACAGATGCCACATAAAATGCCCTGGCATGGGGGCTGTATATTGATTCATTTGCTGTATTTTCTCTCTTTAAACAATGCTGCTTTATTACTTAGCTAAATATGCTGTATGGTTGCATGAGCATGTGTGTGTATGTGTGTGTGTGCGCTAATGCTGCGGTATGTATCTAAGCTTTTTTGTGTGCGTACAAGAGACCTGTTCCAAAAAATTCTCTCTATTGCAGCAATTGAAAAAGTTGAAAAACCTGCAGAGTCACAAGTTTTAAGTGTCTATGATTAAAATCCACACAGTTCCCTTTTAAGATCCGCAGGTAGATATTTCCTACTGTAATTTTTAAAGGTGATAATGCTTCTCTGCTACTTGGCAACATATCTGAGGAATAGGAAACAGGTGAGGAGCCCTCCAGAGACTAGAACTGTGCTATCAACATTCTCCTGAGCTTCAGGTCAGACCTGATCTGCCTGAATTTCTTTAATTTTTTTTTTTTACTTTTCTCACATAATAAAGAACAATTTCCTCAAGTTATGCCTGATCATGTAGACCAGAACTGTATGACTTTTTTCCTTTGTCAAGAAAATCTGTATCCCCTCTTAACAAGTTTTTTCTCATCCTGAGTAATTGCCTTCCATTTGGCTCTTAGATGATGTCCCACTCGCTCTTATCGCCTGCTTCCACTCTCACACAGTACTCCATCCAAACCGTGTACACTCATTCCCTTCACCATCACCAAGGTTCATAACTGTCTCATAAATGTCAAGCTCTCCATTTTCCAGAGTAGGATATAGTTTGATGCCCGCTGCCTCATGTTGTTTGCAACTCTCTATGACAGGGAGGAGGTGTGGAGGGCTTTTTTTTTCTGTTTTTGCCAGAGTTGGAAGGGGCAGAAGGGGTAATGAAAAGGTATGTGTGACGAATTGAGGCAAAGGGCGAGGAGGCAAGCTGTGTGGCGATGAAGAGAGGAGAGGAGATGAGGGCACAGCAGAGAGGGGGGAAAGTCTGTGAAAAAATGCAGAGTTGAAGGGTTTGGAAGAGCAGAATCAGCACTTATGCAAACACTCTGAGGAGCTAGCCACATACACACACACACACACACACGGACACACACACCTGTACACAGCCATCCAGCGAGTTTTGCTGTACCACCGTTATGAATATCTTCCATATCAGGATGTCATACTGGGCAGAGTCGGCTCTTGGAACAGCGACTCCCTGTTGCGCTGTGAGGCTATTACATGGTCTAACAGAGCTCGACTAATAACATGGACCGGATCAGCCACTTCCCACTTCCTCCTCAGATCATCACGTATCAGAAGAGTTGTGGCATTTTTACTACCCACTCATGCCAGAGACCGCTCTTAACCCTAATCCTACTCACAGAAACACACACACACACACACAATACTCGTCTTCTTTTTCTCTTGCTAACCTCCTAACCTCCCATACACTGCATACATCCCACAAAACATGAATCAATTGTTGCCATCGGTCAGCTGGCGACCATCCACTGTCAGTGTTTTATAATGCTTTGTTTGGCTGTTTGTTGCTGTTAATCTGTTTGAATAGCTGTGGGGGGCTTTCCAAAAGCACTTTCCACTAAATTTACTGTCTTGGTGGCTGAGCACACATCTGTCTTTTCCTCAAACAGAATTCACACCCAAATTCACAGTCCAAATCCTACGCACATAAACACCTCCAAACCCCCAATCCCCAAATCCCTGTTTAGTAATTGTGTGAGTATGTGTGTGTTTGTGCATTGCAGAGTTGCGAGATGTTTGCTACTGTCAACGTGAATTGTGTCTGACACCAAATGGGTGATTTCTTTTTTTTCCCAGTTTGCGTTCAGTACTTTGCTGCTGATTGAATCAATTCCATTGACTGACCTGAGCGATAAAGAGAGATGACACGTGAAAATCATTGTATTAAACAGTGAGGTCTTATCGACTCTCATAATGTTGCAATTGCACCAAGCCGAAATGTCTCTTTGATTAGGTTTTAGATCACATGTACTACCATTGAAATGGATCCTTAAGGTTTGCTTCAGTGCTTTCTCTGGCACAAAATTGAACCCACAACAACAAAGCAGAGAATAAAGGCATCATTGGTCTCCTTTCTTCAAAGAGCACTGTGCTCTTCTTCCAGTCAGATAGAGGCAGTGATTTGGCAGCAAGGTTAAAATGAGATGCAGTATTATAAACAATTATGTATGCTACAGGGTTTTCACCTGTATATCTGCCAGACAATGCACTTGGCTTCAGCTGGCACAAGATTGCGTAATAAGGCAGTGGAATCTGTGTGTGTGTATGTATAGAAGGAGGTCCTTTGGGAGATTGTAATAAAACACCATTAGCGAAGTCACAAGCATCAGTCTGTATGGCTTTATTACAAGTGGTGGCACACTAACTGCCAAGTGTATTTCACCAGGATGGAGCATTTTACATGAGACACACCCGCAGGCATAATGTCTGTGCTTCTCTCTCTCTTTCTCTCTCTCTCTCTCTCCCCCCATCTCTTATACCAACACGTCCACGCACACACACACTCCTGTCAAGCCCCTCCCTTGCCTCAGTCCTCCATTTTTTCCCTCCATCAATTCAGTGACACCCAGCAGTGGGCCGTGACATTACAGAAAAACAGAGCAAGGGAAGGAGTCTGAGGGTGGGGAGAATGTGGGTGGTGGTGGAGGGGTTGAGGGAAAGAGAGGGAGGAACATTGCTGAAAAAGGGGGATAGAGATTGTAAGGGCAAGAGAGAAAGATTAAAAGAAGGAGTTGGGAGGGCGGGAGCTTGAAAAAAGATTGAGAGGGAGCAAGCGGTAGAGTGAGTGAGAAGTAAGTGAGGGATATGTGAGTGATTTCCTCAATGTCATGAGGCAACATGGGGGTGGCTGCAGCCACGGGTGAAGGAGCGGTGAAGCAAGCTTGATGGCCTACACATCTGATGAGAGGAACTGGTTCCCTTGAAAGAAAGAGCTCAATAATTCAAAGGGAGGTGGAAAAAGAGAGAGTGGAAGAGAGGAAGGCGACAGAATGGGAGCTGCTGGCTGACTGGCGTTTAGAATATACAGTATGTAAAGGGTGGGAGGGTGAGTGTTGATCACACATAGGTCAGAAATTATCAATCAACACCAGCACCACCCCTGCTGCATGTGGACGTCAGATGTGCCAGAAAACACCTTGCCAGTACTTGTGGTCCAAAGGCAGAATTCTTGGCGCCGTTGCAGTGCACTGAAATCTGTCGAGCTTTGTTCCCAGGTAAGCTCTTTGTGCAGGACATCACTTTGGAACAATTCATTCACGCTGGCAGCTGCACAGTATGGCCATATACAGAGCTGCCACCAGCCTGCAGTGCAGACACAAGCGCAGGAATTATACTCTTATGAAAACCACAGGGAGTCCATTCAGGGCCCCAATGCTCAATGCATAACTCCATTCTGTACAGCAAACACTGTGTCATTTGTCTCAGCCAGCACAGTATTCAGAATGAAAGTGAAGACAATTTGCTGCAGATATAACATAGTGAACTTCCATTTGCCTTGTGAGAAGTAAGACGCCCGGCGCTTACATAGCATGTAATGAGGGTGACACTGTAAGAAAAAGAATGAAGGGACATTAATTCAGAGATTTTGCTCTTAGCTAAATTAATGTTGAGCAGGATGAGAATTAAAAAGGGGTCATGGTGGGTGAAGCTGTGACAAGAGGACACAGATTAGAATTCTCCTTAATGCAGTGGCTTTAAATTTATTTCTAGGGGCCAAATTCTATTCTCACCATGTTGAAAAGTTTTAGAAATCTGGAATTGTTCCTAAGTTGGATGATAATAGCCAAGCTAATTAGAAGCTGACTTCAATTAAGCATTAAGCAACAAGATAATCTCAGCCATTCCTCCAACCTCTAATTTGAGCGCAGATATTCATTTATGTGAAAAATGGTATTCATTTTCCCACATACATAAATATTCATCTCAGACTCGCTGAAATGGTGCTTTTCAGCTTGTTAGTTTTCCTGACATTAAAGTCGGTGCGTGATGGGGCTGCAGTGCATCCTGCTGGTTGAGTTTAAGCACAACAAGCCTCATACCCTCCCCTTCTGTGTGTGGCCACTTGACCAACTTCTGCCTAATCTACAGTTTGTCATTTACAGCAGGAGCTCTCTGAAAGACTCTGTTCTGATTGAAGCAAGACCAGGAAGCACAGCCTGATTTTGAGCAAAACCGATCAAACTCTAAAGCTCTTTAAACTTTTTCCCAGTTTAGAGACTGAATTAGATATTTGACTTGCAGAGTTTGCAGCATTTGAATTATTTCTGAGTGGCCACACATCATAACCTACCACTGTGCCGTGCTCTGATAAAACACACTGATGAGACTAGAACTGTGCTATTGTTGTTCTTGAGGCAACACCTAAAGCCATTCCTCTGACAAGTGTTGATGTCCAAATGAATTATTCTCTATTAATCCAACACAGAGAAATGTTTATACATGTAGCGCTTGCATAGCAGGGACAATAGAGACAAATGTACACAGCATAAGAACATCAACAAAACTTCATGTCTCAGATGTGAGTTCAAAGGAATTTTAAAATGCTTGTGCATTACACATTTCACATCCGGCTTCCAAACTGAGGTATGGGATTTGGAAGTGCAGCTAGTATACCTATTGTAGTGTCTTTTTACTTTAATTGGAACAACAGATAAAACAGAATGAATAAAAAAATCACACACAACCTTGTTTCTTTGTTGGTTTGCAATAATGATAACATTAGTTCAGTCAGGCATTTGAAATGGTTATTACAACAGCAGAACATAGTTAGAGTTTGGCATCTAGGCTCCAAGCTAATCAGTCCCCACAGATATGTTTCACGTAGAAATATTGGGGAGTGATAATTAAATATCTTCCCCCCTTAGCCTGAGCCTGCGGGTGGATGCTGGGGTGGTGGTGGGGCTAGAGAGCAGGCAGCAAAACTGATGCAGGGCAGCAGCGGCATTGACATGGCAAAGGGAGAGATAGGAAAATTTTCAGCTTAAATAGACCGCCACCAAAACTGCACAGTTTCAGAGCCTGGTGCTACTGAGTGTGAGGATCTTCTATGTCTGGGCCCAGGCACCAGCTGCCATGTGGCCATAACCCCATGAGCTCCTCAGCCACGAGGGGAATATACTATCTAGTGAACATCGGTCTTGACAACAAATATGTTAAGATAGATGAATACTCTAACCCAGCAAACCATCTGATATGCAACAATAGAATTAGACAGCACAGCAGCTACAAAGATTTATTAATGCATTAAGGGGTGCAAGAGCTCATGAGCTTTTGCACAGACAAGATCTTCTTGTGGAGCCTGACATAGCATTGATAAGCAGAGAATGACCAGCAGCCCAGGGATTTTAGTGTCGAGGTAGGCAGATGGAGAGCTGCAGTTGTAGCTGCGCCAGTTCTTAGGGAATGAGGGGAATAGCGTTCTGGGGATAGGCCGCAGCTCAGGCAGATATCATGAAGAGAACCGAGATCTCATCAAGGGTTTGAGATCTGCTTGTATATTCAAAGCACCCATAGACCATTAGCAGAACTGCTTCCAAAATTATATCAATATAAGGTGAAAAATAACCTTGCCTTAACCCTGACACGAACTTATGCACCAGTGAAATAGTGAGAGGCAGTCTTTTATCATTGCCTGGAGGACGTACTTTTTTAAGGCCATTGAGGAGCAGCTGAACGGAAGGATCCCGGCTCTGGGTTGCTGGGCCTTGGCATCAAACGTGAAACTGAATCCCTGCTAGCATGGCTTTGATACTTTGCATTTGAAGATTGCAGGATTCAAATGAAAATACAATAAATACACAAACTACAGCGATATCTACTGGTAAAGGACTAAGGAGGAGGTTGGTGCAAAAGGAAGAGAAGAAAAACCAAGCTGAATAATAAGCTTTAATTGTGCTTTTGGCTAAACCAAATCTCATTTAATGAGTACAAAAGATCCTGCAGGGGCTTGGACATGCTTAATCGAGAGCCATCTGATTGAATGGAGGGCATGGCATGCTGGAGGGCTCTCTGGGGACACAGTTTTGAACTAAGTTAGATTGTTTTTTATTGGTATTTTTGAGCGGCGATAATGTACCCCTAGTTCTATTATCACAGGTGGTCCCCTGGATTCTATGGGTACTACTCCCCTACACATATTCACCCACTGAACTTTGCATAAACGTAGCTGGCCAATCAGGATGTGCCTACCAGAATACATGTGGAGCCCACAGTATATAAGGCAGCGTACCCACTGTCCAACATCCCACAACCTCCTCAGCAGGCGGTGTAGGAGTGGCAGGGGCCATAGGTCGCCCTCCATTGGACTCTATGGATACTGAGGGTAGAGCCCGATGAATGAACACCCTGCTGTGACATAACATCCAACCCAGCTGATCCTGACCGGCTAAAGTTTAGTCGTCGCGTTAGGGCCTAGGCTATTTCTATTGCTTAGGCTATTTCTATACCAGTCCTGATTGGCTGGCTATGTTTATGCAAAGTTCAATGGGCGAGAAGGTGCGTGTGATTGGAAGAAAGTAGTACTGCAGGGAATCCAAAGACTCCACGAAGTCATTATAAAAGAAAGAGATACCATTCCATTCGTCACATAGCAAGGTCCAGAACCGCAGATCTGAGCAACAGTCTTTGTCTAAGACTACAGTGTCTTCTAGATCTTGAACAGAATAAGCCAATACTAGCAAGCATAATACAAATGAACAACCATGAGGGATGATGCACATAACAAAGTTAAGGTGGACTAATAGAGACAAGAGATCTCTTTTAGAGAGAATGGCAGCAGCAGACCAGGATTTGATATCTGCTGTGATGCGCGACAGCTTGTCCTGTGGCAGTGATGCTTGTATAAGCACACTTATCAAGGGTGATGCTGAGAAATTCCAAACGCATGGAAGGGCCTACGGTCTTCTCTTCTGAAAGAGGTACACCTAACTCATGGAAAAGGTTTTTGACTGTGGAAATGCTGCAAGCTGGTGGGGACGAGGGAAAGTCAGCTACTAAAAAATCATCTATAGGGTGCAAGACGAAAGGGAGTTTGCAGGTGTTGTAGAGAATCCAGCATGCTTCTGACAAGGTGTCAAAAATGCGAGGGCTACTGCAGCAACCAAATATCAATTTAACAGAGAAGTAAAACTTTGAATGCCATTTTACACCGAAAAGATGCCATCATGAGGGGTGGAGTGGCATGACTTTGAAGGCATCTGTAATGTCTGCTTTTCCCAGCCATGCACCAACCCCTGTTGACTTAATCATCTGCACAGCATTATCAACAGAAATGTAGAACAAGTAAAAAGGCTCTTGAGGAACTAGGCTATTCATACTCTGAATGGAAGGGATTTTGACAATGGACCTAACATGTATCCCTTTTTAAACTCTTTTGATAGGAGCTTGTATACTACTTCTGGCTCCTTAATGGCAGACTGCAGGTTTTTACAGACATGGGTCACTTTTGGGAGCCAGCATAGACCTGCTAGGAATCCTTGAACTGAGCCAGTGACAAGGTAATTGACAAAGCATCTATTAGGGTGATTTGAGGGCAGCAGCGGCATTGACATAGCAGAGGGAGAGATGGGAAATTAATTTTTGTAGCTGAAATAGACTGCCAAATTGGGAGGGTTGTGTTTGGTAGATGATATGGAGAATGAGGCATGTCACGTGTGTATGTAGCAGTGCAGCTCCAGTTGACTGCCTGAACTAGCATGCAGGCGTCGCACTATAAACAAACCAATAAAGTGGATCATAAATCTTTGACATTGAAGGCCAAAGTGCTACAATTTTTATAGAGTAAGCAGAAAGGTAGTCAAGAACTTTAGTGGATCTAAACACTTTTGCACTCATGATTCATAAAAGATCTATGGATGCAACTGGATGCATGCATGGACAGCTAATAGTATGAAGTTGAACATTACAGAGGATAGTGCAATACAATTATCCTAATGTTCTCATATAAAATGGTTTGATCATTTATCCCTGGTGCCACCCTGCAGCTTTCTGTTCATGCACTTAAAAAAAAAAAAACGAAAACACATTTACATTTATACTGTAAACGCTCACAATCAAATGATGGCATAATCAAGTTCAAAAGTGTTTCATACAATATGAAGTACATCAGTCTATGATTATTAACTTAGTGATGCTGAATGGGTCTGGAGAGGCTCCCTTTAAGACAAATGGGCTATCTCGGGTTTGTTGCTGACAGTAGTGAATGCTTAAATCCACATTAGCTACAGACATCAGCAACTGCTGAGCTGTTAGTGGTTCACTCTGGCTTCAAATATAGTACTTATTCACAAAGATCCCCAGTAATATGACCATAATAATATAATAATCACATTAATGTAATTAATTTGTGGTAATTTACTCCATACTTCATAGATAATATTGTAACTTCTAACAATATTTTTTTAGGACTCTGCCCTACACCGGGAACCCGGAGGAAGCCTGGAGCACCTCAGAGACAGAGTATAACCTCAGAGGCTGTACAGTCTCTCTATGATATTGATTTTGTCGTCAGGCACTATCACTCTGTATTCACATTTACAGTCTATCATAGGTGTGAATATGGATGCAGGTTCATACAGAATAGCTATTTTGCTGTATAAACTCAGCAAACAATCAGCAAACAATCCAACAAACCTGGCTGTTGTGAGTGACAAAAGAAGCCTCTCCTTGGCTGTGCCGATAATGACAGCATAGGGCAGGATAATATCTGCAGCGCTTCTCTAATTCATGGTCCGACTGAGCTGATTATTCAGACCAGATTGCACTAGAAGATGATTCAAAATTCATCCACATCCATTTCTGAGGGGGTGGCCATGAGCCTGGGAGCAAATTAGACAAGTCCAGTTCAATCTCTCTGTAGGGAATTAAAAGGGCATCTGCCACTCTGCACAGCTCTCTATTAACAGTAAAATGACAGGTTTTAATGTTGAATCTTGACATGTAGGAGGACACGCAGTCAAAAAGACTGTTGAAAAGGCCAAAGATCTATTCATTTTAGATGTTGGTAGGTTGTTGAGGACAAGAAGGACACGTTAAGTTAAGCAGCAATGCAAAATCCTCAGATTGCACCTGAATGCACATCAACACATCAAGCACCCAGGAAAAGAAAAAGGTTGCACAACTTAACTGTTAACAGTGCTTAGTTGATGATTCCAGTGTCTACAAGTCTTTTTGTGGTGTCAGTTTTATCATACAGTGAAGCTGGTAACTGGGTCCAGAGTCACTGCTGAATGTCAACACTCTGTTATGCACAGAGAGAGTGCAAAAGAAAGCCTTTGTATATCATTTTTCACACATTTACACACTGTTTTTCATTGTTTTTGCCATTTGCTATTGTTAGTTATGACTAAAATGCAAACTCAGAATGCTTGTCAAAAACTTTACCTGTGATGCCTTACAACATGTCATCAAGTTAAATGTCAGTAATAAACTCATTAAATTGTCTTATGATTTAATTTGAATTGATTAAATAATGTCTTCATGTGCCTGCATGTTTTCAGTTTGTCATTTAATAGACAGTGTTTGATCACACAGAGAAATGTCCACTTGGGTACCAAAATAGTACAGTGGCCTTATAAAAAGCAAGAGCAATTTTGAAATTATCATAGAAAATGTACCATGTGCTGTTTGTGAATTTCAGTGCATACTATCTAATAATCTAGTCCAATAAGATCAAAACTAATACAGTCTAAAAGATTCAGTTTTAGACCTTAGGATAGGAAGGTTAAAGAGGCTACTGCAATGCAAGTATTTCTCTGTTAACATAAAACATGGTTTGATCATTTGCCCTGAAGCAGCCCCCTGGCTTTGGTACTGTACATGTAAACCAGCAACGTGTTCAAAACACTAAAGTCAGCATCTTTAAGAGTTTTCCTTAAACTTGCTGAATGTGCTGAGCTAGTGGATCCGTTTCCAACCCAATAACAGGAGGTAAATTGTTGTTCCACATTGCACCTGATAAGAATAATACTCAAGACTGAAAATTATCTTACACCTATTACAGTCTCTACTGAGAAACTTGCTGCCCTAATCTGCACCACCAAGAATAATTCTTACAAATCTGTTTTTTTAGGTAAACAAACATGAATATTGCTCTATACGCAATAAATGCACCATTGCATCTACAGCCATAGGTTGTGAGAATTAAATAACAAGGTGGTACAGAAGGGAAATATACAGAGATTAAAATACCACAATTAAAATAATGTCATCCATTGGACAGCCAATGTTTCCAACATTTGTAGTTTAATTTACAGGAGGATCTCATTGGTGTAATACTCATGTCTGTCCACTAGATAATGCTATTTTACTATGACAAATCAGTGAGTAGCAACAATCCATTTTGTTTTGGCACTTGAGCTAAATATGTGCAGCTTTGAGGCATGTTCTAACACATACTTGATGAAAAGCCTGTTTGAAAATTCAAGTGTTTTTTGTTTCTTGCTTTAAAGGCACAATCTGTGATTCAAATGCAATCAAAAAACGTGGTCCCTCCACAAAAACTAAAAAACACAAGAAGGGAGCTTGGAATTACTCCCAAATAGATTGAAAATATTTTAATACAGAGCTAACACCATGGAAAAACCAACCCTGGGGGCTCGAGATTTTCTGGTGTTTTAAATGTTTTTTTTTCATGATTAATAGTTTAAAGTTGCAATACACGACATTCAGCCACTAGATGTCACACTATAGCATGAACATCTCAGACCAAAACAAACATGTGCGTTGTTTACTCAATAAAGTTGGGGGGAAAAAAGAAAGCCGACAACTTACGAAACTCAGATCAAACTGGCAAACTAGGCAAACGATTCTGTTAATGCATTGCCTATTTCTCACCTCAAATGCTTTCAGAAACATATTTTAGTGGAAACAGACATCGAGGACACAGAGGGGCAGACATGCACTAACATGCACTCGCGGTCGGGGCAGCTACCAAAACAAAGAACAGAGAAGCTCAGAAAACAACACACACAGACTGAGTGTGATGTCATTCACTGCTCAGGTCGCCATTACTCCACTATATCCTTACATAGCAAATAGTTGATTGCTGACATCCAATGAGGCTCTTAAGGCTCCAATGAGACCTTTAAGGTTCCATTGTGTAAGATGGTGTAAGTGGCATCTAGTGGTCAGGTTGCAGATGGCAACCAAATGAATACACTTCTCCTCGCCCTCCCCTTCCAAGCATGTAGGAGAACCTACGGTGGCTGCAAAACTTGCAAAAAATGCAAAAGGCCCTCTCTAGAGCCAGTGTTTGGTTTGTCCATTCTGGGCTACTGTAGAAACATGGCGGTGCAACATGGCAGCCTCCATGTGGGAGGACCCGCTCACTGTGTAGCTATATAGGGCTCATTCTAAGGTAACAAAAACACAACGATTCTTATTTTCATACTAATTAAAACATACTTATGCCCTGTCACTAAATTCTACACACTGCACCTTTAAGACTAGAGATACAAAGTGTTAATGTTTAATCTATAAGACAAGTTCTACACTTATATGAAAATACCTGTAGTTTATATGCTCATAAAAATCCTTTAACCCTCCTATTGTGTTCGAAAAGGGTTTACACCCTTAGTGTTCATGGGTCAAATTTAACCCGTGTTTGAATTCATTAACAAGCACTGAAAATAACACAAATTATCATTCAGTAAAATGTTTTAAAATGTTTTAACTTACAATGTACAAATCGTTTTTAGTTTAAAATAGGCAAAATTTATCCTTTTTATTGCTTATGATGACCAGAACAGGCAAATAAGATCATGGGATGTGCCTGTGCGTGGTGTGTCGTGAGATGTGAGAAATAAAGCACGAGAAAGCCCCAGCCTATCTAACCCTAACCATAACCACTGACCATGACCACTGACCCAAAAATCATGTTTTTTGTCCAACGTGTGTGTGTGTGTGTGTGTGATGAGATGTGAGATCATTTTTTATAGGATTTTATTACTATGATTTTGGTTTCGCTGTAATTTTTGTTATTCATGATGGTTTGGTAACATTTACTATGTATTTCTCTGCATAAACATCCCATAATTACTACCAGGTCAAATTTGACCCATAACACAAAATATTGTAACTTCAAAAAAAAAAAAAAAATTTAGGCATTAAAAAAAGAAAAATGATCAAAATGTGTTTTATTATATTCAGTAGGCCATTGTAGAGGATGTAATGAAGCCTGTTTTGATCAGAAATGAACAGTATGTTTCACACAAATGCAATAAGAGGGTTAAACACTGTGTTAAAATGAGAGGCTACTAATTAAGATCCTTATTCGGTGACAGTTGGTAGATTCTGGGTGTGTTTCCCAGTATTGCACAAAAAAGCTGAATGGCTTTTTTCACACTAGTCTTAAAATGAAAATATGACTGAGGGTATATTGCACATTACTTCTTTCAACAAATTGCAAAAAATGGCATCCTCCTCCACCCTTGTTACATCCTCTTTTCATTCTACTTACTGTTTTAGGTGATACAGCAGGATCTTCAGTACCTCAATAAAGAATGTACACCGGGGCTGAAAAGGAATCATCCCACAACTTTTTTTGTTGTAATACTTACCTCTGAATTTCACTGAAAGGCCAAAAATTATTATACCAACATTTTATGCATCTAAGAGCAACAAATATCACACAAAACATAGCATTCACTCTGTGGTACGTGTCAAAACAATTAGCTAAGTCATGAAATTGTTAAAAGTTGTCAACATAATGCAACACGAAAAGCCTGCAACACGAAAAGGTGCGATAGGTTTGTCCCCACTTCCCCCAGTGTGAAATTCAACATCATATAAAAGCTCAGCTCGACAGTGTGAGAAAGAAGAGGCAAGCACAGTTCCTCAATACACCAGATCTGTTTTTTCACAGGGAAATGTCATTTAGCACATATTGTGAGAACATTTAGTACAGACGGGCTGAGTGTTGTAGACTGCTTTCACACACATGTTTGGGTTCTGACAACATTTATTCACATAGAAACATTCTCGATGTTAGTAAGATACACAACATAATTGAAAGGAAACTGCAGGGCTAAAGAGAATAGACAGATTAGTCTATCAATCTACATATATATATAAACACTGCGATATGTATGTATATGTAATATGTAGTATGAGCTCCTGTAACCCTGTCTGGATGAGATCATGTGCTAAAATAAATTGGGCTTAAAAATAATAATAATAAATATATATATTTAAAACAGAATAACATCTATAAGACTTTACAAAACATGCAATTTAAATTAAATTTGAAAACATATGAATACTAATAGGATAAACTATTCAGACTTCTGGTCCTAGTCTGCCATCCTAGGACCAGAAGGAGAGAACACGTTACATTTATTTTAAACTCCTTACATTGGTTGCCTGTCAGTTTTTGTATTGATTCTAAAATGACTTTACTTGTCCTTAAAGCACTTCATGGTCTTGCACTTGCCTAATTGAACCGGCACAGGCACAAGTCTTATAGTTGCAGGACAAAACTTTTGGTGAGGCAGCTTTCTGTTTCTGAGATTTGAAAGCAGCTCACAGTGCATATATCTAAATGTAAACTTAAAACCCACCTCTTTAGCCTGGATTTTGATTAGAATGTTTTATGGCTAGTATTTATTTCATTTCATTTTATCATTATTCATGTTTTAGGGTGTTTTATTCCCTCCCATCTATTTTAGGTTTAGGTACATTTTCACCATTTTCACATTTGCACATTCTCATCTGCATTAGTCCCAAATTGTTTTACTGTCCACATTTGTACTGTCTTATTATCAGTTTATCAGTCATCTGTAAAGTATTTTGAATAGTGCAACCTGTACAAAAGATGCCGTACAAATAAAGTTTGACTGATTGGTTGATTCTTCTCTTGTGAAAAGTCTAACTATGACTTTCTGAGTTTAGGCAAGTATAAAGCACTGTACCTTCTTTCTGGTCTGGGCCCCTTTTACAGTAATAGGAAGGAAGCAGAAAATGAAAAAAGTGGAATTTTGACTATTAAGCCATTTTTATGGTTTTACTTTCCAACAGATGAAAGGTCACCAGGAGACAAATAGGAAAACTGAAAGAAAGTTTAACATTGTCTTTATTTTTATACTGAGGCCATCTATCTCTTTCTCTCTTTCTGCATATTAAGACAAAGAACTACACAGTGAGCTGACAGGATATAACAGCACTGCGACCACAGCCTTATGTGGTTCATAAACTAAAGCATTTTGCTCAACCACCTACTCTACAGTTAATGTTTCACACATGGGGTGGTAGGACAGTACTTTCCAGTGTGTGCCATACAGCCATTTTCAAATCATTCATATATTTTTCAAGCTGGTTTGACCATGACAGCTTGTGCAAGTCATATAAGTCAAAAGTGACTTAATAATTATATATTATTATAATTATTAAGTCACTTTTACTGGCCTTGTAGAGTAGCATATGGAAGTAGTTCAACATATTTGCACAGCAGCACCAATAGTGACATCATCAGTGTGACTGACTGCAGCTTTTTTGAAAGCAGACATACCTAAAATGACCACGCAGCAGTAGTCATCTCTGTAAGACACAGTGTAGACCAGAGTACTCAGTCTCCATTATGACCTTTTCGTTCAGGGTTTGTCAGGAAGTTGTTGAGACAGCTGGGCCATATTGAGGTCCCTCCTCATTGTTTGAGAATTCAGAAAGAAACCAAAAGAAAACAAACACAGCCAACACAAAACATCCCAAACTCTATATGTACACGATCTTGGTATAGGCAGGAAGAAGGTTGTGAGATAACAGGAGACGCCCTGGATGCTTGCCATGATCATCTATTGGCTAGAAGTCGCATTGGAAAAGAAGCCAGAATTAAGCTGTAGCATGACACTTGTTCAGTCAAACAACTCAAGTAGAACAGATTTATTATTTGAATACAGGGTTTGTACAAAGGGGATATTTGGAGTCTGCGCTCTGACCTCGTCACTTCTGGCAAGGATTCACCAAGCTCAGCACAGCATAGATTCAGGAGTGACAGCTAGATATCTTCTCCCCATAAATTAATTACAAAATGTATTGTAAGAGAGACATTCTGCTGCACCAAATAGAGTCAATTTCTTATTATTTGAGACTTGCTCCCTTTGTTAATCTTTTCTACTAATACTGTAAATAAACTGCATTTACACTTACATATCTGATCATAAACTTTGCACAGTACAATGATTACTTTGTGTGAAAGAGAGTACAGTCATTTTGCAGTATTATATCTGTGGTACTGTACAGCTGGATTATTTATTATTATCATTTCTATCCATACTGCAGAGCGTGGGCTCGGGGGCTCAAGCTGTCACCAAACAGGAGGGCTTTGAAAATCAGCGCCCCACCTTACGCAGTACATGATTTCCTGCAAGTTAATATGCAATGACAAAGTCTCCCATCTTGTGTGTCTGCTTTTTGCTTATAATGTCTGTATTTGGTAACTAAATATTGTCTTTATGAAAGTGGTGATCGGTGTCTTTGTTTTACGCTGTTATTCATAGCCACTCTTGAAAACAGCTCTGGTTTCCTGTTCACACAATCAGCTTATTTAATTCAGTCTGTGTTTCATTTTGTTATATCTTATATATATATAGATATATAGATAGATTTATAGATATATATATTATATCTGCCCAAGCCGACAGCTACACTACAGCTACACAGACTGTAGCATTGAGGACTGAGCATTGCTTACAATTATATAGTTCTGATAATCAAAACATTACATGGTCACTGGATGTTGCTTTATGTTTGTGTAGTGATATTTTTCTTCTAGATCTGTTGTCAGACCTTTAATTCTATCAGTATCTAACAGTAGCAGAGCTAAATTTGTATGTGCACCAGAAAACTAGTGAACACTATATCATGGAACAAATTAGCTGTTTCTTATAAAAAGTAGTTTCAACTCAATGACACATCAGTCTGTCTACTGGCAGGCGTTTCATTTATAGGTCGCGCTAATGTCAGTACATTTCAAGGTCCCTCTGCGAGCACGCTTTGTGACACTGGCCCCTAAAGGCCTACTGTCTGTCCCCCTGAATGTTCCCAGGCCCACAAAGCCCAAAGCCTACCTCATTGTTTAGAAGTGTGAAATAATGCAATAACCACCCTGCCCGTCAGTGGGACAATGTGTTCAGGCCTGGAAATGACCTTGCCACTGTGAGCTGGGCAGAAGAAAAGTCGCCGAAAATTTAACACTTTGTTGTGTTCCACAAGCTTGAGCTCATAAATGCCTACAGCATGAACATCAAAAATGTATAATGATGTGAGGAACATTATGTATCTTCTTGCCACACATTCTCAGGGTTGTACTTCCTCTCAGTGACATGCATTAACTTAATTTGATACTTTTTATCCTCATAACAGAGATCCTGGTGTTTGATAGCAGCTTTCGCTATTTGCTGTTCTTCTGCAAACATTAATCCCTGACCTATTAGCTCTATCTGCAGCTTTTATATATATATAGTTATATTAAATACAAGTGCAGCCAGTTTGTCTTCAGGGAATGAGAAACTCAGCTTAAAAAAACAAACTCAGAACGACATATACATCATTATGTGGGGAAAACAGAGCAGTGGAGGTTTTCTTTGTTCATGTCTCTCCAAATGAAGCTCAACATAGTAACCATTGTTACATTGTCTCAGGAAAACGCAGTCAGAGGCAAAAGCCATATATATGTCATCGTCATAGTTTGCAGGCTGTGTGCCATAACACTGCTGATGGGAGGGTGTACCAGCCAGCAGGACTGTGTAAAACAATGACCCGTCTAAACTCCTCTTGACCCCCATCTGTTCCCTAAAAACAGAGTCCAAGAGGGGGGAAAGATACAGACAGAGAGAGACATTGCAAAAACACAGTTTAGTAACACACTGTCATGGAAAAATAGTCGAGTGAGTTGACGTATCCATTTCCCCTCGCTATCAGCCCATCCCAACCCAACAAGGGCAGAAGTTCCTGAAAGTGGCTCCTGCTTAGGCTGTACTCCCCTACAAACCTTGTGTCAGAGGCGTGATTAGAGCGAGTGAAAACCCCTCCCCAGGAAGCCAGCTAGCCATCTCATCATGTCACCTCAGCAGTAAGAGCAGACAAACATTCAAAGGAGAGGAAGAGACAGAGAGAGGGAGAGAGAAGAGAGGTCACTGTGTGAGATGAGAGACTACTAATTCCTGCATTTTTATATAGCTGGTGTCAGCATATAGCAGCTTTCTCCACATCTGTAAACTTGACTGGTGGATGCAGATTTGACAGAAGAGGAGAGGAGAGAAGAGAAGAGAAGAGATCTGCATTTGGCTGTTTTGAATTTCATTATTCAGATCTGGACAGTGTTTTCCTCTTTACCATGGCAGGCAGGTGGAACCTCCTGGTACTGGGTGAGTCACATCTGTCATCCATTTGCACGGTAGCTGGAATGGAAAATTGTCTGCTTTGAGAAAGTTTAAAAATGTTCTGTTCTCTGTGGAGGGAAACCAACTGGCCGCAGTAGCCTATAAACTTTTCAGTATAGGAATGGATTTCTGTGTGTTGGACAGTACTCCTTTTTCTGTGTGAGTTAAAATCTTGGGTGAAATTTGATACAACTGAACAAAACACATCAAAAAAGATACTTTTAGTATTAAACATACTATACTAGTGCATGTATGCATTTTAAGTGTGCCACTGATATTAAAATCTGCCACAAATCCTATTCAAAGTCTCACTGGCTAAATTAACACTGTGAGAAACTCAAACTGTCGCAGTTCTTAATGGCAATCTTTCTGCAGCAGTCAAAGCCCAAGGCTTGAGTGAGGGAACGAGCCCAAAGAAATTAGGAGAAAAGGAAGAGTAATGTTGAACACAGCAGCCTTTCTTCAAACAACTCACTGCACAGACAACATCTGTCCCTCTGCTTTTAAAGTGATATTTATACACTATGACCTCATCACATAGCACCCACATTGCTTGCCGCATGAGAGTGCCCACAGTCAATCACATCTGCCCTTTAAGGAAAAAAACTTCATGTTCCCACGCAACAAGGTAACAACACTGAAAGACACCCGCTTCTCACTTCTGCAAAACTCTGAATTTTTAGAATGTCATAATCGTCACCTTTCCATGACAATTTCTATGCTGATGTACATGTGGGTACGTGTGAGAGAGCTAGTTTCACCTGATGTGAACTGTCCACTCACCCCTAGTGGTACTGTATCTTGTTTTAGATGTTTCTTCCAAAAGTACAACAAATATTGAAACTGTTAAAAGAGAAGTTTTTAAGAAGGCACACAATTCCATTTATTTTACATTGTATTAGTGTGGCAGCAGACATCTAAGCAGCAAATATCTCAAAATGTCAACAAATAAAACAAAATTATCCACATAGCCAGGGGATAAGTAGAAATATGCTAATTGACAGTTAATTAGCTGTTTCTTTTTAAGGATTATGCTTAAAAGACTTAATTCATTATATATACTGTTGTGAAAAATGTGTAACTAGACTGCTTCTTTCTGTTCCCATACACTGTGCATTACACCCATCTGATGTCATTTAAGCAACCTCAGAGGAGTGACTTTGCATTCTCATAGCAGAGGATGTAATGCTGTTTTGTGCTTGGACCATGCCAGCTGATGTCTCCTCACACATAGGAAGCAGAGTTCTCTCTAGACACCCATGTGCTGTTCATTTTGAATGATGGCGCAGATGCCATTGGAACAATCTGAGGAAATGAGAGTGGAGAATGAGGGCATTTACCTTTTTCGTCTGAGTCTTTTTAAAACTCAGAACATTTCTGGTCTTGTTTATGTAGTCAAACTGATCCTTTAATGTCCCTGTAGCTACAATGAAATATTTCAGAATGGTTAAAAAGGAGTTAGTGTCAGTTTAGCATGATGTAGGAGATGTTGCATTAATGTCAGAAAGTGATGAGCTGTAGACTGACAGTTGCCTGCTTGCCTTTCAGCTCTGTACCTCTCCTTCATCACGGTCCTGTCAAAACCATGTCCTGTAGGATTTAATCTTATCAAGAAACAATGCGTTGGTATGTAAAACAAACTCTTTTTACACATAAGACATGTATGTGTGTTTTTCATGAATATATACACACACACAACTAGCGAAATGATTTGTGTGAAGATGTAAAACTAGTTTTTTCACCTGCCCTTTTTTCTCTGAGTCTGCTGTAATTTTTTAAACAGGTTTTGGGTTATTGACATATGGCCATATTTAGTTTTAGATTCATCTCAAAGATATAATGTGTTTATTCTTATTTGTGTAATATTTATTTCCACTTTCTTGTTTTCTTAATTTCGGTTTAAGATATTGATGAATGTGATGATCCTGATCAGCTATGTGGAGAGAACGCAGTCTGCGTCAACACAAACGGCAGCTTCTACTGCCACTGTGCTGATGGTTTCAGATCATCAACACAGACTGTGAGTTTTTCAGCTGGAACATCTGCGACGTGTAAAGGTAAGTCATCTTGTCATATTGAATCACTGACAGCAGATGACACTGTTTCATATTTAAGTTTTACTGCTGGAGTGATCATCAAAATATAAAAGTCTTGTTCTTATCGTTTGTTTTAAGATATCAATGAGTGTGTGGAGTACGACGTCTGTGGACCTAATACCCGATGTGTTAACCACAGTCCACTTTACAGCTGCACTTGTAACAATGGGTTTATCTCTTCTACTGGAGTGACAGAATTTCAGGACAATCAAAATGTTACATGCAGAGGTAAGACTAAGCTTATCAGTACCCTCACCATAAGCAAAAAACTGTGGTAGGTTATTCTTAAACAGTGTAATTGTTGTTTTAATGTTGCTCAGTGACACTACGTAAGTGTGAATCCTGTCATCTTTAGGTGAGAAAACGTTGAAAAGAAAAATGTTGGTGGTTTCCTGTGTCAGCTTTTTTTTTTTTTTTTTCAATGTCTTCATCCTGCCATTACAGATGTCGATGAGTGTCAAGAAGAAAATGTTTGTGGCCAGAATGCAACATGCATCAACACACCTGGCAGTTATGACTGTGTTTGCAATAATGGCTTTGGACTGAAATCTGGAAAATTCAACTTCACTGGGAGTCAGGAGCAATGTGAAGGTTAGGACCATGATGCTGCAAAATATTTATTATTTGATAGTTTTACCAGTCACTTAATCTAGTACTTTTTCTCTTATTGATTTAGTAGTTAAAGAGGTTAGATTTAGGAACAACATTGAAACTAAGTTAAAATATCTCATCCCAGTGACTTTATCCTACATTGTTTTTAGGGGGAAAAAGTGATTTTAGGTCTGACTATTAAGTTAGTTGATCCTAAGTTATGATTATTAAGCCTTAAAAAGATGAATATTATTTGTAGTATTTTGTTTTTAAAGAGTTTTCAGAAATTATAAAATAAATTGATGGTTTAGGGCTGTTTGGTTAAATGAATGGCTGTCCTGTGTTTTGGTTATGTCCAGCCTTTTTTATGTTTTTTTGTTCTATGCATTATCTTTAATAACCTACCGTGCACCATTTTCAATGCAAACATTGTATTGGACCAGGATATTTATTGTTCCATTAGCAATGAACGAAACACACAGTGCAACCATTTTCCTCTCACTGATTTGTTTCCATTTCAGACATATGTATGATTGATAAGACAATCTGCGGAAATGGAACCTGCCACCGTGGAGCCAGCGGCCATTACTGTGCATGCCACGCAGGGTTCACTAACTATGGCAACAAAGAGTCTCGCTGCACTGGTAAGCACACAGCGGCACTCAAATTTTTCCAACATCCATTACTGAACCGGTGTTTGTTCAGTAATGCACGTAGTACAAACAGAACATTTTCATGAGTACAGGTATCCCAATGATATGTGTATGTGGTAATCAACAAGCATATTCAATGAAACAAACCTCCTGTTTCCTCAGAGTTAAACTGCGATGCATTCCTCGACACAAACCTTCTGAAACTCATGGTAACTCCACACAACAAACAACTTTATCACTATTTCACTTATATTATAATGTCTACTACCTCCTACTTGGGTTTCATTCACCCTAAATCGCTCTCTTCTAGACATTTCACACTGCACGTGATCTTCTGATGCAGTTGAAAAAGACCTGTCTGGCACTTACAAAGAGTGAGAATCCAATGCCCAACTTGGATGGAGAGGACATACTAGAGGTATTTCTGCACAAAAAATTATTTTAAATGCAATTTGATGATGCAAAAAAAGTTTCCTGTTCTGACAACCAGCACCGAAACAGGAAGGAAGTTCTCCCACCGTCAAGCAGGTGCAGCTGTCACCAGCAGCAATCATCTGGTGCGCACAACCTTGTGTTTATGCTGACTTGAGGTGGTATGCAGTCTGAAAGTCTGCCTCTGTCTGACTCTGTCTCCTGTTTCTACTTGTGCATGCTTATGTTGCTCCCTCTCCCCCTCCTCTCCTGTGGCTGCAGGGACTGCTTTCTGTGATCGACGAGCTTTTGTCCAGTGGAGCCTTCAACGATAACAGGAAAATCTCCACCTTTCTGGACATGGTGGAGAAGGTTCTGAGACTGATAGGACCTTTTATAAACCCCCCCAGGACAAAGAAATCCTCCACTTACACAGGTTAAATATACAGCAAAAACAGTATTTGATCATTTACAAGGAAATATGTTCCTCCTTCAGGTGTAACCTTTTTTTTTTGCGTAAGTCATCTATTAACAGACAAGCGAGCATGAACATTAAAAGCTGATCTTTGTGTCTGGGTTCAGATCTGGAGCTGGTGGTACATAAAGGGTCTGTCATACCTAAGGGAGCTGCGACTTTATCATCTAAGCGAGCCAAGGTGGATATGAAGTTTGCGACAGCTGCAGGAGATCCCTCCCTTTACCCAGGTAATGATCATACCTAATTAACACATTTGTAACCACATTCATTAGGACATAGATGAGTTTCAAGTGTAATGAATGTCCACTTAATCTAGTCTTGTCCTGTTGTCAATGTTATAGGCTTTGCAGCAGTGTCCTTGCTGAGCTATGAAAACCTGGAAGACTCTGCGGATGGCTTTTTTAGTGGGATGAAACCACAAAAGAACGAAAGCTTTAAGCTCAACTCAAAAGTCGTGACTGTCACTGTCAGTAACAGAAACACAAGCCACCTAGAAGAGCCAGTCCAGTTAACTTTGAGGCACCTGACCAAGGTATTCAGTTTGACACTAAGGATTCTGCCATTATAATCTATCTCTGCAGGGAAATATTACATCTATAATGGTCTACCACCAACCACATGAGATTACAGCCCTCATAGTATTTGTTTCCCACAATTAATGGTACATTTTGGCTTCAGGGTGAGCTAACAGCAAAATAACAAACAAAAATCAACCTATTATTAGAGAGAGAGAGAGAGCACACAGAAGGGGTTAAAGCACATAATACACAAATACAATCACAATGTTATATGTCGTTGGGTTAATAACATGGTCACTATGTTTTGTTTTACAGTCAAATGAAACTTCCCACACCTGTGTGTTCTGGGATTCCTCAGAGAAGGGAGGCTCGTGGTCTGCTAGAGGTTGCGAAGTGGTGAAGTCCAACCCTGAATACACTGTGTGCTCCTGCAACCATCTGAGCAGCTTTGCCGTGCTTATGGCGCTCTATGAGATTGAGGTTAAAACTCTCTTACATATGATGATTCACAGCAAGCCATGAGTCTGATAGGTCAGAGTTTATCCTTTAAAGTTCAGCTCATTACATTGTACTGTAATGTAACCCTCTCTCTCCCTCTGTTTCTCGCTCCCAACAGAACAAATTTGAGTTGCAGCTGATCACCTGGGTGGGTCTGTCCCTTTCACTAGTTTGCCTGTTCATCTGCATCCTGACGTTCTCGCTGATCCGCTCCATCAAGAGCCCTAGAACCACCATCCACCTGCACCTCTGCATCACCCTCTTCATTGCCATCCTTATCTTCCTTGCCGGCATCTCTCGTACAGAGAACCGGGTAAATACAAGCACATCGGCAACTCCTATTTCTGTAACAGCTTGCGCATTAAAACACCTGCACTGTCCAGATGACAGCAAGAAAAAGTTTCTGACACCTCCAAATGCACAGTGGAACAGATATAAAGTAACAGCAAAGCTACTGAATGATTCATGTGGGTGCTGAAGATTTATAAACAAGAATTCAGCGAGTAGCTTCTCCCTGCTATTTCTCAGCATCCTTTGTCCTTTTTCCCACTGCTGTCATCCTGATCCTCATCTCTCTCTCTTCTGCAATAGGTTGGCTGTGCAGTGGTAGCAGGATTGCTGCATTTCTTCTACCTGGCAGCATTTTGCTGGATGTGTCTGGAGGGCATACAGCTCTTCAGGATGGTAGTCCTGGTATTTAACACCAACTTCAAAACCCTCCACATGATGGCAGGCGGCTATGGAGTCCCAGCTTTAATTGTCGCTGTCTCTGCTTTAGTCAATGCCAAGGGATATGGCACTGAGAGATAGTAAGTTCCCCATACTGATGCCGGGCTTGCTTTTTTAATGAATGCCTCATTCACAGGTTACAGTGGCTTGACATAGTCTGCTCAATAAACTCTCAATGTGTATTGCAGTTGTTGGTTACACCTGGACTTCATTTGGAGTTTTTTTGGCCCTGTCTGTGTCATCATTGCTGTAAGTAAGAAAATAATTATTGAATTGAATGATATACTTAAAACTGACTTCAGTGCTTTTTTTAAAACCTGGTCTTTGTTGCCTTTCAGATAAACATTTGCTTCTTTCTCATCACTGTGTGGAAGTTGGCAGAGAAGTTCTCAAGTTTAAACCCTGACCTGGACAACCTGCAGAAAATAAAGTGAGTCAGCTCTAGTTCAAGTTGTCCGAACAATCAGGAACCTGTATACTGTATGTAATGTGTGTGTGTGTCTGTGTGTGTGTGTGTGTGTGTGTGTGTGTGTGTGTGTGTGTGTGTGTGTGTAAATATGTGAGCGCATACTGTGTTTGCTATGTGGAACATTCTCGTTATTACTCACCCTCAAGCTATGTAATTACACAAGAGAAGTGGTGATAGAGCGTCTCACCCGTGTGCATCTTTGTTGCCTCCTGCAGGGCGTTCACCATTACTGCAGTGGCTCAGCTGTGCGTGCTGGGCACCATGTGGATCTTTGGTTGTTTCCAGTTTTCGGAGGGCACTATAACCATGTCTTACCTGTTCACCATCTTTGGCAGCCTTCAGGGGGTTATGCTCTTCGTCATGCACTGTCTGTTTTCTAAACAGGTCAGTCACACTCCTCAAGACAGTACAAACGCTGCAGCTTTTCCCGCATTCAAAACTCATTTTGTATTCTGATTTTAGGTGAGGGAAGAGTATGGAAACATCCTGTCCAGGTTCTGTGCACCTCAGAAGAAGAGCTATAAAGAGTTCAGTTACTCCAGCAAAGCTCATGTAAGAACTTAATATTTCACCCAAGTTCTGATTCAGGTGGAATGACAATTATCTTAAACTGTATTAATCAATAATTTAGCAGGAATCGTTGCCACATTCACTCATTTCATCAGAATTCAACATGCCAATGTGCCCTGGTATAATATCTACTCTTAGTTCATTATACAACATTTCAGCTACCACATCTACTTTCATGAAACACATACTGTCTACAGAGCACAACAACAAAGTCAGAAAGTTGGCAGATTTGGAGCAAGATTTTATTCACACACTGTTAAAGAAGATGCCCTTATTGCTCACCAAGCAGCATTGTTGCATTGATCTGTATTGAGATTGCTAAAGAAACCTAACAGGGTTAAGTCATTGGAAGTTTCATTTACAAGAGCAAACATCATTCTTTCCGATGTCGAGGTATAATATACAGTGTGAAGTGAAGCGTGTTGTATCTAATGAAAGAACACTCAAAGTGTCTATCGTGACTGATTGGGTTGTCTCTCCCTTCTGTCATCCTCAGGCATCCAGGAGCACCCAGGACACAGGAGAGTCTCATATCTGAGAGGCTAAATGGCGACTCGGAAGCAAAGTCTGCCATTTCAACTGCTGTCCTCATGTTAGAAGCCAATGCATCAGTTTGCAAAATGCTGTAACCATTGCCATTCTTTATCATGAGTGGTATTTTAAGCTACTGAAATGAAACTGTTGATCATTACAATTTCATACGCATAAAAGGATTTCATTCAAAATGAGAAAATGAGATGTGAAATTTCACAGTATTACCATAATACAGATTATTATGTCATCAAAAAAGGAATATTTTGATATTCAAGCAAAGCTTTTAAGATGACCCATGATTCAAAGCTCTGTACTTTCATGCTAGCATTTATTTTATTTGAGTATTTACTTCTGTTTGTAAAAAGAAATCTCCAAATGTTTTTTTTTTCATTTGTGAAAAAAATGAACCAATTTTGGACCAAAATATAAAAATGATCAAATATGGTTTGTTGTGTAATCCAGGTACTGTAACCAATCAGCAAAGACAATCTGAAAGATTAGATTTCTGAGGCTAGCACTTTTTTCTGCATAACTTGTCACCGTATTTAAATTGACAGTATCTGAATATAACCAAAAAAAGGGGGACAATTATGAGACAGAGATGGATTTTAAATGTATGTTTGTGTATATTTTGCTGTGCAATTCAACATGTATTAAGTTACTGCATTTCTGCTCCATTCATTGTGCTATAATTACATTTTAAATGTATATATAGAGGGTTTTTTTATTTACTTACTATAAGTTCAGATAATAAATGTCTCAAAACTTGAATATTATAAACAACTTTTGTTATTATTGTTTTCTCACAGATGTTGTTTGGTTTTATTATCTTGTTCTGTATTTTTCAATCAAATATTTTCTGTCTTTGGTGTGAATTATTCACAACAGTTTTTGTGTGTGTGTGTTTTGCAAGCTTTTTTTTTTTTTTACTTCATGTCTCTCCTTGATATTTTAACAAAATAAATATTCTGATGTATCTCATGTTTAAAGGCTCCTTGAGAATATCTTCCCACCACTGGCCTTGAAATATATTTAAAATAGGTAATACATTTGTTTTGAACAGCTGAAGACAAAGTTTTCCTTTACAGTTCTTTATGTCAGAGCTTTTAGATTTTTTTCGATTTAGCGGA
Source organism: Scomberomorus guttatus (assembly GCA_038419695.1). Lineage (NCBI taxonomy): Eukaryota > Metazoa > Chordata > Actinopteri > Scombriformes > Scombridae > Scomberomorus > Scomberomorus guttatus. Next base: position 12,221,123 of record CM076459.1, read on the forward strand.
AAATCTGGGCTCTAACAAGACATCAGCAGAGTAAGAATAGAGCTAGGAGTTTTGTTAAAGGACAAACAGAAAGTCACTGCCAAACCCACACAATGTTTTTTTTTCCTTTCCACCTTGATAGTACATGTCTGACACTGTTTTGCATAACTCTTTGCTTCCTGCTGGAATACTTATCTAGCTGGATGACTTACAAGATGAAACAGTTATACATACAGAGGAAATGGAAAACTCTCTACTCTTCCTTCCTGTTTATGTGAGATCACAAACACGATGGTCTCAAAAACAACTCTGAAGTCTCAAAAATGGAATTTTAACAAGCAAACAAACCTTAAGTAGCCCCCCCTCCCCACCCCCCCACTCCACCCCCAAAAAACAGGTTTTACTGAATATCAGTGCAAATGAAAGAGCGTGTTCCCTCTTTAAACATTTACAAACCTTGGTAAAGTGTTGCATCTTTTGATTTACTCACACCTCCTGGGATTTTTTTTTAACACAGAAGTGTTTGTAATATATGTAAAATATTCTAAAATGTATGTCAGAGAGATGTGAGGGAGCAAAGTACACCACAAGCCCTTGAAGCATGTAATCAGCATCGTGCTCGTCCAGACTGCTTTGATATCTGCCTCTGTGCTTTTGTTTACGTGACTGATGGTGGGTAATAATTGTCATGGTCCCAGCTGAATAACAGACGAAAATCTGTTTTTGCTTTGAGGGAATTATCAGCAAGAGTCTAAGAAAGTGAATTATGAAACATTAGCAATAGCTGACTTTGAATTTGGTCTGCTCACCTATTCATCGTGCACTGAATCAATACTACAAAATGAAAATGATGGGTGAGATCACCTCTGATTCAGCAGCAATCAGCAGAGAGGATGAATAGATGGAATGGACTCATCCAAGGAGAATGGGAAATGCAGGTCCAGCGGATGCTAAATAGCTGCCAAGCCTCTTAAGAGAGAGAAGGGCTGACCGGGGAGAGAGAGAGAGAAGCTGTCAAAGAGGCAGGGGGGGAAAGGAAAGGAGGAAAACGAGCGCAAATGACTGTAGACAATAGTGATAACTGAAATCAGGCAGCTCTGCAGACAAGACACACATTTAGCAGGTGGGTAAGACTCGTTCCTCTCTCGTTTATTCGGAAACGTCCCAAACAATCCAGTGTTCAACCGGAATCATCTGAAGGTAAGTTTCATTTATTATTCACAACTATGTTCATCTTCATTTACTTTATAGATGACATACACAGAACGTTCATCTCTGGTGGCAAATTAGTCCAAATAAACCTGAAATATGTGCAAAGAAAATAAGGAATGAAAGGAACGCATGACTAACGAGGTTGGTCCCTAAAACAGATTGGAACCTTCAGTGATTTAATCTATTTAATCCTTACAAATGTGAGATGTGTTAGAGAGAGGTGCGAGGAGTTAAAGAGAGATTTAAACAACCTGATAACTGAGGTATGTGAAACATGTATAGTGTAGGGGCAGCACTAGCGCAAGATTAGCAGGGTGTTCCTTTAATATGCCTGAGTTGTTGAGAAATGTTTTGTTTTGTCTGTTGAAGAACACAGTATTAAGAGAATAATTAAACAGGAGATTCAGAATAACAGCCTTGATGCCTATATGTCTAAAAAAGCTACAGTATGTGTGTATGACGGTGAATGTAACCCCCAGATTCCCTTTAATCAGGCAGTTCCTCTGTAATTTCCTCACACTCTCTCAGGATATTGCTTTCTGTACACTCACCATTGATGAAGTAAGAGAGAGGTAACAAAAAGAGGAAATCATTTTTTTTTAAATCAGATTACAAAACAAACAGACTGTTTGATCTTTTTTTTTTTTTTGCTTATCTTTGTAGGTCTGTAACCTCAGCACTATATGGAGGTTGTTAACAAAGCAGAAAGAGATTGAACTCAAGAGGAGATTAAGAGGATTCTGCCGGTAATGCTATCTTTTTCAGAAGATAGAAAAATGTTGCTGCAGTTTTGACCTCCGTCTTGTCTTCTTATATAAAGACATGTTAGCTCCTGGAACCTTTTGCCTTTAGAGGTCTGTCCTATCCAATGATTTATCCACATACCTAAGAAAGCCTGAGCACACTGTTTATGTATGCCTGTGAAAAGACTGAGATTCTGGATAACGATAATCCAAATATTAAGCCACGTTGTTGCCAACATTTGTAGCATCAGAGTAGAAATGGTTGGTGTGCTAGAAAAGGACAGTGATTTTAAGTTATTGTGTATCCTGTGTTTTAAAACCCATCTCTCTCTCTCTCTTTCCAACGAGACACACAAACCAAAGTTCAAACCAAAGTACTAGCAGAAATGGAGTAATGAGTTAGTGTAACAGGAAAGTGAGGAGTTGTGGAGGAGGGATAGTGAACTCCCAGGCAGGGTAAAATATATTTCTGATCTGAAAAGTGGGAAGAAATGTGTTGAAGAGAAGAACATTTTGTGAAAGAGGCATACACAGTGTCTGAGTCTGAGAGCCTGCTGTGCAAAAATGACAGAAGTCCCCTACATTTCCACATCACAATGACAGTAATGCTTGTTAAAAGTTTGATAATCCTCTTCTCAGGGCGTCGATTCGCCTAAAATGCATACACAGTGCTTAAGTACTAAACCTGGCCAAGACCTTTTTCATTTGTGTTCAAGACAATCTAAGACAAATCTATCGAGACATTAAAAGTAACCTTGTCAAAATTTGCTTTTTTGTAAAATGCATCCATTTGTGTATTCCAGGCAAGCACTTCTGTTTGCTTTTTTATGTATTTGCTTGTATGATAGGTAGAGATGAAAAACACAGGAAAATGGCTCTGGCAGAGTTTCACCCACTCCTCTTCATTATTGCCTGGGCAAAATTAGCTCTCCTAATTAAAATCTAAGTCCCAAGTGTCATTGGCAGGCCACTTGTTGCAATTAGTCTTTGAGCTGCACTGAAGCATGTATCATAGCAGTCATTGGTACATGATTTTGCTTTTTAAGACTCCTCTCTTGTCCCCCTGTCTATGAATAACCTGAGACCTTTTAGATAGCAGAACAGGATGACATAAAGACATTAGCTGAAAAAAAAAATACATCTTTGTGCATTGAACTAATGCACAAAGACTAACAATTCACCCAGAGTCTGCACATGTGCTGGTCATAGAAATCACTTACTTAAAGTATTTTAACTTTACCTGTAATTTTCTGTAGATGACACTGAAGATGAGGACACCATCTTTACTCATGACTCCGTTTTCTTCCTCCTCTACGCCATCCATCCTCCACCAGAACCTGAATATCAACTCCTCTGAACTGCCCAGTCCCTGGCTGAACAGCACCACATGGCCACTCATCAAATTTTCAGGGTTAGGCATGTCCTGTTTCACTATGATATTTGGCACCATCTCCAACCTCACCGCTCTGGGAATCTTGGCCAAATCTCGTGTCCGATTCCGCCGCCAATCCAAAGCCCCATTTCTGCTACTAACAGTGGCTTTGCTGTTGGCTGACCTTGGAGGTCATGTAATCCCAGGTGCCTTTGCCTTGTATCTGCACATGGACCAGAGGTATAAAATGCAGCCCACCAACGCATTCTGCCAAATCTTTGGGGCAAGTATGGTGTTTTTTGGCTTATGCCCTTTGCTGTTGGGTTGTGCCATGGCGATAGAGCGCTGTGTGGCCATCACCCAGCCTTTTTTCCACACTGCAATGATCACAGTGGCTCATGCGCGGGTAGTTGTGTTATTTCTGTCCTCTCTTGCACTCGTGCTGGCAGTTCTACCTTTATTTGCTATAGGAACTTACACTACCCAGTTTCCTGGCACATGGTGTTTCTTGCCTATCCATGGTCCACAGTCTACAGCAGACACCTATCTGGCTTTGGTTTTCTCATGTCTGGGCCTCACTGCACTCACTCTTTCCCTGCTCTGCAACATCCTGAGTGGTCTGTCATTGTTGCAGGCCAGAATAAAATCCCACAATGTTAATATAAAATCAGCAGCCCGCTGCACCCGTCGTGCATCATCCGCTTCATCTTCCTCCTTGTTTTGTTCATTGGATGTGGAGATGATGGCGCAACTGGCATTGATTACTGTGGTTTCCTGCGTTTGCTGGAGTCCCTTCCTTGTAAGTACTACTCTTTAACAACCTTCTCAGATTGCAGATTTTGTTTCTTGAATCATTTTCACCTTCAGTGATCAGGTATCATCATCAACATCTCATGTGTGATTCTGTGTCTCTCCTGTGTTAATAGATCCACATTCTTCTGATGCAGTTCATCCAAAGCACCGGCGGCTCAACCTATGAGCCAGATGAGGTCATTCTTATGGGTTTACGTATGGCCTCCTGGAATCAGATCCTCGACCCATGGGTTTACATCTTGCTGAGGAGAGCAGCGCTTTACAGAGTTTGCTGTGCTTTCGACACACAGCGACCCAAAATAACTGCGAATGGCTCCTGTGCGTTGCGTCTGCACCGGACAAGTCTGCTGTGACCATGTTGCTTTGGAACTGTTCTCTTGTGGACTTTAATAAATTATTTCTTTCACATGTGTCTCGTGAAAAATCTAAGAATGTAAGCTTTGTTATGTTATTTTCAAACAGGGGTTGGTGAGGTTCATATTCAGCAAGCCAAACAAGACTACAAGGTAGCAGTGTGAAGAAAAAAGGATGGAGGTAGACTCTCACCACATTTATTTAGTAGTCTGTACCGGTGCTACTATCAATAGCGGCCACCAGCAAATCTAGTGGTTGGGTAACTGGGCGGGGTTAATGTTGTCCAATAAGAAATGAGGGAGAGCTTGACAAGCGCCTAGTTTAACCAATGGCTGAGCTCCTCGGGAGGACTCACACCCGGGGTGGGCGGGGCTTCTTTGGCAATGACTCTAAATTCAATATGGAGTACAGAAAATAGCCTGGACCACTCTGCATTTCCACTGCTTTTATTCAGATTTCGATCAGTTTTGCCGCCCGGACACAAATAATGAAGTCTCCCCTGTAAATGCCAGCCCACAGGACTCGCTCACGTATGTTTGACATATTTCCAAATACTGTCTGAGTGTCAAATAATTAACAACAACCGCGCCGACGAGCAGTGAACTGTAAAACTGTTTTAAGTTAACTCTTAGAAACTACTGGTTTCCTCAACAAAAAAAAATCCCGTGTCGTGTATCCTCTCAACGCCCTCAACATCCGGAAAAAGGATTTGAATACACGACAGTTTCCGCGAAAGTAACGAGCTAACAGGCTGTGCGAACCGGGGCAGGGTTACCGGGTGAAAGGTGACATCGCTTCAGTCTATTGACTCGTAGGTAAGTTGTGAATAGCCTGAAGCCTAAAGCATTTTATGCTGTACGTTATGTGACCTTGATTGGCATCTGTGTATGTGAGCTGCTTACATGTGAGCTGGTTGATTTGTGATAACTTTAGTGGTAACCAGCGGTGGAAGAAGTACTCAGATCCTTTAGCAAAAGTACCAATACAGCAATGTAAGAATACTCCATTACAAAAGTCCTGCATGAAAAATACTACTTAAGTGAAAGTACATAAGTATTAGGAGCAAAATATAGTTAAACTTTTGAAGTAAAAGTAGTGGTTTGCTCCCTCTGACTGATATGTTATTATGTATGACATCATCATATTATTAACACTGAAGCATCAGTGTGTAAACAGCATGTTATTGTTGTAGTTGCTGCAGGTGGAGCTAGTCTGAGCTACTTTATATACAGTTAGCTAGTTTAATTTAGTGGTTCCCAACCTAGGGGTCGGGCCCCTCCAAATGGTCACAAGATAATTCTGAGCTGTCATGAGATGATTAATGGGAGAGGAAAAAAACAAAGTTGTGACACACAAATCTGTTTTCAGTTTTTGGACTTTTTCTCTAATCTTTGATTTTTTTTGGTGAAATATTGGATCATTTGAACATTTATTGAAATGAAACCATGTGAGAAGTTTAGAGGGAAAAATCATTATTTGGTGGAGCTGTTAACAACTTGTAGACATCTGAAATGTGACCCTGACTACACACTGCTTTTTGTAAGATGTCAAAAGCCAAAAAGGTTGGAAACCACTGGTTTAATCTTTAATGTATTTTAAAAGCTTGTTATATTATCTACTGTGTCAAAGCTTCATCTGAAAAGTAACTAAAGCTGTCAAATAAATGTAGTGGAGTTGAAGTTTCAAATAGCATGAAATGAAAATACTGAAAATTTGTACTAAAGTACAGCACTTGAGTCAATATACGTACTTATTTTCCACCACTGGTAACCTTATTGTTCAAGGCCTTTATATTATTTTCACTTTAAAAAGTTTCCTGTATTTACTTATGTGTACCAGCCTGCATTACAGTAAGTCAACCTCCTGAGCAAAACCCATGTAGGCTTCAGCTCATGCCCATTCTGTCCTAAAAGCCCATCTCTCTCCATTTCCTCCATGACAGGAATGCACAATGTGGCAAGTGTCTCAGCCTCTCTGGGATCCATGGGACTGCTGCGTCTCTTCGGGGTGTCCTGGTCCTGGAGTCTGGCAGCAGGCCTTGGCATGTATCTGGGCACAAGAACCTGGAAATACTTCTACATCGCAGCACGCACTGCCAAAAGAGACCTCAAGTAAGTAAAATATGTCCAATTAAAGTTCTGTTCATGCTTGTAGGTCTTCATCTTTACTTACCTTTCTAATTTCTCCTCTTATTTCCTTATGTGACCCTCACCAGCGGCCTGTATGTGCTGCTGAGAGTGAAGATGGCTTTATGGCGTTACGTGCGCAACGGAAGCAACATTCCTTCCATCTTTGCCCAGACAGTAAAACTCAACCCAAACAAACTAGCACTGATCTATGAGGCTACAGGGGAAACATGGACCTTCACTCAGCTGGACGAGCTGTCTAACGGCGTGGCCCATTGGGCAAGAGATCAGGGATGGGTCTCCGGGGATGTGGTGGCCCTCTTCATGGAAAGCAGGCCTTTACAGGTGGCACTTTGGTTGGGCTTGGCCAAGGTTGGGGTGGAAGCCGCACTCATCAATTTCAACCTCCGCCATGATTCCCTCCTGCACTGTATTGGGGTGTCAGGGTCACGGGCTATTGTGTTCGGAGCTGAGCTCGCTGATGGTAAGAATGAAAAGCTGATACAGATATTAAAGGACAGGTTCACAATTTTTCCCAGCCTGCCCTAAAACAATAGTCAGGTGCACAAATGAACGTTAAAACAGGTTTTTCTTGACGTAATCATTCCTCCTTGTCATACTGGCCATTAGAACTTCCTTTCATAATGCTCAACAGGGAAACACTGTCTGAGGAAACACAAAGAGGGAATCTGATGCTAAAAAAAGACTGTAAATGTGGCAGATATCCCCTTAATATGACTAACTCAGACTGCTGAAGCCTCATATAAGCTTCAGATAAACTTTTAAATGCATTTTGACACAAAATCATATGGACACTTGAGTGTTGTTTCAAGACAGACTTGAAAAAGTGTGAACCTATCCTTTAACACTCATTCTAAAATTATGCTTAAATCTTTTTCAGGAAATTATTTAATAAAGCACGATTGCATTTTGATTGCAAGCAAAAGTCGCCAAATACTGATTAACCTCAGCACCAAATATCATGTTACATTAATATTTTGCCTGTAACATCATGTGAGGTGGTCAACATTATGTCCTGGTGTCACACTGTTAATATTCTGTGTGTGTGTGTGTGTGTGTGTGTGTTGAACATAAACTGTGATAATGGCTGTGTCTCCCACACGTCATGTGGTCAGGACATGCTGTCAGTGATCACATTGCCAGTAAAATTCTTTCTGTGCCATCTCTTTGTGAAGTTTACATTAGCTCCTCTTTGTTTTTCTGTGACAGCACAAACACTTCACTCCTTTGTCCTTGTGGCCTCTGTGATGACCTGCATTTGTGTGACTACTATATCTAATGTTTTCATTAGCTGATCAACATTAGCTTTTGTCTGGCAACACTATCGTCTCTGCTTTTGTCTCATTGGTTCACACCGCTAGTATTTAGTTATCAGTATTAATATTCTTGTGCAAACTGCAGCCCTTGAACTGACCTGATTGCTGTCATCTGTTCCCATCTCCCTCTTGTTCTTCTTACTGAATGTCAGCCATATCGGATGTTAGTTCCTCCATCAGCCAGTCCATGGTACGGTTTTGTACAGGAGAGCTCAGTGCAGAACATCTGGCCTGTCTGGGTGCTCAACCTCTGGACCCAATTTTAGCCTCCGCACCTAGACATCCCTGTTCACCTTGTGTTCCCCCCAAAGGCATGAACGGTGAGTACCTTATCTCCCACTAAACTCAACTCTGCCTCTATTTCAGGCTTTCAGGCTTTCAGGCTATCTGTATGTTAATGAGTTTGTTTTAAATAACCCTCTTCAGATTATTTTTTTATACTGTGTTTGACTGATAACTTTTGTGTTTTTTGCTCTGTTATGAATTCCCAAAGTGTATGTCTCACAGTAATTCATTTTCCTCACTCTGTTGTCTCGTTTCTAAACTGAAATTGCTTCCCGGTAATTATGTAACGTGAGCCTGATGAGTTGCCTGTGCAGAACTGAATGAAAACAGACTATATTATCAGTTCTGTCTTTTTTTATGGATTCGCAGGTGGCATTAAAGCAGTGACTGAAATGCTGTGAAGACCCCTGCATGTATCTTTAAAATTGTACCGTGCAATTTCAATAATGTGTTGTATTCCCATCTGCAGACCGTCTATTTTATATTTACACCTCTGGCACCACAGGACTGCCCAAGGCTGCCATTGTGGTACACAGTCGGTATGTTTTCTTCAACCACTTACAAAAAAGCTTCACATTACAGTTGCTGCACAGCTAGTGATAGATGTTTGAGAATTTTCCCTTTGTTCTCACAACAGTTACTACAGAATCGCTGCTTTTGGCTATTTTGCTTTTCGTATGCACTCTGATGACATCATTTATGACTGTCTCCCTCTCTATCACTCAGCGGGTATGTGATGCTAGCTTCCACATCTTGATGAATACATTTTTCCCCACTAGGTTTGCATAATTAAAGCGTGAGCTTTCTCCTCCTGCCAGGTAATATCATGGGAGTTGGTCAGTGTCTGATCCATGGCCTCACTGTTGTGGTGAAGAAGAAATTCTCTGCCAGCCGCTTCTGGGAAGACTGCATTAAGTACAACTGCACTGTAAGAGCTAATGCTTGGAAAATATTGAGAAGTGCCATACTGAAGAAATCAATAACTATAAAACATTAATTTTGAACTAGAACTGCCACAATAATGAGGCCGCTTTCCTCTCGCCCCTCGTAGGTGGTGCAGTACATCGGGGAAATCTGTCGCTACTTGCTGTCTCAGCCAGTGCGGCCATCGGAAAAGGGCCACAAAGTTCGGCTGGCAGTGGGAAATGGCTTGCGCCCCAGTGTGTGGGAGGCTTTCACAGAACGTTTTGGGGTGGCCCAGATTGGCGAGTTCTATGGAGCGACTGAGTGCAATTGTAGCATTGCCAACATGGACGGCAAGGTCAGCAATCACAGTGACCACTTGTGTCTTCCCGGATAAAATGTGAATTGGATCAGAGTTAAGCTTATTCTGTCATGCCAGGTGGGAGCCTGTGGATTCAACAGTCGCATTCTCCCCAACGTGTACCCCATCCGTCTGGTGAGGGTGGACGAGGACAGCATGGAGCTGGTTCGGGACAGCCGGGGCCTCTGTGTGCCTTGTCAACCTGGTAACTAATACTAATACTACAACAATTACTTATCATTGTATAGTATATATATGACAGTACTCCATTAGACTCATCTATGTCTGTCAGGGGAACCGGGGCTTCTGGTGGGTCGCATCAACCAGCAGGACCCGTTACGGCGCTTCGATGGCTACGCAAACCAGGATGCTACGAGGAAGAAAATAGCTCATAATGTCTTCAAGAAAAATGATTCTGCATATTTATCAGGTTACCAGTCTTTTTTTATTCATCAAAATACATGTTATATTGCATCATAATTCTGAATATAGCTGGTGATGCTCATTAAAAAAAAATAAACCAGCCATGTAAATGTTCAAGATATTTATAGTTTATTATACTTGAAAGATGAAACCCTGAAAATAATTGGTTGGTTGGTTAGGTTGCCATGCTTCCTAGTAAATTCTTAGTGCAGGCATTGAGTTATGCTTTTTAAGACACTCCTGACCAGAGATTTAATTTTTTTTTTTTTTTAAACAATGTTAGCAATTATTTTTCTTTCCATATGTCTACCCAAGGTGATGTGCTGGTGATGGATGACCTGGGCTACATGTACTTTCGGGATCGCGGCGGGGACACGTTCCGCTGGCGAGGAGAAAATGTTTCCACCACCGAGGTGGAGGGCATACTCAGCAGTCTTCTGGGTCAGACTGATGTGGCTGTGTATGGTGTGGCAGTGCCAGGTGAACTTTGTATACACAACGCTTTGAGCATCACATTGGAACTTGTCGTTATCTTTTATTGCATATTGCTTTTAACTGTCCTCACCTGTTTCTATCCTGCTTGACAAGCATCTGTTACCATGTGTCATACTCAGGTGTGGAGGGGAAGGCGGGCATGGCTGCCATTGCGGACACTGCAGGGAGTTTTAACTGCAGCGGTTTCCTGCAGATGGTCCAGGGAGCGCTTCCTCCTTATGCTTGCCCCGTGTTCCTGCGAATCTCCCCGCATGTAGACACCACAGGTTAACTGCCCTAATATCCTTCATAAAAATGTCAACCCTCACTGATGAGTTCATATCAATAAATATTTTTTTTCTGTTTATCTCCACATTCCTGCACAGGCACATTTAAAATCCAGAAAACCAGGCTGCAGAGGGAGGCATACGACCCACGTCTCACAACTGACCAGATCTACTTTTTAAACACTAGAGCTGCGCGTTATGAGGCTGTAGACGAGGAGCTATACAACGCTATAGCGGAGGGAAGGATGTCTCTATGACATGGAGGACCTAGTAGGGCAGTCATCAGTCTCAGCTAAACAGATGCTGTAGAGAAAGAAGATAACGTGTCTACGTCGGCGTCAGTCTTGCTGCACCACCCGACTGGATTTTAACCATTCAGGGAACGGAGTTGAGACTTACATAGGCAATACTGTTACAGATGATGTTTTAACACTGTTTGAGTAACGCCAGGACATAATGTGAGGGCGTTCATTCCCTTTAATAACCTTGTGTAATCATTAAATGAACACCTCCAAAAGCCTTTGAGCATCACCGCACATAGAGTGGGCATCCCCCACAAGCCATTTTGAAATAGGATACGTGTTACAATAATGTGGCTAGGACAGCAACGGGTGTTGTCAAGGCAAACTTTGTTACTGGGTACATATGCCCGTTTATGAAATATGCTGCAAGATTAATTCTGTGTAGGTTTAAGCAATACTTGAGTGTGAAGCTGTGGAGTTACTGCTGTGTGTTAGGACCTGGCGTCAACATGCAGTACATGTGGCTACTAGATGAAACGCTAACCATAGTCTTTTTTTTTTTTTTTTTTTTTAATGCAATGGAGGCAACTAATCCCACTTGTTTGAACCACTGAACAACACTGGCACAGGTTTGCAAATACATAAAGGTTGTTGCTGTATGTGCCTTATATGAAAGTTCAGATCTATGTTTCAGTTTTATGATTTTATTTATTTTTTTTTTTTTTTGGAAAGGAGCTCAAAAGAAATCACAGTAGTGATTTTGTGTCATGCAAAGCTGAGTCACACATAGTGACTGTCATTTTTAACAAATTCTTATCAGTATAGTAATATATATATATAGGTGTAAGATTTAATTTACAATTTCAGATCTCCCAGACAACATCTGTTTTGTTGTAACTCAAATTAAATATTTTAAAACATGGCTGTGTTTGCCTCATGTCATTTTTGTATGTCTCTTAAGGTGAATTAGTTTGTTGACAACAATATCCTAGTGGGCAGGATTCTCAGTGGATGCTCTTTGCAGGCAGTGCAGAAGTAGGGAAAGATTGTGCGTGCAATGATGTCAGTGAAAGTGTAGAGAGGTGTTCTCTCTCTGGGGTCATAAAATGTCACCTTGCCTCGGTCCATGTCTAAAACCACTCTTATCACTTCCGGCTTCTTCGTCATGTTCAGCGGCTCCCACGGTGCCGTGCAGGCCTTGTGCTCTCCATTGCGAAACCTTATAGTCCAGAATCCCTCTGCTGGTGTCAGCACATGCTTGCCCTTCCTGTTGATGGACTCGCTGGCTACTCCCACCACCCAGTAGGTGTTGTCCTTCACTTCCACATCCCAGCTGTGGCGTCCAGAGGAATAGCTCTCTGCAGCTAGCATCTCAGCACTGATGTCAAAGCGTTCTGGGTTGTCTGGCACCTTGAAAATCTGGGTACAGTTCTGCACCACTGTGAGATCCTCGGACAGGATGAAGCAGCTGGCTGCTGTGTTGGGATCGACAATCACCGGAGCTTGTGAAAGGAAACAGGTAGTTACTAATGTGCCAGAAAAAGAGCTGACCAATAAAACATGACTGATGTTATTATGTGAGGAACTTACTATATCTAATTATACTCTTCATCTTCTCCCACACTTTGTATTTCAGAGAGCCTATATGCTTGGCTACATCAATCAGAGCGCCAGAAATCATTTGTGGCTGGAGGGAATTTTGCCAGGTTCTGAAAAGATATTTGAGGAATTAGGTGCTAAAATTTGTGTCTGCTGTTTCTGTAAAACTTTATAATCCTAAAAATAAGATGCATTGGATGTTAGATGTGGCAAGGACACTTACCTCCTTATTGTTTCTTTGTAATTCTGAAAGCAAAATGGAAGAGAACAACTCTCATCAAGTGTGCATATGAAGGTTTAAAAAAGTCAGGTTAAAATTTGTTATTATCTACCTTAAGAAACGGGATATCTTGACATCGCATATCCTGTTCCACTATTTTGATCGTGTTGGAGAGAGATGCCATTTCATTGCTGATCTCCTCCATCCTCTGGTTTATCATGAGATTCTTCTGATCCTCCTCATCCTTTAAAACAGAAAGCCTGGCAGCCTCCTGCTCCTTCAGGAAATGGTGAAGGGCTTCAAATTCCTCTTTGATCTGTGTTTCGGTATGTTCAGTTTGGTTCTGGAAAGAGACATGATTGATGGATAATCACTGCCTCCACGCCTCGGCTCTGTAGTATGTTCAAAGTAACATTTGGTACTGATGGGGCTGACAGTACCTTGACATGCTCTGCCATTTCCTCACAGACCATTTTCGCCTTCTTGTACAGCTGCAATTTCTCCTTCAAAGGCACTAATGCATTCTTCAGCTCCTCCTATAAAGTCAGGGACAGGGCATCAACACTTTAAAACAAGGTCAGCCTGGCAGGTGGCCGAGCTGTCAGCACAATGTGGCGGGCAGCATTCTCCTGTAAATGCAAAGCTGCACAATACAGCAGCATCAAATGAATGGGACAAATCTATAGAAAACGATCTAATGCCCTGGTAACATCATCATCATGCAACCAATAAATTCATTTCACATTAGTATTGAAGGTTTCCCGTTCTCGAGAGCAGGCCGAGCAGGGCAGGAGTAGAATGAATGCCGTGTCAGAGAAACCTTGTGGGAGTCGAGTTTCAGTCCTCTCGGGACGCCAACGGCAAAACCAAAAATATAAATCTATTATTAGAATGCTAATAAAGTCTGCTAAACACCTTCACACATATCAGCATATCAGACTTAAAGAAGCACAAAAGTAGCGAGAAAATCAAAATCGAAACAGGTAAAAAAAAAAAAAAAACTTTTAGCAAGTTGTACATTAAAATGATGTCCAGGTACAATGTGACATGTTTTCCCATTCATGGAATTATGGATAGCCTTTGAGAATTCATTTGGGGAAATAGCCAGCCAAACTAATCAATTATGACTGTCAAATTTAGTTAATTAAAATTTCCTCAAGCATCTTCCCATTTAAATTCTGAAGTCTCACCCACACTTGTTGACCTCAGGTTCTAGTTTATAAAGATATACATCTACTGTAATCCTAACAAATGTGACAGATCATTTGATACACATTTCGCTATAAGTATCAATATGAAAGGGAAAGAGAGGGAGAGCGAAAAGCTTGTGATAAAGTAAACATTTCCCAAATAGCTGATGATGATGAAATTTGCTACCAGTGTGAAATACCAGAGTGACCAACCGTGTAACTTGCCTACCTTACAGTCATGAGCACTTTCCCCAATGGGATAGAGCCTGTGCCCTTTGTGTGCCGCTGCTTTCCTACACACTTCACAGACCGGCTCCAAGTCCTCCAAACAGAAGAGTGAGAGCTTTTCTCCATGCTCCTTGCAAGCCCCTGGGTCATTCTTGCTTCTGTCCTCCTTAAAGGATTCACAGGCCTTCTCCAGCACAGTGCTCACCACTATTTGATCCATGGAGGAACAGTGCCAGCACAGAGGACAGTAGTGTGATTCCTCACTGCCTTGTGTCTCCCAGTTGTCTTTCAGGCAGGCTTTACAGAATCTATGTCTGCACGTGAGAATCACTGGCTCACTGAGAATGAGTCCACAAATTGGACAGGAAAGGTCATCCTCTTGACGAGCACGTCTGGTGGCCATTCTTCCTCACAGGGCTTTGATGACAACGAAGCATAGGAGGCCCCTCCCATGTCTATGGAAGGCTACCTCATCTTAACCTTAGAAATAAGTGTTAATACCTCAGCTCCCAAAGGCATATCCCATGTTATGCTGTCTTGTTTGACCGTGCACATTGGGCGTTCTCAAATAAACACCACACCTCTGAATGAAACGAATAGGCTTTTCATATGATACTGTATCTGTGCAGATCAGAGCCTGAATAACCCAGGGATGACAGCAGAGCAAATGATGATGGTGGAATAATTGCACTCAAGATGGTTTTTAGATTACAGTTACGCTATGATCACATCGATGTTATTCGAGAAGTGAGTTGATACAATCTGTCACAGTGTAATTGAAGAGTTTATAGAGAAACAATGTCCAAAATAAGACTCCGGGTGAAGATATAAATAGATGGAAGTTGCTGATTTGGCTAAAGTTATGCGGGTAAAGAAATGTCCTCCTGCTGACCACTGAAACTGTTTTTTCCACAGTCAAGTTTAACATTAGGCAGAAGCCTTTTAAGAATTGATACAAGAATTGAGTCAAATCATTAATCGAACACTACTTAGAGTAAAGGAGTAAAGCTTTTAAAAGCAATTAGAAGTTATTTAAAGGAAAGATGTTAATTTGTTAAGTATTTAACAGTTATCTGACCTTGTTTGTACTGTAATCAAGTATTTTGTTATGGGAGTTAGTTTACTAGAAACAATCTTGCACCAAAAATAGGGCAAGAGTTGTGTAGATAGTGATAGAAAGCATAGGGAACATGATCCTGCCATTGGAAAAAACACTGGTGGCCAGTGCTGCTTCAACTCATGTGTATACACTGGTTGCCCTTACATTTCATGTCTGCTTTCAACCAGGTAGGAGAATTATTACAATGTGAAAAAAAAGCATCCTAACATATCACAACAAGGCATAACGATGTGAACATTATAGAAATTGCAGATAAGCTGTGCAATAAAAGTCATTTAGTCATGAATATATTCTGTGTAGTATGAGTCAAAACTTTATTTTCACTCACCCACACTAGGCACCCGAATAAGTTGTTGTCTTGTTGCCAAGATGCCGAGGTGAAAATTTGATTGGTGGCCTGCGTGCCAGTACCAGAGCAGCAGTTCATAGACATTCATAGTAACAGTAGTCAACAGACCCCCCGCACACACACTCATACACACTCCTGCCATGGCAGATTAGTGGTGGCTCTGCAGGCAGTCACTCCTTTAATATGCATTATTTTCCAAATATGTTATTAAAAGTTATTGTTGAAAAGCTCTTCTAATTGAAGTGAAGGTGACTCAAACTAAATTTAATAAGTCTTCAGCTCATTTAAATTTGAATCTAAATGGTTGTGATTAAATTAATTGGGAAAAGACAGATGGATTTCTTTTCTCTGTGGGTTTATATGTTTCCACACATTTGCACACATCTGTGTGTGCATGCAGGCATCATGTACAGATACAGAGACAAACAGAGATAATGAGCAGACTGACAGACTTATTACTACAGTTCATAGCCTACAGAGCCCATTGGGGGGAGCAGGGAATCCTTTTTTAGGTCTAATTTTAAATGGAATGTGTTTTCATAGTGACTGAGAATAACTTGTCCACTCTAAAGATTATTTTTCATGTTTAAGTACAACCTGCAGACACATTAAGCACATTCTATGCATCAGTGTTTGGACTGAACAACATTTTTTCTACCTATGGGATAACTAAATCTGTAAAGACGCACATATTATCAAATTTATGCCCACAATTTTTCATAGAAAGAAAGAAATTCAGCTTACTTTGCGATCCTTGAAGGCCTCTCTTATGGGATACACTCTGTGATTCATATGTAGGCCAGATATGTGGCACATAGAGCAGACAGGTTCCAGATCAGCTGCACAGAGGAGGGACAGTTTCTCTCCGTGCGCTTCACATGATTTATGCGGAAGCCCATTGTTTTCCTTAAAGCAGAGAGGACAGTCTTTAGATCCATGTTGTATCCAGAACTGCTCCAAACAAGAGTTACAAAAGCTACGATCACAGCCAATGCAGCAGAGGACCACTGGGGCCAGAAAGATTTCACCACATATGGTGCAGGAGGACTCGTCCACAACCTGACATGAGATGTCAACCTCCATCTGTGAAATCCAGTGCAGCACTGATGGGTCTCTGCCAGGCAGTAATATCTATATGTTCTCTCTGTATGTATAGTATGTATATGGTATGTATCATGGGTGTTCAACAGAGTGTAGTCCTGCAGCAGAGGGCAAAGGTGAGAGAGCTATGCAGCTACTTTGGTTGCACCATATATCAGCATGGACATCAAAGAATGTGTTGAGCTCAGGTTCAAACCCTGCTAATTAAAACCTGGTAAGGAGCCATAAAACTGAAAAATTTGACTTCAGCCCGTTATGGTGGAAAGAGAAATGTGAGGTATAATGACCAACTATAATTTTGAGCAACGAGCTCTACCACTTTTATACCAAGGCAGGTTATCTTGTAATATTATATTATTTATATGTTTAAAATTGAGTTAAAATTCATTTTCTGGCTCTATGTCCAAAAAGTGCAGTTTTCTTTTTCTTTAACTACAATTTCTTAGTCTTCCTGGTTCAGTAAAATCAGTCTTAAATGCACGTGCTTATAATTTACATATATTTACGGAATTGCCAATACAGTTAAAAATTTAAACATTTAGTGCAGACTGATTCCATTTTAAGGTTTAGGAAGCTTTTAAACAGATATAAAGTAAAAAAATTACTATTTATTTTTAAAAAATCATATTCTAAATGCAATTTATTGTTGCTATTCATTCCCTGAAATAGAGCTTTGTCTGTATTAGAAGCTTGTAATCACTGTAGAAACCTATCTGCAGGGTTAAGAGAACATTCACACAATTTGAAGATGTACCATCAAATGAATAGTCTACATTTGGAGCCTGGTGTATAATGAGCCTAATTATAGTAATAAATCCAGAGCAAAACGTTAAATAGACTATTTTCAAAAGGCTGTAGGTTACTCAGGATGTAACACAGACAGGAAAAGGTCGTTAGTAATAGCTCTAATGTGTCCGCTTACTTTTTTCCTCCCCTCACACACTTTTTTTAACCAGTATTTCTTGTTTTGCTTGTTATATGGATATGGAAGAAAAGAGTATGTTTTTAATCACATGGTCCACTTTATTGATTTTCAGTGCAATTCTTCTTGAGAATGCTAGACAAACAGACACAGTACAAACAAAGAGAAATGCACATTAGCTGAAGAATACATAAGAAAAGAAATGGAATTAAAAGCTGGGGGTGTGTAAGGTAACAAAGAATGGCAAGAGGTGTAACAACGTGGGCATACCCACAATGTATGCCAGAGTTCATCCATGGCTTCCAAAGTTTTATATCTCAGCTGAGCTAGGTCAATACTCTACACATGAGATTTTTTTTTTTTTTCCTGGCTGACATGAGATTAAGGCAACCCTGAACACATGCTCTGTTCACACTTTACAAGACACACCATGAAAATACTGTGGTTCACATGGACATTAAATGACAGAAGTATGCTATTTAAGATTGAAATGCATGTCCATTTCACTTAAAACACTGTGAATATTTCATTTAGCTGGAAAAAATCTCAGCCACTGACAGGACATGATAGAAACTCAGGATATAGATGATCATATTCTCACTATTAGTTATGATGCATGTATGAGATTTTATGTACATTTAAAAAATCTTCACGGAAAGTTGTTAAGATTAATTTCTGTGTACATAGTCTTAAGTGTAATAAATTTGTTTTCCGTTTGAAATGGTTGATTTCTTACATTACATGACATTTTCATCATTATTAGCAAAGAAATGTACAAATGTCTCAGTTGCTTCTTGACAATGTATACCCAATGCTCCTCTGACAGGACAGTTTTTTTTATCATACTAACATTATAATACTTTTTGGCTTCAATAATATCTTAATAATCTTTTCTAGTAAAACTCTATATATCATTTTTGTCCTTAATATTTTTCTTTCACCCTCCTTATGCTCCGGTCACAGTGGCCCAATGATTTTACATCAGCTTCCTGTCGGGGTGATCCGAGGCACGTCCAGAACGTTGGTGTCGGACCTCCAGGTGTTTGCTCTGGACGCGGTCGAAATGCTGCAGCAGCTCGTTGTAATCCATGTGGGTGTGAGAGGCACGTTTGGAGACAGCTTTCTGTTTAGAGTCCATATACTTGGACTCGTCCACAGTCCTCATGAGCTCCGGGTTGGGGACACATCGCAAGCGGTGGGAGAGCAGCTGGAAGGCCTGGCTCTGCGGCAGCAGCATCAGCAGGCCATACAGTGCCTTTATCAGGTAAGGGTTGTTCTCCACATCTAGAAGCTGCAAGCGCAAGTAGGTGAAGATGGGGCTTTCTATGAGCTGTACCAGCTTGTCGACCTCCATCAGGAAGTCTACCGTCACCTCCAGATCTCCAAACTTCTGGATGAGATCATAGGCGTGTTTGTAGTTCTGTGTGAGGAAACAGAGCGACACGGTGGCCACGGGGTTGTGGCACCAGGAACGATACAGGCAGCAAAACAGAGCGCAGCTCTCCTGAGTGCGCAGGTCTTTCAGCTGGTTGCGTAACTGGAAGAGCTCGGCAGAGGTGAGCAGGATAGTGTTGAGCGTCTGAACCATGGTGGAGGCAAATTTGAGGTCCTCCTCCTTCAGCAAGATGTCAGCCATGGAGTGGAAGATGTTCTCCGCGTGAAGCAGCAGACACAGCTGCCTGATGATGAAAGCTCCTCTGTTCTCCAGAAGCTTCCTCTCCAGACTGAAGCGTTTCAGCAGGTTGATCATGAACTTGTAAAAATAGGAGTTCATGCTGGGGGTGGAGGGGGATGAATCCACTGCTTTGGGGCCTGTGCTGGGCTGCTGTCCTGGCTTGGCACCCTCTGGCACCTTGAGCTCCAGTCTGTTGTCAGTGCTGTCGCAGGAGCCGGTTTGGTCCGTTTGGCCCGCAGGAGATGACGCTATCTCAGCTAACACCTCCAGATCTTTCAGTATCACCTCGTCGGACTCATCAGATAGTGTTTTCAGCAGCATGGGAAACAGGCTGTCTGTGTGGCGGAACATCTTGCGTGGTGTCTTGATGTAGAGGTGATATAGCCATTTGAGCACAGCTATGCGGGTCATCATGCCGGTGGAGGAATCGTGGAGGTGGCGGTCCAACACCTGGACAATACCGTCTAGGTCCAGAGTTACCTGAGGTCTGTCAGCACTCGCTGGAGTGAAGAAGCTGATATTACTGAAACCAACAGATTCTTGTGATGCATTCAGCATATCGTTGCTGTCTGCCTCCGTCTTGGGCTGGCCTTCTTTGCTGGACGGCGACCCTGTGCTTCCACTTTTCTCCTCCTCCTCCTCCTCGTCATCCTCAGGAGTCACGAGCTTCATCAGACTGTGATTACAGGCACTGGCTGCTTCTTTGGTGTTTTTCTTTCTGTCGTCATAGGAGAGGCAAGGCAGCACTGCAGTCAGGATACCAGAGGAGTAGGGGAGCACCACTCGGCCTGCAAGCTGGATAAACTCTCTCATCCAGGTCATAGCCGTCAGCTGGATCAGGTCATTTGTGAGTTTGGTCTCGTCTGCGACCTGGCAGTGGATAACCAGGATGTTGGCCATCTCAGCAAATTTCACGCTGGACGGTGTCTTTTTGATCTCCTTCAGGAACTCTCCCAGCACCACCTCACACGTCCTGCGGATCTCCTTGCTGTTGTCTCCTAGGATCTGGAAGAGCCCGTCCAGGATCTCGGGGAGGTAGTCTAACAGGTTGATGTCCGGCACCGACTCCAGAACATGGATCCAGGAGATAATGAACTGCCGGGCATACTGATTATTGGAGTAGATGCGCTCTCTCAACAGAGGGACAAAAGCCACGAGGTCGAATTTATTGCTTTCTGTCACTATGTCTTTCAGCAGTCTGTCCAGAAGTTCAGAACCGCTTTTCACATTGGGGTCTGGATCTGCTGCAAGCTTGCTGAGCCCATCAAAGAGCAGATTGAAGTGGGGCAGCACAGCTCCCCTGGCCACTTTGACTATATTATAGAGGGCCTCGCAGGCATAGTAGCGCAAGCGGCTGTCTGAGTCATTAAAGCACGTGAGCACAGGCTCAATAAGCTCCTTCAGATACAGACCTGAGTCTTTGCCGAGGGCGATGGAGCAAGCCGCCAGCCCAATGAGCCCTCCCTTACGGCTGTGGGGGTGCTGGGAGAGCGCAAACTCCGAGGCCAGGATCTGGATAACATGCCTGATTTGAGTGGAGTTGTTCTGAGCCACAAACTCCCGCACCAGCTTCTCTATTTCTAAAGCTGCGACTTTCCTCTTCTCGTACAGTTTATCATTCAGAGCCCGGACAATGTTTGGCGTCAGGGGCGAAAAGTCCTTCTCCGTGTTCATGTTGGTAGCTGCGGTTGAGCTGAATCCGGCCTGTGGAAGTCTGCGTTAATACGCGAGAAGTCAGTCTGCATTTATGATTATTTTATTAGAGAAAACAAAACGATTTCACGGGCGAACCAGGAAGCTATGGTAATACAACGCAGCTGACCGGTTGCATCCGCCGGAAACACGTCACGGTTGCTACATTTATTTGGGTCCCGCTTTGCGTGCGCTGTTAGCACAAATTAGCTTAATTTGCTACGTCAACCGCTAATGCATCTTCTCATTTTACACTTGCTCCTTAAATTTTAACCCCACTTTCTTTAATTAGAGAGGGTTGTTACAGCCTGTTTCTGCGATGGCGAGCCGAGCTTCCTTTCACTCCCAGCTCTCCTCCATCATGGAGACGATGGCTCGGACTGCCCTGAGTCAGGTCTGCACTTTGGTGGATAAAGACTCGTCCGAGCTGCGGCTGGAGTTGTCTCGGCTGCTGTTCGCTAACTCAGCTCTCGCAGAGAAAGTAAACAGTCTGGAGAGCGAGCTGACGATCGTGAGAAGCGACGCACCTAAGTTGTGTAAAAGTTACCGCACCGTCGGTGTACAAACTGTCTGTCACAAGGACGGAGATGCTCCTGGTATTTTAGTTTTTGTTTCACAGTAGAAATTAGCTTAGAAATATCTTCTGTGTCTGCTGGTGTGTACAGTCACCTCTTTTTAAAAATTTTTTTCTCAGTTTCTGGGTCTCCAACTATAGAGGGGATCTTTGGGAAGGATTGGTGTATGGATCTGTGGAAGGACAGAGATCCATACAGTCTGGAGAGAGTCACAGACTCACCACAGTCCTCTGATAAGGTGAGAGGAAGGTTTGCAGAGCCAGTAAATGACTGATATCTTTATGGCCCTGAGCAATAAACAACTGTGCATACAGGCGTCCAACTATATATAACAACTATAATAAGTTAGGACTAATGAAACTTAAAGATTTGGTTGAGTTACAGTCATTATTAGTTATGTACAGGGCAAAAAGCAGAAAGTATTGCCAGAAAACTTGAAAAAGTTGTTTGTTTAAGGAAATTTAATTTTAAGCATCAGTATGCACAGACTACTTTACAGACTACTTTAAAGCAGATGTGTATTTCAGTATGTGGTGTCAAACTGTGGGATTCTTTACAAAATGATTTAAAGGGTTGTACAAGTATTTTTCAGCTCAAGTAAATGTATAAAGAAAGAATAATTGGATTGTATGAAGTTGACAGGTAATGGCTTTCCTTAGTTGATGGTAGAGCCCGACCGATATGTCAGTCAGCTGATCTTATTGGCCGATATTGGCCTATCACAGATATGTCAGTTTTGCAGATGTTGTCCAATATGCGCCAATTTTTTTTAAGTGATATATGCAGCATTTTATGTATATTTGATCCTTTTTCTTAATTCAAGTTATATATATACGTACATATGTTTTTTTTGTTCTGTGTGTTTTTTTTTTATTTATAGTAATTTATAATCATTACATTTACAGTGAAGTTTACTGTTTCAATGCACTGACTGATCATTTTGGACAATAAAGTTTATTGTTAAACTGTAAAATATCCTGCCTCCATTACATATCTTTGTCACAAGTGTTTGACATTTGAGGGATCATTGCAAAAAATGTGTTCATGTATATATTCTGTATATATAAGATTATTGGCCAATATATCAATATCAGAATTTTTTTACTCCCTAATATTGGCATCTGGCCCAAGTTGATGGTGAATTATTGTGTATGGCTTTGATTTTTTTCTCATGTAACTGTAAGTAATGTTTGATAAGTAACTGGAATTGACAGACCATCTATTTCTACTGTTTATTAAAATTGTCTTTTCCCTGCTCCTTTTTGGTCATGGAATATGCAAAAGGAAAATGAGTTGTGTTTTGTTTGTGAATCACTTTTTTTTTTTTTCTGGAGCTGTGCAATATGGAACAAATAAATAATGAATGAAAATATGAACTTTACAAACTTCAGAATACATAAAAAAATGTTCTTAAACCCTGCTTATGCACACTGATAAGTAATAATAATTGGAAAATGGAGTGTATAGATGCCCTGATGCACAGCATGTCTAAGCAAACTATTACTTTTATTACCAATTAATCTATCAATTGATTGGTGATGGATTATGCATAAAAGTTAATAAATCATAAAAATCATTTAGTATAAAAAGGTCTAAAAGTAGTGAAATATGCAGTGACGTTCTTAAATTGTGTGTTTTGTCCAACAAACAGTCCAAATACAATATAAAACACGATATAACAATCAGCAAAATCACCACATTTGAGATGCTGGAACCATGATGAATCAATTATCAACTTGTTGCTATCTTGAACTAGTTTTACATTTGGACTTTTTTTCTGTTTTGCAGTCTGACCAAATTACTGTCACTGACATCAAAGAGGAAGATTATGAGGAGGATGCTGCCAGCAGCTGCCAGCAGGAAACACTCAGTACAGAAGGTAAGTGAATGAATGAATGCCGGCATTAGGGAGCGTCGTCTGCAGTTGTAGCAGCTCCGGATGCTGTTTGAGTTGTTGTCATTGTATTTCTGTGCAACAGAACATGAAGAATGCTTAGCTGAGGAACCGGAGCGGCTGTCAGTTGGCTACTCGGTTGATGGCAGCACTTGCAGCCTGTCATTCGATCAAGATGAAGAGCAGATTGTGTCGCCAGTTGGTCTTGAAGAACCAGCTATGCAGCCGATATCTGTCAATGACACAGAGGAGGCCTTCAGCACTCATATCATTCCGATCGAAGAGGACGATGACGACGATGATGATGATGATGTGCAGTTTGTTCACGAAAGTCACCAGGAGGCAACGACAAATGCTGCAAGTGGGCACAGGGAAACAGTAAATGAGCAGCAAACAGTAACAGCAAACTCAGAAAACAGCAGTGCTCTGGATAAAGACTCACATGACAACTTTAATGTGCTTAAAACCAACAGAGTTTCAAACAGAGACAAATTCACTTGTCAAATATGTAGCAGGGCATTCTTTCACAAGGGCACTCTGACACGCCACCTGAAATCACACAAGTCGAACTTCTGCAACATTTGTAAGCAGCATTTCCCGCACAGGACCAAGTTAAGCACACACACATGCGTGCCTCCAGTCCTCTCTCAGAGAGTCAGCAAGTCATGCGAGCTGTGCGGGAAGACCTTTGCGAACCCGTCGGCTCTGAGGATTCACTACGTTGTCCACACCGGAGAGAAACCCTACAGGTGCAGCTTGTGCGGGAAAGGGTTCACCCAGAAAGGCAATCTGAAATGTCACCTCCGCATCCATACAGGTGAGAGACCGTTCCGCTGTGTTAAGTGTGGAAAGACCTTCACGCAAAAGGTCAATCTCAACCATCATTTAATGGCGCACAGAAATCGTGAGGTCGTAGCGTAGCAGAAGCCTGTCAGTGACTGTTTCTGGTGCAAGATCAGTAGATGTATTTATCTGAAAGCATCTTGTACTATTTCTCACGTTAGTTTAAAGGTAGTTTATGTCATGTTTGTAATGTCTTGTAATCCTTAGCAGGGTGCTAAGAATTCAGGAGTGTGTAGCAAAATGTCCTGTTTTTGTTAGCTGTGTTTTTATTTATGCTTGTGTGTTTCAGTTGCTGTTTCTGTCTTTACAATAAAACACAGTCACAAATGTTCACAATGGAGATCTAAAATTTATTGAATAAAACTTTCCTCTTAAAGTATTTTTTTCTTGTCTAAATTCAACTTCCCTTGAACTTAAAGAAGGCATGCAGGTGTAAGCGAAAAGAGGGGGGAGGGGGTTAACAGCACAGGATTTCTTCAATGGGTTTCACTCACTTGGGTCAGTTTGGTGTGTTCAGGGGTGTCATGTTACAGACGAAACAAGAATTCAGTACAGATAATTGCTCAAATTTGATGAGAATTTCTCAAAGGAAAGTACAGAATAAAAATATTCAATGTGGTTTCATCAACATAAATAATTAACATTTACCAAAACAAAGTTTGGCTTTACTGCATATCGACAACACAATTTGTTTTTCCAACAATAATGAAGCAGCAATACAAATACATTTATTCAGAACAGTAACACCACCTACACCAGAAAAAAAACCCTCTGGAACTCATTTAAACATGTTACTAATTCACATCAACGTTTCTTTTTAACAGTCATGGCTTCCTCACTCTGCTACCCAGTTTAATGCCGAGAAATGAGGTGTGGCATAAAACAGTGGTGAGGCGACGGCGATGAAGCAAACAGTGAGACTCATTTAACTTTGTTGTGAAGAGGTAGTTTTGAAGGTTTATGCTACATGTGTGCAAATGATAGAGCACTTGTCCAAAGAAATTTTTTTTGTCATTATTTGACACAGACCTTTTGTGACCTGAAATACGACGCTGAGGTATGTATAACATGTTACACCAACTGTGACAAAATGCAATGGATGAAAGGTGAAGTTTTTTGTCATAGTTTCAATGAGCTCCTCACATTAAATGTAAGAATGTGTCATCCGATCCGTGACGTTTTCCTTATCAATCATAACATGAAACCGACTTTAAAGGCTTGTTGAGGAAATCGCTAAATTTGGCAGTGAGCACCTAACCAATCAAATCAACTGAACTGAACTGCAGCATTTTTTTCTGCAGTACCACTTAAAAACAAACCAACTAAGAACACTGTTAGCCACGTGGGCTGTAAAATTAGCTTTTCTTTGACATAGCTGGAGTTTTTTTTTTTTTTTTTTTAAATCTACATTTTTCTTCCATATTTGAGCACTGGCACAAGTGGAGCTACTCTGAGCAATACTGAGAGCACTTACATAGAAAACATCACACTTCTGCTTTGACTTGGTACCAATAACCAGGCTCTTCATGAGGTTTCACCAGGCAAGTGGAAACACTGGTGGTGATTTAAACCATACTTGTATGCATAACATTTCCCACAATCCACGCAGCTGTAAGGCTTTTCACCGGTGTGCGTTCGAAGATGTATGTTCAGAGAGCTTTTCTGGGAAAAACTTTTGCCGCAGTCCGGACAGCTGTACGGCTTCTCCCCCGAGTGCACGCGCTGGTGCAGCTTCAGATACGTTTTCTGAGCAAACCGCTTCCCGCACACCGTGCAGCTGAACGGCTTCTCGCCGGAGTGTCGCCTGATGTGGACTTTTAAACTGCTCAAATAGTTGAATATTTTCCCACAGAATAAGCACTCAAAGTGTTTTGTTGGCTTCACGGGTTTGGGCTCGCTGGTGAGTTCTTTGGTTGCGTTCATGTGGATATTGTTCGTGTAGTCAAAGTATTCGCCAGTGGAAACAGGAGGATTTGTGTTGTCAACTAGAGTGCTCATCGTTGCATCCTCTATTAGCTTGTCCATAATTGTCGGCTGTGTGCGTTGTTGTGTTTGACTGTCAGCCGTCATGGAGAAGCTGTTTAATTCCCCCGGGTGCAGCTGCAGCTCATTGACAGATCTATGAAGCATGCTCTCCGCCTCAAAAATTCCAACACCTGTCACATGAGAATACACAGTTAAATCACAAAAACGAATCAGGATCCTAATGTTTGTTTGTTTTTTTTACTTTTTATCCAAACTTACTTTTTCTGTTATCTGGGAGCCTCATCTGCTGCCCGATGGGATGATCATCATATATTTCCTCCTTGACAAAGATGAGATCAGGTTCTCTCTCCATCAAGTCTAATGCCTACCAAACAAGACGTGACACGACAATCATTCAGTCGTCTCAGCTCACTAAAGAAACAGATTATTCTTGGCATTTCAAATAGGCTAACTTGCAACTGTGCTCACGAAAACAACCCTCAAATTAAAGTTATAGCTCTG
The DNA here is from genome assembly GCA_038419695.1 of Scomberomorus guttatus. Lineage (NCBI taxonomy): Eukaryota > Metazoa > Chordata > Actinopteri > Scombriformes > Scombridae > Scomberomorus > Scomberomorus guttatus. The sequence continues at coordinate 12,247,929 of CM076459.1, forward strand.
ATTATTAGCAGTTCATTAAGTAATATATAATGCTAATACTATAAGTGCAGGTAGTATCCTCAGTGGGTGGGTTTTTCCCAGTTACTGTGAAGATGTTGGCAAAAATTTCACTGACCTGGGCTCCCATGCTTGTCATTGCAGGCTCTGGCTCTTTCCTTTGAGAGGGGACTTTCTCTTCTCTCCACAGGTCCATGCACCAGTCCTTCCCAAAAACTCCCTCAATGGCTGGAGGAGGCTGCTGCTGTTCTGGAGGGAGAAGCAGATATGAAACGGTGACCTCCTCTCGATGATTATTACAGGGAAATATTCACCAAGATCAAATAAAACTCATGTTTACTTTTCTGCAGTAGTGGAATACAGCAATGTAAAAATACTCCATTGCAAGTAAAAGTCCTGCATGAAAAATCCTACTTAAGTGAAAGTACATAAGTATTAGCAGCAAAATGTACTTAAAGTATTAAAGTAAAAGTACACGTTTGGTCCCTCTGACTGATATATTATTATATATGGCATCATTAGATTATTAATACTGAAGCATCAGTGTGTAAGCAGCATGTTACTGTTGTAGCTGCTGGAGGTGGAGCTAGTTTCAACAACTTTATATACAGTTTAGTCCAGTGGGTCCCAACCTAGGGGTCAGGCCCCTCCAAAGGGTCACCAGATAAATCTGAGGGGTCATGAGATGATTAATGGGAGAGAAAATAAGAAAAAACAAAGTTCTGATACACAAATCTGTTTTCAGTTTTGGGACTTATTCTCTAATCTTTGATTTTTGGTGAAATATCGGATCATTTGAACATTTATTGAAATGAAACCATGTGAGAAGTTTAGAGGGAAAAATCACTATTTGGTGGAGCTGTTAACAACTCATAGACATCTGAAATGTGACCCCGACTACACACTGCTTTTTGTACGACGTCAAAAGCCAAAAAGGTTGGAAACCACTGGTTTATTTTTAACAATGTGTTGTATTTTAAAAGCTTGTTATATTATCTACTGTGGCAAATCTTCATCTGAAAAGTAACTAAAGCTGTCAAATAAATGTAGTGAAGCAGAAAGTACAATATTTCCCCCTGAAATGTAGTGGAGTGGAAGTATAAAGTAGTATAAAATTGAAATACTCAAGTTAAGTACTTGTACCTTACAATTGTCCCTAATTACAGTACTTGAGTAAAGATACTTGGTTACTTCCCATCACTGCTTTTCTGAATGTAAACAATGCAGAACAGTATTTCTGGACATAGCCGTAGAGGTGGTTGTAGTCTGTACAAAAGCTAAAGCTCCCCAGCTGTAAACAAACAGGGGCTGGGTAAAGACCCTCCGCTGTGGGAGCCTACAAAGACTATCTGTCCAGATATCTGCCCGTCCTGACCTGCAGGGTGCCGGCGGCTGACACTGTTGGTGTGTGCAGGATAGGTCTGTGCCTCTCTCGCAGCTCTCAGCTGGACCTCCAGTGAGTAACACCTCTTCTTCAGGGCCTCGTTCTCGGTCTTGTGCAGGGATATCTCGGTGTGAAGGACGGAGGAGCATTCGTCTGCAAGGTTTCCTATTTCCACTAAAGCCGCCTTCGTTAGCTTCTCCAGTATAGCGGCTAACTGCGTCCGGAAACTTCGGTTTGTCGTGTCGCACATCATCTCGACAGGAAGGCTGAGTATTTCGAAATTTTGCTAAAATAACCTGTGTAACGACCATGGATATATTAACGTCGCTGCTCCCGAATCAAATATGTGGTTCAGCTGTGCCGAAAGGGATTGTGGGAGCATGGGGAAAGCAATGTTTACGAGGAGAACCTGAACGCAGCACAACCTAAAAAACAAAACGACTGTTTTTTAACCCTCAGCGGGAATTATAGACATTTATACAAATTATTACTATTTTACAGATACTTTTAACGCTTGCATAGGTTTAAGGAACTGTATTTTGTTTTATACTTTTACCGGAAGTGTAAGTGTGTAAACGCTTAAGTTCATGACTAACGCTGTTAGTAAAAATATGTGCAAGTCATTATTGGTGAGTATGACAAACGTGGAGAGAGCAGTCTGCCTGCTATGAGTGTTTACTGCCATCCAGTGGTCACTTTGAAAAACTGCAACACAATTAAATTAAACAAGTTTAAAGGGCAGGTTCACACTTTCTTAAAACAATACTCAGGTGCCCAAAAGAACATTGAAATAGATTTTTTCTTACCATAATAATTCCTCCTGTTCATATTGACCATTAGAAGATCCCTTCATAATGCACTTACAATGGAAGTGATGGGGGCCAAAATCCACAAGCCTCCTTTTGTGCAAAAACGTATTAAAAAGTTTATCTGAAGCAAATATGAATCTTCAGCTGTCCAAATTAGACAAATCACCGCACTTCCACCTTTCAGCTCAACAGGGAAACACTGTCAGGTTTTCTAGTGGCACGGCTGGTGTCTACAACTCAGCATTCTTCAGTGGGAGTAATACAGATTATTCTACATGTTATTATTATTATTATTATTATTATTATTAGAGCTGTGTGGAGACAACACTACCCTATTAGTGATGTGTATACAATACAACAATACAGACTGAAATAAAAGTAAATAAATATATTTAAAGTTGTTTTAAACCATGTAATGTCACAACATAGTCTGGATAATTCGAGGTATATGGGACCAAATCATTTTGCATAGCAGTCTAAAGTCAGGTCGCAAGCGCTTACCTTTGAGATCAAAGCTTTGCACCATCTAAATCCCACAATTTTACCTGAGATTTATTATTAATAAGTGAATGTTCTCCTTTGTGTCACAGTGCTCCCAGTGAGGCTTCTTCTATTGACTCCTGAGCAGCTCCATTGACTCAGTGCCCTGCTTAATGGCATATTTGCTGTAATTGTGGAGGAGAAAGTCTTATATTTTCTAGCCACTAGATTACTGCAACTTCGCCTGCTTTTTACTTATACAGTATTTATTGATTAGTTTGAGGGGGTTGGTTGAAAATGAGATGTGAAAGGTGAGCAGCAGAGAACACATGTACTGACACATTTTGATCACAACAGAACAGGTGAAAGACAATATCTGCCACTCAAATCTGGGGCAAGTATAGCTTTATTATGCACAAAATATTTCAATCACGCAGCTGAAGAAGTTACATCTGACTGGCTACAGTGTTTTTAAGTGGTTCCATTTATGAACGTCCCGCTAAATGTCGGCGCACCGGATTCACCACCATACACATGCAAATTAGGATCAAGATGTACTGCAAGGTGTTTTTTCAGATTGCAGTTCTTTGTAAAACCCTTGCCGCATTTGATACAGACAAAAGGTTTTTCTCCGGTGTGTGTACGTTGATGCATATCGAGAGTGCATTTCTGAATAAAGCCCTTTCCACAAATAGGACAGCGGTACGGCTTCTCCCCGGTGTGCGTGCGCTGGTGAGTGTACAAGTGCCCTTTTTGTGCGTATCTCTTTCCACACAGCGTGCACCTGAATGGTTTCTCTCCCGTGTGACTTCTCTGGTGTATTTCGAGCTGGCTAAAGCACCTGAAGCTCTTGCCGCACTGCAGGCAGCCGAACCTCTTAGCAGCCGAGTTCCTCAGGTTGTGAATCTTCATATTCCTGAGCACACTTATGCTTTGAGAGGCAACATTCGGAGGCAAGCTTTTCCCGACCTCTACGTTCGTGTGTGCAGGTGTAAGCTGTGGATTCCACTGCGCGTCTCTCCTTCCCGGTTCAGCGAGAGACGACTGGGTGCTCAGGGTCACGAAGCTGTCAGTAAACATGGGCTGCTGATGTTCGGGGACGGGTTTGAGACGCTGGATCACATCTGGACACTTCTGGGTGTCTGTGAGCACTTCCCTTCCTGTTGACAGCACATGAGCATGTTAAAAATTGGAACATTCATGATGAAGGCCACAACCTGGACTCACATTTGTCTACTGCTGGAGTTTTGACCCTTAAAGAACAATATTTCTAAAACACATTTTATGACATTCTTAACCTTGGCAGCAGTAGTCTGACTCTCACACTTTACACATACATTTTACACATTGCAGCACAGCCAAACTTTCATTTAAAACTCACTGTTTTCACTTGTCCTATCTTGTTCGGTGTCTCTATTGTCCTCCTCTGACGGCTCCTCCTTTACCACTATCAGCTCAGGCTGCTCTTTCAGTGGATTTGGCAGCTAATGAGGAAACAGTATGGGAATTAAAGAACACAGCACAATATAATGGCCTGATACTGTATGATGATTATAGCGCAGGACTTACCTCAGCTGCAGAATGCTCTTCGCCTTGATGCAAACTGCTTGTCTCTGTGGAGGAACTTATGTTTTCCCATGGACTCTCACTAGGATGCAGAAAACTCAGAATAAATAAAGCAGGCAGGGTGCAGCTGGCAGCAAAGGTTATGATGGAGATATGTATGGTGCCAGCAGCAACACAGACAAGGTATCTACCTACAGGCTACGCACAGGACTTAACAAGCCTACCTTTTTATGGCAGGTCTTGTCCTGTCAGGCTCCAATATTCCGGTTTGTGAATCGTCCCTCAGCACTGAGCATGTTGCTGCGTCCTGTCTGCTCCCCTGTGCGATATAAAGCAATTTCTCCATCAGCTGCAGTTTCTCTGTCAGCGAGGCGATCTCGTTCCGCCCTCGAGTTATCTCTATCTTCAGCATCTTCGACTCGATCTCGACCAGTTTGCTTATTTCCATTACAGCTGTTTTGGATAACGCGTCCATGATGGAGACGAGCTGTGTCTGGAAAGAGAAGACTGTCGACATGTTTTTTTTTTCCAGATTTCTGTAGCCTCCTAACACAGCAGATGACGAGTTGTTGCAGTCAGGAGGTCTCAATGTTTCACTGTAAAAAAAAAAAAATGTAGTTACAATGTAATAATGCACGACAGCAGCTGTGCGTGCATGCTCGCAGGATGCGTGCAAGGGGTGAGAGAGGAAACACTGTTTCCATCTACCGGGTGGGAGGAAACCTTACAACTTTACTTCAAGCTACAAGTTAAATCTGTAATATTGACGGAACTTCTTCTACTGGCTTCAGTATCAATCGATGTTGTGTAAAAAAAATCCACCAAATCTTCTTTAGTGTTTTGTTTAATCGCCTTTTTAAACTCGCTAAACTGACTTTTCGTTGTAGCCACTTAGTCGGGGACTCCATGGACCAGAATGCAATGCGATCTAAACACAGAATGTGATTGGCTACTGAAAACTCGTTTCAGGAAGTAGCGCATCGAATTTACATTTGCCGACTGAAAATCCTCCTCATGACAAACTACTCTTGAGGGTCTCATTCAGTGGGTAAACACCTTTTTCCCCCAAAAAACTGTAGTGTTACAGATTAAATGTCAGGTTTGTTTGAGATGTGAAGAAATGAGCGTCGTTTCTCCCTCATATTTCCGATAGTGGGTGATAGCATACCGCGTTGAATCAGCTGAGGATTGTAGTTTTAATCTCCTGTCCTCTTTTCGCGCTGTCCCAGCCCGCAATACAGAGTTAAATTAACTTTAGTCGATATAGTTTTAAAGTGGGGCTTTAATACAGCAACACAAGCAGTTTGTGTAATTCAGAGCATCAAGTACAAAATATTTGCACACATCATGATGACTTGCAAAACGGTGTGGTAATTGACTTCCTCATGTGTTGCTCAAAAATCCTTTTTTTTCACTCCCTTTTTCTACCCAGCCACACCTGCATTGAGAGAGCTTTATCATGGCTGGCAGAAGAGTCGTGGTCTTCCCCTCCTCAGCAGAGCTCGGTCCAGCGCTGGCCTGTTTGGTGACCTCTCGGGCTGAGAAAGCCATCGCCTCTCATGGCAGGTTCACCCTGGGACTCTCTGGAGGGAGCCTGGTGTCCATGCTCAGCAAAGAGCTGCTGGCCATGCCCAGCCTGGACTGCAGCAAGTGGGTGGTTGGTTTCTGTGATGAGCGAGTGGTTTCCTTTGATGATCCTGACAGCACCTATGGGCTGTACAAGGTATCTGTTGTTTGTTTGCATGCATGGTGGCTACATTTATTGTGTTATATTGGTATAAAATGTAACCTGTTGCTTCTTTTCCAGAGTCATTTGTTTTCCAAGGTCAACATCCCTGACAGTGGGATCTTAACCATCGACCCCTCGCTGCCGGTGAACGACTGTGCTGAGGATTATACCTGCAAACTGAAGAAGGTGCAACAGCTATTAGATGTGTTCAGTTCTGGTTTCTAAAGTCAGACATGTATGGGCTGTGTGGGATTTTAACATGTTACAGAATAATTGCAGTATTGTTTTGCTACTTTCAAACACACAGACCTTTCCAGATGATGACTTCCCCATGTTTGACTTGTTACTGCTGGGTATGGGTCCTGATGGACACACCTGTTCCCTCTTCCCAGACCACCCTCTGCTAGAGGTGAGGGCCAATACTATAATACATTTCTGCCTGTATGTCTATTGAATACTTATGGAAAAAGGATGAGTGTAGAAAGATGCTCCTGCCAATGTTGCTTGTTTGGAATACATTTTTTCATATTTAAGAAAAACTAAACATTTTTCACCTTATTATGACCCAAACAACAGGCAATCTTGGACCATCAGTCCGGCATCTGTATGTTGAACCATATTGGACAATGTTATTCCTCTTTAGGAATGTCTATAAATTTGCAACAGGTCATTAAATTGCAGGGTTCTGTGCAGTTTTGCATATGTGTCTGTAAATGTTATCTCTCAGTTATGGATTTGTTTCTGCTATAGTCATATGAAGCACATTATTTAATTTAATTCTAGCAGGCCTACTAATTAAGGTCTGGGAGCATGTCAGGGTTTATACTTTGATGTGGTTCTCAACCTGCTAGTTTGAAAGAACAATGTGCGTTCTTGCCCGTTTCAAGACACTCCCTCGACTATGTACGGATCATTGATTTGAGGTTTTGATTTTAGCCTTGGACCTTGTGGTTTTCATTGTCATCTCTCATTACATGTCTGTGAGGCAATCTGCATCATGTTACATCTGATAATTGACAGTTACAGCAGAGTCTTGTGCTGCGGTTCTCACTCACACTTTTAGGCGCCTGTATACATTACACATGATAGATGATTGGGTTTGGTTGTACCCCATATTCAGGAAACCAAGAAGATCGTGGCCCCCATCAGCGACTCTCCCAAACCACCACCACAGCGTGTAACTATGACCTTCCCAGTGGTGAACTCTGCACACTGTGTGGCTTTTGTATCAACTGGAGGAAGCAAAGCACCAGTTTTGAAGGTAACATTCATACATTTTTATTGAACATTCGCATTTCAAATTCCTTAACCCATCTGTATATCTATAAGAAAAAAACTAATTAAAAAAAATGCAATAAATAAAAGACATGCACAATATCGCTGAAACGCAGATATGTTCTGCAGGTTAAATTGCAGGGTTCAACACTTTGTACAGTGTACGGTTCAACAGTTGATGGATGACCTGGCAACACAAAAAAAAAACCCAAAGTGAAAAAACATGAACACAAGTACAAATTTATGCCTCTTTTCCAATAGAGATGACTAAAAACAACTAAATAACCAAGGGACCAGCAGTTTCATGATGAGAGTTATGTGAGATTGCTATTGCATTGTTAACACAGTGACTGATTTCTTGCAGGAGGTGCTGGAGGGTAGAGAGGGTCCAGCATTCCCAGCAGCCCGTGTTGTCCCAACTAATGGCGAGCTGTTCTGGCTTGTTGATGACCCCGCAGCTGCCTCCTTAACTATCCAGGTGGAGAGGTTGGGTGCAGGGGCCAAACTGTAGGGCTTTCCAGCTACTGAATAAAGGCAGGAGTGTGGAAACGTGAATGAAGCGACTGGAAAATAACACACTGTACATTCCCACTTTTAACTGAGAGTGTTATTAGTTTATGTAGGCGAGGGAGTGAGATAGGATGTGGTGTGGACAAAAAAAACATTTTCCACTGCTAGATGTAGCACTTATTGGAGGTTGGTGTGTGTATCCAATAGAGGTTTAACAAAAGATTGCGATGTAATTTAGATGTTCATAAAACATAAAAGTTGGGTTTTTTTGTATTAAGTCCAATAACCTGGAAAAGTAACCTAGCAGCTCTGTGGTTGAGTTGCCTTCACACCCTTTTACACCTGTGACACTGAAAATCAGCCTTTATTTGGAACCTGGCTGCTGCTCATCAACCATCCATAACACTTATTTTCATTACTAGCAGTTGAAAAATAAAATGTTAATTGAACCTTTTTTTGTCGTATGTGTTTACTGTCCGGTCATGCTTAGCCCATCCCCTTTAAGATCGCCCCACCCCTTTAATTCGCAGTGTTGTCACATCAGGAGCTGTAGGTGCAGATTTCGTTTTTCTGTGATGACCGTGCTTATTAAAGAGACAGCTTTTCTATAGCATCAGCCCATCTCGACTTATCTTGTTTTTTTTAAAAACATTTCCTAATTCACCGTTGCAATGGACGGTCTCGCTGGGCTCGTCTGCCTCCCCGCCACCCTGGTCCTCTTGCTCCTATCCTGCTGCAGACCAGCCCGGGGATATTTTGCGGAGGAGCGCTGGAGCCCCGAGTCTCCGCTGCTCGCTCCCCGGGTCCTCGTCGCCCTCATCTGCAGAAACTCCGAGCACTCTTTGCCGTATTTTCTCGGTACTATTGAGCGCCTCAACTATCCCAAGGAACGCATGGCACTGTGGTAAGTCCTCACTAAGTGGACTTATGAGCTATAAAAAAAGAAAAGAAAAGCTAAGCAGGGTCAAAAAGTTTTTAAGTGTCTTCCCAAGGTTTCACCCTATAACTATTTTCATAAAACTGCATTTGTGGTCGCGCAGTTGAGGCAGAGTTAAAAAAAAAAAAAAGAAAGGGGTGGACCCGCAGGCAAGGTAAATGGTAACTATGTAGCCAAAAAAAATGTCCAACAAAAGTTAACAAGCAGAAAACCAAAAGCTGCTGCTGAGTTCAGACCCCGCATATAGAGCAAACTTATGTATCCGCTTTATGTTGGACAGAGATGAGAACATCTGGTCATTTATCTGTATACGTGGAGGGGAGGGGACGGTACTACTTTGGCCACGAGGGGAGCTACATGATTTAACATACAAATGCTAACAAAGTGAGTTATTGTTATGTCTGCACAGTCTGTCAGGCTACTTCCAGTTATCTTTGCCTCCAGCCAGCATTACCTCCTGTCTACCAGTTAGCCCAATTACAGGAGAGTGATTGACTCTTTAGTCCCAGGAAAACCCATCTGTGAAAATATTTGATGGCTATGTGGAACCTTGAAATTTCACCCTACATGATTGCAGTGATCATGGAAACTAAAACCTAGTTGCATTATTCAGTTTTATGGCTCCCTTAGTGTGTGTTTCTGTAGGCCATACCCCAGACCTAACGCACCCTATCTGTCATTCTTGACAAACTTGACTTTTTTAAACCAATTACCTTGTGGTTAGTGAAAATTGATGTTACAGACCTTTTAAACATCCAACTAACATGCTCAGGCACAAGCTGCAGGAGGTGAAAGGAAGGTGTTTCCCACATAATAACTAATCAACGTGCTCCAACAGCCCACCCGTGTTCATACCCTCAAAGCTCTGAGCAGTTTGCGGCGGCTGCCTTCAGCAGCTCAGAGAGGTGTGCTCCTCACCCACCAACTTAATGGACAAGTGTCATTTTATTGAGCGTCATTTTATTTTTTTTGTTTAGTTGTCATAAGACATTTTTGTAAATATGTTTAAGGTAAGGGCAGTTTTGTTTGGATATGTTCTGCAAGCACATTAAGCTACATCTGGGGAAAATACAAACAGTAGTGTGATGTTGTAAACACTACACGCTGTATGTATGCTTATTGCTGAAGCTCTTTGCAGCTGCTTGTAAGCACCCCCAAAGAATCCGAATTGGCTAAAGTGTCATTTAAATCTTGCATTTAATCCTGCATGTTTGCTCCACTGGAACAACGTTAAACCAGACGTAAGTAAAACCCCTCCTTTTAAATGTGTGTACATAATTCAAAACTATGCTTTTAACTAATATTATTTGAGCTGAACATGAAGCGGATGAGTCAGTTGCAATTGAATGTTTGTGGATTTGGGAGGATTTGAGAGGCTGGACAGCTGTTGTGAGGGAAGAAATGGTTTAGCAGGGAGCTGCAGTGTTATCACACGACACTGTGAAATCTGTTAAGAGATTCCAGCTTGGCTGTCATCCATTTGAGCAAAAAAAACAAAACAAAAAAAAAACAAACTCATCTGACTTTAGCGCAGATGGTCTTTTTGCAGAAAAGCCTGCTGACCTTCAACACAACATGGCTAAAGAGAGGAAGGCTGTGGATGTTGTGTCTTAGCATTGCTCACTTTCTTGCAAGTGAGAGTTTCGGGCAGATGGCAGATGACTCTAAGAATAGCTTGATTTCATTCCTCTGCATAACTTTATCTAACATGCAAGCTGTCGAACTTTTTCATTTCTCTCACACGTGGCTTCAGCCAGGTCAAATGATTTCCTCTTGTTCTGAGCTATTGCGCACAAAAGTTTCACTTCTGTTATGTTGTTCATCAAAACGTGATATGCTATCACCTGGATGAATAATGTGTTTGTTCTGTGATGTTGGTATCATTAACACTTGTGTCAGTTCCCACAGCTGCAGACAATGAGCTCACAAGAAGTGAACATTGTGCTATTGTTACTCGAGTGGTGGTATCGCTTTTCTCTCCCGTTGCTTGAATCAAGTCCGGCACTAGCGCTGCATTCAACCATTGTCACTGTTTTCCATTTAATACTCAACCCGTCTGATGCTGACATTCGTTGTGTTTTAACAGGGTAGCAACCGATCACAACGAGGACAACACCACATATATTCTGCGCGACTGGCTTGTCAAGGTGCAGAAGCTGTACCATTATGTGGAGTGGAGGCCAAAAGAGAAACCCAGGTCGGTTTCTAGTGTGATTGCCAGAGTTTTGTGTTGCTGAAAAGGCTCACAGAGCAAATAAACAGTCTGAAAAATGTCTCTTTGCAGACGCTATGAGGATGAAGACGGTCCGAAGCACTGGACAGATCTCCGTTACGAGCACGTTATGAAGCTTCGGCAAGTAGCTCTGGAGTCAGCTCGTGAGATGTGGGCGGACTACTTTATGGTAGGTTAACATAAGTACTCTTTACAAGCACATAAGAAAGAACTATAACACTGAAAACGCTTCCATCTTAAACACTGAGCCAATGTTCCAACCCAGAGAATTTTTGACCAGTAAAAAGAGTTTTATTGGTCAATAATAGCAGCAGAAGGATAAATACAGGGTCACAGCCGAAGCACAATGACAATTGCAGCTTAAGCGCCAAGAAGGGTGTTGAAAATTGACCCTGTCGTATTTTTCTGTCTCTTTTGGTTAAAGTTTATCTCGTCTGACACAAAGATTGCCTCAACGTGAACCTTATTTTAAAATGCAGCTCTGTGCATGCTTCTATTTGTATTCCCCAGCCCAACCCACATTGTCTAGTTTCAGTGGTATATAATTTTGAAGCAGAGTACATCCAAAATCGCAATCATTTTGCACTACAAATCTTTGGAAATGCTCTTAGCCTTCTCCCTTCAAAATACACTTTGGTCACTGTTATGTAAATGAATAGTTTGTGTATTTTTTTTTTTAGCTATCTCAGTTTCCCCATTTAACCTTCATGGCCTGTTCAGCATTTTCTCTGAAGTCGTTCTTCTTTTCCATGTGCAGTTGGTGGACTGCGATAACCTCCTCACCAATCCCGATGTGATGTGGAAGCTCATGAAAGAGAATAAGACCATTATTGCTCCAATGCTTGAATCCCGTGCAGCCTATTCGAACTTCTGGTGTGGAATGACCTCCGAGGTACTGTTTTGTGTCAAGTGTTTTTCAAAGAGCTTTCTTCCTCTCTGAACTCAACTGTTAATCAACTCCTCCTCTTCAGGGTTACTATAAGCGCACCCCTGCCTACTTGCCCATGAGGAAGCATGTGCGGAATGGGTGTTTTGCAGTTCCCATGGTCCACTCGACCTTCCTGATAGACCTCAGGAAAGAGGCATCCAGGCAGCTGGCATTTCACCCGCCACATCCAGAATACAGCTGGGCTTTCGATGACATCATCGTGTTTGCCTTCTCTGCTCGGATGGCAGGTATAAGAAGGGACACATTTGGCATTAACCGTTTCAACCTAAACTGTGTAAGTTTAAGAGTGAGAAAAACATTTCCGTCCTCTGCTCTCTACAGATGTTCAAATGTTTGTATGTAACAAAGAGACCTATGGTTACTTCCCTGTGCCACTGCGATCCCACAATACTTTGCGAGATGAAGCCGACAGCTTCTTGCACTCCGTACTGGAGGTTAACGGTGAGTAGCTTACATTCATAATAAGGCCTTTCTTTTCGCATTCATCTCCTTTTTTTTCCACTGGCTTGACATCGTTATTCTACTTTTCTGCTGCTTCAACTCATGATAACTTTCAGCATGGGTTCCTACATATAAATTTTATACCATTTCTGCATCCATCTTCCCTCTCATCGTGTAGTGCGAAATCCCCCAGTGCTGCCTTCCAAATACATACGTGTTCCTAGCAAACAACCTGACAAACTGGGCTTTGATGAGGTGAGTAAGGAGTGATGTGAAGATGGCATCTGCAAAAATGGCTCTCTTTCCATTTCTGTGCTAAAAAATTCCCCCCCCCCCCCCTGCTGTCACAAATGTGCAGTCACATTGACTGGCTCCACTGTTGCTCCACGTGCAGGTGTTCATGATAAACTTGCAGAGGCGGACTGACCGCCGAGAACGTATGCTGAGGGCATTGCACGAGCAGGAGATCACTTGTAAGGTCATTGCGGCTGTAGATGGAAAGTAAGTTCACTCAGTTTAATGAATACTTAAGATTTATTTAGTACCCTGTAATCACTATTATCTGCCCCTTCTCATTACCCTTTTGTCTTTTTCTCTAACTATGTCAGAGCGATGAATATCAGTGAAATTCATACTTTGGGCATCCATATGCTCCCTGGATACAGTGACCCTTATCACGGCCGCCCACTAACAAAGGGAGAGCTGGGATGCTTCCTTTCCCACTATAACATCTGGAAAGAGGTGAAACCCAAGAAGCCAGCAGTTGTCTTTCAGCAGATGATGAAATTGAACCAAACATGTGTGAACCAGAGAGACGGCTGACTCATTGAGAAATGTGTGTTTGTCCTAAGATTGTAGAGCGAGGCTTGCACACGTCTTTGGTGATTGAAGATGACCTGCGCTTTGAGGTCTTCTTCAAACGTCGCTTGATGAACTTGATGAGCGAGGTGGAGGAAGAAGGACTGGACTGGGATCTCATGTAAGTTTGTGTCTTTTTAATTTTACCTCGCTTCACATACGTATGCAATCGCTTCTCACCTCTCCTTCCTCTTTCTTTCTTCCAGTTATATTGGTCGCAAGAGAATGCAAGTGGACCACCCAGAGAAAGCTGTGCCTAATATACACAACTTAGTGGAAGCTGACTATTCGTATTGGACACTAGGCTATATGATATCATTACAAGGTGCAGAGAAGCTCTTGAAAGCAGAACCATTAAAGAGGATTTTGCCAGTGGATGAGTTTCTTCCTATCATGTACAATAAACACCCTGTGTAAGTGTTTGTACCGCAGTATAAATGCATAAATAACACGTGCTTCTGCTCTGGTGTTTAGCCTGTTTTATTGTTTTCTTACATGACCGTCTCTTCCACAGGTCTGACTACATGGACCAGTTTGAGACCAGGAACCTGAAGGCATTTTCAGCAGAGCCTCTTTTAGTGTATCCAACCCACTACACTGGTGATTCAGGGTACATCAGCGACACAGAAACGTCCACAGTGTGGGACAACGACAAGGTCCGCACAGACTGGGACAGAGCGCGCTCGGGAAAAACTCGGGAGCAAGCTGAGATCAGCACTGAGGCGCAGAACTCGGACGTGCTCCAGTCTCCTTTGGATAGCACAGCACGGGACGAGCTATGAAAGGAACTGAACGAAGGCCTTGGAGGTGATCGGGCAAATCATATTAGTTTTTTAATTATGTTTCATCTTTGATACCTTTGATGATTTTTGCATCACAGCAGGGATGTGACAAGTTAAAAAGGGATCGGGTGTGTTTTCTGTCGAGTCCATTTTTAGTTTTTACTTTAATGAAGGCACTAGACTTGCCATATGGAATGGCATTTGCAGTACCCAACTTCTGTCTGTCATACAGAAAGGAACCTATATATTAGCAAAGAAGTCAATTGGACTGTTACATTTCAGTCTTTGGACAGTTAGCTTCATTGTCATGATTTGACATTACACTGTGAAATTCTATTCATAAAATTCTACAAATGAATTAGGCTACAACTATATGTCACTGAGCAAAATCAAGACTTAGACTGGCACTCATGTCTTCAATCAGCCAGCAATTAGTCTAAGTTCATTGGTCTCTGTTGTGAAAACCGCAAGAGGAGAAATATCTGCATGTCCTTTGTTTTGATCTTTAGTATTTTCTCTTTCTAAACTTCAACGTGCTTGTCATTTGAATAATCATTAGCCAATATTTTAGATGCTTACAGCTGAGCTTTACAAAATGCACAAGTAACAGTTTCTGTTAACCCCTAATTACAGTGCTACTGTAGAGTATAAGCCATTGAAATCCGTTATTCCTGTGTCCCTTGGTGCTACTTCTGGATTGTTTCCAGACCAATACCGCCAAGCAGCTGTTGACAGGGTTACAGACGAGGCAAACCATTGTACACGCCTCAGACTTGGTGGTTTGGGAGGAACGTGGTTACAAATGCCCTTCAAGGTCCCTCAAAAAGACCTCACCCAGGCACATCCAAACACATCAGTCAGTCTCTCCATCTCAAAATCACACTCCCACTGTAAAAACTGAATTTGAGCATTTTGGGTGAGCAAGACTTGATAAAAGGCCCCTCCAAGGGAGAAGATGTAAAGTTTGGATCACCTTGCTTTTCACAGCTTATTTACTCTGTCTTGGTTTTGACTCACATGGCTACACTAAATCTCCCAAGAAGTTGATTTTTGCTGGTTAATTTATGTTCACCCACAGATCGTACACAACAGTGTTTGTGGTCCATTGTGCCAACAACAAATAATAAAATGTTTTATTTTTAAAAAAAAGTTGAATTTGTGAATACTGTGATTGGATTTGCACTATCACACTGGTGTAAGCAATTGTTCTCTGTTAATGTAGGTTGTGTCTATTTAACTTATGACAGAGGAAAATGCTTTTTCCACTGTCATAAGTATATACTGTGAACACAGGCAGGCATGAGAAACAGTTAACATGACTTTATTCTTTAGAGCGAAAGTTCACTTCATGACAGAAGATTTTGATGTATTGTTGTAGTATCTATTGCAGGATTATTGAGGCTTCATTTACACCTCATGTGCACTGTGACCTGCACGTGGATCTGCACAAGGATGGTGAGCTATCCACTGCATTAACTTTATAATCACTGAGAAACACACTGAGTGGGTATAGTAGCCACTGCCAAGTATGCAGCACTGAGCTTGTTTTCACTTGTTTTATCTAGGTTACCCTCAAGGTGTCATCATTTTACTGACAGGCTTCTTCAACTGTTAATTATTGTTCAGTATAACTAGATGGAGGACATTCTGAGACATGTTTGGTCTTAGACAACCACGCAATAACAATTAATACTCACATGCACCTCATTAGGGGTCTAGGCCCCATTAGGCATAATAGAAAGGGTCCTAGCTTTAATTTTACACCTCAGTAACTCCTTTTTAAGTCACCCCTAATCAAGTATTCACTGCAAAAATGAAATATGTGTGACAAAGTTCATTTCACAGAGTATTAATTGATTTGTTCATTAAGTAAAGAGCTTGATTTTATCATATATATTCTTATGGTCATGTACCTGTAGTCATTTTCCACAACAAGCGACTGAGGTCAGAAGTCTTTTACAAAGACAACACAGTCTAAACACAGTGGAACCTTCTCACTGTATGGTGTGGTAGTGTAGGTGGGGACTAACACTGACAGCAATATACACTTCCTCTTCCTACGGTGGTGAAAACATTAGCCAACCTCCAGAGGAAGATCATTTTGAGAGCACAAACGGAAGAAAGCTTAGAGCTGCGTGCTAATAATTTACCATATGCGTGGTAGTGTGTGTACACACTGCAGTACAGATTTCCTGCCCCATCAGCTATACTGTTCTTCCATGTGTATTGAAGTGTGACCCTCAAGGGCAGATGATGTGTGAGTGGCGTTGGTAGGGTCTGGCTGCTGTGGCGATTGTATAGAAATGGAAGAAGATCAAGCGCCAGTCACGGTTGTCTCTGAACCCAAAGGTGAGCACAAATAAGAATTGTGATGTACTGCATTTGCTTTAAGGATGTTCCACCTTTCACTTAATAAATAGGATGTGTTGCCCATCATGCTTACATGTACTTTTTGTTCCTTTGTGTTTTAAACCCTTCGAGATGTACATTTTTTAGTTAAGATGGTTTTAAATGGGTTAATAGTCTCTTGCTGTATGCTGACATTGCTGTAGTGCCATTATGACATGACAGGTATGCATGTGGGTGTATGCATGTACTGCAAATGTGCCTGGATATTCTTTGTTCATGTGTCTGTCGGGGGGGGTTGTGGTGCTCTGTTGCATCCTCGCAGTCAAAGCAGGATTGGTGAACTTCCTGAAGTCTTTTTTTCATTTTCACACATTCTTGTTCTGAGCTTTTTGGGTGACTTTTATATTTTTATTTAAGATATACTGTACTTTTCCTTAAGCTTTGCAAAACGCCAACAATAGCATGTTAAGATATCATAAAGATTGGTGTGAGGTTTGAGAAACTAGAATTCTTTGAAAGATGCCCATAAGTTCCTACTCAGAAACGTTTCAAGATGTGAGTTTAATTCATGAGTTTAAAATTATTTGCAATTATTGAGAATGTCACAGGTGTAAAACAAGGACTGTGTGGAACTTTCTGGAACATCTTACCTGCCTCTGTTATCACTGATATACTCAAACCTTGCTGATGTGAAAAACAAGGACTCAATGTTCATTATGGGACGTGACACAAATTGCAAGCAGGATGTGGTTGACCGAAATGGAGACGTCGCTTACAGAGAGAGATTGCCTTTTCTCATTTGTTGCACCAGTTGTAAATCATCAGGTTTTTAAGCTTTTAGTGTACATCCCCCAAAGCAAAACATCACATAGATAATTGGAGCACAATAAGTTGAGGTTTTGTTATCAAAAGACACCATATTGTTGATCGTTATATTTAAGTGCACATTCAGCCAAAAGAACATTTTCAGATCCTTTTAAATGTCAGAAATTTAAAGGAAATGCTGTTTTATGTGTGATTTCAGCAGAGGAACTTCGATTTCTGTTGTGTCTTTTAGCAGAAGCATTTATTTTTATGCATTTTTTTAAAAATGTTTTTCTCATAAAGTATATTATGTTGTATATTTTAGGCATTCGGTTGATGCCTATTGTAAAGCAGTTAAGATGTCATGCAAAGGTAGAATAAGCAACATCTGAAGTGATCACTAGAAAGCAGGGCAAGGGTCAGAGCTGCATGGCTGATTCACCACTCCAACTACATTTCTGCCTTGTGGCATTATAAAAAAAAATGTAATTAAATTCTAAATCAGTCTTTTAGCATGGGCATAACATGTTTTATTTCATCACCACAACTTTTAAAGAATCTGGTTTGGCCTTAAAGTTTATACATTTCTGTTTATAGAAAGAAAATCTGTATGTTGTCTTGAGATCGTGTCAGTGTGTATGCGTGGTCTGCACTTGTTGGTGAGGATCACGCTTCAGGATCTTGCATCGACAATGTTATGAATGACATAAATAGTAACACCACCTTATTTCTTTTGGAAGCTTAACTTTTCCCTTTCTCATTTCAGATGGGAAGAAGGGGCATCATAAACCTGATACCAAGCGATTCAGTGAGATCTTTAGAGAATTTGATCAACTTAGTATATCTGCACTCCCTTCGTAAGTATTTTACATTTTCAAATAGTGCTACCATGTGCTTCCTTGACTCCTGTAACATACAGGATGAAACTGTTCACAGACATCTTTGTCAACTGAAAGCCATTATCCATCAACAGGAACTTAGCCAGCTATGCATGCTCTCTCGATATAGAATATTTCATGAAATGAGAGCAAGTTCTTTCTTGTGTTTCTTGTAATCTATTAATTTTATGACAACCACTGGAAACCACTTCTTCTGTGGAAGCGCCCGAAATCTGCCCAAACATTTCTTGGAAGTAGCATGTTTCTCTCCCTATACATTAAGTGTACATTTCTGTGTTCAGTGACGAGGAGAATTGTGAAGACAGTGACCCGCAGTCCTCCGAATCCGAGGAACCTGATGTGCATGTAAGAGATCAACACCTAAAATTGATACAAGAAATGCTTTGAGAGTTAAAGTCTGTGTTTTCTTCCAACAGTATAAAAATATGTTTTGTCCGTAGAATCGCTCTGTGGCCAATGAAGTAGATGGAAACACATCAGGTATGGTTTGTGTGTGAGTGCGAGCATGTGTGACTGTGATTGAACCCAAAGGATTCTTGTATGTTCACATGTGTGGGTCAGTTGATATAAACTGTGAAGCTCTGCTCACCGGGAATAAATACAAGCTCCTCTATATGTTACCACCAGTCTGTGAATTAGAGACTTCTTGTAGTGGTTGAGGTCATTGGTTTAGAGACCAGCTCCACCAGGAGTCCATCTTTCTTACCTTAACATAGGCTGCCCGCCCTGTGACTGACATCTGACATCCCAACAGATAATTAGTGATGATGCTTTCAGTCTGACACTTAATATTGCATCTTCAATCTCTACTTGTTTTCGTATAATTAGCCGCGAGTTGTAATTGCCGCGTTGTAACGAGATTAGGATAAAGGGAGAGGATTAAAGCAGGAGACAGCTGCACTCAGTTTTTACCTCAGACATAAGGGGAAGACAGAGGGGTCTGCAGAGAGAGGAGGTGTCAGTGTTATACAGGCTCTGGTAGTAAATACAGGGGAGGCAGAGAAAACAACTACGCTTTCACACAGTCCAAGCAGGGAACGGCTGCCAAGTACTGCAACCTCAGTTTGGCTGAAACTGCAGATCACAGCCCTCAGTAGGAGATTAGCAATTACAGATAGTGTTTAAAGAACACAGTGGAAATAGAAGGGTAGAAAGAGTTCGCCAATTGCTAACGTATTCTTGCAGCATAGAAACTCTTCATCCACTCATCTTGGACTGTAAATATGTCTTGTTATGGTCTTCTTTTGCCTCAAACGTATTTGCACCTGTTGAACAGCAGTCACTGACGCTGTAGCCCATTTAATGTAATTCCTGCTTCTACGTAGAGAGTTAATTTGTGTTTGGGTATATTACATATCATGTAAGCAATTTCTAATCAGCTATCTAGGCACCAGGCACATACTAGAACATGCTCTTTGGCAGTCTTGTTTTATGTGTTCCAGTTGGTTGGGATTGGATACCTATCAACCCTTTAACCCCCTCCGTACAGTCACACACCAGGAGGTAAACCTCTCTCGATGCTCCTCTAAATCCTGTCACTCCGCAATCTGTGCATGGCTGAGCTAATCCTCAATCGTATCACAGGAGGCTATGTTCATAGGGAAGCACAGAATCTGCTTGGAGGTTGATTTCTGCAAATGCTGAGAGATCTCCTTACAAAACAGAGAGGAAAGGCTAACAGAGGTCAACCTTGGCACGCAATCTGGCCACAAATCCGTTCTCTTCTGGAATTGTCGGTTCTTTTTTTTTTTCTTTTTTTTTGGTGAATTTACTTTGAAGACACAGTTAAAAAGGTCACCCTGCTTGGATCTTTTACCACTCTAACTGGATTTGGGGTCTGTGTAAAGAAGAATAGAGCAGAATAAAATCTACATGTCTGAGTGAGGAACTTAAAAAAAGAAGTTGTTTCACGTCAGAAACAGCTGAATACTTGGAACTGCTCTGTGGGCCGTTAGAAGAAGTGAAAGTTCTTGAAGTGCATCCGTTTCCTAACCTTTGGCTAAAGGAGACGATGAAGAATTGTTCTAATATGTTTTAACTGTGACATTTATTTGCAAAAGTTGTGGTGGAAGTGGAGCACAGAGAGAAAGAGGAAAAAAGAAAGTGGTGTGGAAAACACGGTTCAGAGACAATGTGATTGTTATGCATACATCATCCACTCTGCGTTGGTGTGAGTCACAGAGGAAGAACCCGAGTGGAGTGGTTGTCATATCAACGCCCTGCAAAACCTCACCGCAATAGAGCTGTGACATGGCGGTTTCTGATACTGCACACTGGCACTAAGTGGTGTTAGTGACTCATTGCGCGGCTTGTCTTGTTGTAGCTGACTAGAAGTGAGCAGGTGTGAGAGGGAGGGGCCAGGCAGAGAGAGGAAGAGGGGAGGAGGGAATTTATTTAGCCAAAGCTGTTGGTGGTTCATTGAAATCCACCTCTCTCAGGTCACATCCCCATTTGTGGCAACTGGGGAATTTATTGGATAGAGATTATCTGCCAGCCAACAATAGTGTACATCCATTATCTGTACATGCAAGTGTTAAGAACAGTGTAGTGAGACCTGCTGGAACTGGAAACTGCTGGGCATTTATTCTGAGGAGCAACTATTACTTGTCATATGCAGTCACTGCTTCCTGTTTTGGGTTCGTGCGTACCTTTTTTAAAGTGGTGTTTGATTTTTGATCATTATTATATTGTCTAATAAAGTCTAGGAGCCAGGGGAGCGGAGGGTGAGGACGGGGGGGGGATAGGTGATAAGTGAGTAGATAGGTGTTTTCTTTGAGGCTGTTTGAGTCCTCCAGGAGAGCTATGGGGTGTAGCCCAATGGACACAGTGTGATCCCTGGGTACATCTCCTAGTGTGTGGCGCCTGCAGTGATGCTGATGTACTCCCTCTCAGCCCAGGAAGCAGACCTGGCCCTCTGCCGCTGCGAGGATGGAGTGGAGACGGCGCTGCAGTACGCCAAGATGTGGTGCCGTTACGCCAAAGACCTCCTGGCCTGGATGGAGAAGAGAATCGGCTTGGGTAAGTGGATATGCAGCTGAAACAAGGAAATAGAGGTGCTAATGCTAATTATTGTCTGTGGTGTCTTTATCAAGGAATCGGTACTTTCCCTTTTTACAAAATGCAAATCTGTGAATTTGTGAATGAGGATTTGTGAATTTGGAATTGTAATTAGTCGTAGAGACATGGCACACACGTATTACTAGAAAAGTCAGGCATACAAACACATTACTACAGTAAACAATTTGTGACAAGGTCAGCCGACTTCAGGAGAGCAGAGCCCTGCTCCATATCATCCATCAATAAAGAACTAGTGGTATTGGCATGTTTGAGGGTTGACTAATAGTGGAGCGCCATATCGTAACCTGCCATAACTGATCTGTCTATATTATTTCACTCAGTGAGGACATCTGTGGATGGTGCAGTTACCCCAGTGAGCTACACACTGCGCGCACACATAGAGAGAAAGGATTAGAGGGCAGATTAGCAGGCTAGAGCAGAGTAATGGGGGAGACAGGGTGCCTTTGGAGTACATAGACAGTGATTATCCTGGTATCAGCCTGCACAGGTGCCCAGTGCCCAGATTGGGATGCCACACATGCAAGTGTGTTGATAGAGAGCAACAGGAAAGTCCTCCTGATCATCTGTGTTCAGAGCAGTGTTAGGAAATAGCAACAGATGAGTAATTCTGGGTGGAGGCCAGTCCCAAACTACTGTGGATTACACATAATAGAGCAACACTAAGCAACACAAAACACTAGTAGCAACAGTGTAGAGTCAAGAGCCGCTGTCCAGCCAAATATGCAGTGCAGAGTAGTGCTGGTATCAAGTTGCAAAAGAGCAGTCGGGTAGACCATTTCACAATTTCAGACATAAATATTGAAGACAAAAGCTTCTGATGTAATTTCCTGTCAACAGTTGATGCAAAATAAGTTGATTCCAAACAAATCAGTTTCACTAAAAAGGTCAGAACAGACACGACCAGACAGAGAGTCCAGGTTTACCTGAGCTCCTGGAGCTTTTATGAGCTTTTTAGAAATGGTCAGGATTATCTGAAGGAATGTAGATGCTATATCACCCATTTGGTCCATAATGGAGCTCCAGGCATCATATTGAGGCGACACACTGACAACAATTACCAGTATTATGGATCCAGTTCAATCCATAGTCAAATTGATTTTCTTGTGATGCTCCACGTGTCTTGTCTTGATGTACAGCAACTTGTGAATAACAATATGATGAAGAAAAATGACTGAATGAAGATTTTTGTTGACAGAACAAGAATTTGCCAAAAACGTAATGAAGACAGCTGAAGCAGCAAAAGCCAATGTGACGCAGCAGGTACAGCTTATTATCGCTATGTGTGTTACTGGAAGTTGTGTTTTTAACAGTGTACCTCTCTCAGCTGTATTTACTATAGAAAAGTTGTCTAAAGTTGTTCTCACCTGTGCAGGAAATGATGCCCCTACAGTACATCTACACCATGGCGCTAGAGCTAGACATCAAGAACAGTGTGACGACGAGAAAGACTTCCGAAATACTACAAAACCGCTGTTACCAAGTATAGTTCACCCACACATACAAAAAATTCGGAGTTTTACCAAATCTTCTCTGTCTTTTGGAGGTTTGTATGTAGCTACGTGTTTAATCCGGTATCTCTGTCCCAAAGGCCTTGGCTGCCAAGAAAAATGAGATGGACAAGTGGCGCCGAGAATTCAAGGAGCAGTGGGCAAAAGAACAAAGGAGGATGGTAAGTGAATTAGGATTCTTGTTTACGACTGTAGCTGAGCTCAGTTTATTGCACTGTCAAAAGCCATTTTCTCAGATTTGAGACATTGCAACTGACTGGATACTTGAATGAGGATTTAATGCTAAATATTTGCCTTTGTAAAAGAATGATATTTCCCTTATGACCTAGTTGATACAGGGCCTAGTTGAATTTATGGTAAGACTGCTCGTGGCACACAGGGTACAACAAACTCACCCGTGTTGTTTTCCCTCTATGTGTCTCACTTGTGTGTTTTCAGAATGAGGCAGTGACAGCTTTAAAAAAGGCTCGGCAGCAATACTTCCAGCGCTGTGATGAGCTCGAGAAAGCTAAAGCCGTCACGGCTAAAGCTGTGGACGACACAGCTGGAATCAAAACACTGGATAAGAGGAAGAAGTCCAAGGATGAAGCCCAGACTAAGGTGCTTTTTTTTTTTTTTTTGAGGCTTCTAAATGATGAATTACAAGTCTTTGAGAGAGCAGATCAGCCACCTATGACCACTGTTGCATTACACGTTGTATGTTCAAAAAAATTCCCCAAATATCTGTCATTTCTATATTTCTTTCTTGTGTAATAGTTCATAAGACCTAAAATCATTCTGACGTTAAAAGACCTGCCATTACATATTGCAGTACATGTGGTTTTCCTTATGTTGATCTAATGAAATAACAGAAAAATATTGCTTCATACTGTCTTTATGATGTTTCACAGTAGAATTTTTTTTAAAATGCACCTGTTTCCTCCAGGCATTGGAGGCAGAGCTTCAGTACAAACAGTTAGTGGCTGAAGCCAAGGCCCACCAGGACGTTTTAGTGAAGGTCAAAGAGAAAATTATTTCTCACACTCGGAAGCTCATCTGTCAGGGAGACACTGTGCTGAAGGAGGTTGGTATGATCGAGGAACATCTGTCTTTTGACTGGTACTGTAGGCCTAGACAGATTGTTAAGCGCAGCTGTCTCAACGCATACATGGTCAAACTTGTTTGTGGTATAAATATAAGATGTATGGTAGTAACGTCATGCATTTATTTTAGTTACCAGGTCCAACTCAGCGACCATACATATATTTATAGCAGCATCAGCTAAGGATACATTTGGATGTGGTCAGCTATAGGGGAAGTTAAAATTGCTAAAGCACATCAGTTTGTGTTTAAAACAATATATTCATGCATATTGTTAAATTTGATTGAATAAAATAATCAACTTAGGCAGTATTTTATGGTTTGACACTTTTCCATCAATAATAAATAAAATAATTACTCTTGCAGAAGTTCTACACATAAGTCATGTTTTACTACATTAAAAACAGCATTCATTTTCTTTTGTGATGTGATTAACACTTCTAGCAATGATGAGGGTGTGAACAGGAAGCTCACTGTTTGTTGATAAATTACCACTACTCTCTCCTCTGTGCATCAGGTCACAGTCAACATGTTTTACTACCAGCGCCAACAGATAGAGCCTGTTCCCCTCGACTATCACAACCTGGAGTTGACATGCAGGTCTCTAGAGCCGGGCGAGCCCTACCTGCTCTACATCCTCAGCAAACGTCGCCCTGAGCAGTCTCTCCAACTCTTCACCTTCCAGGAGTATGTCCCTCAAGGCAAAGGGTGCGGTAAACTGATCAGTGTCTGTTTCTGCTGTAGTATTTACTGTGGATATCACATTTAAAATAATGTTAGTAATTTTTATTCAAGGTTAGCAATTATGTTTTGAATGCCCATTATAATGGCAGGAGATAAATTATTATATACAACTTAGCTAAAATGTGTGTCACAATCCTTGATTTGACAGGGGCAAACGAAAAACCAGCAACCCTCTCACCTCTCAGAATGATGTCTCACCTATGACAGATGATAGTCCCTGCAGACAACCCAGCGAAGGCAGTAAGGACTCTCCATAACAACAACATAATTCTATTGACAGAGAATCGATTTTCTCTTTCTAATGTGTTTTGATGCACTTTAGGGAAGACAGGGTACAGTGACAATGAGAGTATTGGAGGCAGTTTGGAGTCTCTGTCTAGTCCTGGTAGGTACAACTTTCTGCAACTTTTCCTTCACATGCATTTGAAAACCTTTGCAAAGATAAACATGTTTGATTGCCCCTTTACTCTGTGTCTCTGCTCTGGTGGGATGCATAACTGAAGCTCACATTAATAGGAGGATGCCCAAAACCTCGTCTACTTTGACAGTGTCATCAGACGACCTGGACGAACGAGACAATGCATCAGAATCAGGTTTGTTGCATCCTTTTTATGCCCCTATAAACATATTATTTCACAAGTTTGTTTTTTTTTCTTAACCTAACCTCCCATGGGCATTAATCTTTATGGGTCTGTCCTCTCTCTCTCCCTGCAGAGTACATTGATGTTCAGCAAGTCAAAGTGCGCACGCTTTCACGAGCTGCACTGACACACCGACTCAGGAAGACGAAGAGCAAAATGGTCAAATGCAAGCAGTGTGAAAACTACATTGTTGTTAATGGGGTTGAATGCGAGGAGGTATGAGGCCAAATGGCAAACACATACTGTAACATGACAGTTTGAGAAGAACAGCAGCTCTGTCTTAAATAACTATGAATACGAGTGGTTTGAGAAAGATTGTCGATGTCCTGTTCCTGTCCCACTTTCAGTGCGGGCTGGCTATGCACAGGAAGTGTATGGAGGTGTGTCAGCTAGAATGTGAGAACAGAAAGGGGACTGTGTTTGGAGTTGACCTCTCTCTGCTGCTACGTGACAAGCCAGATGAGGTGCCCTTTGTGGTGCTACACTGCACATCTGAGATCGAGAGTCGCGCCCTCTCTGTCCAGGTACTACTTATCAACGCAATGACTTAAATATAGATAAAAGTGTTATAGTTGCGGTCCGATAACTGTTTTGCGTTTTTGTTTTCCTCTAAGGGGGTGTATCGTGTGAGTGGTTCCAAGCCTCGCATCCAGAAGCTCTGTCAGGCCTTTGAGATGCAAAAGGAACAGGTGGACCTCTCCGAACTCTCCCCACATGACATCACCTCTGTCCTTAAGCAGTTCTTCAAGGAGGTACAGGAGCCAAATGAACTTTACCAAATTATAAGATTATATTATTATGATTATAAGAGGAGGTTTCTGACTAAAGATCTGTAATAGCGTTCTTCTCTGACCTCACTATTATCTCTTCCAGCTTCCAGAGCCCCTACTAACCTTTGACCTGTACAGTGATTTCATCGCAGTGGGAAAGAAGATTCAGCACCTGAATGAAAGGGAGCCAACACCAGACACTAACGAGATAATGGACATCATTGACAACCTGCAAAGGCTACTACAAAAACTCCATCCATATTGCTATAACACTTTGAAGTACATGATGGCTCACCTGCAAAAGTGAGCATGCAGCTGGGTTACAGACCTCTCTAGTTACTAGTACTGTCCACCATTGCATGAACTTCCATTTGGCTTCTATATCACACTTTGCCTGAGCTTTCCTTGAATTTGTCTGCTCTCTGTCTTCACAGAGTTTCAGGGAACCAAGAAAACAAGATGTCCCCTAGCAATTTGGGTATTGTGTTTGGCCCAACACTATTGCGCCCTCTAGTGTCTACGGACATGTCGATGATTACCCTGCTAGAGACCAGCTACCAGGCTTTACTTGTGGAGTTCCTCATCACACACCATGACAAGATTTTTGGCCTTCCGCAGAGACCCAATACACCCCCTCCTCCAGTCCCCAGTGCCCCTCTTCCAGACACACCTCCCAGAGCCTCCTGTGCTCTGGATGAGGAGCTTTACTCCAGCCATGAACACCAAACCTCCTCCAGAGAGCGTCCACACTCAGGAGAGGTAAGTTCTGCAGTGACAAAACATTGAGCCCAAACACAGATTTAGTTGTTGCTGCTGAATGCTTGACTGTCATCTAATTCCAAGGGTTCCCTTTTGAATTGTATCCTTCATTTGACTGCTGCTTGAGATTAAAAAGGATCAGTAGCTGTAGTTTGGCATACGTAGGACAGTGAGTTTGCACCTGAGCTACTTTTCCTGATTAATTTACCTGTTGTTTTAAGAGCCTTAGTACCTGGCACCTTAACTTCACCTTTATTCTGTCAGGATTAACACACTGGACGGCTGCTTCGTTTCCACTGCTCTGCCTGCATGGACTCTCCCCTTCTTCCAAGCTTCACTATGTGGACATTTCACTGCTGTTGCTTAAAACCAAAGCAGAGTTTACCAAAAGCACACAAGTAAAAGTGCCTGTCCTCCAGGGGTATAAAGGAGGGTTAATACTGGTAGTTACATAATCTCACAGTTTAAAATCTCCGACACAAGTCCGACATTTTTAACTGATATAAAATGGTCAGAGTCATCCTGTAACATGTGGCCTTCCCCCGTACAAATTAATGTATCATATGCTGAAGTGCTGCAGTATTTCAGGTTTAGACGTGGTCTGAAATCCGCAATTCAACTTATGTCATTCCAGCAGAGTCGAACAATCAAGAGAGATTCAAGCGAGGGTTATATATCTGACAAGTCTTCATCCAATGAAGCAGTGGACCAGCTCAGCCCTGAAGCCAATGAGAGAGCAGGTAGGCGGGTCGTAGAGATAGAGCAGTTACAGGTGAACAAGATAATGATGTAGATAATCAATAGCAGTGATGTTTCATGTAGTTTATAGATGTTGTTGTTGTTGTTAATGAGTTATAAATTATTGTTGCAGCTTGTACCTCTGTTGCTTGAGGACATGTTTTAATTAATCCTTGTTTGAGATCGTGTAGGTAGAAGACATACAGCTCCTAAATTGTCTCATAGACAGGTGGTTCATTCCAGCATACAATAACTCAGTATTTCCTAAGCACCAGATACTGTGGGTGCAGAGTGCCTCAAGGGTCTGTTGTAGTTCCTATCTTTTCTGTCATGATACATTTCCTCTAGTTATATTTAGAAATAGGACTTCCTCTTTTTTTCCTTTTTTTTTCATCTGTAAAACTGGGTGAGTCAGAGTCAGATTCAGCCATTGTTGGGGGTTGTGCCAATTGAATTAGGCATGTGATTGACGAAGTGATCATTTCACCTTTGTTTGAAATCTTGGTGTTACTTTTGAGTTTTGGTTAAATGTTGACAACACGTCACAGTGAGAACATTTTGGGTTTTTTTTGCTGCCCTGGTTTCATCTCTTATTCATTTCACTTGCTTTACTCTTGCTCTCTTCTCTATGGCTACAACAGCACACAGCGTCAATGCTTCTAATCACAACCAACCACATGAATGTATCAACCTCAAATGCATTACAAAGGCTAACAGTTTTAAACTGCTGTTAATCACTTTTAAGTCAGTGCAGAATGTTGTTCCGGTTTGCTTAGTTTGCTTAAACCGCCTGAAAACAATGTGCAGGAAAAGTGGAGCTTATTATAATCAATAACCTTTATGTGTACTACTTTTATGAATCACATGCTTTTTCTCCCTCTTCTGCCCCAGTCCTGGCTATGAGAGGGGCATCAAGCAATATTCAGGGTGAGCCGGTGAGGGAACCAGACTCTGTTTTGGTGACCCAGCCACACTATCGCTTCACCAGACAGCCTGTGAAGTATTACCGCCATCATAACCCAGGAACCCGACCCTCCAACCCAGGTCGTGCTCCTAGACAGCCTGTGGTCTCAGCGAAGGGCCAACCAGGGAGTGCAGACAGCAGCCGCAGCTCCTCTCCGGACCAAGGAGCACAGAGACTTTCGCAAAACTTAGATGTCTCTTGTGAGAACACCCGCCAGCCGCACCAGGACACCATTGCCGCAGAGAACAAAGTGGACAACCCACTAAACCCCGGCAAGGTTGTGCAGTGCTTGCTGGGGTTGGACTCAACATTTACATCAGTTGCAACTGAGACACCCTCTGGTACAACGCAGAAGTCTTCTCGGGAGGCGGTGGCTGGGTGTCATTCTGATGTGAACAGAAATCTGTCCAATAACAGACAGGGTGCTGGACACAGTAGGGCTCTGTGCCAGTCACCAAAGACACTTCCTGTGGAGCACAAACTGACTTCACCTGCCCAGAAGATCTTGTCTGGTCTGAAGCTGAGACGCAGCCACTCGGGGAAGGACGAGCAGCTCTTTGTTTGAGGATAGTGATCTCCAGACAGTCCAGACACACACTGGAGGAAATAAAATAATTCATATAATTAATTAACTGCTACAAGATCAAGATGTCATGATTAAGTGCTCCTATATTTTACACAAATATCTCACCTGCAACACAAGAAAAATGATGAAGATTCACTTACCAAAAAGTTTCAAACTCACAAACAAACAACACACACACAACATTCAAGTCATTCTTTAAGGAAACACAGTTTAAAAGTTCAGACTTGATGCTCACTGGGATGCCACAGCTTTATTACCACTAATCCTCGTTAAGATTTTGATCTGTTGACCATCCAGCTGTCTATCACCCAGACCAGACAAGAGAGGTTAATGTATTTATCTGTATCTAATATTCTTAGTGTATATGAATGTAACAAGCAGTTGTTTTGAGACTGAAGGCGAAGAGATGAAAACTAGCACAAGTATCAAGTTCTCCAGGTTTTGTCGTAAACAAATTATAATGAATATCAGCGAAATACAAATGCCACCAACTATTGTATTTTTAAAATAATTTCATTGTCTATTTGTTGTGCTTTTTTTAAACAGTTTTATAGGCTCTAAATGGAAATTTTGTAGTGCATGATGCCTTAATTGGTGTCATAGTTAACAATTATTTTTTTCTTGCATCTTTCCTGTTTTGCCACAAGGGGGCGATCTTCTCTCAGTGTAATGGGAAAACATGCCAGACACAATAGTAAAAGGCCAATAAACCATTTATTTCTGACTACAAGCACTGTTTTCTGAGATGTCACCTCTTCTACTCCCACGTCAGTCTTTTCATCTTTGGATTTGTTTTGGTTTGCAGTGCAATGGCATTATAAATCGAGGCAACATTTTTCTGGTGTCTAGATGGAGTTATGTTAAATGCAGCTGCTATCATCTTCATTTGCCTTTGTTCTTTTGATAATATCGCACCAGAATCAGGCAATTTACGCATATAATAAGATAATAACG
This sequence comes from Scomberomorus guttatus, assembly GCA_038419695.1. Taxonomy (NCBI): domain Eukaryota; kingdom Metazoa; phylum Chordata; class Actinopteri; order Scombriformes; family Scombridae; genus Scomberomorus; species Scomberomorus guttatus. The sequence goes on from CM076459.1 coordinate 12,277,753, forward strand.
GCCATAATAGGTCGATTCCCAAGTAAACAATGTCTCACCGCAAGTCCTTTCACGTATGAACTGCGCCCTTTAAAGTCTCCGTCTAACCTCGAACACAAATGCAAAAGATCATCCTCATCTGAATTATCAATAGGCTGCATCATCGCTCATCTTCCCTCATCATCTCCCGCACCTTCTCCCTCCCTCTCTGTCTGTCCATCTCCTCCCTCTGCGCCTTTTTTTACGCACAAAACAAGCCAGAGCGCACACACGGCTGGCGGAGAAAACAGGGGAGACAATAGACAATAGTTTGGGTCATCATGGTATTTGGATTTTTACCGTAGGCAACATGCGCGCCGGACTGTGAGGTACAGGTGAACAATCCGTAAACGCTTCTGTTTCATTTGCTGGCCGAAAGTTTCCCCAGTTTTTAATGTTGCCAACCGAGATTTCAGGAGGAGTGTGTTTCACCTCAAGGTAAGACTCCGCAACTCAGGAACAGGTTGTCAGTGAAAGCAGACGCGTGATTTCCAAGTATATGTTTTTATTCTGCAGGAAAACTCTTGATTCTTTCTGCTTGAATTGATGTGTGTTTCTTATTCCCACAGCAGCGCCTGCTTAGGTCGGTCTAACGTTAATTGGCACGTTTTGTTAAAAATGCGCAGGTAAAACCGTGGAGTCACAGTGACCTTGCTATCTGATAAGTTATGGTCTTTGACTTGGTATGTTCATCCAACTAGAAAGATCATATACTAGAGGCAGTTTGTAACAGGTCGGGTTTTCAGTTGGTGGTTTCAGTATCAAATACGTTGCTTTGGATGGAGGATGTCTGATATCTTATCGTGGATAATAATTCTTTATCATGAGTTTACAGCTGTTTTATGAGTTAAGTGATGATATCCAAACAGTCAAGTGCTCAAGTTTTTCACGTTTTTTTATAAATTTATATTTAATTTGTGAGCGTTGAAAGGTTGGTACCACCTTCAGAAGCTTCTTCCTTGAATGACCATCTTTTACCTTTGCATTGTGTTTTGGCATCAACTTTATAGAACAATATTGATCCTCATATAATATGACAATTACATTCCTTTAATTGTAGCTCCAGGTGACCTGCAGGAAAGTTAATGATTTTTTTTTTTAATTTTATATTCATTATGTGAGTGTCAGGCTGTTAGTCTCAACATGTAATTATCGATGCATTACACAAATGTGTCAGTAATGTATTCAGCCCGCAGTTAGGCAAAACACCAAATCAGATTAGTTATATTTACATAATTCATTTGTTTAATTTCATTACTATTTAATAACGTATTTTATATTTAGTAGAAATCACCGTACAGGCCTCTTAAAAGTTATAGTAAAAATTATAGTATCATCTTCACATATTTATCAATATCATAATAAAAAAATCTAGATAAAATTTAGCATCCAATTAGAATATAAGCTCTAAATATTATGATATTAAAATGCCACAGAATCTAAAGGCCACTGTAACAATCTACATAGTTTAAGGTGCTTGAAAAAAAAAAAGGTTACTCGTCAATTTTTCATTTCCTCCTTATTTTTCTCTGGATTTGTCCACATTTAAAATGAATTTTGTATGATCCAAAATGCCGTAAACGTCTTTTATGCTTCTTCCATCATAATCTGTTTTACTTTAATGGAGCAGTTGTACAAATAAGAAAGACTAGAATTAATATAATCCAGTTAATATGATTCAATTACTGAATGCAATTCTCAGAAGAAACCTTAAAACTTGTATATATTTTCATGTTCATTTCAACACAAAAATGTTGAAAATTACACCGAGATTATTACAAAGGCAAACACACATAAATAGCTGTTTGTATGAGAAAATAGGCCTACGTCATTTGGGGCATTTTCACAATTTTATACCCTATTTAAATATTTGTATGTGTTTTTTTTTTTTTATTATTATGTTAAGTGATATTTAAAGTCAGACATAAACTAAAATATTAGCTGATTAGATTTGTGGCCCATTACTGTAACCTAAATTTAAACTTACATAAAAGGCATAACTGATGTTTGATGCTCAATTCCTTTTATTTGGATTTTCATTATATTCTCAGAGATATATGCTCCGCTTTCTTTTTTTATCATTGTGATTTCTGCTTTTATGAACTTATGAATTAAGTCCAAACTGTGTGTGTGAGTGTGAGTGTGTGTGTGTGTGTGTGAGTGTGAGTGTGTTGAGTGTGTGTGTGAGAGAGTGTGTGTGTGTGTGTGTGTGTGAGTGAGTGTGGGAATTCAGTCTAATTTTGTATCTATATAATTTAAAATGTCGTACAAACGTGACTGGTCTTCATAGTGTGTGTGTATAAATCTATATTTTTTCTTACAAATTCCTTTATTTTCAAATGGATTTACTGCAGTGTTTCAGCTGATTTCTTAGAGAGAAACGCATTTTGTTTTGTTGTTTTTTTTTCTCTCTCTGCAGCAATCACACTGAGGGAAGGAGAGAAGGGATGAAAACGGAGGAGAGCCAGCAGTCCTGTCTGCAGCAGCCTCCATCCTCAACGCCTTTTGGTGAGTGAAACGGACAATTTGTCGCATGAGGCCGCAGAGGAAATAAACTCAATCGCCCAAAATATAGGCCTCTCTACACCTGTGCAGAAATATTAGGACACCAAAGGAGAAAAAAATACAAATCAGACAAGAGCTCATAATAAACTCACTATTTGTGAATGTGAGGAAAAAATATCATAAGAGTAGATCATCATAAAGTCACTGTAACCTCGCTAATTATTATAAAATGATATATAAAAGTATAAATCCCTGCAGGAATAGGCTGTTAATTATACCATCGAGTAGGTCTGTGACAAAATTAGCAGCCTAGAAATATTATTTGAATGATATAGAGAGAAAATAAAACAATAAAACGTGGACTATAAATATAAATTACATTAAAGAGGATTAAAAACAACAACAATGTAAAAGTAATAAGACGTTTTTCAAGACGTATTATCATAGGAATGAAAAAAAAATCATTTTCAATGTTTTTTTTAAGGGTTAACCTACAATAAATTACAAGTAGGCTACACAAAAAGTTCCTGTAGGCATATTTTAATATTCTAGAAACATTTTTTAATCTTGAGATTTTTTTTTAAGTTTTAGAAAGATGAGTTATACTTACTGAACACGGCGGATACAAAAGTAATGTGCATGAGACAGAATGCTTCCTCAGTGTTTTACAACAGTGGAGGGAAATGAGGACTCATACTTGTGTTTTTTTTTGGGGGGGGGGGGGGTTGCATTGCGGGGACTTGGACTCTTGACCTCAGTATTTTGAATACCCTGGCCTCGGCCCTGCCTCGATATGCTCCCTCCAGGTCCGGAGTACACGGGAGGGGGAGAGGTGTGTGCGGGCTGCGACTCTCCCATCGCCGACCGCTTCCTGCTGCGCGTGAACGAGCGCTCCTGGCACGAGACCTGCGTCAAGTGCACCGTGTGTTTGAGCGCGCTCACCGGGACCTGTTACTGCAGGGACCGCCTGCTCTACTGCAAGCTGGACTATGAGAAGTAAGAGCAAAACACACACACACACACACACACACACTGAAGTCCGAATAACTGTTTGTTGTTCCTCGAATGAGAGTATATGGCAGCGGTGGAAGAAGTGCTCAAACCCTCTACTTAAAATAATATGATAATGATAATGATAATGTAATAAAGAAGAATTAATGTTTTCTGCAGGTTGATGAAAATTTACTAGTAATAATATCTGAAACAAGACTGTTTTCAAAGTTCATTCATTTGGTGACGCATGATTTTTCTTCCCATGACTACACTGACACTTTCCAGGTTTATCTCAAAAATCTTAATTTTGCAAAGTAACAAGTAACTACAGTCATCAGATAAATGTAGAGGAATAAAAAGCACAATATTTCCTCCTGTGTAGTGGATAAAAATACATTTACTTGCCAAATCAATCAATTATTTTTTGTGATTAACTTTTTGTTGATAAGTTATATACAGTGTATGTACATGTACTGACTTATAACCATACATAAATACATACACACAATAACATACTCATAAGCATATAGCCTACAAACTAAAGATAACACTGCAAGATAATTACAAATGATTCACAACTTACACATGAACAGAAATCCATTTACAAACCTATGTAAAAAAAATAATGTAAATCACAAAAGACTACAAATGTGGAGACCCCAATAAACCCCCCTCTTCCATTCTCACCCACCTCTCCTCGATCCATTTGACCAGTATAACGACTAACTAATCAATCAATTATTAACAGTGTTGGGATTTAAATAGTTTCAGCTGTAAAACCACAATTTCCTCAAATCAGAAGCAAGTTGAAGTGATGTCACTCCTCATACCTTGTTTCCAAGAAGAAGCTACATTCACACATTATGTTGATTTTAAAGTTGTGTTACAGTCGTCTTCATCCTCTCTGTGTTTCTGGTTAGCTGCTCAATTTTTGTGACTGTAATTTGAAATCGATATGATAATTTACAAGATTACGTGCTAATGTGGTGATTGGGTGTAGGGGCTGTGCTGTTTTGTCATAGCTGATACTTTGCAGTCAGTTGTAACACACGTTGATGCTGAACTCACTTCTTTCTTTGTCAATCAAGTAAAACTTTGTTGAAGAAAGTGCTTAATAGAAAATTAGGAAGAATAAGTCAGAGTTGGAGCTTTAATATGCGATAAACTGATAAATAAACTTGACAAAAATTGTGTTTGTTTCTCTTAACAATAGCATAAATCTGTAAAAATCCAGACTAAACCACTTCTGACTACACCTCATTTGTACATGAATGACGTGTAATACTGCAAAATTTTGAGATGAATATGAGCATAGCTGTAAATTAAAAACTATGGAATATGATCTTTACAGATGTTTAGTAAAACCTTGAGATAATTTTAAATAAAAGTTACAACTGACCTCAATCTCCCCTCCACCCCCCGATCTCCCCTACCTACTATTTTAAATTCAAGGTCAACCCCAACAGTCCCTCATAACAAACGAGAGGGTTGTGCGTAAAATCGGTTGGCTGCAGTGAGATAAGTTTGTCATCAATATTGGATGCGAAAATCTGACTGAACGTGAGTGTGACACTGCTTCATCGAAGTTTTGTAACATGTAGGAATAGAAACTATAATGTTGTCAGACTGTAAACCACTTGGGAGTTTAAGGTTTCAAATGGTTCAGTGATCTACGTTGCGGGTTATATGGCGACACTTAGGAGCCCCTTTCCCCCTCAGAGAATTGTAATAAGATTTTTTTTTCAATAACAACTGTTTGTAGTTGACTGTTGAAAAGTTTGTTCACTCATAAATTCGTTAATAGGACCATTCCCATAGTGTTTATATTCACAATCTCATTTGTACTAACAGCACTTAATACTGTTATTTCATGTTTAATAATTATATACAGCATACAATACATTACACACTGCACATACAACATTGTGTGATGATTCAACTCTGTGGTAATTTTTGAGGCTGTACCGTGTGTGTGTGTGTGTGTGCGCGCGTGCGTGTCGCGGTCAGTGGGTATGACTGCGGTGGGAGCTCCAGGGGTAGAAGGCTGAAGGACGAGCCTGCAGCTTGTTATCATTGTTTTGAAAAGTGTCAGACGGCATCCAGCAGCTCCCACTGTACCTGACATCTGGAGGAGAGAGAGAGTGTAAGACACACACACACACACACACACAGAGAGAGAGAGAGAGAGAGGCTGATGAAAGTCCCATTGTGTGACGTTTATCTGGAAAAATGAGTGGTAATCGTGGAGGCAATAGCTTATCAGAAATGAAGCACCGGGTTCATTTTCAGTGATGGAATGAAAAAGTGTATTTGCTCTCCTCGTGTAATGACCGTAATTGTAGATCCAAATTAATAGTCAGAGGCTCAATTACCGTGGTGTTGATTTAGTCCCCTATACATTGCATATGGATAGTTGCCTTGTTGTGTGAGTCGGTGCCAAACTTGGCACACTGTACTGCTTGTGACCTTCAGCGGATCAGCAACAATGTCTCCCTGTTTTCCCTGCAGTCTGTCCATCAGCGCCTTACACTACACACTCCTCCCACTTAACTAGAGCAGGTGTGTGTGCATTGTAACATATAACCAAGTCCAAGAATTTCAACCATGCATAAGAATTTCAGGGGAATTTATATAATTATTAGAGGATGCTTATTTTATTTCTTTTAACCCTCTGCTTGAAGCCTGGTGCCATCTTAGCTCCAGCTGGTTGAAAGAGGCAGAGGCAGATAAACTGTATGATGCCTATTTACATTGATATAAGTTTTCCAGGTATTAAATTAATCAAATTACTTTTAAAGCATGTGTGGATGAGATGTATACATGCATAGTAAGATGGCATCTTGCAGGCTTTTCTAGCTCGCACTGGGTTATTTTCCATGTCTCCCCTCATGCAGTATCTCTGGCTTGTCCAAATATTTTTTAATTTATCCCTTGCTTTGATCACATCACCCAGCACACACAGACAGGCAGACCTCTCCTCCCTGACTCTCCCTCAGCATAAGCTAAAGGCCACACTGTACTAATTTTACAATGCAGCTACTCTGCTCATCTGTCCGCGTGTGCTTGTTTTCCATTGTTTGCCATCTCCAAAGAAAATCATGAATTAGAAAAAAAAAATGTGTTTAGGGCGATATATCTCTGATTTTTTTTTTAGATTTAATGTATTCTGTTGAGGTGGGGACAAAAAGAAAAGCATCAGTTAAAATGAGGAACCAAATCTAATTTTTAAATGTGACCCATCCCCCACCTTGAGTTATCTGGGCTATATTGCCTCAGGGCTAAAGTTTATTTAACATTTTGCATGTTTCTTTTTGAAGAAATTTTGAAAATTATTCTAAATGGACTGCTGTGATTTTTGTGTAATAAATAAGCGATCGCCTCTTTCTCATATCTATACTACTACTCTACTCGTATCAAGCCACTCGTTATCCATGTAAAAAAAAAGCAGGAGGTATGCCTTCAGTTTTGAGTTTCCCTGATCTCAATCTGTTATGGAAATGAGGGGATTTAGACACCATATACTCAAGTGCATCTTGTGGATTCATTTTTGTTTGGAAACCTCGAGAAATTCTCTGGAACGCCACTCTGTTACGGACCAGATGTTCAGCAAGAAGCTTTAGTGTTGAGGTAAGACATCCCTCCCTCTACACTCTAAAGTGCAATCACTATGTTTTTAAGAAAAGGCACAATACATTATTCTTAACAATAAGATGGGCAGAATAATAAAAATGTGGATGGAAAACATTTACTATATCAGAAACATGAGCTGGCTATTAATGAGCAACATTTTTCTTAATGTTTAAATGAACCACAGAAGCACCCAGCACAAGCCTCCAACTGTAAATTAAAAACATTTATTATAAATGAAAGTTACAAGATGATTAAAACCAGCTGATCAGCAGATGGATATGCATGAATCATTTCTACAACCCTCAGCATCCTACACGCAATCATTGTCTTTCACACATTGGGTCAACATTATGGTTCCTTGCCAAACTGAGCGGTATAAGGCCAGTGTTCCCTGGTCAATAGTGCTGAGCCCAGACAGAATGGAGGGTAGCCTGGCTGTGCGGAGCCTGCAAGCTCCCTTGTAAGCCCCATAAAGGCAGCTTCAGCCCTGTGAAAAACAGGTCACCAGGGTGGATATTCACTAAACCTTGGGTTTAATACCTCACTCTGTGGGGTGGAGGGCACTGAGACTACATCTAGGTTTACAAAGTCCGTCTCTCCAGACGGAGAGAGGGAGACCCTGCCGCCATAGTTATGGAATCTCCCTCTGCTGACCGAGTAGCTATATGTGAGTCTAACACCAACATCCTGGCATAGTATCTCCTCAGGTTACTGTGCGTTTATGTGTGTGAACTTCTGAGTCTTACTGCTCTAAAACACTGAGACTGAGGATAGATACATGCATCCTCTTCCCCTCCACACCCCCACCGTACCCACCATTCCTCTCGCTGTCTCTCTATCCGTTACCTCATTCATCACTGTCTGCTTTGTAATAATATTTCTCTATTCCAAACCTCATTTCCTTTTCGTTGAGATTGATAGCAGCGATGACACCAAACAGTTTATCTCCCTGATTATCCCTTGTTTTCTCTTAATCGCACCCCCCCCCCCCCCACCAACCCTCAGTGCCTCTTTGTGTCTCGGGATGGGAATGGGAGGAGGAGGAGGGGAGGAGGAGGTGGGGAGGCTGATTGGGTACAGTGCTAATTACACAGCGTTCTCTGGCTGTCCTGTGATGACAGGCCTGACACTGGGCTGTAGGGAAATACTATTAGAGAGAATTATGCAATGACACGTCAGAGGGACAACAAGCTCTTGTCCCTGTCAGCTAGCACCTAAATTCTGAGTGACGATTGAATGCCACATGAATTACCTTTAATACAGTAAGTCTGGATACTGAAGCTATCATAGTTTTAAAAGGTGTGTCACCTTTTGAAATGAACTTTTAAACTAGAACTTACTTGGAGTGGCGTCTCTTGCAGGTAGATAGGGCTTTGAGATATTTAACTTTAAGATTGAATAGGAGGCAAGTGTAATTTTGTTTGTGGTGCTCGCAGTAATGAAAAAGTACATTTACAAATTTACATAACATTTAAAAAAAAAAAAAAAAAACAGCAATGTGTCCTCAGAAACAATATCATGATTGTATTAGGGTGGCAGCAGAAATCTCAGAAACTGACATTTATCTTCTGTCTGCATGGCTAGAATCCAGTAAGAAAACATGTTTTTTCTTTTCTTTTTTTATTAATTTCAGGGAACCCATCTTGAAATAATTGAACATTTCTGCCTACATAATGAGTCTGCAAGTGAAAAGGAAAGTTTGTGGTTCAGTGTAGAGCTGCAATTATTCGATGAATCACCAGTTATTTTGACAATCAATTAATCATTTTGAGTAATTTTTTAAGAAGAAAATTTCCTCAAATGTGAATATTTTCTATTTTCTTTAGTCCTCTGTGATAATCAACTATTATTAACTCTTATTTGTGGACTGTTGATTGGGACAAAACAAGACATTGAGGACATCATGGGCTCTGGGGAACAGTGATTGACATTTTTCATCATTTTGGACCAACCAACTAATCGATGAATCGAGAAAATAATCAACAGATTAATCGATAAATAAAAAAATAATCGTTAGTTGCAGCCTTAGTTGAGTGTGAGTTTAGGTGAGTCATGGCTGCACTGACAGCTCAGGACTGTACTATATACATAAATCCCAATGCAGTTCTGAAATGTTCTAACACTCCTCCTTACCCAGGAGTCGTACATTAGCTAAACCTGCAGCTCAACAGATGATGGAGGTGTGCCAGAGGAAAGAAAAGTGGGGATGGGGGAGTTTTGTGTTGTGATGGTGTGCTGTTGAAGATTTTGAGGTATAAATGAAAGAACATCAGGGAGAAATCTCAGTGATGGAGAAAGGGTTAGAAATGGGATAAAGAAGGTAAAGACAAGGTGTCTGAGAGTTTTAGGAAGGGAACAGCCGCAGGGAGGGGTAGAGGTTTGTCTGGGTGTGTGTGTGTGTGTGTGTGAGTGTGGTGGGGGGGGGTGATATTGCCACTGTTTTTGCATAATGTGAGATGAGACCCCATCATCTTTCCTCCCCCACAACAATTTTATAACAGACAGCTAATAAATGTTTCATGGCAGAACAAGCTGCTCGCCTTGGCTTTATTAAATCTGAGATAATAAAAGCAGAGAGGAAGAGGGAAAAAAGAGAGAGGGAGAGAGAGAATAGGGGGTCGCACTACAGAGGGAGAGATAGGGAGATCGGCGTAGACTTTTCTCAAATCGACCGGCTGTATCTCCTGTTTCTGGGGCAACGGGTCCCGCTGTCCCCCGTCACCCCCTCCCCACTGCTTCCCGCTCCGCCAGAGACAGACAGGAAATGAGAAACGGGCAGACAGGATATTGCGTTCTGGTGGCCTGGGGATTATCTAAACTAACACACACACACACACACACACGCACACACACAGTCCCTCACGCACACACAAACACACATCTAGGCTATATCCTCACACATAGCATTCATTCTTGGTAGCATCAGGTGTACGTCGCACACACCCAGAGACACATATCATGCAGGTTTTTAGATGTTACTTTACACAGGTACATTACATTTGGTTTTAAATGTTACAGGCTGCAGTGCTGCTCTCATGTAGAGCGGGTGTTATTACCAGTGTGGGCAATTTACAGCGAGAGTCATGACATGTAACTGTATAACTGTGAGACTGGCTGAGGGTTTGTGCAGAAATGCCTCTGAAGATGTATTCCATACATTGAAGGCCCTCGCGGCCATTAGATAACAACGATTACATGGTTTTTACAAATTTTGGGGAGCATTCATTGAGCAAGAGGACTGTTTATGATGTTAGTTTATTGATGCGTGATATGGCGCACAAATAACAGCATCTGTCAGTGTTTTATTGATGTTTGTACCCAGACACCTTATCTGTGTTTACACAAACTGTGCATATTTGTGTTTATGTGACTGTATATATACCCACGTGTGTGTATGTATGCGCCTGTGTGTGACTGCACTATATATATATGTATTTATATACGTGTGTGTGTGTGTGTGTGTGAGTGAGCGAGCGAGCGGTGGCAGGGGTAGCAAGTATCGTGGGGAATGCTGGGAGATTTTAATAACACAGAAGCAGTGCAGGGAGATTTAATAAAAGGAGATGATGTGATTACTGAACCTTGGCTCTGAGCCATTTTGCTTCACAGAGCAATATCCGCTGAAAGTGCGCACACACACACATACACACACCCTTACACACACATCTAAGAAATGGATACTAAACAGAATACAACTTAAAAGTAAGATTGTTGCATATCATTGGTTGTTTCTGCATCCGTTACATGAATCTTTGGATATACTTTCATTCTCAGGGCAGGTGCAAACACCCACATTTGCATGACTTACATTATGGTCATCCTGAATACATAACATATGTGGGAATCACAAGCTAGTACATGAATACCTCAGCATACTACGTGTTTCAATACAGAAGTGCATCTTAGACTATAGGGAAGGGATCAAAATTAGACATCTGTGGTTCCGGGACCGAGCTCAAATTTGAGCTTGCTAAAGGAGGTAGATTGGAATCTAGAGTTAGTATAAGAAAAACCCGTACCTGCATAAATATTCATCAATTATGAAAGCAAGCACAACAATTGTAATCGCTCTGAGACACATACATATTTATGAAATGATTGTGTTGCAGTCCAGACAATGTCGTGCTTGTCAGAGCTCACAGGCAAAACAATGCCACATGACACAGCTTAGGGAGATGATGAAGATTCTGTTTGTATGCCTAGGATCTAAAATACAGCAAGCAAGAAATGATTATAACCACCCAATACTTACAATACATCACCTTTTTTCTGCTTGTTTACATTTGATCTCATAATCAGCGAGCTTGGAATTAGTCGTGCCCCGTAACCCCTCCAAAATCCACAGGCAATGAACGTGAAGTTGCTCGCGGCCAAGGTTCCTAAGATTTTGTACATCACAAGATCTTCTGTCTGCACTTATATGTCTATTCTTTGTAATGCTGTATGTATCATGTACCCACTATTACACACATCACTTCATTAAAAGAAAGCCCTCTAGATCCAAAGTACATTCCTCCTCAAAATATCTTTTCTGATAGATTTGTACACAGCTGGTCTTTTCTTTACACTTTAAATGTTTAGATTTTAATTTCATGTCCGAAAGTTCAGTGTCAGTGCAAAAATCTTTTCCTCCACTAATTCCTGATACAAGCGAGTGATATTCAAATTTTTAAAAATTATGTTTTGTGGTCATGCCATAACGTAATAAAAACTGATTGTTGTCTTTGTTATTCTGTATTTTATCATACACAAAATATAACAAAAGCTCAAAAACAGAAGCTTCTTTCATTTAGTGGCAGGTGTTTTAGACCTGTGGCCTCTTAGATGTATCTTTAAACAAACATTTTTAATATCTCTGCAAATAACGTTTCTCTAGGAAATACTGGGTAAGTTATAATTCCATCCAAAACATGAATTCTGTGTGGGCGTGTTTGACCAGATAAATTTAGTCTACCTCATCCGTGTGGCTGCTCTTTAACCATTATGTCCATAGTGATTTATTGGAGGCTACACCCTGGTCAGGGCCACTGTGAATGATACTTCTATTAGAGGGATTAGACTGATCTACTTACAGACCCCCCTCTGTGGCAGTTGCCCCAAGTTGCCTTCATTTGCCATGTTGAGTAAATTCCTACCGTGCTGTGTACACCCCGATTAGGGACTGTGGGACTTAACCACCAACATCATCACTCTTATGTCAAGAAATCCTATGACAATTCTGTTGTATTTTGTTCACGGTGAAAGGAAGCGCTTAAGGCTTCGAAGTGTGTATTTGGGTGAAGAGCGAGGCTGCACAGAGCAGTGTGATGATTGCTCTCCTGAATGAAATACATGTTAGATGCCAGATATTATGATGGACATGTGGGTTCTTGCGGAAATGTTTACAGAGGAGAGCATCTCGAAGACGCTATGCAATATTACTATAAGAAAATGGGTTGAGCAACATGTACTTAAACACAAGGGCCTGTCACAATAGATCTATGTAGGGCTGCTTTTACTGTAGGTACACTGGTTTTTTTCGTTATGATGTTAAGTTAGCGACACTGTCATTTGGGGAGTTTGGGGAGCGTTTGGCAGATGGATTGAGAAAGATTAGCCGTAGCAGCTGCGTTTGGGACAGAATCACAGATTAGGAGCTCTAATGTGCAGACCTGGCTCCTTCTTTACACTCCAGATTTGGGCAGCAACACCTTCCTATCACTCAGTCAGGGAGCGACAACACTTCTGTCTTCGTCCCTTCCTCCCCCTGTTTCACTCCCCTCTCATGCTCCCTCCCTCCTTGCCCAGGTTTGTGTTTTGTTCTGGTGCTATATTGCATCTCCATCCACCGACCTTTCTCTTCTTTATGCTCTGACTTCCTAGTAAATCTTCCTGTTGAAGTGATATTCTGATGATCCAACGTATCTATACTTCCTGCTTGTAGGTGTGTTGCACCACCAGCATGATGATGGGTGCTGGTATGGTGAACGTTGGTAACTAGCCAATATCAGACTAGGTATACTGATACTTGGTGAGTGGGTGCGGGCAAATGTCTGTGTGCATGCCTGCGCGTGTGCATGTATGTGTGTGTGTGTGTGTGTGAGAGAGAGAGTTTCTATGTTTGTGTGTCTATGTGTGTTTTAGTGTGCATAAGTGAGAGGAGAGAGATTAACCCCATGCTATCCCCAATCCCTGGTTATGAGTTTACAGCGTCTGTCTGGCCATCGCACTGTTTAAACAACAATCTAATTAATCCTGTCTTTATTAGTTTCAGTGAACTGGGGAGGCAGGCTGGGAGGGCGTGAGGGAGAACTGGGAATGCTGGCAGAAAATGCTGGGGAGGGAGGGGGAGGAAACCAAGTGCGAGAGCAGGGATTTGAGAGGAATTTAATGGCAGAGACTTAGGCCCTGTGAATGGAAATAGGGATGTGAAGTGACGATGAGGCAGAAGAGAAATTGAAGGGTTATAACATCTCACAGGAGGAGAGATGGAGGGACAAAAGGAGGAAAGTGGTCATGGGGAAAAGCAATGGACCTAAGAAAGACTTTGTATTAAGCTTTATTCATAATGTTAAATCAGTGCTTTAAGATTGCGGGGGGGATATAGATAGACTGGTGTTCACCCCACCAAACAGATCTCAACATGTAAGGAATTAAAAGGGAAAGACTCACAACAGGCTACTCTCTTATCACAAGCTAACTACTGCCACCTACTGTCATAAAGGAGAAAATAAAATACAATATAAAAATGTAGACTACTGTAATTCCTCTCAGCAGATGTTCACATTGTTGCTCTGTGAATTGGGTAATGTTTATACGACCTTTAATTAAGAGACTATGCTAATCTCCACAATCATTGGAGCTGAGGGTAAATGTGTTGGAGCTCATGGTTTGTGCCTCCATCTTTAATTACTTCACCTTCCTTATCGTGCACTCCTTGACTCCCATCATGCCATGTTTTACAATTTATGTAGGTGTCCCTCACAAATAAGCCCACGTGTCTCTCTTTGCACCTCCAGGCTGTTTGTAAGGAAGTGCAGCGCCTGCCTGCAGGTGATTGGACGTTCAGAGCTGATAATGCGTGTGCTAGGCCAGGTGTACCACCTGGGCTGCTTCAGCTGCTGTGAGTGTGAACGCCGGCTGCAGAGGGGTGATGAGTTTGTGCTGAAAGAAGGCCAGCTGCTCTGTCGCATGGACTATGAGAAGGAGAGGGAAATGCTTGCTGCCATCAGTCCCACACCAACTGAATCAGGTAAAGTAGGTTTGTTACATGGCTACTCGGCCTGAATCACATGGAACACCAAATAAAAGTTTTTCTGCATGCATTTTATGGGAATTACCTTTCTTTTACATTCATGCATTCACCAAGTTCAGTGAGCTACTGGAGCCACATGAGTGTTAAATACTTCCTCTTCTGTTGCCCAGACTTCCCTGCTTTTTATTTAAGGAAGAATGAAGTTGTACCTTCTCATACGGGCTGTTCTCTTGTCTGCTTACCTTGCTCAGTGAAAAGTGAGGATGAGGACGGTGGAGGGGGCTCGGGTGGGGGGAAGGGTGGCGATGAAGGCAAGGAGCACAAGCGTTCGAAACGACCACGCACTATCTTGACCACACAGCAGCGCCGTGCTTTCAAGGCCTCCTTTGAAGTGTCAGCTAAGCCTTGCCGCAAGGTGGGTGGATCAGCTTCTCTTGTCTATAAGAATGTCTGCCAGGAAATACTCCCTTGCCTTACAAAGTTCATTGTTCTTTGTTAGTATATAACCGTGTTTGACACATAAAGTTTTTTTTTATTTAAAACATTGGAAACTCTAACCTGTAGGTAAGAGAGACACTGGCTGCTGAGACTGGGCTGACAGTGCGAGTTGTGCAGGTGTGGTTTCAAAACCAGAGGGCCAAGGTTAGACTTCACATATTTCTTGAAGTTATGTTCAGTCTCACGGATGAAACGCAGAAAAATCTCACACTGACAGCGTGTCTTTTCGTGCCGTCAGATGAAGAAGATAGCTCGGCGACAGCAGCAACAGCAGCAACAGCAGCAGGAACAAGAACAGCTGGGAGGGACCAGGAGAGGGCCGAGTAGAGGGGGCCGCCAGAGCAACGATGACAGTGAGGGTAAGAACTTCAGTACAAATGCAGGATTAAAGATAGAAGAATTGGCAACCATTAGAAGAACAGATTACAAAATGGTGTGTGTGAAAGTGATTCCTATCTCCACACAGATGGCTCTAGTACTCACGGCATGGATGGGATCCTGGGATATCCCTCTCTGCCACGACAGCAACTACTCACTCTGGACCCCAACATCTATGGTGGAGAGCCATTTCGACATGGGCTTACACCGCCTCAGCTGAGCAACGAGCAGCTCCACTCTTATGGTAAGACAGAAGGTCAAAGCTGCAAGTTTAAAGGAAACAGCCACTTCTTAATGAAAATGTTGTGATTATCTCTTCATTCTAAGGGGAAACTACAAATCAAGGTCATGGGAAGTTAGCCTGTGTAGCTAAATTTCAAAACCACTGGGTTTAATGGGGCTTTGTACGCTATAGTCAAAAAATTGCATTACCCAATATTTTCTTCATTATTTCCTTGGAAAATGTGCACTGGGAGGCAACTTTAACTCAAAACAGTTGGGTTATGTTGCAATAGATACTAGGAAGATGTTTGAATTACATGTTTGCTTGTTTCCAGTTGTAAAACAGATGTAAGGATATAAGGAAAAGGCTGAGATTAAATGATGGGGCTTACTTACTGCCTGTTTGGTAGACACAGGAGTGTTCATATTCTTCTGTGAGCTCTGGCACTAACTGAAGACTGCTCCACTTCAGCTGTGCACGCTCTCGCTCTTTTTCATCAGCAGACTCAGAGACAGTGTTCCACGACCTGGACAGCGATGGAAGCCTTGGTCACCTTGGCGACTGCCTCCTAGCAACAGGGGAGGGTGGCCTCCTGCCAGGGCGAGTGGGAAACCCCATTGACCGTCTCTACTCCATGCAGAACTCCTACTTCACCTCCTGACCCTTATAAACTCTCACCCTCCCCCTCCTCTTCCACCTCTCACCTCAGAGATGCAGCTAATGGAGTCTGTCCATCAACATGCCTGTGGGACCACTCTCCATGAAACAGCCTACACCCAAACACCCCCTTATCATAGACAAAAATCATCACAACTCAATCATAATAATAATAATACCACTTTACAGCAGATTAGCATAATGTTCCCATCATCTTTCTTAGATAAGAATCACATGCTGGAAATACAGACACTGTAAATGTCCAAAATATGTAAAGTTTCTCCTGTTGTATTTATGTAATGTTCAATGAAATGAATGAGTTACATGGCACTTTTAAACAAACAAAAAAAAACAAAAAACAAACAAAAGACACATATTGATATGTATATCACGAATTACAGCTGATTAATTGGTTGTTGAAAGTGAATTCATCAAGCAAGTTACATGTTAGGAGTCTTGGCAGGTCTTATGAGCAGCTGAGGGTCTAAATTAAATGAGTATATTACAACACTTTTGACAGGACCAGTGATTAGTTATTGTACGTGAAAGACTGCAGCGTATACAATACTGTATATGGATTGGAGTACAATTTTGCTCTCAGGTTAGTGTGTATGTTTATGTAACCTGAGCCATAACTCAGGATATTGTGCTGGATAGGATTACAATTTAACTTGCCCAATGATTTCAAGAACGTAGACTGGAAAGACAATTTTGAAGTGAACCTCCACATAAAGTGATATTACTACTACATACTTAGTTTTTGGTAATGAAATGCATGACAGGTATAATGCGGACCAAATAAGTAATCACATTTTTTTTTTTTTAGCATTAAGACAACACTACAGGGTCATTTGAAGAGCCTTACACGGAAACAGGGTTGTACAAGGGATTATTGCTTTAGCTTTCCCTTTTCTTATATAATGTAATCACCAAGAAGCAGCGCAAACAGCAAACAACAACCAATGGATCTATATTGCCCAAAACTTAGGACACTGGGTACATAATGATGTGCTCCAAATGTAAATGTGAGTATGACTGTGTTACAATTAATTGTTGTAGTCACTTTCTGTAATAATTTCTTTCTCAAACATCTCAAATTAGATGTTGTTAGGTAGATATTTTGTACCTTCTTCTGTGATAATCGACAAATATTTAAACTGTAGCATGATATTTATGTGTCACAAAGTAGGTTTAAATAAATAGCCTCCAGACTAAAGTTGGATAGCGAGTCTTGCAGAAAGCATCAGGATCAATTTCACAATTTGGTGCAGAATAAAATAGGATTAGGGTGATACTTGTTTCATTTAGGTGCCAGTGATCGGCTACAGCTTGTGACATTCTTTCATGGCAATATGTTTTGACTCTGATCACCGACTCATGGTATTTTTACAGTGATATTTTTGTGAATGTAACTTATTTGTGCGGTATTAGGCGAGTTTCTATCTTACTTTTATGTTCAGTGACTGCCAGGTGATGTGCTTTGAATGTAATGTTGCCGTATCTTCAATACAATCTGCGGTTTCATCTTTGAAGTAAGCCTGCCTCATTTTTCTCTAAATATAATAAATGATGATACACTGATCACTTTCTCGTCGGGTATAAACAGGATATATTATACTTGAAAGGAAAGAATCTTTTTCCCCTCTCTTACCTCCTTCAAAGTTTTAATAATTCAACCAGAAAATGCCTGTTCTGCTTGGTGGTCACAGGGCTCATAACTCAACATCCTCCCTCTGTCTCTCTCAGTTGTCCCGCTGATTAGAGGTGGACAGCCTCCTCCCTCTCTTTTCTTCCCAGACTCCCTATTTCTCAGTCACTGAGTAGTCAGGAGAGTTTGTGTGGGAGCAATACATTCCAGTTTAATATTTGACTCTGACTCAGAGCAGGAAAGGATGGGAGAGATCGACATGAGCAACAGAAAACAACAGAGAAAACGCAGATTGACTACACCACATGAGTAATACACGTCTGATGTCAATTTTAATGAAAAGGCTCAATAAAGACCAGTACAAACTTCCTTGCTTACAGGCAAGTATTAATGTAATTTTCCATGAACACTTACATGAGAGGTAAAAGAGCAATACGGTAATTAAATACTCTACACAACTTGTCTAACTCACAGTGCTGTTGCATTCGTCTCTTGTATTTTATAGCAGACATCATAAGAGTCACTGTACATAACATGGCTGAAAAACATTATAAATCAGCCCATCTGAGCTGCCGTGGAGACAGGTGTAATCTGCAGATGATGGAAGAGGGCTGAATACTACGATGGCTGAGATGCCGGATTTGTAGCTGAAAAAAGAAATGGAAAATATTGTTATATTGACCATTAGTGGAATACCACGCAAAGATGGTGCAGTAGTGGTACCATTTTGCTGACATAATAACCAAATTAGGGCGTTATTTGTGTGGAATTTTTACCACTGCACGTCTGAAATATTCCAGCATGCACAAATCATGCAGTGTGATTTAAATAGACCCCTGCTTCTTCAAAAGACAAGTAAGGAGACATAATATTCTGCACACTGTGCACATTTCTATCTCTTGTGTTTTATTCATTTCCACTTTCAACTGTTTATACGTGACTTTGAGTCGTGTATAGCTATTTCCTGCATGGACTTACCCACTTCACTGAGGTCCACTGTCTCTGCACAGCCCAGAAAGCGAGCTACATGTGATGAGCAGGAGGTAGGTTTGTCCTGGTTTTCTCTGAGACAGCGCTCAAACTCCACAAACTCCTTGGAACAGTCCTGTCTGATCTTCTGGATCACTGGGCTATCAAAACAAATGGAGGAGTTAGTTTTTTGTTTTTTTTTACACTTATTTATCAATGTGGGTGTGAGGGTGTCGAGGGTCACATAGGAGTGAGTGCACAAGCATGTTGCCGCCTTACTGTGATGATGTGCACTGTGCAACCTTCATCTTCAGTTCCTGACACTTGTCCTGCCATGTTGATGGGTTGGAGGCCACACATGACCCATAGGCTTCCATTTCTTTATGGCAGTACTTTGTCGTGATATCCATAGCAGCCTGCCTGAAGGGCAACAGATGCAAATATTGTCATACATATATGTATCAGTGATTACTGACAAGCCCAACAAGCTATCGTCAACTTTATGAACTTAATATAGCGAGCAGCAAAAAAGTAAGTTAAACTGAATATAACTCAGTAGTTTTATTGAGCATGCAGACATGATTCGAGTAGCAAAGGTCTTTAATTGCAGCATATATCTACTTCACAGATTAGGGAATGTGTTGATATGTGCCGTATTTAAATTTCTTACATGTTTCTCTTTTAGGCTCGTCTCAAACGATGAAGCGGATCAATCAAGGTTACAAAACCAGTATTTCTGCATGTGGTGCCATGTCTGTGCGGCATCCACTGCCGTACACACCCCTTTACCATCCGATAGGATGGACGTAAAACATTCTAAAATAGTACTTTAATTTGATTGGTTCAGGTTTGCGTCAATCACACACTTTGCTCACGCCCCTACAATGACGATACATTTATTAAAGGGACAGCCACTTAATCGCATAAATACAGTATTAAAGAACAAATTCAGTTTATATTTGATCAAAGAAACCTCCTCATACACAAGCCATGTGAAGGTTAACCCAAAAAAGTGTGTGGAAGATGATAAATGTTTGATTTTCTTAGTTCAGCCGTGCTGTACTGAGGGAACATTACGTGTCTTTGCGTGTTTACGTATGCGGAAGCCACGGTCAGAGAAGGAGCGATTCAGTAAACGGGCTGTGAAGGCTGCACCGAGAACCCCTCCGTGTGTTGAATCGTATTTTTACCGGCTACAGCACGACGGGGTGGTGGTGGATGATAGAGGGGGGCAGAGGGGTGAGCAAAGTACGATGAACGACGCTAAGAAAGAGGGGGCTATGGCTGCAGACGGGATGTATGGACCGGATGAGACGCGAATGGCCCCCTCTGTGAACCACAACCAGCATGACAGCGGCACCGGCGACGAGCTGGTGAGCTCGGTGACGCTGTACAGACGCAGGCCTCGGCTGCTACACGGCACCGTCCTCCCGTTTCTGGCTGTTCTCTACCCAGGCTGGCTGTACGTGTGGTTAGGAGTGTACGGTGCCTCGGAGTACCCGGAGGCAGGCCTCCTGGCGCTAGCCGCTATCGGGATCGCGCACGTCCTCACGGCGCTCTCTGGTTATTGGTCCGTGCACGCGCACTGTTGGCTCACTTGTTCCAAGGTAAACATGAGTAATAACAACAATAACACAACTAAAGTATACTGATGTATGTGAGTGACCCACTGTTTAGCCCCCCACCCTTGTACGTAGTGGTCAAAGGCCAGGGTCACTGTGAACCCAGGATTCAGTGTCTTGCTCAAAGGCACTACAGAAGGGCAGGTGTGTGGTTTGAACCCCGCTTAATTGTACTGAGGGATGTCTGTGTAACCACTGCGCTGACCAAGCTTTCACTGCACGTTTGGATCAGCTTTGACATTTCTCTGTTAAAAGGACACTTTCAATTCTCACTTCCACATTTTTATCTTCGTTTTAGTTCAGAAAATTAATCAGGATTATTGCAAAAAAGGTTTGCACATACAAGGAATTTGCCTTGGTGTTGTTGCGTAATAGTTGAAAATATACACAAAATTAAGTAGTCCTAAATAATATAAAAACAAGAAATTTACAATGAAAATATGTAAAATATATTCAAAGTGAGAAGATCTGCTACAGATTTAAATTTTAAATTGAAGAGAATGAGATGAAATGTACAAAATGTTAACCAGGAGTAAACGGTATATGCAGTGTGCCATTAATAATACAGGTTGCATTAATGTAACGTGCCATGTTAGATCAAAGATCACAGATGTGCAAAGATTATCTTGAACTTGTGGACATAATATCCAGGATGCATTTATTTAAAACACTTTATTGACATTGGCACATTGCTATGTTTTCATTCTGCCAAGGAGGCGTAAAAACTTCAATGACTTTCTCTGACATGACACTCTCATCTCACCGAGCTTACTTGAAGTTTCAATAGTGGAAGATGATAAAGAAAACAGTGTCTTGCAAGCCTGAAGTCAGATTGCTGATAGATTAAAGATATATGTTGTGTGGAAAATCACCTGTCTAGCATGGTAATGGTTATTTAAACTGAAACTGTTATTTTCAACTAGCATTCCACATTGTGTATTCTGTGTAGTCCCTCTGTAAGCAGTTATACAAGAGAGTATAGATCCTATTTAAAAACACATTTTAGATTTGCATCAACTCTGTCATCAGGGGAATTGTTTCAAAGCAAGCAGTCAAATGAAAAAGTTATGAATGTGCCTGATTTTCATATCAAGCAACTGTATGTCAGGGCATGTCTGGTATGAGAGCAACTAAGCTGCAGAGGCACATAGCTCTACCAAAAATAACAGTGACCTGCCACAGAGTGTGAATTTGTCACCTGTTCATTTGTATACACAGGAACCAGACCCAAACAAGGCTACACTGGCAAAGGTCATACCCACCCCCAATAACGGTTCTGCTGAGCTCGTGGCACTACAAAGGGACCAGGTGAGTTCATATTTTTACTCTGAGCATGCTCCAAGGTATCTCAAATGGGAACATTCAAGATCTCTCATTCTCGGTCTGCAAAGATCAGGTTTTGACATACAAGTTATTCAAATAAAGTTGTTACCAGTTGTTTAAAATATATTAGTTGGTTTGGGCAGGCTTCAGTGCAGGCTGTAAACTATAAAACTGTCATTATTTACTATTCTCATTTGTGATTCGACATGTTGTCTAAAGACAAAATATCATGATTTTCTTTTTCATGTTTTAAGAGGAAATCATTAGGGCAAATTCAATTTTCTTGAATGAAATTTACATTTTCTCTCTTTCTCTTCTACTGACCAACAGGACGAGAACGGAGAGGGGACTCTATCTTTTGAGTTTCAAAAGATTCGCTACATCTTTGACCACAAAGAAAAGAAATGTTTCCTTCCAATAGCATTTCCCATCAACCACCCAATGGGCTACTTTCAGTCCTGGCGTGGCTACCAGGAGGAGGCTGAACTCAGAGTGGCAGAAAAGCGTTATGGCACCAACCGCGCTGAGATGGTGGTGCCAGATTTCCTAGAGCTATTCAAAGAAAGGGCCACAGCTCCCTTTTTTGTTTTCCAGGTACGTGTCTGTGTGTGAATGTTTCTTTATAATTTCACAGGTTTTATTGTAAAATTTGACTTTAAAGGTATACTGTGCAGGATTTTTCGGTTGGTGTTTGTAAACACACAGCATTCAAAGTTGGCCCCTCCTCCCCGGCTCAACGAGTGAGCGAGAGAGAGAGGGCAGCGGTGGTTGAGCGAGCTAGAGAGAGAATGAAGAGAGTGAGCAGCATTGGTGAAAACAAAGCCGTGAATCAGATAAATAAAATCTTATTTTCTGATTGTTTCACGGCGGGTTCACATTCTAGAGCACAAATAAACATGCCCACGCGCCACACTTCTAGTGGATCATAAGTGATGATTGAGATGGATTACTTTTGTATGAGTCTATACATTGTTCTTTTTAGGAAAATCCTATATAGTATACCTTTTTAAAGTTGTTGACCTATCCATCCTAAGTCATCTATCCTCTGCCATTCAACAGGTGTTCTGTGTGGGGCTGTGGTGTTTGGATGAGTACTGGTACTACAGTGTTTTCACACTGTTCATGCTGGTGGCGTTTGAGGCCTCCCTGGTCCAGCAGCAAATGAGGAATATGTCTGAGATCCGCCGCATGGGGAACAAGCCCTACATGATCCAGGTAGGCTTCATCAAATTTGGTGTTTAGTATAATAAAAAATTATAAACAAACATTTTATCTTGCACCATAAAACTCTACAGTATATTTCCCATGTCTTTAAAGTATTCCAATTAAATTTTGTGTATTATTTGACAGGTGTACCGTAACCGCAAGTGGAGACCTATATCAAGTGATGATCTTGTCCCTGGTGACATCGTCTCAATAGGTGAGTGTCCTGTCAACATTTTATTACTTCTCTCAACACAGTCTAACTCTGTGAGTGTTTCACATGTGTATTCTCTGCTTCACAGGACGTTCGCCTCAGGACAACTTGGTACCCTGTGATGTGCTACTACTCAGGGGCCGATGCATCGTGGATGAGGCCATGCTGACCGGAGAGTCTGTCCCCCAGATGAAGGTTAGAGGCAAACCTACATACATGATAACACAATACAGTACTGAGGGCAATGACTTTTGAGTGTAAACCTCAATTATTCTAAATGGCATGGGCTTATTGTGGGGTATCATATTAACTGTTGACATTGTGGTGTATGCAGGAGCCTGTGGAGGACTTGGACCCAGAGAGGATCCTGGATCTTCAGACAGACTCTCGACTCCACATCATCTCTGGTGGGACAAAAGTGGTCCAACATAGCCCCCCTTTAAAGGCCAGTGCTGGACTCAAACGTAAGTGAATCTTTTAATCTTTTAATTCAATAGTGCATCTATCTCCCATCTTTTCAAAACGAGGTGCAAGCTCATTAATCTTCTCCTTTATGTCATGTGCAGCTGTAGACAACGGTTGTGTGGCCTATGTACTAAGAACCGGATTCTACACCTCTCAGGTGAGGAACTGCTTTAGTGTGTATTTTATATTTAGCTATATTTCTATATTTGAATCAGACAACACGTCATCGAAGGACATGTTGAGTCAGCTGTGAATGTCTACTTACTGTGTGTACAAACTTGCCTTTAGGGTAAACTGTTGCGGACCATCCTCTTTGGTGTGAAGAGAGTGACAGCAAACAACCTGGAGACTTTCATCTTCATTCTCTTCCTCCTTGTGTTTGCCATCGCTGCAGCTGTCTATGTGTGGGTAGAAGGTGAGGTGCACAGGATGGACTCTGATGTAATATTTAATATTTATTTAACACAGACAGAATCATAGTCTAAGTGACAGATGGAGGTGAGGGCGTATATGTAATATCTAATTAGCACTATCTTTGTTCTTCTTCTTCTTACTCCATCAGGGACCAAAGATGTCAGCAGGAACCGCTACAAGCTGTTTCTGGAGTGTACGCTAATCCTTACCTCAGTGGTTCCACCAGAACTCCCCATAGAGCTTTCTCTGGCGGTTAACACATCTCTTATCGCTCTGGCCAAACTTTGTAAGTATCTGTGTGTTCCTGTTTTGCATGTGTGTAGAGAGCTGAAGCGGCCTATAATACAGAGCTTTTGCAACAGCGGTGGTTCATTTGAGTCTTCTTTTTCTCTTCTTGTTCAGATGTATTCTGTACAGAGCCCTTCAGGATACCATTTGCAGGGAAAGTGGAGGTTTGCTGTTTTGACAAAACTGGAACACTGACTAGTGACAGTCTGGTGGTACGAGGAGTAGCAGGCCTCAGGTAAACATTGCCCACCATTCTTAGTGTTTACTAATATAACCTAATTTGTGACGTTGAAACACAAAGCACTCTATGCTGTGGTTTAAGTTAGCTATCATTTTCATACACTTTATGTGGAGAATGTCAACTGACATTTGCATTTATGACAGAGAAGGAAAGGAGGTGATGCCTGTATCTGAGATCCCAGTTGAGACACATCGGGTGGTGGCCACCTGTCACTCACTGGTCACTCTGGATGATGGACAGCTGGTCGGAGATCCACTGGAGAAGGCCATGCTGACCGCTGCTGACTGGACCCTCACTAAAGGTACAAGGAAATTACCTCCACTAAATGTAGAGTTCAGGTCAGTGGCAGGTGTGTGTGAGAGAATATGCTCATTGATGTGTTGGGCTGCATACAGTCATGTGTCCCTCTCGAATTTGCATGTATTTTATGACTTGCAATACAGTCTTTCTGGTTGCATCAAATCTGTTTAGCTTTTTGGTGTAATCCAACCAGTGCATCCTAAAGTAATGCTTGTCTTCAAATATTTCCTCATTATAACTGTATATGTTACACAGTAAATGATGTGTTAGTGGCCTCACTTAAAAAAAAAAAAGAACAAGACTTATCCATTTGGATACATTTTCTCTTAATGGCACAACGCATAACTATGTGTGTGCCTCACTGACTCTTGTCTTGATCAGATGAAAAGGTATTCCCACGTGGCATCAAAACCCAGGGACTTAAGATCCACCAGCGTTTTCACTTTGCAAGCGCTCTGAAGAGGATGTCCGTCCTGGCCTCCTACGAGAAACTGGGATCCACTGAACTCTGCTACATCTCAACTGTCAAAGGAGCTCCAGAGACACTCCGAGGAATGGTACATACATATACCATCCTTAATACATACTCAGCACTGATTTAGCCTAATTAAGTGTTCATACTTTTGTTCTAACATGGCTGTGATTGTAGTTTTCAGAGTGTCCGGAGAATTATGATGAAGTCCACAAGGAAATGTCACGAGAAGGGGCTAGAGTGCTGGCATTGGGTTACAAAGAGATGGGACACCTCAGTCATCAACAGGTTCTTACTTTATTTTACTCAAAACTGTTAGAGATCATCTGATCTGTCTGAATAGTTTAGACTGTCGAGAATAGATTTTATTTGAAACTGAGCAGGATCTTTTTGTGTCACGTAGGTTCGGGAGATGAGTCGCAATTCTCTGGAATGTGACTTGACTTTCGCCGGGTTCATGGTTGTGTCCTGCCCCCTCAAGAGTGACAGCAAGGCTGTCATCAAAGAGATCCAGGAAGCATCTCATCATGTAAATAAGCTGCTAACACACACACACACACACACACACGTGCACACAAACTGAGATTGCTTGATTTTTAAGATGGATGATTCCTCTTCTTCTGCTGTCAGGTGGTGATGATCACAGGCGACAACCCCCTAACAGCGTGCCATGTAGCGAGAGAGCTCCACTTCATCCAGAAAGAACACACACTTATATTGCAGCCAGGCCCCAATCGGGGTAAGTCAAGTCAATGTCAGTATTTAAATTGTAGTTAAACACCACAAGGATTTTTGTAGTGATTCTTTTTTTTTTTTTCCAGGTGAGTGGCAGTGGGAGTCAATTGATGGCACTGTGCATGTACCACTGCCCCCTCCTTCTGTTTCCTCATTCGTGCATCAGTTTGACCTGTGTGTAACAGGGGAGGGGCTGGCCAGACTGTGCTGTGACCCCCGGCTACTCCACACCCTCTTGCCTCACATAAGAGTGTTTGCCCGTGTCAGTCCAAAGCAGAAGGTAGGTCCTAAAGCAGCAGGTGGAAGTCCCTTGAAAGTCGTGTTCTGTACTCTTTAAGAAGAAGCTCGCTATAAAACATGGCTAAAAAAAATCAACTTTTCGAAACAGATCTTGCATTTCTGGGTCCCATTCGGTGTGTAATGGTGTGTATTTTCACCACAGCCATGGATAACTGGCTAAAAATAGACAACATGGCATTATGTTGAGGTTTATAAACCATAGCTATAATGGACTTCTATTGCAGAAAATGCTGTATTGGTCATTTGGATTTTTGTAGCTAAGTTCACCAATAATACAGTGAGATCCATCACAGAGGAAGAATTAAGAGGAAGCAGGCTATAATACAATTGCAACCAAAAAGAAATTATTTATTTTAAGTAAGGGACATTACTCATTTTTTTCTCTTTGGTAATTGGAACAAACTCAAGTATATATCTTTAGCGTTGTTCAGAGGCATTCTGGGAAATGTAGGGAATCACTATTTTTAGTATGACAGATTGATGGTATATAAAAAAGGTTTTTAAGGGTGAACTTAAATGGTGTTTTGGAAGTAATAAGTCTATTGTGTTTCAGGAATTTGTGATCACCAGTCTTAAGGGGCTGGGTTATGTGACGCTGATGTGCGGTGATGGCACAAATGATGTTGGAGCTCTCAAGCACGCTCACATAGGTAAGATCTGCCAATCACATGACTGAATTGTATGTCTCAATATACTGTATGACTTAGGTATGACATTTTTGTTTTTCCTCAGGTGTTGCTTTGTTAGCAAATGCTCCTGAGCGCATGCCTGAGAGAAAGAAACGGGGGAGAGAGAAGGAGACCCCCACAACAGAATCCAGACCTTCACCACCTGTCAGTTCAGGAGGCAAATTGAGCTCCAGGGCAGCCAGGCAGAGGGTGATGGCACAGAGAGAAGAGCAGCTTGCAGCACAAAAGGTGTGTGTCTTTGTGATTTACTGAAAGCAAAAGTGCCTCCTTTCTGATTCTTAGTGGAATAGTTTACCAGGAACTTCTGTCTTCTTCTCCTCACCCAGCTGATACTCAGCCTGCAGTCCAAATTATAGGTCAAAAAGGAGATTATACTTGCCTTTGATTGAAATAATAAAGTAGCAGTGCACTGGTCTAAACGTCAGGGTGTGTTCTTTAACAGGAGAGGATCAGTCAAGTCTTACGAGAACTTGAAGAGGATCAAGTACAAATAGTAAAACTGGGTGATGCCTCCATCGCCGCCCCCTTCACCTCCAAACTCTCCTCCATACAGTGCAGTGAGTAACACACGTTTGTAATTTCAGTCCCTGACAAGATTCAAAACTGCTCCCAGCATCTGAAAATTGTCACTTAATCTTTTTCCCCAGTCTGCCATGTAATAAAGCAAGGCCGCTGTACTCTGGTGACAACACTACAGATGTTTAAGATCCTCGCTCTCAACGCCCTGGTGCTGGCCTACAGCCAGTCTGTACTCTACCTCGAGGGAGTCAAGTTCAGCGATTTCCAAGCGACCCTGCAGGGTCTGCTGTTGGCTGGATGCTTCCTCTTCATCTCTAGGTCAAAGGTGAGCATTTATATAAGGATGTACAGGCACTGCATGTCTGTGATTGAATCAAATTCATATTTACTGACAATGTCTATTGTTTATGATGGAAAGCAAATTAATATTTTTTTTTTCTCCTGTTTATGCAGCCACTGAAAACGTTGTCTCGGGAGCGGCCCTTACCAAACATCTTCAATCTTTATACGGTGTTGACTGTACTGCTGCAGTTTACTGTTCACTTCTGTAGTCTGGTGTACCTTTACAGAGAGGCGCAGAACAGAAGTCCTCCCAGGTAAGAGACAGAAAGAGAGGAAATAAGAGAGAACAGCAGCTCTGCTTTTACAAAGTAAAACATCACATTTCTTTTGTCCTTTCTCTGTTGCAGAGAGGATCGGTTTGTAGACCTATACAAAGAGTTTGAACCCAGCCTAATCAATAGCACCGTGTATATAATGTCCATGGCCATGCAAATGGCCACCTTTGCCATTAACTACAAGGTACTTGTTCTTAATGCTGTTATTATTTGTTGTTTCTGCATTCTCTACAGTATAATAGACTCACTGCATTTCTTTTTTTATGATCAGCAATTTATTGGCTAGTTGAGCATTGACAAAGTATATATAATTTATTCTTACATTTTATATACTGACTGCATTTCTTGTTGTGTTGAATAGGGTCATCCCTTCATGGAGTCTCTCAGTGAGAATCGACCATTACTATGGAGTATCGCTTTGTCTGGTTTAGCGATTGTGGGACTTCTTACTGGTTCTTCACCAGAATTCAACGAACAGTTTGCCCTTGTAGATATTCCAACTGAGGTGAACTGACATAATGACTCTTTCGACTTATTCTACGATATATTGTTTTGTTGCTATAGCCTTGTAACAATGATGTACCCAGTGAGGTAACCTGCTTCCTATTTATTTCCTTGCAGTTCAAATTAATCATTGCCCAGGTTCTGGTGGTGGACTTTGTCGTCGCTCTGCTGGTGGACCGTGTCCTGCAGTTCCTGCTCGGCAAAGGAACTCTTAGGCTGCCTTCTTGAACTCAGTGCCAACAGTGACCGCTTCCCTTATCAACCATACTGTAAAGGGAGAGAAGACTTTGGAGAAAGAAGAGGATTAAAGCTGTTGTGACAAGCACAAGACAGCTGAGACAGTCATGGCGTGCAGTACTGTACACTCCGTGTATCCCCTCCCTCATCTTACTCTGCCCCTTCCAACCCATCTTTGTTTCTATATTTTTATCAGCTCTGTTTCAATTCTCTTTATCTTCATAAGTTCTTACTTTTTTTCTACACTTCTCTCTCTTTCTTCACCCCCCCACCCCCCACTGCTACACAAGGCCATGAAGACAGCAGTATTGAGTGGAGCGCGAGACTGTGCCAGCCAGAGTGAAACATACAGGCACACAAAAGGGGCATTCTCCAAGAGAATTGCAAAGTGTTTTTGTTTTTTTTTGATTCCTCTCCTTGATTTTGTAAAAAGTGAAAAACATCTTTAACAGACTTATAAAAAGACTTACAGATAAAAAATTATGAAGTCTGTCAAGTGTTTTGTCAACTTACAAGTACTGATGTGTCTGCACATGGACAGGCTGAGCATGTCCAGCTGGTCATGAATTATGTTTACAGAAATAGGTAAGTAAGGAATGATGGGGTAAAATGTAGAAGAAATGAATCTAATGAAACCTTTCATCTCATCGGGCACATGACACAGGCCAACATGAAACATGCCATCTCATTTAATTTATTCATTTATTTTTACAAGGACAATGCACATTGGCCAGATTAACAATTTTAACAATAATAAAATCAGAACAGTAGAAAGCAGCTGAACATAAAGTACTAGTGAGGCAGGAGACATGCAGAGTAGGACACACAATACAAAACACAAAACAATGTAAAGCAGACACTCAGTGCAAGCAGTTAAAACAACATATAATCGCATTACATTATACAAGACAGAGGTATGGCAACATATAAAGTTATTGAGCGGCATTTGGAAGAGCAAATGACGCTTATCAACTTTGTATTTACCTATCAGCTGATCTTCACTGCCAAACATGCTGATCTCAGGAGATCATCCCTAGATAACTGCTTATTATATCTGATATGAGCTTACATAAACCTTTGTTGCACAAACCAGAGCAGCTTAAACAAATTGCGTTTCCCACATCATCATTGGTCCAAAGAGATTCACACTCATTTCATGGTCAGTATGAATTAAAGGAATACCACCAAAAATCAACAACTGTACTAAGGATTCAAGAACTATGGAGCTGTTAAAGGGCCTTTATAGTCTAAAATGTAAATTCTGTCTTCCTCTCAGTGATCTAACTCCCATGTTGTCACTGGACTAATAGTAAGCTGTTGAACATAACCTAGTGAAGCAAATATTCATGGTGACTAGAAGCATAAAATACATCCAGTCAAGAATATACAAGAACCTGTTATGTCACATCAATTTTCAGAGAAATTGCCTCCATCCTCTCATCAAGTTGGGACCACTATTTTGTACTTTGATTGGATCCCCAGAACCCTGTATTGCTGTCTAAGAGGCAATCATAAAAATGTACTTATTAATCAGTGGCATTTTGTCCATTTCCTTTATTATAAACTATGCAATTTCCAGTGCCTCTCTTTTATGAAGCTGTTATGTAGAAGATAACGAGCAAAGGGATGTGCAAAAGGTAAGCCCACAAAATGAAATGATAAACACAAGAAACTAAGTATTGTCACAGGTGTGTGTTTAGTTTCCTGAAAAGCTTGGGTAAGTTGTTGCCAAATATATATATATATATATAACAATCACAAATAGCCAGCAGTTGGCAAATGCCATGAAGGGGGTCAAAGCTGTTTAGCACAAGCTCTTGATTTCTGGAGGCCAAGGCATTAGAGCAATCTTCAGCTAGATATCAGAAATCCAGCTAATGTGAACAAAGAGGATCAGGGCCAGAGGCCCCCGATTGAACTTGTAAGTCAGCAGTTGCTCTTAACTTGATCCAGGGGGATCAGAACCAGAGGATTGGATTCCCCTGCCACCAAAGGCCTCCTCTTTATAGAAACATGTTTTTACAGCTCATTCGATATTATAAAGTAGTCAATTACTAAATTATTGTCTCGAGTATATAAATGTATTCCTCGGTGTCATACTGTTTTACAACTTGTAAAACAAAGTTAAACTCAATGAAAGCTTTTTTTTCTGAGATTGTTAAACTGCCTACAGGCTGGACTGGTGCACATGCATCAAAAAAGGGTCATTTAGCCTACGCAGCAAAACTATGAATCATGCAACTCCACTGGGTGGCTGCCACAGAATCTAATGAATTTTTTTCCTGTGTTACCGGTGAAAAATAAGTATTATTGTAGTCTACTGGAAAGTAAAACTGGAAGATCTTATCACAAAGGTAAAACAATTTTGTAGGCATTCAACAACCATGAGCTTTGACAGCGTATCATCAGCTAATATCCTGTTGCTCTTGGACACTAACAAAATAATTACAGTAATATTTTGGTCAAAATGATAATGTTGACATTTTCCCATCCGGAGCAGTGATAGAAAAAGAACAACAAAAATCACAAACATGGATCAACTTTCCTGAAAAACATGAAAAAAAATGTTTGAAAGCTTAGTTTACATTACAACTTTTACATATTTTTTTCCACAAATCTGTAGATGTAATGTAGATAACAAGATAAACACAGGGCTCCTGTAAATCCCAATAAATATAACCTTGTTACATCTAATAGGCTACTTCCCCCGCACGAGGAGGTATTAAAACCATGACTGTGCTATGCTATTTGAACAGTGAATGGTGCTGAAATTAAATCTAGTAAACCTACCAGAAACGACATTTTAATGTGAATTCTAACACTGTCTTAATTCCACAACTTTAGCCTATGCCAACAGATTTGTTTAAAGACAGATAAAAATAGGTGGAAGTTGATCATAAATGGGGTGTTGATACCATTTTCTTTCTAAGGCAACAACAGTAGTACTTTCAAACAACCATAAATGAAGCAGGCAACTGTTTATCATGCACAGATAACCAATAAAGTATGTCTCTAGTCTCAAAGTGCAACACAGAACATATATTCGCGAATGATTCATTTTTAAAAGAGTTTAAAATATTAAAATAACTGTTAACCCTCAGTTACCAATAGGAAAAAATGACATCTGCCCTCACATACAATCCTAAACAGTGTTATAAATCAATTATTAAATTAATTAAAAGAAATAAACAAAACATACTGTACAGGTTTGGGTTTCCACTGCACCAGTTAAGGCCCTCAAAATGAAAAATCCTGAAAAATTGTCCCATGTTTGAACCTAACTGCTGACCCCTGGCTCCAGCTCTCAGTATGCCCCTGTATTTTGCTTGCAATCTCTTGACTTGCTCTTGTGTTTCAATTCAATTCAAATGGGCTTTATTGGCAAGGGAAACAGACGTTTACATTACCAAAGCAGGTGTGAAATAAAAACAAAAAATGTACATAAAGAGAAGAATTTTGGATAAGTAAATATAACTTAAATTACCGTCACACTACATTTCCCATAATGCATTGTTCCATAAAGGGGTTTGGCTTGTTGGGCGCGCCGTGAAGAAAACTATTTGAAAGGAAAAATGGCGGAAAAACATCCAGAGATTGAACAAGATGGGTTTGTATCTTTTATTTGAAAGTTGCGACAAGCGAGTGGACAATGTTGAGAAAATACAGGAAAGCGTTTTCAGCTAAATTGTTATTTTTGTCTGAATTTCGCCTAAAGCAATTTACGTCTGTGGTCTGCTCTGTGCTTATTAACATAACGTTAAATGTTGCCAGCGAACAATAACGAAAATGTTTGAACATCTTACACGTATTCTGTGTGTCTAACGTTAAGTCAGGAAATAGCTAAAGTCACAAAATTGTCTTGCAGTTGCGGAAATGTCGCCGTTGCTGATACTCAGAATGAGGTAAGATGTTTTTACTGACATTTAATCTGACGTTAGCTAGATAACAACAGCCTAGCTAATCCTACATCCATGAGCTAACGCTTGCTAATCGTGCAAAAGAGTCACTGCTCCTTCGCTCTTTGTTCAATCTTTGTCTACCAAGGTGAACTCAGTGAAACAGACACCCAAAAGGTGCTCATCCACAAGCCCTGACTCAGCCCCTCCGCACAAATCTCCACGTACCGACGTCCAATCACCCACCACACAGACACCAGATGCAGGAGAGGGACATCCAGAGTCAGACAAACAAGAAATGCACACAGAAAACACGGAGGGACCTACAAGTCCGTCTGGCAGCCCCACTGCACGGAGGAAATCCTGGAGGAGAGCTACCCTAACCCGACGCAGTCTCCCTGCCCTTCCCAACCCATATCAGAGTGAGCTGTGTGGCTTTCTTACCTCTTTGTAGTCCGTAAAGAATTCTTAGTGTGCGTTTGTTTTCAGCAGTATAAATATCTATTTGTGTGTTGTTGTTTTTTTGTAGTTTTGTGCAGGAGCATAAGTACATCCTTATCACAGCAAGACAGGCTGGAAAAATTGATGGAGGCTTCAATGAGGGTGAGTTCAAAAGGGTCATATGTATAGTAGTAACTTCACTGGGATAAACATAACTGAAAATGTGAAAAAATAAAGAAGCAGGCTGCTTATAGGTTGCTTTCATCTAACTGGTATTGGCTGTGATGAATTTCTTTTTTCACTGGACTGAATTTCATTGAAAAAGGAATTGAATAACTAACCAGTTGGTGCTCAACAAAACATAATGCTTTAGCCATAATGAGTAAACTGTAAAAGGTCTTATTACAGTAGTCTATAGGGCCACATACAGTTAATTGACATTGGTTATAACTTAAATTTCTAATGGGTCTCTGTCTAATCACTCATCTCTAGCTGGCAATAGAAAGAACTCAAACTTTGCTCCAGTCAGTACCGAATTCCTCACTGGAGTCTTTTCAAAAACAAGGTTAGTGCTTGCACTGCTTAATTTTGAACATATTTCACGAAGCTTTTTACCTCAACTGAATGTCTGTCATAGATATATTTATTCTAGTAATTTCTGTCTCCTGTATTCTGTGTCTTCCTTGGTGTAGTTGAGCACATGCAGAAGGAGTGGGGTTGTCTGGCCAAAAGCATTCGCAGTGAACCACACAGTCATCAACTTCCTGCTAGTGCGGCAAGGTATTGCAGCTGTTTTATTTATTTTGTACTCTGTCTTATGTTGATTGATTTTTTTTTTTTGTTATTTTACATTTGTATTTTATACTGCATTTCTATGTTATTTGATGTCATTTCTAGTGACCCCACAGCGCAGAGAGCCATGGAAAAAATCCAGAAAGCCACCAACAGGTATGTTGGTCTTATTATAACTATAGTTTTTCTTTTCAAAGATTAGTTACCAGGCACAAAAATGGTGTGACCCACCACATAAGGTTCCTTTTTTACTAATCTGTGTTGTGTTTTAGGCTTCAGGCTGAATGTGAATCTTGGGAAGCGCTGTTGAATAAACACCGCAGTAAGGCAGAGGAATTGGAAAGGTGAAAATGTGTACTGTCATTGAGGAATACTGAGTGTGTCAATATTGTCTTCTCAAATTTGTGCCAGTAATGTCTTCTCTATTTATCACAGGAAAGTGGAGCAGGGCCAAAAGAGAGGTGTATCATTAGACTCTACATCTGTGGCCCAGTCCTCACAGTACCAATTCATACAGAGCAAACCTGACTACCACGGTCTCCTCAGTAGACAACAGCCCATGCTTCACACTATGGAAATGATTGTACGTTTGACATTACATTTTTATATCACTACTAAAAAAAAATCATAAACATTCTGATATACCATCTGTATGGTGTTATATGGTCAAACATTTAAGCTAGCACAAAAAACAATGGAGGAAAAACTATTCAATCTATCTGATCAAACAATCACAATTCACTTTGCTTTAAAGGTGAATACTAACAAAGTTGATGTGAGATAACTAGCACAACACTCATACTTCTCCATTCTATTTGCCATAGTTTGAGTGCAGCAACATGTTCAATGCTTTAAAGGTATACTACACAGGATTTTCCTAAAAAATAATGTATAGACTCATACAAAAGTAATCCCTCTCAATCAGCACTTATGACCCACTAGAAGTGTGTGGCGGTATATTTATCTGCAGAGACCCTGCCCTCTGCCTGTATTTTCTTGTTATTTTGCTGTGTTGGGGACGCTTCTGGGCGTCAACCTTTGGGCAGTGGGTGTATAGCCCCCAGCCGTCTGTCTCCTCTGCTCCACTCTGCTCTCTGTCTCTGTGTCATGGATATATAAAGAGCTGCAGGTCTGTGTGTCTGCTTGACCGAGGCCAGGGCTGAACTACACACACACACACACACACACACACATAGCAGAGAGGCCACAGTGGACAGGATGAATTTCTGCATTTACACAAAATCTGGAAATGTGGCACCTTCCCGCATGGTTGTGCGGAGTTGTGGGCATTTTTTATTTGTGCTTTAGAATGTACCCACCGTAAAACAATCAGATAATAATGTTTTATTATCACAGCTTTGTTCTTGCCAGCGCCACTCACTCCCTTCATTCACTCTCTAGCTCGCTCGACCACCACTGCTCTCTCGCTCACTCACCAGTTGAACTGGGGGTATACTATGCAACAAATCCTGTATAGTATACCTTTTAAAGGTCCTGAAAACCTTTTTATAAACTTCTTCCTGTAATTATCAAGTACAACAAGAACACAGTTATGTTTTTGTCCTTGGTGTGGCTCAGTTGAAAGAAGGTGCACCAATCACGGTTTAGCAACATTTGAATCAAAATGTGATGACAGTTGTGGAGGGTTTTGTTTATGTTGCCAGCACTGACAGTTAAATCTGATCAAACCACACAGAGAGGAGCAGGAGTAGCTGAGTTTTTGAGTGTTGAACTCTTGATAAATAAGAACTTTTTTTATTGTCAATTATTTTGTCATGAATATTTAATGCTACTGAAAAAATACTTGAGTTTTTAAATCAAGTTTCAGGGGCTTTAAGTACACTGACTACTTCTCAAATTTGAAGTCATCTGACATTTTAGAAAACATTGGACATCTGTTCTGAATTTTTTTTTAATCTGCTCAATCTTGATCGTCCTTTTTATCTGCAGATGGACATTCAATGCAAGATGGTCAGAGAGCTTCTGTCTATCAAGGAGCAGTCACAGTTATTGGTGAAAAAGACCAGCGGTCGATTAGGTAATGATTTTATTTGTCTCTAATAGTTTGTATGAAATTATTTTGGTACTCTAACCAATGATATGACAGTTTAAAATTTAATTTTGTTATTTTTTCCTACCAGCTGCAGAGGCAGGATTCCAGGCTATTTCACCCGACCTCATCAGGAACATAATGGCAGCACCTTTATCGTCTGCAACTACATAGTCATTCCGGCTGGAGGCAAGCACGAGCGACCAACCCTCTATTGGACCATGTTTTTTTAATGACTTGTATACGAAGCTCATATATGTGTACTTTTTGCTAGTTTCAATAATTTGAGATTATTTCTTTTCTCTGTCTTTGTTGACTTGTTTTATAACATAATTAAGCTCTAATTTTATGTTTTCCATGTCAACACTTTCTGTCGAAGCAGCAGGACTCATAATAGAGCTAGTTGAGGTAATTCATGTGTTTAACCAGCAGGCGGCAGTGGCTGGCTATAAAAAATTGTAACAAGCTTGGTGAATGGCTGAAGTGGATTTTTCTGTTATGCCTTAATTAAAAGCATTCTCACCTGTATAACCTGAAACTGTCAAGAGAAACATTAGAAACATTTTGTTGATGGCCATCATCTTGCAAAACAAGGGCACTGGTCATTCCTCATTTAAAAAAAAAAAAAAATCCTCTTGTAAACTAATAATCTGTCCAAAGTGATCTGTTGTCCTTAAATATTCAAATATATTGACCAAAACTGATTTTGTTTTTACAAAATAGATTGTTTAAAATGTGATGTTATGACATATTTGAAATTATATCTTTTGAGTTTGATTAGTTTTGTACTGTAAATGTCCTTAGAAATGATTAGAACCCTGTAAACATACTAGGTGTCATTTAAAACAAACCAAAAGTAACAATATAGTTTTGCATAAATTGATTTCAAATGGCCTTGTACAACAGGAAATCACTAAGTGTAAAGATTAAGATACATGCAAACTATAAAGCAGTTTGACTACTGCTCTTTAGTTTGCCTGTAACCTTTAGTTTATGGACATTCCTTTTTTGTGCTCATCCTCAGTCACGTTTATGCTCTTTTTGGTGCTGCATCTATTTCACTTCATCAGTGTCCCCTGACCATTCAGGAGAAGGCCCCTCCCCCACAGTGACTCACCCCCATCTCTTGCATTTGGCTGGGTCACTGATGCAGAACGAAGCTTTGACATTGTACCAGTCAGTCAAAGCTTTGTTCGCTATCACTCCTATCTCCTGGAACCATTCACTCATTAATGTTTCTACTTAATTTATTTGATGATTGCAGCAGCATAAGAAACCACTTCCAGTATCAACAGAAAATAAGTGCAAATGGCTTTATGTGCTCTGCTGTTATGATCTCCAACATAGAGTATGGTGAAATTTCCTTGGGATTGTATTCAAGGGAGTGACTAGAGAGCATAGGGACAAGCAAAGAGAAGAAAAGTGGGGTTGTGACCGTGAGAGTTGTGAGTAAGGGAGGATGGTGCACAGCAGGAGAGATCGATTCTTATTTAGATGAAAATGAGGCTTGATGCTTGTGGGGTGAGAGGAGGGCAGCTTTAGCATCCAAATGAATAGAAGTTTCACAGAAATGATCCTTAAATGAATCACCAACAATAAAACATATAAAGAAGTTTACAAAGCCAGTCATTGTCATTTTACTTTTGAGGAAGGCTTCTCTTAACAGTGACAATTTGGGATTAGATGGCAACCCCTGCAGCTTTTCACTTAAAATTGAATGATAAAAGCCTACTTACCAAACAACCTCAATGACCCCAGTAAATGGCATGTTAGAAGTTATTTTTCAAGTGTTTGGTTTGCACATTTGGATAAAGGTGGCTGGGTGTGACCAGGCTCTTCTGATTCCTTGTTTCTAGACTATTATTTGAATGAAAGAAAGGGAGGGTATCTTTTTTTGCTTTTACATTTTTACACATTTCATTTAAACCATGAAGTGTATAAGATTGGAAGTTTGGTTGTAGTATCAATTACTCTCTTTATAATGATTGAAACCCACTGCTTGGTATAACCACCAAGAAGCCTGAATTATGACTTGTATTATATGCACATGCAAAAAACAATCACTGTTTAGGTTTACTGTATTCTCTATTCTTGTTGTCTCCAACTTTAGATTGATTAGCTACAGATTGTAGTAGATGGATGTGTGGAGAGTCAGCATAAACCACTGCCAGTTTGGTCCTACTACCTCATGCACACCCATCATCTCTTCTCAGTACAGCAAGGCTTGCTGCAGCTCTCCTCCACATCCATTCAGCCAGCCATTCGTCTTGGAAAGCTGCCTCTCTGATCTGAGTGATAAACTACAGCAGAATTGCCCAGTTTGCAAAAAACAAGGACACTTGTTTTCAATCTGTGCTGTCAACATTTTCATACTGAAAACTGATGGGATGTTTCATTCATCGGGGGTTAAGGACAGAATGATATTCTTAGGTTGGACTGTTTTGCTTTGAGAATGTATATTGCTCTTGAAATTTACAAATTTTACCCACACAGATGGCTATCACATTCACATTTGGGCACAACTTATGAAATGACAGTGACTTGCAGAGACCATATCAGTACGCCTTTCAATATATCTTTTTTTTCCCCTATTCAACACACTTGCTCATGAGCAGATTTCAAGGTTTTTTATTGTCATTCCAACATATACAGGCAAAGGGACAAAATTAAGATGGGTCGGGTGCCGGTGCAGTAAGATATAAAAAACAAACAAGAAACAACACACATTAAAGTTACACAAGTATAAAATAATTACTGAAAAATACAAGGTAATAATAATGAATTCTATAATTATTAAAAGTATAAATCTTTTCAAAAAGTACTGAGGTCATAGCAGCAGTAGCAAGAGGCTGAGTGTATGCAGTACCCAGGATACTACACAGCAGTGTAAACAGTAGTGATATAGCTAAGTGACTATATTTAAAGTAACTGTAGTGTAATATACCTCTGCAGCTGCTCAAAAACATGTTTTAAGGAAGTCTGTGCAATCACAGAGGCATGAAGAGGTCTCCTCTTGCCTGCAAGCCTTTTGGCTCCGACGCTTTAGTTATTATTACACAATAAACTATGTTTTCTAATGTTTACAGCTAGCTCGTCATGAGCTCAAATGGAATGAGAACCAGATTTATTCACCAAGTAGCAAGTACAAGGAATTCAATGTGGTCCAGATGTCAACAGAAAGTACAATAAAAATAAACACAATCATTATAGTGTAAGAAAGGGACAGTAATTTACATTTCTGTGTAGTGGGGGTGTATGTGCTTGCATAGTCACATTAAAACTGTGTGCAAAAAAGCAGAATATAAATGCAGGTATAAATACCAAAGTAGATATAAATATAAATTTGGGTATATATGTACAATTAAAAATATATATACAACTACACAGTGCAGGACAGAAAGATACAGTATACACAATATGAATATTTGAGATATGAAGTGAAGTTGGTATGTTTACAGACTTTTACTGAGGCATGTATTTGAAACTTTTGTTCAGCACTCTGTTTTGGTAGGTGATCTCTAACGTGTTAAAGAGGAAAAATAGGTTTAACCAATTATGATAGGACAAGAAATGCTGATGACGTAAGGGGCTATCCATCTGTAAAAGGCCTACACGGTGAGAGTCGTGTCACCTGGAGAAATAAAGTGCAAAGACGCTGTGTTACAAACGTAATATTTTACACAGAGACGCCTACATTAGCTCAGCTAATAAAGAAACGTATCTACATCTGTGTTTTCTATTGTAGTCTGCTGATTAACCCACCCGCAAGCTCGCGTCGTGCGGTGCTATGAGTTCAATGGTCAACGCTACGCACACCGCTCGCGCAGCCTATAACATCCCACATCCTCGCGCGACATCAACAACAATGCAAACCGTCGTCTGTTTTGGTAGCAGATCTCTGATTGGAGCTAGACGGTCCGAAAGCTTAGTCAAGGTGTCAACGTCTTATTTCTTTTAAGAATTGGCGATTTTTATTTTACGTCAAGAGTGTTTTATTTATTGTTATTTTTCGTTTTTTTTTTTTACATTTTTTTTTCAAAAATGTGCGAGGCGCTGTTGGCAAGCTCCCACAGTCTATGCATGTGTGTCCCTGCTGCTTTTCTGCTGGGCTACAGCTACTAACCTAGCTGCTTTTCACTCGGTGGTTAGCTAACATTAGCCTGGCCGCGTTTATTGACTTGAGTGGGGGGAAAACAAGCGAATGTAAAGCGTGTTTGTGCGACCTGTTTTTTTTTTAATGACAACAGCTCTCAACTTAATCGTCGCTGTC
This sequence comes from Scomberomorus guttatus, assembly GCA_038419695.1. Taxonomy (NCBI): domain Eukaryota; kingdom Metazoa; phylum Chordata; class Actinopteri; order Scombriformes; family Scombridae; genus Scomberomorus; species Scomberomorus guttatus. Next base: position 12,318,098 of record CM076459.1, read on the forward strand.
GGGATATAAGACGAAGTGTTGTATGATTTGTCGTAGAGAATAGTTTGCTGGCTAGCTAACTGGCTAGCTATTTGTGTGTGTATTCTTCGAATAAGGAAAACGGCGAGTTTTCTTTGAAAGTATGGATGACCAGACCAGAATGATGACGGGTCTCACCGGACTCGGTGGACTACAACAAGCCGATGTAGGAGACCCAGACTCGGTCAGGAAACAGCAGTCCCTCGGTCAGCCTCAACAAGACATAGGGGATATCCTACAGCAAATAATGGCCATCACCGACGAGAGCCTGGACGAAGCACAGGCCAGGTAAGAGAGGCGAAGAGCCATTTTCCACAAATGATGGCTAAGCTAAAGTACGCTGTATGTGTGTCTTATTTTTTGCTTACGGACTCGAGCTTTTCCGTGAAACGATCACGTTAGATAATGCGTAATTGCAACATTAATGCAACTTCACGTTACATTGTAATTAGCTCCCGAACCAGTACGTTTAGTTACAAAAATAACTTGAACACCCACATTACAGTGCTGTTGTAAGAAAGAAAGGAGGTTCTTTGTGTTACTTCAAATCGAGCTTTATTGCCAACTAGTTGGTAAACATACTCACTTGTTTTAAATACGGAGATAATCTTAATTGTTTTAACAGCGAAGTGTTAAATTACAGTTAAGTTTCAACTCCCTATTGAGAATGTGACAATGGTGGCCGTATAAAATATCCAGACCACTTGCCCAACACTTTAGCTGTACTTGCTTTGCATGGATCCTCTGGTTAAACAAATTTGTTTCATCAGGCTACAGCAGGAGTGAGATTTTTCCGGCCTTTTACTAACCTTTGCATTTAGAAAAACACATCTTATATTCATTTCAAGAGAGTTTTTAGTCATATCTTCCCATTGGCGCACAGGACTGTATAAAGTATAAAGCAAATTGTTCTTTTAAACCAATTTTCAAAACTATTAAGATGTTTGTCAACAATATTCAAATTACATTTAAAAGATGCATGTTTTTCTAGTCAGAGCTGTCTAAATAAAATCACTGATCATGTTGCCAAAGCTTTCCTATATTTCTAATGTCAGAATAGGCCAAATTAGATTTACTTAATTATAACAAAATGTATCTGAAGTACCGCTCTGTATCAAAGGAGTGTCGGTAACATTAGTCTCTGAAATGCAAATGAGTGGATAAATTACAGAAAGGACTACTCAGTTGCCCCACGTATCAGTTCAGGGCTGTCTGTGATGACAGCAATCATTCATTCATAGGAGTCGCCACTTAATGTTTGTGTTTGAGTTTGAGGTATTTCTACATATCATTATTGAAGGGAGTATGCACTGCAGTGAGCGAATGGCCCGCACTCATTTGCCATGTGGCTTAAGGAGCATAAGGTCAGTTTCAGATGAAGCGTCAGTATTTCAACAATAGAAAACCGTCCACTGCAAGACTGTGGCCACAGTGTGATGTGTCATTAGCTAGTGATTTTCCACCCAACATTTGACCACCTGGTTCTCTTAATTAATTCACTCCTCTTTCACTCCCTCCCTCCCTGGTGTTCATCCTTTTCATTGTGTGCTGGGTGCAATCAATTCTCCTATAATGTGTACGCGAGTGCAGCTGTCCGCAAATCGAGTTTCTATTAATGAGATGGTGGTGAGGGGGAGGGATGATGCTATACCGCCAGCCAACACTGGGATATTACCTTTTTCAGTACAAGTTTGAGGACTTAATCAGGCCGTAATTCACAGACAACTGCAAATATTTTTGCTTTGGAATATTTGTTCTAGTCCAATATTTTTTCTTCTCCGAGTTTTTATTTTCCTTGACCTCGTGATTTGTGCTTGTGAATCAAATAATGTGAATTTAAAGGGCCAATTATAGTGTAGGAAATCATGTTGCAGGCCTATTATTAGATGTTAACAGGCTATTCTGAAAAAAACTAATTAAAGGTGTGGCTGCTTCGGAAGTGCCAGAGGTGTCCTTGCTGTATGCTATTATTGATCTGAACTCCCACAGAGCATGTCCTCTTCATGCCATATGTGTGCAGGATTAATACGTAGAAGAATGCAGCCTACTGTAGTTCAGAGGACTTGATGCTAATTGTGTGGCATGTACAGCTCATATCCTCGATGCTGTCATGTGCGTAGTGTGTGTATATAATCAATAAAGGCAAGAAAACTACCATCAGGTACAGCACAATAACACATGAGAATGTTAAACCAACAGTTTTCTATGCTGCATAGGCTACATGATTCATCGACAGGCTATTGTTAGGTTTGAGTTCACCTTTGCAGAGTTTTTCCAAGATGAAAATCAAATCCAAAACTGTCTACAACTAAAAAAACTATTGAGTGGTATTTGATGTTGGCAAGAAGCTGCTGAGCATTAACGTGGGCCTGCTCAGGAAAAACTGGTGAAGGTTCAGAACACTGAAACAGAGGTGCTGTTTCTGATGATAAAATATTCATCCACTGAATAGTAGGCGTTTGTTGTTAGCTGATAGACTAGCTTGCACTAAATGTACAAGCATTTGGCTGTTAGCTGATTTGCCTCTCGGGTTTACTTCAGGTAAAAGGCCAAAACATAACCAGACTTCAGGGCTACACGCAGCCTGTTGTTATAAATTGGTTTGCTAATGCACAGCAGTTGGTATGACATAAAATGTACAGTCCTTATCAACATCATATCTTACTTCGATCAAGTTTGTTAACTACACATCAGTCATTCCCTCAGTCATGATCTACAAATTAATGTGTGAGGTGGCTCACATGTGAGCCTGACGCCCTTGTTGTGCAGGGTGGCAGTGTGTTGGGATGGGGAGTGGTCAGGGCAGCGCAAGAACTCGGTGTTGCAGAGTACACTTCCTGCACACCATCCGCCCTCATCCTCTCACTCTGTCGCCATATGTTTAGATGCTGGCCAGAGGATTCGCCGGCGCATTGGGGTGGATCAGACGACCCCACAGAGGGAGGGAGAGCAGGGGGGGGCATGGCAGGGGGTGGCCTGCCACTCAACTTCCAGCACAGGTCAGTACAGGACCGCATGAGCACCTCCTTCTCCCCCTCCTGCTCATACCCTCCATGCTGAAGGCAGCCCTCCCCCCAACTCAAATCCAGCAGTGACAGAATTGGTGGACAAAATGATACATTTAATGCCAGACACATAACTCCTTACATCATACTGCCTCAATATTCTCACAAAGAGGCAGTCTTTCGTGGCATATACTTTAGGCGTACTATTTGCTAGTCCCCATAGTCCCTTCATTAATACTGTAGCGGACAATCACAACTGGAATTGGTGTTGAGGTCAGGTGTAGCCAAATCATATTCATCTGTGGTTGTTTTTAATGTGCTGTTGGTTATGTTTTTTGGAAAAAGGAATGCTTTATTTTAGGGCAGTCTTCAGGTTTTTCTTGTGTCATCTTTTCCAATTCATGCTCATCAGAAACAGAGGCCTCATGCTGGTTTTGTTTTGGTTTCACCTAAATATTAACTGTATGTTGCACTTTTTGAATTACATATTAAAGTTGTTACCATTGAAACATGTTCTATTAATGATGCCTGTTGTGATTTGTAAAAACATCTGCTTGTGTTTGTTTTATCTAAAGGACTAGTCATTAAAAATACAGGGGGTGCACAAAATTACAGGAATATTTTTGCAAGATTATGCAGTATTACAACAGCACTGCAAACTATGGCCACATAGAGCGACACCTCTCTGACAATCTCAGCTACACAGGGGTATCATGTATTGCATGCTTAGTTACATGTCTTTGTTATCTGTGCCTTTTACATGTTTTTGAAAAAAAAAATACTGACTTTTGAAATGCAGTACCATATGTGCCCAGCTACTAATGCACTACCTCTCTTTTATGTAATTGGTGTGCACTGTCAGTACAGGAGTTAACATTTCAGACAATAGTGTCACATCATTTAGGGTCATATTAGGATCAAGGCTTTGCTATATCATTGCAGTCTTACAAGTTTTAAGACAAAAGTAAGCTGTATGAGTTCATGGATGTGTATTAGCAGGAAATTTAGTTGCTAAGGTGTTCTGATTTGATTACGGTAAACTGTAGAAGTTTTGCCTTTTCTCCTTTTTAATTGCCATTAGTCTGTTTGGCAATAAAGATAATGTCTCTGATTAAATTAAAATTGCAACTTAATCCTAATCCTCACTATCAACTCACCATCTACTTTCATGGAACAAGTATTTCTGTAAGAGGTAGAAATTAGATTACCATGTATTAACTGTGGAATCTGGTGCTCAGTAATGATGACCTTGAGGTTTGGCATCATTACCTGTCCCACAGTGCAAAGCATCCAAATGACAACATTACTCTTGCTAGTTCAGATTGACGCATCAGGGATGTTTCTGCACTGACAAAGGCATTTGGCTATTGAAAATGTCTTTTAAACAGCATGGCTCTGTCCTGCTGTGTTGCTCTACACTCTTGAAATGCTGTATGTATAATACATACAGCTCCTACTACCTGTTTTTATGGGGGAGGACATGGAACGACTTGAGATGGAGGTCTGTTTATCGTAATCCTCCTCGCTCTCTCCCCCTCTTATTCCCTCTTCTCTCTTACAGGAAGCATGCCCTGAACTGTCACAGAATGAAGCCAGCCCTCTTCAGCGTTCTCTGTGAGATCAAAGAGAAGACGGGTGAGTTTCTACTTCACTCAGTTTCTTTGTATTCTCCACTATGCACAGGTTGTAACCTAGTCTTGAGATGTAGTGCGCCTTTGCTCCAGTAATTGTTTCTCTGGCACTAAGTTACTCTTTTATTGGCCTCACAAAGAACTCTATTGATTGAATATTGATTGTATTTGTTGTAGGACTGATTACTTTGGTTCAAGCTCATTCTAAATATGCATTACTTTTTGTTGTTTTGGCCTAGTACTATATAGAACCCTATTTTTGGCCTCTGTACAGCTTTCATACTGACCAGCTGAAACTGATCTTAGTGGATCTGTGCCCTTTGAAATTTGAGTCAGACAGCAGAACTTGCTGCTGAACATGCTAACAACTCATTTACTACACATAAAGTACACATACCTATTAATAAGATTGCAGTTCTCCATTCTGACCTGAAGTACCCAAATGCAGAAATATATTCTGCTTAGTTTAACATTTTCGAATTCTGGTCAAAGATATAACAGTATTGTGACAAAATGTATGAATGGTGCAAAACCAGCAGGCTCTTACAGTTGGATGAATTCCACAGCAGCAATTACTATATTAAAACAGGGGAATAAAGACCCACTGCTACTACTACCCCTGCCAATACTACAAACTACCATATTCAAATAATTAGATCAAAAAATAAAACCTAATCCCGACCGAAATTTCATGTACAGCTAGTTGACAGCAGGCATATATGAAAAACTCCACAGAGGTTATTGCTTTACAGTCAAAGTGTTTTGCTATTTCAGTACAAAGAGACGCTCTTTTCTCCCACACTGTTAAACATCTACACTACACAGTGTGGGGTTATTATATATCAGTAATAAATTGTTATGCATATAAATTCGGTGCCTCCATGCCAAGCCACATAAAAAAGAAACAATTCTGACTCTGCCTTAACAAATAACCCTGGATTTCAAATACACACGATCTGATGGAAATTATGGCTTATGTAAATATCTCAGATTTGCTCTTATTCATAACATTATTCAAAGTAAACAAGCTGCTTATTCCCATCTTGTTAGCTATTCGAGTCAGCTATCTGACAGATTCTAGTGTGGTTCAAAGGAGGAGGCCTGGGATGGATGGCAGATTGATGGTTATGGTACTGTGAATGGGGCGGGTTTTTGAATCCTCTCCCTCTGCCAGTCTCTTTGCCTTCTTCTCTTTCTATGCGCTCTTTCACTTGCCTTGTGTATCTTTTAACAGAAAACCTCTCTTGTTCAAATACAATTTGAAAATGCTGCACTGCTGCTTGTTGTGGCCCTCTGTCAATAATGTATTATTGCTCTCCAGTGATTGGAGAAAAGTAAAGGCTAGGCTTGAGTGAGTGGGGCAGGGTACACTGTTTCCCAGGCAACCAGTGGTCTTATTTACCCTAATGCCATACACTTTGATTTTCACATTTAGTCTCCCAGCAAACTAGAGAGAGGGTCTGCGAGTGCTCGTACAGTAAGCTGAGCAGAAAAACAGACAAGGCGCGGAGGTGGTTTAACAATACATTCATGCTTGAAGTGAATATGCCAGCCATGAGATATAGAGATCTTCGGCTTTGCCTGTACTCTGCTGGCCATCTGCCACATAGTGCCCTCCTAACTGCACTGTGTACCTGCTTTGGCATTTCTCTGCTACTCCATCAGACCCCCTGCAGGCCCCATTATGTGCCCCTGGAATGTGAATTGACTTCTCTTCAGTGCAGCTTGTGGAAGACCCAATCAGTAGTCCTCTAGTATCTCCACAGATTTTCTGCAGTCTTTTTTTCACTAACAAACATGCACTTGTGTCAGTACACCCACATACACACTCTGTCTCTCTCGCACACATAACGCGCACACACACTGAACAGGGATGAAAGCAAACTCGGTCTTGGGTCTACTCCTACTGCTTCGGTCTTGTCCTCTCCCCCTCCCTCCCTCTGCCTCGCTCCCATTCTTGAAAGAGAAGACTTGCTCTGAACTCGGGGCTTTGATATGGTAATGTAATGGTGGTGGTGGTGGTGGTGGTGGAGGAGGGGAGGTGGGGTGTGGGGGATGGGAGGTGAATTCCTCTGAGTGCTGCAGTTGGTTAGATTGTTTTCATTGTAAAGGAAATGTTCTGCGCAAATGCCAGTGCCCCCCCCCACCCCCCACCCATCGTCACCTCCCCAAAACACCCCCCATTTTACAACAGTGCCTGCGTTGTCCTGAGCTCTCACATTAAACATGACCTCCATCTGCGTGAAATTTGATTCTTGTTAATACTTTATTAAAAGATACTCTCCAAAAAAGAAATTAAAGCACATGGAGAGAGAGACGGGAAATGATCAAAGTTGAGAGCCAGTGGCTTTGCTTCAACTCAGTTCTGTTCTCCCTTGCTCTCATGGGTATTTGCTGTAAAAATAGCTCTTGGTGCAATGGGACAGCTTATGCCAAAATCTCTCACAAGCCACTGCAGTTAGTCTCAGAAGTTTTTCATTTAGTTTGGGCATGTTTGAGGTGTTTCTCTTTACTTTTATGCTTTCCTTGTGCTTGCACATGACAACAGTGAATCTGTCACTCACTCTGTTCTGTCACCCAACTCAAGTCCCCTTTTTTTTCAAGCCTGAACATTCCCAGTTGTTTATTTTTGGACAGGTTTTTAAATAAAAATGAAAATTGTCTTTCAAGTGGAATTAAAGCTACAATATGCCGTTTTGTAGCTTGGAGACAGCAAAGTGTTTTTATGAGCCCCCCCCCCCCCCCCCCCCATTGGGCGAGTTCACACCCCAACACTTACCACTCATCTTGATAAGCTGTCTACAACTTTGTGGGATAATGCCGCTAGTTGAAATAGTGGCAAACTGGCTAGTATCCTACTCGTCTAAGTCCCTTTTCACACATGCAGTCTATCCCTGAAATGTTCAGGAACATTTCCTGCATGGGGTCATGTGTGAATGGGAGCAGGGATCGCTATTCAGGGAAATCTGTACCGCCAATTTCCCACCTCAAGACCTAGTAACATTTCAGGGAAAATGCCGGTACGGCTGTGTTGTGAATGTAAGCAGTAACATTGCAGGGACAAGCATGTAAAGGGTTACGTCCGTCTGACAAACGACGCTTTCATGTGGAGCGAGCGAACTAATCGCAAAACTCCGCTGATGATGTATTTGAATCCGCAACTTGTTTACAGTTACCTCGCCAATGTTTTCGTGGCTGATTTGATAAGCAATACAAGTTCTTTTGTTTGCAAACAAGTTCCCTTTTTCAAGAATGGCTGGACACTGGACAAAAAGAGCTCCTGACCTGCCATATTCCTGAAAATAATAAGAGACATCTTCCACTGCGTACACAGCAACTAGAGTGTGGAAGGTGGGAAGGTGAAAAGGTGGAACTAACAATTATTTGGTTAATCAACTACTCGATCAACAGAAAAGTAATCTGCAACAATTTTAATTATAGATTAATTGTTTCATTAATTTTATCAAGCAAAAATGGCAAATATGTGCTGGTTCCAACTTCCAGCCTCTTCAAACCATCTTTTGGACATCCCTATCACATTTTTCACTACTTTGTGGACTTTTCATAGGCTAAACTTTTAATCAATTAATTGAAAAAAGTAATCGTTAGTTGCAGCCCCACAAAAAGGACATCGTGGTGGCCTGGAGCCAGTGTGATGTTAACTCGCTCCTGCTCTGCTAGGTGCCCAGTTGTGCCAGTGTCCTAACAATGTGTTTTGGGAACTTGTTATTAGCTGTCTGCCTCTGCCAGTAGCCCGCTTCTTCTCTCTGTGCAATTCCTTACCGGCCTCATAGTTGGTCAGAGTGTTTTTTAGAGCAGACACATTGTCTGTATATTGAAATAATGAGGTAATTGTTGGGTTGGAAAATAAGATCAGTCCTGTAATGTTTAATTTGACTTTGATGTCTAACTATGCTTGAAAGCAGTGTCTTATTTTTAAAATTATTAAGAGGCTACAAGCACCAAAATTTTGGTGGCTCACAGTCAATGCTCTTGCCAAGAACCAGCTGTGCTTACCTAGTATGTTGGCAAAGCGGCAGGATGACGACCCATCATCACATCCTATTAATATTTTGACAAGATGGATGAATGATGAGATTTAGCAGACTCAGTGAACTCGCTCTCTTTATGTTTTCCAGTGCTGTTTGTGGTTACAAAAGGTAGAAAAACTTCTCCTGTTTGGCTACGATGTCTTATTAATGAATACAAAAAAGTACTCTTTCTTGTGGCTGTATATTTTACATTTTGTCATGAAGAATTATTTCATATTAGGCTATATGATAAAGACAAAATGATGGCTGCTTTGTAAACTTTCCAGAGTTGTACAATCCTACCTCAAAGAAGTATAAACCACCATGCATCCTTCAGAGTGGTTCATATTTTATCTTCTGCCTGTAACCTGTAGCAACACACCCACACCAGCGCAGCCCCTTTTGTGTTTTGTAGTGCAAGGTTTATCCGAATGGATGCTTGTATTATTTCCTGTTAGCCTGTAGCCTTCCACACGCCCTTTCAGACAGTAACCAAACTACATTTGCACATTAAGTTCTTTGTATGCATTACCATACCATTTCAGCAACCAAATGGCCCCAATTACATGTTAATTGGATTACAGCATGCTTTTAGTTGTAAAAACACCAAAACAAAACACTGTTAAGTCACTCATAGTTGCTATGTGTTTATTCACAGCCAGAATAGACACCTGAGTCTTTAGAAATCTTTTATCTTAGAGGCCATGCATGAAAGTTGACAACAAAACATCACACATCAGAGATTATCCAGTTGGTAAAACTCAATTTTAGTTTGGAAAAAAAAACCATTCAGCATCACATGATTGATTTAGATATTTGTATTCCATTGACTTTGACAGTACATGAATTCTAGTGAATCACATGCCTCATTAAAGCAACTTAATTATTATTAGTTTTCAAAGAGCCCAATTTGGAACAGAGCTATAAAATTTTATTGCTAAGACCCTGTAGGATGTCGTTATTATATTTTATGAAGAAAGAATACAGAACTCTTTAAACCAAAAGCAGAAACAAGATAAAAAATAAATTGTGGCCATAATGCGACCTGTGTGAAGCTACCAAACCCGTGTTTTCAGTTTAATCAACACTACAATAAGCTTCTCACTTGGTCAAATCCTCTGATTTTATGTATTTAAAAGTCAGTTTTATATTTACACTCGGTATGCTGCGGTGCAGGATTATCTCATTGGCTTTTCAAGAATCTCTGTTGTGTTTTGTGCCTGCCACTCAATTCCTGCCACTCAATCGTTTTTTTCCCTCTCCCCTGCTCCTTTGCAGAAGAGAATGAAAAAAGATAGTGTGTGTGGGGGGTGGGAGGTGGGGGGGGGGTGCAGGAGTGATACAAGGAGATTGATGAGGCAGTAAGAGCAGGAGTAATTACTCGGTGTCCATTCCCCAAGCCAGATTGGCAGACGGCTAATATCACACAGACCCCTGGCCCTGACAGACACAACGCCCCCCCCACCCCCCAACTCAAACTGGGGAGGCAGAGCACCCCAACCTTCAGCCTCGGCCTAATGGTGTGTGGGCCAGCTGATTTTCCCCATGTGTTATTATTCCTGTAGGAACTGGGCTTCTGTATATTGACAAGGGGAAACTGCTGTCTGGGATGAGTTGTAGGATGAGAGAAGCTCAATGGAATCGTTCACCTTTAAGACTGCTGCAATATGATTTTGGCCATGATTCAACAAGAGCAGTGATTTGGCGGTTCTGTCACTCAGTATCTGGAGGGGGATCACAAGCCCCTTTCAGACATACACCCCTTTAGGTTAATCTGATGGCAATTTAACATATTGGTCTCATGTCTGAATAAGCGCCTGAGTCACTTTTTATGTAAAAGTCACAACGGCGATCTTACTGGGTTGGACTTAGTAACAAAAAGAACAAATAACAGTCTTCATCCTCCTAATTATAGCCCAACCGATAAAGGATTTTTAATTCTAGCACCAATATTGATGTTTGTGAGTTTAATAAAAAATCAGAAAATGATATATCAACCAATATTGCTTTGCTTTACACAATTCATAGTATAGTCATTTTTGATCAGGTTCCCTTAAATCTGTTTTTTTTTAAACAAGAAATAAACTGGGAAAAACATTTAAAGTTGAAAAATAAACTTCTCTGGTGGTCAAACTATAGAATTATGACACATTTGCATTTCTGTACTTCACTTTTTGGTAATTTATCGGCTGACGTATACACCAATACCACAATATTATGCAATGAGTCCTAATGATAGCCATGTAACTTACACACTCTCTTTTAATAGTTGACTAACATTAACAGCATTAACAACTGATCAAATTTACACCTTGATGCCAGAACAGTAGAAGAGGAGCTAAAAACCCAGGTTAGCAGATTATAAAATTAAGTTAGCGTCCACACATAGTTGTACAAAAATCTTGTATGTTTTGGTTCAGGTATGATCTACTTCTGTCTTTCTCTCCTGTTAGACAATTTGCTTCATAGTTGAAAATACTGATGGGAGTAAAAAAAAAAAAAAGAAAACCAAGAAGGTGAAGCTAAACAGAAAATGACATTTAAATTAATTTACTCCTAATTTCATTAGGGTTACCTATTAAATTAAACAGGGCAGCAGATAAAACTTGGGCACTCATGTTCTGGTGACAGACACTGGAGAATTCATTGGTGAGTGACATGAAAAAAAGCCTTGAAACTGTCAAACATGTGCACTTATGGCTTAATTTTTTTAAATCCACAAATACGCATCCATTTATGCCCAACAAGAAGTAACCAGAAAATATTGAGTGGCTGATCATTATTGGTCCAACATCACCCACAGGGTGGACTCCTACCTCTTCATCTCATCTGCCCTCCCTCTCAGCATGTCTATGCCTCTCACACTGCTTTTAGGCTTTGCTCTTAAAGGAAGGTCTCTTTAATTAAAGATATGTAAATGTGGTCTCAGCTGGATTGCATTAGTTTGGTGGCGGTGGGGTGGGAGAGTATTTGAGCCCAGCTCCTAATCCTGACTAATTAAGGATTAATTACAATTGATGGGAGCCTTCCACCCCTCTGCAGTAGTGCACATTGCTGTCCCAGACAGTATGTTTGTATATTTCACACCATGTCATAAATGCAGGGGAGAGATGGAAACATCAGAGCTGGTGAAGTGTGGGGGGTGTGTGGGGGGGTTACTAGCCACCCAAGATTAGCAGTATGTATTGGGTTATTACATATGCTGGGAAGCCCATGCTCCCTTTAAGCTTCTGGTGCTCTTCATTAGTCTGGATGGATTGATGTACTGCTTGCTAATCCAGAAGAAAGCTATATTCTGGGAGGATGATCAGTATTTTTGTGATGTTAGTTTGTTATATATATATATATATATATATATATATATATATATATATATATTACTCAGTTATCTATGTACAGGTTGGCAATACCCTGCTGTAAAACCACTGGTAAATTGTTATTCCAACCAGCCATACATATTATTGGCACAGTGATTTTATTCCTCACTAAGCTGGTAAATCGGACCTGTGCAGAATAACCATGTAGCCTCAGCTCTCTCTGGCACCATCTGACTGTGTCATAATGCTTGTTCACTTGTTATAAATGGGCACTGCTCTTCTGATCTATCGCTTAATTGCCACCTAATTTGCATAACAGTGCAAATTAACGACCTCTCAAATGAGCGTTCATTTTTCACAAAGTCTTTAGGAGCTCCTTAAGAGTCTGTGCTAATGAGCACAGGAGGCAGCTGGCCTGATGAGAGTTGACTGGGGGAAGATCCTAGCACTGCTATAACAAGCCTCCTGCTTAGGTGCTCTTTGTCATCCTCCTCTTCCTCTTGTGACATTTCAAATTCTTTCTTCCATGTCTCCATCTTTCTCTGTGTGCAGAATTGTACTGGACTGGGGGTAACACATTAGAGATTTAGTCACATGTACTCAACGGTGCTTGATATACCTTCTTTTAAATGTTGTTTGTTACGTATTGACACAGAAATATTTTCTTGAAAAAGATGTTATATTGCTCGGTCACCCACAATAGTGTATCAGTGTGTGGCCTGTTACTAGTTAGGCCAACAGTTTGCTCTGAAATTTCTGTTGAAACGCAGGCAGTGAGAACATACCAGTATACTCACTGTGACTCCAGATCTGTTTATTGTTGTCCATGCTTTCTGGAGGAGCTTGCAAGTCAAGATGGGAGCAAACACAACATACAAATTCCTCAAAAAACATGATGAAAATATGGTGACATCTGAAATGTCAGTCTGCCCACACTGTGCATCCATACGTGGGGGTTTCTTTTTGGTCACAGGCCCATGACTTTACCAGGGCAAACACACAAAATATGACTTTATTTGGAATATCCCCTCAACCTTATTTTAGGGGATAATTGGTTGTAATTAGTATTTTTTTATTTTGAGTGGTTCACACATTTTCTGTTTTCACTTTTTTATGGGCCCTCTCACTATATTTTTGAAAAGATTTTACTATTCATTTCATAAGGTATATGAATATGTGAGTCAGGTTTTGAAATAAAAAATATTGACTCAAATAATTTTTTTAATTTAGTGTTGTCAGTATTTATATATTTAAGATTTAAGACTTTTGTTCTATTAAATTTGTTTTTCAGCCTACATTTACTTTTGACTTTTCAAAAATTATTACAACTGCTATCTGGGGAAATCTTGTTAATAATTTGCCAAAACTATGCATATAAATGATAGATAAAAGGCACAGAAGATCCTCTATCGGCTTAAATTTGTGCAGATTAAGTGACAACACAAATTGATCTATCCCTCATTAGTGTTTTGTGTGTGTCTGTTTTGTGTGTGTGTGTGTGTGTGACAGTGTGTTTGTGTATGACCATTCAAGGGGGGTACACGTAGTCATCGCTCTGGTGTCCAATTCTCTCTCTTTAGTTAATTAAGGGCTGATTAATGATGTGTTGGACTGAAGTGTTGTGTTTGCCAAAGGTGTGAGTTCTCCAATGCACACCTTAATCAGGCCACACTGTGTTTACTCTGAATGCTTACCTCTCTGTGTGTGTGTGTGTGGCTGTGTGTGTGTGTGTGTGTGTGTCAGAATGGGGGGCTGCGTGCAACAGGGCTCCGGTGAACTACCCAAACAGATGCTGATTATCGTGAGCTGCTTAAAGTAGGCATGGACATATGGATTGGGCTAATTAAGTTGACTGTACTCCACAAAAAAACACCCTTGTAAAAAAAAAAAAAAAAAAAAAAAAAAGGGGGTACATAGTTTTATGTTAAATTTGCAGTCCAAATACACCTTTTTCAAATATCCATTTGGCAGAAAGCCCATCAGGGAAACTATTCATTTTTAATGTCGGCTCTTTAGTTTTAATGTCAGACTCAACACCTAGCCCAAGGCAACATTTTATTCACCCAAAGCCCTTTTTTGAGCAACCCGTATTCTACCAGAATGGCATAGTAAATCAAAATGCTGTAGGCGCAGAGGAACTTGTTTGTAAAAGTTGACATTAATCAATTGTTACAACATATGATTTTATAAAGAAACTGCTATTGTCAACAAGGCTCCTACGCAGATTTACTAATATATACAGTATATATATTATGCATGCATTTGATCAGGTTTTATTTGTTTTTAGGGGGGAAAATATCTGTGTTAAATCAGTGGAAGAGTAGTTTAATAAATGTATATTGTCCGTAGTTCTTATTTTCCCCAGCTGCATTCGTATTGCCCAGATGCTGTTTTATATCCCGTACTTCTTTTACACGGGTTTACCCATCACATCTCCAGAGCTGCAGTTGAAATTTGTTTTTGCAGTTTTTTGTGAGGTAAATTTGCATATTCATGTAGCATATTTTCATTGTGGAAACCATCTTTTCTCTGGCCCATTCTCTTTATCTGAATTCTCTGTCTGTAATGAAAGGAAAAACTGATGTTTTCACAGTCCTATCTTTTTCTCTCTTTCTGGCTCGCTCGCTCTCTGGCACGTCTGTACTCTGGATTCTGTATATTTCTGTAGCCTCTCTCTCTCTCTCTCTGTCTCCTCCTCTCTCGCACACATATCTTCTCCTGTGACTCCTTTTTTCAATTCTCCTTGGTTCTCCTTCTATCCTCTCTCCCTCCTTACCTTTTTTTTCCCCCCCTTTTTTTTTCCTTCTCTATCCTTCTCTCCCTCTCCCGCTCCCTTGCTCTCTCCCAGTGAAAGGCTGAGAATACCCAAGGGAGCTGATGCAATTAAAATGCTAATCCTGTCTGTCTACAGAGAGAGGGAGAGGGGGGGCTGACAGCATGAGGGATTGCGGCTCACATGGAGAACTCGACTGAAATGGAGAACAGAGGGAGGGAGGGGGGCACTGGGGGAGGTGGGTGGGGGTGCGCTGAAAGGGAGAGGGGGGAGGGGATGTGTGTTGGGGGGAGACAGAGTGAAAAAGGGGATGCTAGCAAGGGAAAAGACAGACAAGGATAAAGCTTGTGCTGTGAGCTGAGCAATGATATACTGACTGCGTTTAAGTCTTATCTGTCCCTATGTGTGGAAGGCATTACAGTTAATGTACAGCACTATGCTATTGGTGAGGTTGTTCACCCTTACCTGCACCACTTCATATATTGTGTGTTGTGTCTGCACAGCACACCGCTTCCACATTGGCGGTGCAGAAATGAGAATGATTATGTATGCAGTGAAAGCCCAGCTGGATACCCTGAATATTTCATAGTATGTGTTGCTCGCTTCGTCTCTCAATGCCACACAGCCCAGCTAGGGTGGTAACGTGTGCATAATGGTGTGATTTCCAAGAGCTGTGGATGCAGGCTGTGGCCCTTAAGCTGTCGTCCTATTGAAAAAAGAGGAATTTAAGTATCATTACTTAGAGCACTATGAGTTTTTCGTCTCTCGGTAACTGAACCAGCCTACCAGCGATGTCAGGAGCCAGTTGATCAAAAGGAGACGCTGCTTAGATTTTGGGGCAAAACAGCCAGCGGTATTTGTAGTTTTTAAAGGGGTTCATGGCTGGTTTGTAAGTAAAAGACATTCAGATTACTTTTTTTACCTGCGTCCACGTCGTACAGTCCTTTTCTGTATAGTATCTTAACTCATCTTAACAGCTGCTATAATACCACTAGACCACTAGACTGTGTATGAGTGCAATTGTGGGTAATCACAGCTTAATTGGAGTAATTAGGGGAATGTAGGGGCATTAGGCTACAGCTGGGGGCCATAATGAGGTGGGGGCAAAAGGGAGGGGGGAGCGGTGAGAAGCTTCAAGAGCCACAGTTGCCCTCTTTACTGTAGGTCAGTTGTACTTCTCTGTGAATGGGCAGTGAAGATCAACCTCACACACCGCTACAGACATTCAAAGCTGTGTATGGCAAGACGGCGCAAACTTTGTTAGCACACGCAAGTCTCCAACCGCCATCAAATGGCAGACAAATTATCCAGATGACCATGTAAATTCAGCAGTACAACAGATACAAAACAAATACTTCTGGTCTTTGGTCACTGAATTAGGTGTAGGTTATCTGGCAAAGTAGTGAAGAAATCGTTTGTGAATGACTGAAAGGAAAGAAAAAGAGGAGGGAAAAAGATGGGCGAATCAGGGTCATTAGTTCAGGCGGCTGGGTCTGCTGCATTCCTGAGCCCTAAGATGGGGGAGCAGCAGAGCAGGAATGTGCCTTGGAAAGAGAAGAGACCTAAGCAGAGGGAAAGAAACAGGCAAGAAGGAACAAGAAAAAAAGTGTGGGGGGGGAGTTGGACGCTTTGCTACAAGAGGCCTTAAATGGTGGAACAGACTCATTTATCAAATGAAGTTTGAAAAAGCAAAAACTCATCTGCTCCGTGGCACTTGGAAACTTTAAGCAAAACTGTTTTTGTCCTCATTTCTTTCACATCTGTTAGCCCTAAAGTACAGCTATACTCATTTGTTACCTCTGACTGCTCCATGGCTGCAAACTTGTTTTTCAGTTTGACTCGATGGTGAAACTTTGACATCCACATAAAAAACTCTAGATTAGATTATTAAAGTTTTGAAAGAAGCTCTGAATGACTGAGTTCATGCCCTCCCTAACCTTTGATGACAAGCTTTGACTTACTAGCGTAATCCTTAAGGAGGACAAGCACCTAACCTAAGTTTCCACTGGGATTAATCTTGTCATCCATATTGTCAGTGTCTGTCTCCTTCAGAATACTGTCTGGTTTCACCGCTGTTTAATTTGGCTTTTACCTCGTTCATTTAGTCCCCAGTTATAAAGATCAACATAAATATGGACATAATACTGTGCTTATTTGTGCTATATGGCATATTTGAACATTTTTGCTCATGAGTTTCCATATTAGTGTACAAACATCTACCACAAAATGGTAGATTAATAGCATTATTTTCAAAATGAATCAATTGTTTAGTCTAGAAAATGTTTTTAAAACATGCCCATCACAATTAAAGCTCCAAGGTGACATCTTAGTGTGACCAACAGCCCTAAAGATATTTAGTTTACAGTGATATAAAACAGAAGTGAAACAGAAAGTGGAATCAGTGTTTGGGATTTTTCCTTGAAACTATAACTAATCATTCCAGCCCTAACGTGTTGCAATTTTTTCATTTTAAAATTAGCATGAAAAAGAAAAAAATGCAATAAAAGTAAATGTTTCCTGTATGATTAGTTTTAATTTCAATATATTAGTACTGTAATAACAATGTGGTGTCCCATGGTTTCATATCTCATTATTACCATTTACAGAATACACAAACTATTAGTAAATAATGTGCCCAAGATACTAAGTTTCTTCTTACTTTCTGAGGTTGAATAAAGAGAAAATTTAGTAAAGTATTAAACGCTTCAGGCACTGAAGAAAAGATAGTTGTACTACAAACTTTTCAGTAACAGAGTGGTTTCTATATATGTGTGTGTGTGTGTGTGTGTATGTGTGAAAGAGAGAGAGAGATGAGAGCATGGCTGCAGGCTGACAGAGGTCCTGGTATAATACAGTGGTGGAGAGCAGCGACTGATAACTATACTTATGGCCACTGGGGCTCATAGTGACAGCACATGCACTCCCATTACTGGTTCCATGCCTCATGCCTTTATCTCTGGCAGCCTGCCACCAAGGGACCACACTGCCCTCTGCTGTTGATTTAGAGGAAGTTCAGGCTCATTGAGAATTCAGCCAGGCACTCGTAGCAATGACTCAGGGGAGAAACTTGACTCGGTTTGACAGGGCTGCACTTCTGTGAATTTTAGCAGTGTTAAAGCGTCTTCCTATGCACCCCTAGAACCCATAATATTAGCCTTCTACTTGAAGGGGAAATGTGTGGTCTGTCAATTTTCAAAAACTTTTTAACCAACAGGTTTTTGACTTGGTATATGAAAGTGGTTTTCTGGCTTGGGCACCCTGTAACAAGGAATGGATATTTCTCTAAAACAGGTAAATACTACACCTTTCCTGTCTAAGTCTTTTGCTTTCTCTCTCCTCTCCTGTCCAGTGCTGAGTATACGAGGTGTGCAGGAGGAGGACCCCCCAGATCCCCAGATCATGAGGCTGGACAACATGCTGCTAGCAGAGGGTGTGTCAGGACCAGAGAAGGGTGGAGGATCAGCTGCGGCGGCGGCCGCTGCAGCAGCAGCGGGGGGCTCACCCACCGACAGCAGCATCGAACACTCCGACTACAGAGCAAAGCTCGCCCAAATCCGCCAGATATATCACTCTGAGCTGGAGAAGTATGAGCAGGTGTGAGCTGAGTGCACTTAAATGCTTCAACATATGCTGTTATTCACATATATTAATATGTCGTAAAAAATAAATTCAGGTCAGTCAGTTAGGGTAATGTTGTGTTAAGTAAAAGGAAATACAGACGTGGCCGAAAATATCGGTACCCTTCCACCTTTCTTTAAAAAAAATCAGTTTTTCTCTGTATTATGTTGAAACTGACAGAAGTTACCAAAACTTTGCGTTTGATTTACAACTTAAAACAATTGAAAACGGCATGGCCGAAAATATTGGTACCCTTTATATTTTGTAGTACAGCCTTTGGAGGCAGTAACTGCAGTCAAGCGCTTTCTGTAACTCTGAATAAGGTTTCTACACTTCTCCACTGGTAGTTCGGCCCACTCTTCTTGAGCAACCTGCTCCAGTTCTCTCAGGTTTGATGGCTGCCGGCTCCCAACTGCAAGTTTCAGATCGGGACTTAAGAGCAGTCCCTAATTTTTTCTTCTGTAAATATAGGGTTGGTGTGATTTACCAAAGAGCTCCAATTTTGTTTCAACTGTCCAAAGCACATTCTCCCAGAAGGACTGTGGCTTGTCAACATGCATTTTGACAAGCCACAGTCCTTTGTGTCTCCCTCTTAGAATCAGGGTCTTCTACCATGGAGCCCATTTTCATTCAGACAGCGACGGATGGTGCGACTTGAAACTATTGAAGATCAGTTTGGATCTGTAGTAAAGTCTTCCTTGGTTCTTTCTCGACCATTCGAGCAAGTCTGCTGTTCAATCTCGGGCCAATTTTCCTCTTGCGACCACATACAGAGATGTTGGCTACAGTTCCATGGGCCTTAAACTTCTTAATAACATTGGCAACAGTCGTCATAGGAACATCAAGCTCTTTGGAGATGGTCTTATAACCTTTATGTTGACTATGCTCAGCTATTACCTTTTTTTCTAATCTCTTCAGACCACTTTTTACTTTTCATTCTGTTTTCCATGTTCAATGTGATGCACACAGTGGCACAAAACAGCAGAGTGAGTGAGTCATTTTCTCCTGTTAAACTGGCTGCATGAGTGATTATAAGATTGAAAACACCTGTGATACTAAAACACAATAGTCTGCTCAAAGTATCACTCCAAATTATTTCTTACAACTTTTAAAGGGTACCAATAATTTTGTCCAAGCTATTTTAGAATGTCTTTGTAGAATAAGCATGAATTCAGTTATTTTCACAACTTTTTTGTTTTGTTCCATTGCAAACCAAACATAGAGATGCATTGATAATAAGATATCTTTTCATTTCAACACTGTTCAGGGCGAATGGTGCATTATTTTAATAAAATGCAAGAGTACCAATAATTTCCGCCACGTGAATAAGTTGATTTATTGTTAAAATGTAACAGACGATTTTATTCCAACAATGCAACATTACAAGACTATCTTTCTATGTTTTGGAGGTTTTCTAGTCACTATTATAAGCTGCTGAAGTGTTGTTTGGAATGAGAGTCTGTAGTTATCAGATAGGTAGGTATTCAAACAAAGACTGCCAGGTTCAGCTTTAACCAGTCATCACATAATCAGCGAAATCATCTGAGGAAGTCTAGTTGGAATGAAAATCTGGGTTTTCCTCATTGTTCTTGCGCACTCTAATGGCCTTCACTGTGCTGTAGTTGAAAGTTAACTGCCAAAATTATAATTTAAAACAAGAGTAATGGAGAAAGATACCGAAGAGCGCTTGCCAGACTGATGATGTATTGAATGATGGCTTGCTTAAAAAGCATGAATATTTATTCTGACATTGAGACATTATGTGACACAAATTATGTTCATAATTGGTGGGAACAGACATTTGCAGATCTGACATGATGTTCTCTCCAAGACCACGTTGATAGATGTTAACAAGTATCAAGTCTACATTCTTTGCTTTTGGTTTTTTTGCTCTGCACACTCTTGGTCCTTTATGCCAGCAGGTTGCACTTTCCTGGTGTTGAGCATGACTGATATAGATTTGAGAACCACTGTTTTATGGTTCAAATGCTGCTGTAACTACCAAACAAAATAACCTGATATATTCTTCTTAGATAGGAAGCAAGAGTCAAAAAGCTGTGGCCTACTGTACGTCGTCATCAAAACTATGTCGTGGCACTGGACAGAATCTGTACTTGGTCTGTCTTTTTATATAACGGCATTCAACTCCCTTCTCTCTCTCTCTCTCTCCTTGGTCCAGGCATGCAGCGAGTTCACCAACCATGTAATGAACCTGCTGAGAGAGCAGTCTCGCACACGGCCCATCTCTCCCAAGGAGATTGAGCGCATGGTGGCCATCATCCACCGCAAGTTCAGCTCCATTCAGATGCAGCTCAAACAGAGCACCTGTGAGGCCGTCATGATCCTGCGCTCACGCTTCCTCGATGCCAGGTCTGTGTGTGTGCGCGTGTGTGTGTGTGTGTGTGTGTGTGTGTGTGTGTGTGTTACGTGGCTTGTTATTTTCTTGAGGACTTGAAGTCATTGATGCTGTTGTGTCAGATGCACATTCCAAGCATGTTGGACGTTATCTCTTCTTATCTGTGTGTGTGTTAGACGTAAGAGACGCAACTTCAACAAGCAAGCTACAGAGGTGCTGAACGAGTATTTCTACTCCCACCTGTCTAACCCTTACCCAAGCGAGGAAGCAAAGGAGGAGCTGGCCAAAAAGTGTGGGATCACTGTGTCTCAGGTAAATGGCACTAAAACTACTATTATCCAGGAGAGCGTCCTAATAGGACACTGTAGTTTGTGTAGAAGTCTGTTTCAGTACATACTTGTGAGCAGTTTAAAAAGGCTTTAATTAGTTTTTTCCTGTAAGTAAAAAAAAAAAAAATGAAGAAAACTGAAAATCAGAGCAATAAGATGAATTTTCTTTGTTAAACATTTAGCTAAGGGGGCTACAGCAGTGAGGCTACTGTAGCTAAAGGAATACATGCAATATTGCATTCAAATATCTGACATCCATGTGTCCCTCAGGTCTCTAATTGGTTTGGCAACAAGAGAATACGTTACAAGAAGAACATTGGTAAGTTCCAGGAGGAAGCGAACCTCTACGCAGTTAAAACAGCGGTGGATGCTGCCAATGTGTCGGCGCAGGCTAGCCAGGCTAACTCTCCGGCAACACCCAACTCAGGTACCACGCGCTCCATCTCACCTGCCCCTAAACACTGCCCCTTCTCATGACCAGGCTTCATTTCCTCTACATACGTACATTTAAGTTCTTACACATAACTGAGCCTGACTGAACCACACAATGGCTGTATGATGGACTGACGTGATTGATTTAAGGAAAGCCCACACTGCACAAGAAATGTGCTTTCATCCAGCTTTCGCACCGTGTTCAGAGCATATGTGAAATTATCTATAATTATATTTATTTTGCATTAAATAATTGGTACAAAATTGTCTTCATCAGCCATGTTTTTATTTAAAAACATGAGTAAAAAGTTGCTAAACAAATTTTAATGTTAAACTTAAATGTGATGCTTGTTTGGTTTTCTATCATTTTAAAGCTGAGTATTGTGCAGTGTGGGCAGCCTTGGTTTTAGCTTGTCAGCCAAGATTTGCATTCATTTGGTGCTGTGTTTTGTGTCTTTTCTCCTGTCAAATGCTTTTCTAACATACTTTTTTTTATTCAAAACACTTTAATACCACTTGGGACTGTTCTGATGCTCATTGATATCAGTTGGCAGGACTGACCTGATGTCTGCTTCAAGTGCTTTCTGTCATGTCTCATATTTTATTTCTACAAATCATCCCCATTATTTTATTTATTTGCTTGTTTATTTGGGTTTTGTGTGACTTACTTCGATCTTTGTATCTATCTATGAATCACATGGTCTTATTTTCGAACAATTACTCAACACACACAGCATGTAGTATATAATACATAATATAGTGACCCCAATTTGCTAAGGAAGCTGAATGGACCAGGTAGGTGATCATTCAGATGTTTTGATTCATTTAGTCAATTCCCTTCTGAAGGCTGACATGTACTCCAAATGAATGATGACCATATTGGACAGCCAGGTTGTTAAAGTCTTTTCCAAGTGACAAAACTCTAAGGTGGGACAGGACTGTCTCTGAGAGAGAGAGAGAGAGAAATATACCCTTTTGTTGTTTGCTATCAATCAAATTTATAAGAAAAAAACAGTGGCATTGCTGCAGCAATCTCAATTGTCACTGCAAAAGTATGTCTGATTAAAAGAATGACAAATACATCCGATTGTCCCGCTTTCAACAAATAAAAGCAACATACATTACTAGTTAATTAACTTGCACCACCATATGATGAAGAGTGTAACATGACTGAAACTGCTTTAAGTACACACCAAATTAATCAACGCACAGAACATGTCGTTAATATTATGAATGCAAAGCGAGCACTCCTATTAATGCTCAGCTCCATTCAATGAGAAACTATAAGGCGATTATGTACCATAGAACATGAAATGGCACATGATCACAAGCCTTTTGACTTTTAAATATTGTTTATAGAAAGTATCAGAGCCAACATGGAACTATGTGACCTGAACAGTTTCATGGCATTATTTGTCAAAAATACACAAGTGAACCATTTCCCGTTTTTTTTTTCAGCAAGCATTTCCTGTTGCGTGAGCTGTTTTTGTTTTCTTCCCCCTCCAAATTCACAAAGGTGGAGAGGGACTCAAATGTGGTTAAAGTGGACTACAACGTGAGCAGTGAATCCTTCTGTCAGGAGAGGAGCTTCTTGTCACTATCGGGCACTCTGAACAGCATTTATACCTTTATGCTTCCACAAAGTGAAACCCCTCATGTCCGTCCACTGCTGTCAGACTGCCCAGCTCCACTGGATTGCAGCTCACAGGCAAACAAACACCAACCAATTCTTGGGAACTGAAATTTGCCAGGTCACATTCAGTTCTCACATCACATCACAGTTCTCTTAATGTTTACCAGAAGCCAAGTCTGTAACCCCCTCAGAAGGGCCTGCTTGGTCGGAGAAACCAGGACTACTTTTAGCTAAATGTTTTTGTGTAAAATGTGTGTTTGCAAACATTGGAATTACACAGACCTCTGTTTTAAGTTATGGTTTAATTTTTTAACTGGCCAAAAAGATGACCTATTAAGAATAAGCTGGCTGAGAACAGTGACCCTGAAGCTAGTTATTAGATAGGAATCTACCCGTCAGTGTACATGACCAATGGTGACCTTTTGACCCAAGGCACTGTACTGGAGCTGATTGGCTATTGGCTATATATATTGCCTACAGGGTCACCAGGGTCATACAGTTTGTCTCATACAGGCGACGCCTACCTTGGCCTGCGTTTGCTCAACGGGGAGGGTCTCAACATCGCCCCCTCTCTACAGCCGCAGGTATGCACTGAGGAGAGTTGACCTCAATGCCATCAACCCAGCCACCTAGCATCCCGGGATAACTACCTTTTAGCCTAGCTCCTTTTGTCCTCAACCTCTCCTCAGATCCCGTCCTGGCTTTACCTTTGACCCCAACAACTCCCTCCCCAACACAAACAACACACAAACTGACCCCTCTGTGCTCCATACAGTGAGCTCTGGGGAGCATATGGCCTCATTGTCTTGAAGGTTGTTTAAATTTATATTATCGCATATCCCTCTATAGTTACACGTGCACATAGTCTCTACTAGAGCACAGGGTCGCCCTCAGTGCAGGACCCCTGGAACAGTTCTGGGGCTCCTCAAGACATTGTAATTGTCACTTACAGCTGGAATATGGCCACCTGTCAGTGCAGGGGATTGAACCAGCAGCCCCTCTGGTTAATGGTCAGGTCGTCCTGCACCTCCAACTCCTTCAACAGCCGTCTTTGTTTTTCCCCGCTTCCGAACATCCCTCCATCCCATCTCTCCATATGTTCATCCCCTCCCCCCCCCCCTCTCCTGTGTAGACCAAATAGAGATTTCCTAAAATTCAACTGTCCCTGTGATCGTTGTTTGTTCATAGACAGTTTTGTTGTTCTGGAGGCATCCGCAGATCTCTGCTGTTAAGTGCTATGTCATCTAATAATTTAATAATAGACAAAAGTCAGTGAGACAAATGACAAAAGTATAAGATTAGCTTTTGGCTTCAGTTGCAGTTTTTCATTACTTGGGAATGAGAGCAGAAGTCGTTTAATGCAGAGTCATTAAGTTGATGGGTGGGCCATAATGTTTAGTGGTTGCAGTGACCTAAAAGACAACAACTGTAAATGCAGATGGGAGATTAAACGTCAGCACAGCAGAAGGGAAACAGTCAGGAGTAATGTGGAATGGCTCTGGTGCATACAGTAGAGGTCTGTGGACGCTCTCGCTCCGCAGTTCAGCCTGTGGTTTAGTTTGAAAACAGTGTCTGGTAGCATAATGACCTGTTTAGCTGTCTGAATGTTATGCTGACGTCTGCGGGTGTGTTTTGTGTCTGACAGGTGGATACCCTGCACCGTGCTACACACCTGACGGGCGGTTATGAGGAGCTGTCAGGTAGTGGCCTCTACACCCCTCATCGCCTGGATGTGAGTACCAACTGAGAGCTCCTCTTATGGTGTAGCTGGTGACTTACGTTTAGACTCAGTCAGGATGCCTGTATAGTATGTTCTCTGCTCTGTTTGCTTGAAATTGATTTAGGTAAATGAGATGTTGCCATAGCTGGAATCTGACATTTACCTCTCATTAGGTGATTCGCAGGTGACAATATGTTGTTTTAACAGCATTTTGATGATTGTATTTCAATGTGAAGGCTTAACAAAGGCTGAACAATGTAATCAATCAGGATGGTGCTATCATGTTTTAACAGATTGGTAGGATACCGTGCTTGAGGCGACATCATTTAATTTTAAAACTCCCTTTTCACGCAGGTTACTCTCTTCTCTGACTGTTTGCAGGCTAACAGCTGGCAGGACACCACCAACCCCCCCTCGGTCACCTCCCCTCCCGGTCCTCCTGGCAGCGTCCACTCCGACACCTCCAACTGATTCGGTGGCTCTCCCTGCCATCACTTCATTCCCATTGTGGTCTTCTCTGACTACCATCCTCTGTCCCCATTGTTCACTATTCCCTCGTCTCTCAACTCGACAGCCACGCAAGGCTGTGCTCACATTTCATAAACACACACTGTGCTGGAACACAGGACAGCCGAACAGTAGTTAAAGAGGAATTCGCCCTCCACCCCACAGCTCCACTTCAATGCTAGAAGCTCCGTAACTCAGAATGAAAGAGGGATGGAGCTTACTGATGCTGAGACAGATAGGAAACATCTTTACTTATCAAGGACTTTTTGAAAACCACTGACCCAGCTGTGTAGATGATGTCTGTACATTATGTGTATATGCACGTTAACTTCACACAGTATTCACACAGCTTGTCCATGTGCTGTTGACCTCTGCACTCGACCCTTTGCTTTGGAAAACTGTGTGTGATTGCCTGTATCTCTTGAAGCCTTGGCATTTGACAGCCAAACTGTTGATACGGATCACCAGGGAGCTCTGCTCACCTTGCTCGTACCAAAGTGCTGCCCCAGTAGTTGTCAACACATCTGTTCCTCCGAGATCACCCTCTGCCAGCTCAACACAAGACACTGTTGTCGTATCTTCCAGTCCTTATAGCTTGATGTTTCATTCTGTTGGAGATTTCAAAGTTAATAAATGAGAAATGCACACATGTGCATGCACCCCCACCCCACCCCACCCCCCGCCCACCCCTCCCTTTCCACAACACACACCTCGCAACTTTTCAGTCGTTTTCATAGTGAGTTGACATAAAAGATGTGTCAAGCACAAAAGTTAGCATCCTTGTTATGGGTGTCTACCTGTGAAAGGGTAGTTAAGGGGATCACTGTTCTAAACCAGGCAGGACAGGTGCTAATAGGGCTGGTGAGGAAGAGGAGGAAAGGGCAGAGAGAGGAGAATATCTTTGGTTGAGTGGATGTAACTAATAGCCCTTTTTGTTGCTAACCAATAGAGGGTGTTGGTAGATGGCTTGTAGACTTAACTTCTTGCTTTCTGTCCACTAGTTTATTTGATTGTAGGCTATTTTCTAATGCTGTTTCACCAAGAATGCACCAGCCACCACCAAAAATTAGCTCAATAAAGCATCTAAATGACGTTAGGAGAAGGGTGGAAAGATTGTGGGGCATTGATGTGTTGTTGGGACAAACGTGACATGAATTTAGAAAACGTGACTGTCTTCCATGCATGTAGGACTTCTAGGCGTGATATTATTGTTTTTCATTTAACCTTCCAAGTTTTTAGCTTCGTTTTTATTAACAAAAAAAATAAAGGGTATAATTATTACAGTCAGACCAAAAAGGAAAAAGTGCATCATGTATTGCTATGATGTGTGTGTCTCTGTGTGGGCGTGTGTACAGTGTTCTTGGGATGTCTTAGTCAAACTGGCCGGTGCCCTCTGACCTTTGTAAGCATTATAGAGACTGGGTGCTTCCACCAGCGGATGACACACTAGGTGGGGTTCAACTGAGATCTCCTCACCATCTTGAAACATTTAAGCTTGTGAGCCCGAGGCAACACACTACAACCTTCTGTTGTACCAAAACCAAAAATACCACGTTCAGCAATGTAATAATGCTACTCTGTGTCTCTCTAACGTTGGTGCACAGCCACCTTTTCAGTTTGAGGAGAGGAGGGAATTATATTTGTATCTGTGTCTCTCTGTGTGGTGTTGTCATGCCTCAAGTTGATTTGATTTTTTTTTTTTTTTTTTTTTTTTTTTGGATGGGGGGGGTTTTGTTGTGGGGCTTCATGGGAGGGTGGGTGGAGTGAGGACTCACATCGCACCTGTAATTCGATTGTGTGCAGTTGAGCACCTGTTTCATGAGAAGTTATGCTCCCCCCCCCCTTTACCCATCCTTTTAATACCTTCTGGTAAAAACCACAACTTTATTGTTTTTAGTTCTATGGCCAATTGGGCAAGGGCTTCTCTCTCTCCTCTGTTACCAAAAAAAGAGGCAGCACTGGGTGTAGTAAAACTCTTAAAACGTGTTTAAGACAAACCTACAATGTTTTTGGGGATTTTCATTCTTTGGAACTATTTTATACATTAACTGTTATGTTAATAACAAAGCATTTTGATAGTAAGGTAAAAAGCCTTATGAAGATTTACGTGTCAGTCAAGACTTTGTTGAACCATATGTTACAGAACAAAACTTGAGCTTGTAAGCTGGTCACATGTGATATCCCACATTTAATTACCTGTTTTGTTACTCATCGCAGTTCATACGACTGTATTTTATGAATAATGTTATCGCCACACCAAATTATCATGCCCCCACCCCCCCACCCACCCACCCTCCCCCTTTTCTACCTGTTGTAATGGATGTCACTGTACAGTTTGTGTAATGTTTCAGTATTTTTTTTTTTTTTTCTTTTATAAATTTTGATGTTTGGTTGAGATACCAGTTTTATTTGGCCTTTTGTTTCACAGGATTCACGATAACTCTGTATCAATTTTGAATATTATTTAGGTCTTTTGTTACATAACCGGGTGGAAATGTAGGGTTTAACATTTGCTGCTGTGGAAAGAAAACTGCATCCGTCAGTTCTGTGCTTCAAATCTCGTCTGAAACCTAAACAAATTACTCTGTGAAATTTGGACATTTCTCAAAGCTTCAAATGAATCAGCCCACCGCATCTGCACCTCATGATGCATGTTTGTGGAAAGTTAATCCCAGTAAACCCTTCAAATGAATTTAAGTGGATAATTTTGAAAGCAGAAATACTGTGGGAAAATCTGGAAGCTCTACATTTGCATACAACTAATTACAACTAAAGTTAATGTTTAAACTTTTTAACTCTCACATTAGAGGAGATGGTGCACTTTGTTCCTGTCATCACGCTACCAGTCACTGACTCAGTGAGTACGGCAAAAACATCCATTCAACATTTCATGCCTAAATAAGTCGATCAACATTTTGTGCTTCCCTGTAATTTCGACCCAGAGCTGCAATTCTAAAAACACAGAACTTAATGTTCTCTTCGACATTTAAATCTTGTTTGGATTCCGCCTGAGACTAAATGACTTCCACAGCATCAAATGGCTTCTTAAACCTTTTTGATTTCTTTGTTTTTATTAGTATATTTGTATCTCCCCTCTTTCCCTTGTATTTACCCCTCTCTCTACCTCTGTCTTTCCATTTCTCTTGTATATAACCCCCACTGTTTTCAGACTTGTGAGTCTGTATGAACTCCTTTTATACCTCAACTTTAGAATTGTTCTAGAAAGAGTAAAACAAAAAGGAAGAATATGACAAATTGTAGTGTTCTTATTAGAAAATTAATAAAAATGATTTAGTGTGATTTTTCAGTATTTGATTTCAGATTTTAGGAGTGTTTCATTTTATAATTTGTCACAAACGCTCTTGTGATAGTCAAATGTAATAAAAGGAGAGATTGCACCATCTGATGATTCATATGTTAATCTTCTATGAAACTTGATACACAACAATTTTGTGAGAAAAACATTTCCGAGAAATGACAGCATTCATCCAACGATGATGAAATCCTTTTTCAGTTTTTCAATACATGCATCTTTATATGGTTTTACATTTCAGTTCACAAATGCAAACATGGAGAAGAGGTAGTTCAGCAGACGTCCGGCAGAAAAAAAACACAGTAAATCAACAAATTTTAAACATGTCCTGCTTAGCTGACAGTAAAAGTCTGTTCTTTTTTTAAATTGCAGGCCAGCAGGCATCAAACCCCTGGCACTGCCCAACTGTCTTCTTTATCGTTTGTGTCCTGAGGCATACGGAGAGACTTTTCTTCTGGCTTCTGGATACAACCAAGACTTTCCTGTGAAAAAGCAGAATTTATTAAATAGGGAAAATTAGTAAAATAATCCAGTTACAGCCCCGATTTTCTACCAACACTTAATTACTGGCCGGGCATTCATGTTAGTGAACTCCAGGATTAATGATAAACAAAACAAGGAAATCAAAAGCAGGAATCTTCAGGTTCCTTCTTGTCCTAGGTACTAGAAAAACAAACATTTTACTCCTGATCTGATACCTTACAATGGAAGTCAGCTTGTGATAAGTGAAAACCTGCCTGACTTATTCACAGGAAAAGTGAGACACCAAAATGTAAGAGCTTGTTGCAGGCAGTGATCTGAAATCAGACTTGCATACCTCTTGTTAATCTACAGGTACTGACACAAACTGACTAGTGCTGACTGTCATTTGAGGTCAAGTTGTATCCTGCACTACCTCGTCAACAACCTCCACCCGAACTTTTACTATCGGAGTGTACCTCTGGCAGCGGCGAGTCAATCTCGAGGGATGAGGGCACTTTCTGCTGTCCAGCACTTCTCCGACACACGCAGCACAGGATCCACTTGAACGTCTGACGCATCTCGTTATCTCGCAGGGAATAGATGACAGGATTGACCAGAGAGTTGCACTCGGCTATTACCAAGCAGAACTTCTCATAGCTGTTGGCGTGGCTGTCTTTACCCAGCAGCCCGTCCAGTAAGAGAGTCACGAGGCCGGGCGTCCAGCAGATGACAAAGGCCCCTACAGAGATGTGGGTCACAAAAGAGTCAACAACAAGGAACTCAAATCAATACACAAAAGCAGCCGTGTAATATGACACCAGTAGTCTCAAAGTGCTATGTCAAGTACCTTGATTGCTTAATATCGCCAACATATTATGAACTTTGACTGAGAGGGGATGAGTCACCTGAGCAATTATTGAAGCAAGGTGGCAAAGTGATTTCAATTTCACTCTGACACTGGAAATTCCAAGGAACCTTTTTTTTTTTTTTTTTAAATGAAAATAATCAGACAAGATCTGAGACAGAAACAAGACAAAAGTAGAAAAACTGGTTTGTGGTGGAAGTGGGACGCCGCACGTAGCAAGTATCATAACTTAGCCACAAATCTCTGAGCTGTAAAGCTGAAAAACTGAAAGTACAAAGTAATTCAGAAACAAAGTGCTGGCGCGAATTGAGGGAAATGCTACTAAACCTTACTTCTAGAAAAAAATATGTAGATATGGAGGATGTTGAATTTCTTATCTGTGCAAAAGGGGCTGCAACTCAACAACAGGATGTCATGTTGTGTAAATCTTGTTTATCTGGAACAATCTACTATTGCACATGAAATAGTTAAAAGTAATGTAACGCTGTTTCTGATGCTAAAGCAGAGAGGAGAGGAAGTAGTTAATGCCTAAATGTTGCATGTATAACTTACTGGAAGTTAATCAACAGTGTGTGTGTAAGTATACTTTCTATTTCCAACTATCATCACAAAGTCGCCTAATGTTATTCTGAAGTGCAGTGATGGAAAAACAGTGTAAAAGCTGCTGCACACCATCAGAAATATTGTGCTTACTTGCTAACAACTCTTTTTTTTTCTGTCTATTGGTCTGTGGTTTGGTTGTTGACCAGTTTTGATCTGATCTTCTAAATTTAACCTGAGCAGGTTAGCCATGCAGCATAGGTTACTAAGGCTGCAACTAACAACTATTTTCATTATCCATTAATCGCTACAGTTATTTTCTCAATAATTAGTCGTTTGGTCTATAAAATATAAGAAAACGGTGAAAAACATTTCCCAAAGCTCAAGATACAACCTGAAATGTCTTGTTTTGTCCCGACCAACTCAAAGATATTTAGTTTACTATCGTAGGAGACTAAAGAAACCAGAAAATATTCACATTTAAGAAGCTGGAACAAGAGAATTTTAGCATTTATTTCTTTAAAAAAAAAACACTCAAAATGATTTATTATTATCAAAATAGCTGGCAATTCATTTTATGTCTATTGACTTATTGTTGCAGCTCTATAGGTTACCATGGTGATCTAATGTGGGTAAATGTGAGACAAATTTAGTTGAAGCTCAAACATAAGCCGACTAACCCTCTCATCCCACTTCGTGGCTTAATTTTGTGGTTAACTAAAAACCAAACCTTATAAACTTGACCTTTGACCCACAACTAACTATCCAGCAGTGGAGAGTAGAACACAAACTCCTCACCCAGTACCATGGAGATTGTTTTCATCAGGTTGACAACAGTCTGGCTGTGCTGCACATCTGAGGTGTGCTGCGACGCATAGCGGCTCCGGTATCTCACATAGATAAAGATGCGGGTGTACATGGCCAGCATGATGAAGAAAGTGAGCAGGTTGAGAACCGCCCAGAAGATAAGAAAGCGGCGGCTGTAGAGGGGAGCGACGGTGGAGCAGTCGGCCAGATCACACTCGCAGTTCCAAAAGGTGGAGGGCACCAGGCCCATGATGATGCTCACGGCCCAGATGCACACGATCAGCAGCACCACGCGCCGCTTGGTCATGTTCCCGTGCAGCTGCATGGTGATGATGGTCTGGTGGCGCTCCACAGCGACAGCCAGCAGGTTGGCCACGGAGGCGGTCAGGCTGATGTCGATCAGAGCCCCCCGGATGTACCACTTCTCCTTTGTGAGCGTGCTGGTCCAGGGCCCCGTGTTTAACATCAGGTTGGCGTAAGCAACACCTGCAAACAGGTCCGCTGCAGCCATGTTGCCCAGGAGATAATAGATGGGGAAGTGGAAGCGGCGGTTCATGAAGATGGCCACCATCACCATCAGGTTTGCCAGGACTACAATAAGACAAACCGTCAAGCCCAGCACCATCACCACAGAGTCCCGGAGCGTCCACGCCACACTGATCTTCTTACCCACGTAGTTGTAGAAGAAGGTGACATTGTGGCTGTAGTCGCAGGCATTCCACACACTGCTCTCCATAGCCATAACTGCAGACACAAGACAGACATTTAAGGATGTGTCTTCAAGAGATGCAGCAACAGGAGATCAGTAGATGGGGAAGTGGTAGCAAACTTCCTTATAATAAAGGCTCTTCACTCAATATCACCTTTCACTCACATTCAATATTCACCATGTGCAAGAGTGTTGTGGTAACTATTGTTATTTAACTGACTGAATAAGTGAATGCTATACAAAGGCTCTAACTTTGCTGTCCTGAAAATGCAATTCAATTATGACACAACAGTCTTATTCTGAGGCATGGGGTCGTGTGAGTCAGGACGTTTGCTGTCTACAGGAGATATAAGATATCAGGCCAAAATTCAACACAGTGGTTGGTTGTCAATGTAATCAGACACTCAGATAATCAATAACTGTAGAGAATAAATATAAATTCAGGCCACATGCACAGCTTGTTCCAAAGGTAAATAGATAGCTACGCAGACTCTAATTCAAGGCAGAAAAAAAGCTCAAATTTGAGGAACTGGAGCCATGTATGAATGCTTGCAAAAACTAGTTACAATTTAACGCAAGTTTTTTTTTTTCTTTTCTGAGGAAACGCTTAAAATAACACATACCCGTCAAAATAGTAAATATTTGTCCAAGTGCGTGTTTCCCAGCTCGCCGAAACCTGTGCTACTGATACTGAACATGTCAAGTGAAACTCATGCGGTTAGATTTTGCTTTCTATAAGAAATAGTTTAAAACATACCGCCGTTTTTAAAGCCTTCTCCATCCAGACGGGCACGACGTGAAACCGGGGTTACCAGCTGCCATTTGACGAAAGCTAAAAGGTGTTTGAGCTGCTCTCACCGCCGTCCGTCCGTCACTTGAATCACTTTCACTCAGGTCAGCTGTACTCGACAGACAGGTAGCTGTGATGCCTCCACGCGCAGCCTGAAGTATCGGGAAAAAACATACACACGGTCGGGTGTAGCCTCTTTTTTTTTTGGTGGCGCTAAGTAGGAGATTTGGTTTTGTGTGTTGCTCAGATGGTTTCAGGTCAAACTGGGAGTATTTTTGAAGTTGGCTCTGTAGTACACTACATTTATTTGACAGCTTTAGTTACTTTTTGACACAATGGATAATATAACAAGCTTTTAAAACACAACACATTGTTAACGATTAAACCAGTGGTTTCCAACCTTTTTGGCTTTTGACGTCTTACGACGTCTTGAAAACAGGGTAAACAGGGTGAAGATACTTTGAAATTTTCATCGGGGAAAATAATAACTTGAATTTAACAGTAACAGTAATTTAAAGTGAGCACCTGAAGGCAGCAGGGCATAAAAACCAAAACGCCAAGAAAGATTAAATTCTACCTTTCCAATGGAAATAATGAATATTTACACTGATCATTATTATTTTCAGGAGGTATCAATAGGTGTACTCATAATCATGGTAGTACTAATGTTAATAGTGCTGCTGAATTTATAATATACACATTGTTCTCTAACATATTACACTAAAAATGAGTTGTTCATGTATTATGTATATCTTATATATGATTATATAGATAACTATTACACGTAATATTGATTACTGCTGGTTTCCGATTGTTTATTTTTGATGCTGATCAACATGAGGAGGTTAAACTGGTCTCAAAAACAGAAAAGTATCATAGTAACAGCTCGTCACTAATGCACTTATTACCAGTTATGTTATTCGTGATCATCACAATAATATTGCCTTGTGTATATTGATATTAATAGCAGTTATACTGATATTTTTTATTTAGTGTTGTAGTTCCCACTGTGACCACTGGAGGGCAGTGAGCACTCAAGGTTCTGGCTGCACTCAGTCTAAATGGGCGGCAGTGTTCTGTCCATGTACAGCTGCGCTCAGAAATTTGCATACTCTGGCAGAATTTGTAAGATGTGTAACATTCATAGTGTTTATGGTTGTGACCATAAAGTTCAGTTTTGGTCGCATCACTCCAAATGACTTTATTCCAGAAGTCTTGAGGCTTGTTTAGGTGCCGTTTGGCATATTGTAAGTGGGCTGTTTTGTGGCGTTGGCGCAGTAACAGCTTTTTCTTTTCTTTTTTTTCTGGCAACTCGACTGTTTGTTCAAGTCCCTTTTTTATTGTGCATCTTGAAAGCAGCCACACCGCGTTTTTGCTGAAGAAGCCTGTATTTCAGCTGAAGTTGCATGTGGGTTTTTTTTTTCTTTGCAACCCGAACAATTTTCCTGGCAGTTGTGGCTGAAATCTTTGTTGGTCTACCTGACCGTAGCTTGGTATATACAGAACCCCTAATTTTCCAGCTCTGCTGATTGGCATTTACAAATCTTTGGACAACTTTTTATAACCTTTTCCTGATTTATACAGTTCAACTACCTTTCTCAAACAAGTCACGGGTGTGGAAACCCTTCATAGCCATTAAAACCTGTGTGTGTATTATCAAGGGTATGTAAATTTTTAATCAGGGCCTTTTGGGTGATTAGAGGTTATCATTATGATTTAAAAAGGGCACACACAATTATGTGAAAATAAATGGCTTCACCTGACCACTATCCTTAAATAAAAGAGATGTTTTCAGCATGATCAGTCATATTTTCCAAAAAAAAGGCCAATATTTCACAAATTCTGTCAACTGTATGTTACAGGACGGGTTTGCAATTTTTCCAAGTCTGTCTTAAAACAACAGCCTTTTCTCGCTGTAATCGTTCCTCTTGTTCATGCTGACCAGATCTCTTCATAATGCACTTACAATGTGAATGATTGGGGGGCCAAAACCCACAAGACTCCTTCTGTGCAAAAATGTTTATCTGAAGCTAATATAAAGCTTCAAATGTCATGTTTATTTCAGGCTATTTGTTGGAACGCAACACACAATGTAGGTGAACAGACATCATTAGTCACATCACACATTTAGCAATGCAACAGCAGAGCTAAGGGCCACGACTCATTTTTGACCTTTCTGTAGAGGAAATGGGCCGATAATAGTTTGTCACTTTACCACTTAAAACCACAACCGGTCAAGAGACGGCAGCAGCAGGTTGGATCTGCAGATACTGACGTGCACCAACTTCTAAAGCAGTCATTGCCTGCAGAGAGACAAGTGTCAAAACTGCAGATGTTGTTCTGTTTTTCCGTTTGTTGGTGGCAACGTCATTTATAATTAAAGAGCTGCTGTTGTGTTGCGAAAATGAAAAAAAAAAAAAGAGAATAGACAGAATTTTGTTTATTTTTTATTTTCTATAAAAGAGATGAGTTTATTCAATGATCATAACAGACTGAATCAGAGACCTCGATAGACCACTCACATACCAAACGATAATCGAGGAAAATGTTTGAACAAAAATCCCCCAAAAACTGAACAAAATGTAACACAAAATAAAATACCTGAATAAAGCAAACTCTGGGCTGAGCTGCGGGTCAGCACATTCTCTGTGAACTCATGGCACATTATGTCCAACAGTTATTGTGAAAAGAGGAAAAAAAAAAAAAAAAAAAAAAAAGCTAAAAAAAGGAATGAAGTTTTTTTTTTTTTTTTTTTTTTTTACCCTTTCAAAGCCAGTCTAATAATAAAAATTATATATTCATATATGGTGGACTTCATAGAAATTAAAAAGGTGACTTAAGCACAGAAACAAGTTCTCCTGAAGTACTGTTTATCTGTTTATTCTCCTCTTCAATAGAATGCTTATCTACATCGGGGAACATGCCTCCCTGCACCACACTTTAAAAAAAAAAAACAAAAACAGTCACACAGCCATCCAAATTTACACAGTCACGCTCACAGACCAGACTCAAACGCTAGTGTGGCAACGCTGAAACATATCTACCTAAAATCTGCTGATTGAACAAAATGAAAAAGTAGTTGTCAGGTGTGTATACTCATAGAAGTCCAGCTAAAACTAAATTTAAAACCCGAATATTGACAACGGGTAAAATATAAAACGCTGTCTTTTCCTTTTTTTTTTTTTTTTTTAAATTATTTTTCTTTTTTACACAAACTCTTTCAAAAATCTCCCTCCCCATTCAAATATTACACTACCCATTTCTGACTCGCTCCTTTCTAACCCGCCCCCGCCCCTCCCACCCCCACCCCCCACCCCCCACCTTGAAGTGTAATATAAGCCAACGAGAACTGCAATACAATACAGGCACTGGAGAAAAAACACCATAAGAGACATGAGGAGAGGACGAGATGCCTTTAACCCATCCCCGCTCCGAACGACGTCTCCGAGAACAGAATTATAACTCACATCCACTAGTATCGAACAAGAACAAAGATATAAAGCAAAACTGTTTTTTCAGCGTTTTCCGTTTCTTAACTTGTAATCGTTCTGTCTTTTTATTCTGTACTGCGTGCCCTCAAGTGAATTAGAAGACCAAAAAAACTAACTGGGAGCTCCTTCCGGTCCCTTCAACTATTTTTACTAACCTGATTCAAGTTACAGCTACAGAAAGGTGGTAAATGTTTGTCTTATTCTCCTGATTGTCCCCTTCCTGTCACCCGCCTGATGACATTTCACCTTTAGCTAAGATCGGAGCGCACCAACGCTGTGGTGGACAGGGGGACACAAAGGGGCTCTTCACCTTCTGTTTTCTTAACTGATCCAGTAGTGTGACTGTTGTGAACAGGCCAATGATATGAACATTTCCAACATTATGTCTCAAAGTGTAATACAAATAATGGTGCAACATTTGTAGTGAAATCATATTCCAACTCAAGCTCAGAAACAGCTGACCTTTGCCCCCCCCCCCCCTTTTTTTCTGCTAACAAGCTCCTGTCGTAGCTTTACACGGAAAACACAAGGCAGGATGAAAACTTCAACCGATTCTGTCTGTGATAAATACTCGCTGGAACTATGATAATGCATATATTCAGGGTTTTTTTTTTTTTTTTTCACTAGCTACCTATGTTTTAGGACAAGAAATTGAGCATAAAAGATAATGGGTCATTTGGCATAGACATAGGTGGTGGAGTGTGTTGGTGTGACGATTCAAAGACCTAAAGAGCAAAAAAAAAAAAAAAAAAAAAAAAGAACAGAAAAGAAAAAAAAACCCAAAATAAACAGTTATTGTAGTATAAGAAAATACTTCTTTACAGTAGATACTAGATGATGAAAAAAGGTCTGCACTGCTCCTACTCCTGGTTGTAAATGTTATTGGTTTATCCATGTGTGCAGGCCACAGAACATAATGGTCTTTTTAGGAAAGAGGTGTAAGGCAAACTGTACCTTCTCTGCTGAGAAATATACATGATTTACAGTATGGAAGTTGCCCCCCCCCACCCCCCCCTCAACCATTTCATGTGTTCACTTACAACAAACAAAAACATAACAAAACACTAAAGACCAGTCTTCTTCACCACCTCAGACATCTGGCAGTTTCAAAACGCCTCTGCACAGTCTGTCAGTACATTATCAGAGCATTTTCATAGTTATTGGGATGTCTTTACTCTCACAATTATTATTGTGCCCCGCGCACACTGTAAGAATAAAGTGTGACAAAGGCAACTGTGCCAACATGGGTCCCCTCTCTCTGGCTGAGATATCACGCAGGCAATGCCAAATTCCCAGGAAATGACATCCGCAACGATGAGACTATTCCCATTTGTTGTGTATGTTCGGTCCGCAGGGGCAAAGCAAGCTGTGACCGACCGTCCAGCGTTTGTACTCAGTCTCCGAGGGCCCGTCACGTCTACATCAACTCCGTGTCCCTCTGATGTGTAGTCGCCAAATCTCTCTAGAGAGGAAGTTTACGTCATCCGAGTTTTTTTCTCTATTTTTGCCTGTTTTTTTTTTTTTTTTTTTTTTTTTTGCAGTTAGGTTTCAGTCGCTCCTCTCCTCAAAACAGGTTCTCCTCAAAGATAGCCATTAAGTCACTTTGGAAATTCATGTCAATAGTTGCTGCCATCTGGAGAGAGAAAAGAACAAGCATTACATTCATTATTCCTCAGAGTGCATCTTCAACATCTGTAAACTTACAGCTGCAAATGTAAATATAACTATAATTTGTTAATGCTGCTGTATCTTCTGTATTACATGGCAATTAGTATCATATTAAAGAGATCAAAGATGATCTTCTCACCGCTTCTCGCCTCCTCCTCTCCTGCTCCCGGCGGCGTGCTAGCTCCCTCTGTTGGTCTAGTGGGTTCTGTATGGCGGGCTGAGGCGGTGTTGGGGGTTGGGGAGGCTGCTGAATCGCAGCCGGCTGAGGCTCCTGCTGCTGCTGCTGCTGTTGTTGTGAAGGGGCTTGGATGTGCTGCTGCTCCAGACGCCTGCGTGGTTCCTCGTGCACCCTTCTGCTTGGCTCCATGATGTCGTCGTCATCCCGACCTCTGGGAAAAACATTCAGGACAATAATTCAGACCAAGCGAAATCAAATACCTGTCACATTGCTGCTGGGAATTCACAGCTGTGTAGGAAATGTCCTTACAGGTGCCATCCTGGATGTCTCAAGAGAAATGGCTGAGCTAAATATAAAACTACGAGGTAAGAAAAACAAGATCACTTAGATCCTGTTTACACCTGGCATTAACTTGCGTCTTGGGTGATCCGATCACAAGTGGACAGCTCTAAGTACGAGTGCATTCACAGCCGATTGCTCAGACCACATTCGGAGGTGGTCTGGGCTGCATGTGGCCACATTCTTTTAGCAGTGTGAACGCAGTGTGTCCCGGGCCACATTAAAGGACCGCCTACTCAACTGACGTCCTTTATTTTCCAGCAGACTAGGCACAGGAATTGCATTGCTGCCTTCCAGTCTATGTACCCTCCGTCCAAAGCTGTGTTCAACTTGTTTGATAGCAGGATAAACAAATGCATTATTTTGTTTTTCCGTTTATCGCGTCAGTAAAAAAAAAGAAAGAAACAAAGAAATCCACTTCCTGTTTTTTCCTGTTCCCCTAACCTGTTTTCATCTTCAAATTGGCAATTGGAATAGAAATGAAACCAAAACCAGAAAATAACTTTCCACTTGTCTGTCTAAAAAAAAAAAAAAAAACATATTTCAGAAGCTAAACATTTCATTCTGTTTCTCCTGGACAGTTTCCTCTGTCCTGTCAGGTTGATAACTACAGTTTTTAGTTTTGCAGGACTGCTCGACATAATGAGCTCAGGATTTGTCAGGAAGACGGCTGCTTCACTCTAAACAATTTCACTGTATGAACCTGGACTGTGTGTGTAACAGCTGCCCTTTTGGATCTGTAGAAGAACACAGAACATTAATTACCATTAGATCCTGTCAGTGCGTCGAGAGACTTAAATTATCAATGAAGTTATGCTGCTGTGCCTCATGTGTAAATGTGCACAGCGTCTCTCAATGGGCAGACGCAGCTGTGGGGGGGGGGACGCTGCATATAACTATATTTGTTAACACAGCTTTGGACGGAGGGTATGCGGACCCCTGGTCCTCCCGCTGGTTAAAAACATGAAGGACTGACAAGCCCTATTGACTGATAAATATATTCAATTATAATCTTTTCAGGTTCAAATTTTGGCAAAAGCTAACCTTAAGTCCACAACTGAAACAACCCCTCCTGCAGTCCTTAGTTACACTTGACTCTCAGTGGCTGTTGTGGTGCTACAATATGGCCACTAGAGGGTATGATATCACCTTATAGTCCAGGGCTTACCATGTCTTATTTATCATCAGGCAGCCCAACAAAATAAATTAGCAGCCACCCAAGTACATGTTTGTCAGTCTGTAATACCTGTAATTACCTCAGCAGAGATGAACATCTATCAATTTCCATCAATTTCAATGATACACTTTGTCTATACTTTGTCTTCTTCTTGACAAACGTACCGTAGTTTGTCCTGCTCTCTGCGTAGCCGGTCTTTCTCTGCCTGCTCAGCCTGGGCCTTCAGGGCTTTCTCCCTCTCCTCCTTCTCCCTGGCAGCACGGCGGAACTGCTCAAAACTGTCACTCGATGACTTTACTGCAGATAAGGGCGCAGATGTGGACTTTTGTGCCAGGCTGGCCCATGAGCCCATATTCTTCAGTTTCACATCCTGAGAAAAACACACACAGGAACATCAATTGTTAATCAGATCAAAACAAAAATCTTTCAAGATGCAAGTTCATGTGCAAACAGCTGAAAATCGTTTGAGGTGTATGAGATCATTTTAAAAAGTGCACCTTTTTGGGGGCGATGGGCGCCTTGGACTCCTGCTTGAACTTTTCCTTGTCTTGCAGGGAGGAGGGCGGTCCACTGGGCTCAGAGGATCGGATGACAGGCCGTGAGCTGTCCATGGACTTCACATCTGCTCAACACAGGCACACACACACACACACACAGGCATGGTCTCAATATTGCGCAGCTTTTTCTTCTTGCACGTTTTAACCACAGTAAGCCAGAGGAGAAACAAGACGACTCACTCTGTTGGCTGTGGCCTGGTTGAGAAGGCTTGTTATCAGGATGTTTGTGATGGTCTGGTCTCATGGCAGGGTTAAATGGCTCTCCTCTCATCACTGGTGACGGAGGAAGTTTCTCCTCCTTCAACCCACCTTGGATCCCAGGGGCCCTCTGCTGCATGGCAAGCAAATGGAGACAAAGTCAGACACAGGCATATGAAGACACAATGTTAATCCCGCACTAACCCCACTAACTTGTTTCTCACCTTTTTGGGCTGCATGTTGTGAGGTGGAGACTGGTGAGTCACAGGTGGATACTGGGGAAGTTGTGGGGAATGCATCATGAGAGGCGATGGGTTATCCCTCATATGGCCTGTCAACAGAAGGGAATGGTGTAACACAAATCAACTACATGGCAAAGATCTGTCTTGCTACACGATTCTTTCCTGTCTCATCTTTTCAGACTCACCTGGGATGTAAGGGTCAGCCTTGGTCGGGCGAGGGGAGGGCTGTTCTTGCTGCTGCTGGATTATCTGCTGTGCTTTGTTAGTGGGCATGGAGACCTTGTGTTGTGATCCCTGGGGCTGACCAGCTAGTCCAGGACCCTGTTGGTAGTTCAGTTGCTGCTGTTGTGGCTGCTGTGGCTGCTGCTGAGCGTGCTGCATGTGGCGGGCCTGGTGAAGGGAAATCTGTTGGGGTGGGGCTTGATGTGGTGGGGCTGCCTGAGCCTGGGACTGAACTGAGAGCTGAGGAGGAGGCAGCGTGGTCTGAGACGACAGCTGAGATTGCCCCTGGACAGACTGCAGGAGAGAAGTCTGTACTGGCTGTTGTTGCTGCTGCTGACGAGCCTGCGCCTGGAGCGACTGCATGGACTGCTGGGGCTGACGGGTTTGCTGGAACTGCTGCAGGTATAACTGTACTTGGTTCATAGGCGTTGTACACCCTGGCTCTTCATCATCCTCCAACAGCATCTGGGGAGGCTGGGAAGACAGCAAGCCCTGGGGTGTGAGTGTTGGGGGTGACATGGGCCGCTGATGGAGGGGCTGAGGAGGGTGAAGGATCTGAGAGGGGAGCTGGTGCTGTGGAGGTGCTGCTGACTGGGGCTGGAGCTGCTGCTGCTGTTGTTGTTGTTGCTGCTGCTGCTGCTGCTGCTGCTGCTGCTGTTGTTGTTGTTGCAGAGTTGGCTGCTGCTGAGGAGGTGCTGGTTGCTGCTGGGGGGGTTTGGGATGAAGAGGTGCTGCCTTGTGACTGGGTCGAGAAGGCTGCTGAGGCATGGAGATGTGCAAGGCTAACACGTAAACACGAATGGAGGAAGAAACAAAACATATAGTTAATATAAATTTGTTGCACATTCGCTGTCCCCTTCCAGTGGATAATTTTTGTGATTATGATCATTGACCGGACGTCTTTAAAAAACAAAACAGCAGTTCAATTTGCAATATTTGCACATATATTTAAGGAAACTTTAATACATGTGCAAATAACTTAAGGAAAATGCTTCCCACTGGAACACAGTGCTTATTTACATTTCTAAACAGCAAAAAATGGTGAGTTAAAATGACTCTACACAGCTGTACTATAAAATGTTTAATGGTCTAATAAATGTTTAGTTTATCCTAGAAATTAGGAGAACGGTCAACCAATATTAATTGCAATTCTTATTTCGTTATTTATGCAGACATAGTATGTGCCAATTTGGAAAACTGCACGGAGAGTGGTTGACTTACTTAGAGAAATTACTAACTGTAATTTGTCAGAGGGACTGCAGTTACACCTGCAAGAACAATGAAAATCTAAGTAGCCATTAGTATAGGACCCGTCAAAAGTGCAGCGGTGTACAGCCTTACCTGGAGATGGGAGGACGGGATGCTGGTTTAGGAAGGGGTGGGTCTCAGGAGACACTGGCCCAGCAGAATGAGCGTTGAGGTGAGGAGGTGGAGGTGAGGAGGAGTTGCCTGTGTGGTGGGACAGATGCATGAGGGGCTGGCCGAAATGCGGCAGGGATTCAAAGCTAGTCTCCAGTATCTGGGAAGATTCCAGAGCAGTCACAGGGGGAGCCATAAGGCCTGCAGGAGATGGCTGGTGCTGCTTCATCTGACTGCTGGATTGAAAGCCTGCAGCTTGGGGATGAAGCCCTGTCTGCACCGGGCCACTCTGACCATGAGGATGCGTCTTCTTCCCCTCCTTCACAGATGGGCCCTTTTTCTTTTGCGGTTTTATTATTCCTGGAAAAAAAAGGGTGGAAAAAGAGATTAGGCACTTCTTTTGGAGTTTTAAATGATGGACATTTCATTTGAGTGGTCAAACTTGGCAATGACCCACCTGCCGCCTCAGCTTCGCTATCTGAGCTGGAGCCACTGCTCTCTGAAGATGATCCAGTCTTTTTGGAGGTAGCCATGGTCTCCACAGGCTTCTCAACTGCAAAACAACAACGTGTTCACACATTTCCAGAATTAAGCACCGAAACAGCTCACTCACTCATGGTATTTTCACATTTCTACATAAACTAGAGTTCACACAGAGTGACCAGTGGCTAACCTGCAACCTTCTTCTTCTTGCGGAGGCAGGAAGACACATATCTCTCCAGCTCACGCAGAGTGGAGGGCTTAAGCGTCTCGAAGTCGATCTCGATCTCATCAGGGTTTGAGTTCTTGAGCGAGGGCTCTCTGGACTGGATAATATGCACCACACGTCCAAGTTTGTCACCAGGAAGCTTGTTGATGTCCAAGCTTAGCTGTCTCTTCTCCTCGTACGTCATAGGCTTGCACTTTTCGCCTGTAGCTGATGACCCAGCTGCGCCTAGATCGTCTTCCAGGCTGGGAACAGGCTGCAGGTTGGAGGGATGATTGCTTTTCATCCCCTCTTTTTTACTATAGAGGCAAAACACAAACGTGTAATGTAAC
The DNA here is from genome assembly GCA_038419695.1 of Scomberomorus guttatus. Classification (NCBI taxonomy): domain Eukaryota; kingdom Metazoa; phylum Chordata; class Actinopteri; order Scombriformes; family Scombridae; genus Scomberomorus; species Scomberomorus guttatus. The sequence continues at coordinate 12,361,423 of CM076459.1, forward strand.
AATATGTAATGATGACAAGCCTCTATTTATACAGCAACTTTCAGGAAACGCAGCTCAAAGTGCTGTACAACTAAAAGCAGACAAAATTATAACAATTACAGGTAAATAAGGACATAATAAACATTACCTACCAATCATGAAACATAACACATGATAAGACTCAGAATTTAAAGAAATCTCAACATACATGAAACTGTGTCAACTAAAGAACACATACCAACCATTTTAGTCATAAACATTTACAGGAACACCTATGTAAAATATGCCCTCAGATGACCGAGTCTTTCAGAATTTACTCTCAACCGTGGTCACAACTAAACAGTAAAGACAGAGAAATGGTAATACAAATACAGTATAATGCACAGCTTAAATCTTGAAACTCAAGTATTTTAAGAAGATGCATAAAAGAAACAAACTAATGAAAGACTTAAGACTGCACTTGAAGCCCCTCAAGTCTCATGAACTGCCATCAGCAGAAAGTTAATACAAGTTTAATGGACCTACCTGGGTTTCTTCTTGGGAACAACCTCTTTGTTGTTATTGTTACTGGTCTTGGTCTTCTTAGACAGCTGCGGAACAGGTGTAGCATCCTGTATCTCATCTACAAGGCCGGGCATGCCTCCTTTTTTCTTATGCTTGTCTTTTTTCTTCTCTTTCTTTTCCTTCTCTTTTCTCTTTGGTTTGCTGGCTTGTGGCTGAGAAAGGGCAGCCAGCTGCTCGTGGACAGCCTTCAACTGTATCAAGAGAAGAGACCAGTTATCAACAAAGGGTAACAATGGCTGGACAACAAATTTACATCCACCCTGAAAATGTCCTGGTCACAGACCTGCTCCTGGAGCTCCGCCAACCTCTGAGCTCTCTCCTCTTCAGAGTCATCTGTGGAAGACTCAGACTCAGAGGACGAGTCACTGGAGCTGTCTGAGGAGGAGGCAACGTGGGCCATGGGAGGCTGGGGTTTAACCGGGGCAGGGTGGTGAAGTGTAGGAGCTGGGGCAGAAACCAGAGGTTTGCTCTCAGGTTCATCTGGCATCTTGGCAAATCGCATCTCAAAGACATCCTGTAAAATGAAAAAAAGCAAATAAGCTAAGCAGAACGTATGTATATGTTTGTAGGAACTAACTCAGAAGCATCACAACAAAATAAGCCCAAGTGAACATAAATTTGTAGGATGACAGACTGGGTATGCACATACAGCAAACCTCTGGACAAGTAGCCTTATTGAAAAACAATCAAAACATGTTCTATCTTCAGGTCATCCTAACTGAACTGTGTTCAACTGTCATGAATAAAAAAATACTGTGATCACAATATTTCCATTCTTCTCTTAAAAAATTGTAAGCAAGTGTTGCATACAATCTATTCAAAACAGATGGCCAGTGGCCACTTGCAAGTGAAGGTCTGCAAGTTAGCGGACAGACTCACCTGAGAGGATAATTTGCATTCCAGACCCAATTTTCAGTGATGCTGTTATACAAAGTTAATACATTACAGGCATAATGTGGTATAATCACAAAAAAGGGTATACAAACATTATAACTTTCACATTTTCAAATACCAAAGTATATTAATAATATCATTTTGTGATACAGTCCATCCCTGGTATCATAGAAATGATTGATTTTTAAAAAGATTGATGTAAAGGCCAATTCATGCTTTCCAGGTCCGCATGACATAAATGTCGTCATCCGCTCATGTCCGCGTAGAAGTCCGCAAAATTTGTGACTGCATGGACTGTATGCATTTGCAAGTGCACCAACTGAACATGTGCTAAAAAAGCAAAAAGGAATGCCTGTCTCGTCTCCTGTATGCATGTACTGTATTCCTATCCTCATTAAACTGTGGCTTATCTTTTTTTCAACTTTTCTTGTTGTTCAGCAACATACAGGGAATCCTCAGCTGCTTTCAGACTGAAAACAGCCCTGTGTAAAACAATTCAAGGTGCTGTGTTGGTGTGGGCGTGTTTAAAGTGCCGGTGAGACAATGAAATACGATCCAGACAGTCTGGTTGGAGTAACAGATTATTGTATTTAAAGGCTGATCAGAAGAACACAGCACAGCGGTTTGTTATACTCACAGACTGGATTTTACAACTCTGGAAAGTTACCACGCTGTAACCCTGTTTACTAGTGCTCACATGTGGAACGTGTCTGTGTCTGCAGACCCTCCAATTCTAGAATATATGGAACCGCATGTGCGTCCGTGGTCCACGTGCAAATCCGCAGCTGTCTGCGGAACGCGGAAAGCATGAATTGGCCTTAACTGTAGCTGGTGAACCACCCCCCCCCCCCCCTTTTTTTTTTTTAAAACCAAAGTAGCACTGTTTGGATGTTAGAATAGATTTACCTGTAGCTTGCGTGCCATAGCCACCACCTCGTGGTCTGGTGGATTATATTTGTAGCAGTTGGAAAACATTAATCGCACATCAGCAGCAAACTCCTGTGGTTCCCGGTATTGCCTATTCTCCAGCTTGGCCTATTAAACACATTAAGGATATTAATCATATGCCATGCCACAAATCCTCTTTTCAATTTCTTATGATTCCCCTTTGATAAAATGTGCCGTCTTGAACACACCTTGATGGTGCTGAGGTCCATGGGATGTTTGATGATATCGTGATAATCGTGTAGTCCCAGTGCATCCACATCGACAGGTTTGTAAAATGGCCAGGCGTAAGCAGCATGCTTCTTGGACAGCATTTCCCTAACCAGACTAGCGCAATATCCCAACTGATCTTGTGGTTTAGGGCTACCACCACTTGGTCCGCTCAGTCCCATCCCCATGCCTATGTGATGCTGGGAGTCTGGTGCATCCTTCTTTATTAGTTTGGTGGGCCGGGTACTCTCTCGCCTAGGCAGCGTCTTCCCAGACTTGGACTCGGCTGGTGAAGACTCACTCAGTTGGTCGTTTGCTGTGGGTGTTGTAGTGTCTGCTTTCCTTTTCTGGCTCTTTCTTTGCTAGATAGCGGTAAAAGAAAGCAGAGAAGCGGAGAAAGAGGGTAAGGAAATTAATGATTAGACTGAGGTGCCAAAACTTAACCATACCTGTCTAGAGCATAGATTATCTAAAATGTGCCCACCTGCCCAAGCATATTTGTCTGTGATGTCTGTTATTGTTTATGATGGTGTTTGTTTACTGTTTTGTTGGGTGCTCGGCTGTATTCACATGTGTCTTCTTGATCTCTCAATGAGATTGCCTGATTAAATAGAGTTAACAATAATTTCCCAGTGTCACTCACTTTGGTCATGGTTATAGGGTTCTGCAGCATTGGGGCAGTGCTCTGGATGGATGCTGGGGGAAGGGAGGTCTGAGCAGGTGGAGGCACAGAAGTCATGATGGGAACTTGAGGAGCGCAATCTGATTGGCCCAGGGAGTAGGGTGCTCCAAGCTGTGGCGCGTGGCTGGGTAACGTTGGGGGCATGTGGGACGGCAGGGCCTGCATCAAAGGCTGGGGAGGTAGTGAAGGCGGGCCCTGCACTGGTCCTCTGGTCTGTGGTGCTGCTGAGAGGTTTGACAGACCCCGTGTTTGAGGAGTCACGGACGAAGAATCAATGATGGCCCCTGGTTTCAAGCTCAGACCTTGATGAAAGAACAGGACACTTGGATAAATATTCTGTCTCACGGAGGCCAGCTGCATGAAAATGTGGTAACACATCATGTTGTGAATCAGTAAATCACGTACCTCCATCTCTCCGGCCCCGACCACGTCCCTTCCCTGCCATGACAACAATCTCAGTTTCTTCCTGAGGCATTTCTGAGATCTTTTGGAGGAAAGCCTTCTCTAGTGCCTCAGCCATTAAGACTATGTCATCTCCAGGCTGCAGGGAGAGACAAACACTCTTAGCAAAGTGGAGGCATATCAGTCTCTTTGGCACTTTATGGTAACAATGGCTCCAGGGTGGTATTCCAGAAAGCGGGTTTAACAAACTCTGAGCATAACCCTGAACTCTTGAGTTGATGAGTCCAGAACTCCAGAACAGCTGATCAGCGTCAGTTCAGTCAACCCTGAGTATGTTCACTCCGAGTTAAGCGCGTGCGTGGTGAATAAAAAAAGCCATCATCGATGGAACTCTGATACTGCGATTCACCATGGCAACAGGTAAATAGAGATATGCTAATAGAGATATTAATACATGTGTATGTGGACTTTGCACATTTATCTTTAAAAGGAAGAGCCTGAGTCAGAGTGGAGAAAGTGTCAAAGTTAATACAAAGTTTTACTCAGTGTTATCCATTAATTCATAATTTACTTATATTTCCTTAATGGATGATAAAGTAGTGGAATCTGACTGCTATAGCATACATTACATTTTAATTATATTTGTTCAGCTTTAATCTGACGGGGACAAAACACAGGAGGCAGCAACTGAAGATGAAAAATATAGTTAAAGATTTAAAAAAATATATAGATCAAAGACATAGAGACATGACTGTAAGCTCACAGTCTGATCCAGTAATAATGTGTTTGGTGATTTGTGTTTGAAAGTGTTGAGGTTAAAATACAGTAGATTTAAAAATTTTAGACATTTATTTTTATCTTGGCTCAACAGCATTCAGTGATGCTGTTCAATCCTGCTCACTCAGAAATATTACCATATAATCTCCGATATTATAGCAATGATGTTCCATCAGTGCGACCAATCACATCATGAGTGATAGAGATAATTATTCACTGATCCTACGTGTCTAAAGCTTCATACCGAGACACATTATGTGCAATAAATATTTCAATGCAGGAGCTGCTCTGTAAAAAAAAAAAAAAAAAAAACAAACTTCCACTCACAAAAAGACATTTGTACAGGGGTACTGAACTGAGGGTGAATTCACACTGTTTAAATATTTAAAAAGCTGTTCAGATAAATGACTGATAAAAAAAGGTAAGTCCTTGAGTAACAAACTAATAGCTAACCAGGATTTTGATTCTGACATACAGTAAACCTCCACTAATTAACGCTGCTTTGATAAGCGCTTTGATGTGGACTGAATGAATGAGGAAATGAAACAGCATGTCTGGTTCTGTAAGAGGGAGGAGACAAAGAGAAACTCAGGGTTTGCTGAAGAAAACCTTACAGCGAGCAGGTTAGCTTCACAGACTCAATTACAGTGGTAACTGACCCTGAGTAAGTTACCTCTCTTTCTGGAACTGAAAACCCAGAGTTTCCCTCATCTCAGGATTAACAAAGTTTACAGAGTTTTCACTAAACCCGCTTTCTGAAATAAATCCCAGTACACAACTATGTTACCTTGTTGTATATGTAGCAGTTGGTAAACATCGTGTTGAAGTCTTGGATACATTCTTGGGCATTCCAGTAGAAACTGTTCTCAAGCCTTTTCTTGATTGATCCCATGTCCATAGGAGTTTTGATTATTGTGTAGTAGTCCTGAAATGGTTACATACAAATATTTAAGCAATGCAAGAAAAGAAAGTCATTGTGTTGAAGCTTTCCAATGGTCTGACATTCTCTAATGGTTTGATAAAACATTCTGCAGTGGTTTGAAGTTATAAAGTATCACATTTAAGTAATAATCTCAAAGATTTTCATTTAAGTTAATGTCTGTTAAGTCACTATCTATCACCGAATGAGGAAACACAATGGAAATAGAGCCTATGGTTCACTGATTAAAGCCCTTGCATTTGCAATATTACGAACTGGGTGTCGGTGGCGACATTCCCGGGAAAAAACACAAGCGGCGCGCAGTTAGTGACGCGTTTTCCATCATCCAGCAGTGATGTCACACCTGCAGTGTGTTTTAAGGAAATATTTTATCTTTGTTATTTCCTCTTATGCTAATGTCACAACCAATAGTAAGCAGATATTTAAAAAAGCATGTCAGTGACTGGTGAAAAGTTTTGCATACTCTCTCTGGCCTTAATCTTATCGATCAATAAGCCTAAAACATTCTCTGATCCAAAAAGAGGTCCATCAATGTGCACAATGAGATGAAACACACACACACACACACACACAGCATAATAATGAATGCTATCATATGACTTCTAGGAAACTAAGCCTTGACATCTCCAAAAATAAACAAATATGCTTGGGAATTCTTGGGAGATATGTAACCTAGTTGTTTGCACACAGTAATAAAGATAAATCATCACAAATCAACATAAATTTATACATTATGGTAGAGGCGTGTGGCATCATGCACACAAAGAAAAAACTAGGACTCACAGGCAGGTTAAGTTTGACTGCATCCACTGGTGCATGGAAGGGCCAGGCAAACTGGTGCTTCCACAGGGCCTTCACCACCACCTTGAGCAGGTACTGCAGCTGATTGGTCTGGCGCTTGGGCCTGTTGGGATTGATGACCTCTGGGGCAGAGGGGTTGGCCATTTGCTGGGCCTGCCCCTGGCTGCTGCTGCTGCCCGACATCTGCGCTGCATCCAGGCCGTCCCCCATTCTAACAGGGTTGGGCGTGGGCTCGGGCCCCGGAGCGGGAGCTGGAGCTGGAGCAGGGGCAGGAGTAGTGGTGTTGGCAGGACACCAGTTCAGTCTTGGCCCCGGCACAGACTCCACTGACAGAGCACCACTGATCCCATTGCACTCCTCGCTGGACTCTCTGGAGAGAGAAGAGAGCATACCATCATTATCATATCTATCAACAGTCATCAATAACATTTTGTCATTAACATGGTCAGTAACAACTAGGTCTTTTCCATTGGAGCAGCCAAGGCAGCATACAGCACTGAAAGTTTGTCAAGTTTGAATACAAGTAAGAACTCATGTGATTCCATCTCTCCTGGTAGACCAAGACTTCATTAATGTGAAGATAGTTGAATTACAAATCACATCGGTGCCGCAACACGTGCAGCGCCTTCAATATCCATTGTTATTTATCCTTAATGTAAAGTAATTGATGGAAAATAAATAATTTTGATTTTGAGTTAAATATCACGGCAAGAAACAACAACTACTTTGAATCAGTGAACATTAAACTAAAGATAAACATAGTGACAGTACTTCTGCTTTATGCTACTGTACCAACTGTCACTGGTGTCACATGGGTTACTTCTGTGACAACAAACCAACTTAAAAAAAAAAAAAAAAGGGTGACAGCTTCTCATTTTGCCTGTGGTATGTGGCACTGGTAAACGTGTGACAATACACTCTGAGGTGTCCTAATTTAGAAAATAATGAACCTGGCAGAGTTCCCACCTCTGCCTCGTCTGTTAACCACAGCGAGGAATCAAAGATGTGATGTACATATAGTGAGAGAGATTGTTCCTAACTGGATACAAGCATGGCAGCACAAACCGTCATGCAAAGTAAACGCTGTATGTAGCAAAGTATGTTGCCTAACTGTGGGAACACAAGATTTATTCCTGTACTGTTTGACTTCTCGTTTTAGTTAAGAGACACTCTTGAATTTTGTTGTAGTGACAGCATTTCCCCGAACTGCCCAACCTACAGATGCATATTTTAATTCAAAACACCAACAGTGAGCTGGCAATATGGAGAACTGAGGCTGCTACTGGATGCCATTGTGGCGATTGGGACTTAAAAATTAAGAAAAAGAAAAATAGAGCTGCAACAATTAGTTGATTATTCTATTGACAGACAATTGATCTGCAACTATTTTGTTAATCGAATAATCATTGTCATTTTTCAAGCTAAAATGCCATTTACTGGTTCCAGCTGTACATGATAGTAAACTGACTGCTGGTCGGACAAAACAAGATATACGAAGACATCTCCTTTGACTCTGGGAAATTATAACTGACATTGTTCACTATTTTTGGACATTTTATTGACAAAACGATTGCGTAATTAAGAAAATAATCGGCAGACTAATCAATAATGAAAATTATTGTTTGTTGCAGCCCTGAATAAAATGTTTATCAACTTTGCAAAAAACTATGAACACACACTGTCAGCTCACAAAAAGATTACGACATGAGGTAAAATATAAAAATGTATATGGAATGTATCCAGACGCTAACAAAAGCATGTTAGCTACATGGTGAGCACAAGGCATGTTACAAGAACAGTCATTCAAGGCTGCTGGGAAACTGACATGTCAGATGGAGAAGATGGATGTGATGAGTAAAGGTATGGGAATCTTAGAGGGGAAATATCGTAACACAGGATGTCCACAGGATGGACTAATAAAACAAGGCTTACACCTGTGTTTTTTACCATCATCATTTAGAGCCTCATTGTTACAATCCCCAAGATGAAACCTTTCTGTGCCAAATAGTCTCTGTGTTCAATCTTGTATAAATGTTAACTAATGCAGAAATTAGATCCAAACAGAAGGGCTCAGAGATTGTACAGGTCTAGGTTTGGCTCTAGCATGTGTGTGTGTGTGCTTTAAGTGGATGTGTCTTCCCACTCGTCTCAGGACCTGGGAGTGTTTAGGGATGTGGGCGGACAGGGGTGGAGGGTGGGGGTAGCTAGCGTCATCTGGCAGCTGAGGGACTGTGTGTTCCACTACACAGCACAGTCAGGAGCAGCAAGGCCAAAAACGAATCTAGAAATACTTGACTAAAAATAGACTGGAGAACAACAACGTTCTGAGGAAAAAAAGACATTGATCATAAGGTTGTGCATTAGGGACAAGTTAGTCTTCCAGTCTCGCACGTTGAAATCCACCCCCACAACAGGGCCTTAAAGGTAAACACACACCACTGTATGGATCTGTGACTAATCTCATTCTTGATGAGTCACTTTCTGAGAAGAGGCAGTTTGCACACCACATGATCATCTTGGCCTCCCTGAGGCACTCAAACGCAGTGGAGAATCTGACTAACTGACCAATATGTAACATAAGAAAAGAAACAGTACCGGTAGGGCTGCGCAATATATTGATATTATATCAATATCATTATATGAGACTAGATATCTTAGATTTTAGATACCATAATATCATGATATGGCGTGTTGTCTTTTCCTGGTTTTAAAGGCTGCTTTACAGTAAAGTGATGTCATTTTCTGAACTTACCAGAATGTTCTAACCGTTTTATTATTTGTCATTATATCCACATTACTGATGATTATTTATTAGGGATGCACCGATCCGATACGGATATCGGATATCGGTCCCATACTGAATAGCTGGATCGGGTATCAGTGACAATGGGGCCGATCTCGGCTGATCTATTATCTACAAAAGGAAGACACACCGGTGGGGCCTGTGGTGCCGTTAGACGCTTTTCTCCTGCCGGAGCGGGTTGCTGCTGTTGTTTCAGCATTGCGAAGCACAAGGCTTAGACAGTACAAAGTGTACGCTAACTTATAACACTAATACCGCCTGATGTGAAGTTGTTTTGGACGCCGGATCTTTAGTAAATATATCAGCTGTCCCGGGGAGGTGGTATAGCCTCTATAAGACCGGCAATTGTAGCTGGCTCAGTTAGCATTAGCTCCACTCTGGGATTACTTTCTTCTCTTGGTTGCATCACCGTCAGTCTGGCACCGCTGAGCCTTCCGGTAAAAAAAATATAAGGTCTCAGTGTCACAGTGTTTCTGACGGGGAACCTGCTGTGGTCGATCAACACCACCTATCAGCAGGTTCACTTGACTCAATCCAGAAAATTCCATATTGTTTACATTTACTGTTTATTTTAAACAGATTAGCAGCGACACACACACACACACACACACACGCTCCATTCAGTGAGTATATCCTTATAGCTGTCCTCTTATCAAAACAGTAATGTTAAATGTGTGTGTGTGTGTGTACTGCGCACAGTAATGTAAAATGTTAGCCTATGCATATAATATCAATCTAGATAATGTCATATCTGGATTCGAGTACAAGACAAATGTTGTAAATTTGCTGTAACCAAAGCCCAGCTATGAGTATCATGACTGAAAAAATTGTACTGGTGCATCCCTACTGCCAACTGTTTGTTCTTTTTTTGTTTTGTTTTTTTCTCTCTTGGGATTTATATGTTTTTATCATTTTTAAAAGGAATTTTTAGATATATATCATTATAATTTCTGTTGTTGCACTGCTGTGGGCTGGGAGGAACAGCATTTTGTTTTTTTTGTGTATGCAAGCATACAAGAAAATGACAAACTAAATCTTGAATAGTCACAGTGGGTGTTTTCAATCAGCTGTCCAAAGATCATGACACAGTTTGGATGTGACCATCAGTACAACAGGCATGGAAACTAGTTAGACCACTCAAGGATACCACTGTTGATGCATAGGTAATATTCTGTAAATACGAACTGTATGTCGAGTTTGTCTGTTGAGCTTTTGGTTAAGTGCCATAGAAATAACAAGTCATATACTGTATATTTGAATGTTGCAGGTACTCTTATTTCTTACCTAGTATTAGGCTTTTAAGAAGTGTGTCAACACAAGCTGTTAACAAGGAAAAGTTACCAGCTGAATCAACACCTGACCTCTGACACAATTACTAGACAGCTTCATCAAGATTGATTTTTGCTGGAGATATTTCCATTTTTGTATTTCCAACAACCTTCACTATCAGATCTATGACAACTGATCACTGATTGTCAAATATGTAAAAACAGTTACAGAGAGCAGGGCAACTCAAAATGTCCTAGCAACTTGCCGCACGTCATTTCCAGGAACATTTGGCTTTTTTAAAGCAACTGTAAGTGTTTAAGAATCTGAATGATCTGAATCTGAATCATTAAAAACCTTTCAAGTTCTTGAGAGGGGTTCATACTCATCCTCCAATAGCTGCTTTTAAAACAAAAAAAAAATGCAAAAACTGTCCTGGATCAACATCACGGAGGAAGAGCGCAATTTGTTCAGTGTAAGGGAACACAAAAACAGTCAACTCGCCAAACTAGAATGACAACATTTGCGTAAGCTATTAGGAAGTCTGACAAAAGATAAACCTGCCTTCACTGCCAACATGACACACGCTTACAATCAGAACTGCAAAAGGAGAGTGATGTTATAGTAAGTGATATTAGACCATCAATATACTTAAGACTTTATCATTTTTATAAACACCAAATATTCCAGTATTTTATAAATGGACTAAAACAAGAGGACAAACAAAGACAAAGTCTAAAGTGCTTTGAGACAGCTAACGTCTCCCCTAAGCTAGAGGTTTGATATCTATGTCCATTAGCGGTGTGCCATATTGTATCGTTCGCGATGAAAAGCGAAAGCAAAAGTATCATTGCTACTGGTTACATGATGGAGGAGATAGTTCCAAAAAGGGGAGTGACTTCAGTACTGTGCAAGTGGTTTGGTTACAAAAGATCAGATATACAACAAACCACAGTATTATGTAAGAAGTGCAAGAAGACTTTAGTAACCAAAGAGGTCAATACGACTTATTTCACCACCTCAAGCAGAAGCACATGAAGGGAGCCAAAAATCCCACGAGGAGTACTTTGTCATATCGTCAAGAGTATCATTATCGCAGAAATACCCTGAAATGTCGTGATATTATTTTAGGGCTATATCGCCCACCCCTACTGCCCATCCCTCACAGCAAACTACAGATTAAGTTTCCCAGCCTAATATGACAAAGCTTTTTGGCAAAACTGTACATGGTAAGTTTGGCATTGCGTAATTTGATGATGATGAGGACGATAAGGCACTGTATTTCTCAACCCCTTCTCTCCACATCACCTCATTATTCATGCATGGATTTAACTTTAACCTGGCTGTTAAACCCTTCTTTCTCTATATTCTTCGTTGACTTTTTTTCTTTTTAATGATCCTTATAGGAATCATATTTCAAAGCTTTTTCTATAATAGGACAACAAAGATTTGAATGTTGTCCAAAAACAACAGTCCTACAATAAATACTAGCTTTGTGAAAGTATGATAAATTTTATTCAGAATTATTTTGGAAGGTCTTCCTAATATTATGTGAACACATTTCAATATAATGCAGTCTAATACAACAGCAAGACGAAGTACAGCCTCAAATTGCACCATAAAACTGAATCAACTCACAATTACAATTAACAACAATTAATTAATGATTCTTAATTACTTTTATTTATTTACTGATGCCTTCATTGTAAGGTTTATCAAGACATGCCACAATAATTAATGTTTGTTTTACTAGAAACATAAATGCACTCTTATTCAACGAAAATAAACAAGGTTTATTTAAGGAGGAACATGTTTTTAAATCCCATGTCTTATCTAGCCTTTGTATTAGTTTTAAATTATTTATAAAATAATCTTATGCCAAAAATAACTAAAATAATAAAACATGTGAGTCACTTGACTCAAATCATGTCAATCTACTGAATCAACTCAACTTCTAGTCATTTTCACTATCATGCTGAGTGTGAGGCTGAGGCATAGCGTACATTTTCCTCCCATAACATTGGCCTGTTACTTTGACGACATTACCTGTTTTACATGTGTTTGCAATGCGTCTTAAGATGGCTCTGCTGTAAAAAGTGCAATGTAAATAAAGATAATTCATTCATTCATTCATTAAGCCCATAAATGTCTGTGTGACGTATATGGAAAATGCAACGCTTTCAGTGGACTTTAATACTTACTGCGCAATCGTCAAGTTGCTGCCACCAGGTGTTTTCCGAAGTAGCCCTTTTAATGAGGATGTCCCCTTCTGTGCAATCAATAGAATTCTTAATGTGTTTTGTCATGAATTATTTTGCTAATATTTGTCAAACACTGAAGACAACTCTCTGCTCGGCAGGACACAACCTCTCAGCTGAGTGCGCGCACACACAAATTCACATAGAGCATGTGGGGGTGGGACTGATACAGACAGATAGGCATGTTTCTCTATCATCATGTTCACATTGTTTTGAAGCAGAAGCCAGTGGTTGTAAATGTACATGCATAGCAAATCGCAACTAGTTAAAACTATTTTATTAGAATCAAAAATGAATATAATAAAGTAGCTGGCTGGACTTAAATGAGTAGTCGGCTGTTTGGCTGGCAACCGGTGCTTATGGAAAGCTCTGGTAGTACTGCATTGCACTGTATGCATGTCTGTTGCAGTTATGACTTTATATGTTAATTAGAAAGAGCCTTTTGTCACAATTGAAATGCTGGGGTGCAAGATAATACTTATACACAAATTACTTGTTCTTACCAAACACTGCAATGGTTGTAAACTTCCAGATGCAATCCCTGATCATTGTTATAGTCCTGCACAAAATCTGGAAGGATGCAGATTTTAATGGCACAAGCTGGGGGGGAAAGCACATGTTTTGCACAACTGACTCAAAGCCCTTTCCTAAAAAACCTTGTGGGGGCACAGAAGAAGAAAGGTCTGAATCGCAGGCATATACAGTATAGATGGCTAGCAACACCTGACAAATCTGGAGTCAGCTTCCACAAGGACAAAGTCAAAAAAGGCAGCCACAATAGGAGCCTGCTCAAGCTGGCTTCCAGCTCCACGTGGACCAAAGTGTTATCATACACAAACAAATACCGCCAGATGGTCCTCAACAGCTCATTAACATCACTGACAAGCATCCTCACAGCGACAGTCACTGGCATTAAAGCACTGCAACAATGACACGTGTAAGCAAACTTCTGGGAACACAGAGGCAGATGCAAATGTCCTCTTTAGAAATAAATGAGAGAACATGATCTAAACCTCCTGCAGGATTCAGGCATCTGTAGCATAGACGCATAATGCATCTTAACAGGCAGTACTGAAGTGTTTCATAAGGGTTTCTACTTTGTCAGACTTCCATGCGTGTGGTGCCGCTAATAGTAGTCTGGCCTGTTGGTGCCTGCTACTTATTCTTGCTCACAAGCATGCACAAACACATGAACGCTTTGATCCTACTAATCAAGTTTGTGATGTGCATTTTCATGTTGCACACGTTTTGTTTTTGTCTCTATTTATCTGTTCTTCATGTCTACTTGTCTTTCATGCTCCGCAAGGCCATTTGTGAAATAATTAAGAGTTTCAAGACGAGCCCACATTACCTATCATGGCAAAGGAGATAGTAACCTGACCTGATAGCTAAAACCTATCAGGTTACAACATACTTCACTCACCTTGCAACATACAAACTTCATCAAGTGCACGTGTTACTACAACGATAAATTCTTAATGAAGGCACTTGGCTAACCTGGGCCTGCTGGGTTGAAATACCCATTTGAAATTCTCTTAGAGAAAAGCCATCCATTCTCCCTTTGCCCTTAAAAAACATTATGAAGATATGCATAAGTTCCCACTAATGTTTTATACTAACCAACATGCCAGACAGAGTCAGTGGCAGATTTAGAGGCAAACAAATAAACTTGACCAATACAGTATGCAGCCTGCTTTCTGCCTGACCTCACCCAAACAGTTCCAGTGAATAACACGCTTCATATCTAAGATTTACCTCTAAACTAAAAGCTCCTGTGGTACATTTTTGTTTGCATTTCCATAAGAAACAAAGATTAAGCAGATTTTTTTCTAATAAATGATTACAATTACAAAAAAAACATTGCAAACATGGAAAACTTTAAGGTAATTATGTTTTGGTTTGTCTCTTCCTTGTTGTATTTCTTCTGTTGATAGTTGATTATATGACTGTCAAGAAAACATAAATGATAGTGTTGAGTATTTTTCATTTATTAATCAGTTAATTGTTTAGTCTGTAAAATTTTAGAAAATAGTGAAAAAGCCAATCACAAGTGCCTAAAGCTGAAGCTAGAACCAGGAAATTAATGTTCTGTCAATCAACTGATTACACTGTTTCAGCACTGGATACAAACAATGAGTAGGTAAATGCATAACAAAAAGCCAGCATGACATTTTTTGTCCAACTAGTGACTTTCAGTACTGCAAACTACAAACTACAAACCCAGATACAAGCTAAGAAAGTACTCCACAAAAGGCACTTTTGGATGACAGAGAAGAACATTCCTAAAAGTCAATATTTCAGCAGTATGTGTTTAAAAATCCTCACATACACAATTAAATCCAAAATAACTTCACTATTTCATTAGACTGAAATAGTGTTGCAGGTTTGAAAGCATTATCATGATTTTTTTCATTTTAACTAACACCTGCAGTGATATTATATTCAACCAGTCTAAATGATGAATTAGTATAAACCAGTCTCATTGCTCTTACACCGCGACCTGCTGTCCTGGTGTAAGAGCAACGTTGGCATGTGAGACTAATCATGTCTGCAGAAGCCCCAAACAGAGGCCAATCAAGAGGTCCACTTCCTGCTGCTGCATGTCCTACATTGCTCTCAGCTCTGGAATAACTGTTGACCTTTGACCTGGACATACATCACTGCAGGCTGCTGTGGAATGTTTTCAGGGGAGGAAATGGCTCTGGTTACTGAGGTAGGGAGTGCACATCTTACACCAGAATCAGTTTTATTAGCCAAGTATGCAAGCATACAAAGAATGTGTCTAGGCGTGTGCTTCCACAAAAGCAACATAGAAGAATAAAAATAGAACAAAAGTAAGGTAACCATAAATAATGAAATAAAGAAAATATTAAAATAAATCTATTTAGAGAATAGAATAATAATAGTTGTGAAATGGGAAATAGAACTTGAATTTAAATATCGATTGTAAGGAAATATGGACTGTGCTACGGACAAAGAAATGAAGTGAATTAAATATATGAAGGTGACAGGTGCAAAAATTAAATGTGACATGTGCAATGAATAATTAAATTATGTAGCAGTGGAGGTTGAATGCAATGTACAATGTTAAGTCCAGTTTGATGAAATATATGAAAGTGACAAGTGCAAGGAGAAAAATGAGGGATGTGAAATGTAAAGTCCAGTTTGATAACGGTACAATTCAGCTATTTAGTAGAGTAACAGCTTTTGGAAAGAAGAAGCTGTGTCTGCTGGTGGAGGTTTTTTAATGGATCTCAGTCCAGGAAATCTCTTCCTGTGTTCAGCCTCACAGTGACTGTCCTACATGGAAGGGGGAGAAAAAAATAATAGCAAGATGTCTGCATCCCCCCCTGAAAGTAAACTATTAATCATTCATGTATGGGGGTAGGGGTCGAGTTTAGGCAAAAATGTAGGCCTGCAGATCTCACTTGAGGCCCTCACTAAGTGTCAGAATGATGCCCTGTGTTTTTCTTGAAAGCAAAGCAATAAATAATTAATAGACCACAGTGACAAGGCCAAGAACACCACTCCCTGCTTATTCGCCCAGCCTTTTTGCTCTTTCACAAAACCACCTTCAACCCTTCTCCAGGGAGCAGCTCCTCTCTAATTCCACTATGTCTGCCAATACGCAGATATGTATTGACTCCACTGATGATTTTATTCATAGATCTCTTTGCACTCATGTCTTTAAGGTATACTATGCAGGATTTTTCTAAAAAATAATGTATAGACTCATACAAAAGTAATCCCTCTCAATCATCACTTATGACCCACTAGAAGTGTGTGGCGGTATATTTTATCTGCAGAGACCCTCTGCCTGTATTTTCTTATTATTTTGCTGTGTTTGGGAAGCTTCTGGGCATCAACCTTTGGGCAGTGGGTGTGTAGCACACAGCCAATAACAGCATGCAGGGTGTGAGGTCGGGACTTGTAGCGCAGTGACCAGGTTACATTGCTGTCCCCGTCTCTCTCCTCACCTCTGCCCTGCTCTCTGTCTGTCTCATGGATGTATAAAGAGCTGCAGGGCTGAGCTACACACACGCAGACCAGAGAGGCCACAGCAAACAGGATGGAGCTCTGCATTCAGAGAAAATCAGGAAATGTAGCACGTTCCTGCAGGGTTGTGCAAAGGTGTGGGCATGTTTATTTGTGCTTTAGAATGTAACCGCCATGAAACAATCAGAAAATAACGTTTTATTTATCTGGTTCACGGCTTTGTTCTCGCTAGCACTGCTCGCTCTCTTCATTCACTCGACCACTGCTTCTCTCTCTCTGCCAGGGAGTAGGGGGCCAACTTTAAATGCTGTGTATTTACAAACACCAACTGCCAAATCCTGCATAGTATACCCTTTAATGTTTCTGTTTTAGTTTTTCCTGTAGAATGGTTAGTAGTAATTTTTTGTTTTATGAACTCAAACTACACAACTGGGTTCTGGACTCACTCAATTCCAGTAATACATGGACACACTACATGACTTTCAAAGTCGTCAGATCATTGCACTGTTCACATTACATAACTTTCTGTCTTGTAATAAGGAATCTGAAAGTCATTGTGGTTTGCACACTACACAAATGATCAGCAACAGGGGGTCACACATTACAAGATCTTTAACCAGAAGGAATCTTCAACAAGTCTGTCTGGTCTCCAAACTACATTTTGTCACAAAAACACACGTGAGAAGTGACACGAGAAATGACACGTAGGTAGCTGCCTGTTCATACTGTGGTTACAGGGTTACAAATACTGAAAGGATTGCGTGTATGCCAATGTATTCTGATAGAAACTAGGGATGCCACGGTGACAAAATTTTCCCACCGGTTAATAAACTCATGACAACACTGTAACACCGACTACCGTGATAAGGCCAATGGAAACTATATTATTGTGCCCTCCCCATACAAATAGATGCATGATAAGACAGGCAAGACGGATGACAGCAGAGATGTTTGCTGTGATAAAATGTAACTAAACAAGCTGGCTGGAGGATAGCGTCTGGTTACCATGGATATGAAAAGCTTTCTCCGAAGAATAAATTGAAAATGTGCGACTCTTTCATTCATATCTTTCAGGCGTCTGCGAGGCATTGGGGAGCACTTGGATTGCATCTTTGAGCAGTTTACACATAGCGATCGAGCGCCGATTTGTGATTTGCCTCTGATCTGGGGCTTTTGTTGGGGATCTCCAAAAACGAGTCGGCGAGTGGAAAATCAAGGCTAAAACCGTGTAGCGTGAACTCGGCATAAGCTGAGTGGTTTAAGAATGGGTCTAACAGTAAAAAAGTTAAGGATAGCTGTTCCTGATCACCACTAGGAATATGAGCCATTTAGGAAATATTAACTGAAACTGCACAAAGATGGGGCAATACTTGTTGTGGGACACCAGCTACCAAAGACTTTTCAGCAGATGGCTGCATCTTACAATGCCATAAACAACTGTAAATTAGAAACCACAATGCGTTTACCATGGCAAGAAGGTTAGGTAAAAGGTGTTGTTTTGACTTGCAGTGGCATCATCAGCTTGTGGTCCTCTAACTTGTATAAGAAGAAAAGCAGATAAGTGAAATCATTGTTCACTAGGCTTACCAGCCAGCCACAGAGCTCTATCCCACTGATGCAGTTGGTCAATAGTCAGTCACAGACCCTCAACTATGGCACAATCGCACGGACGACTGTACGTTGAGTGTGTCAAGGCTGTTCATGTTATGCCCTACAACGAAGCTTCTGAAATTTTACCATCCATTTTGTAAATAATGACAGGCTGAGTTTTGTGACAGCATTATTTATTTTATAACCCAAATAATAGTGTTTATTAAATGTATTATTCAAATGTCCAATTTACTTGCTGTGCTTCTAATATAAGCAACTGTGTTAATAACACTTTAATGAAGGCAACATATGTATGTTGTAAGCTTTTAATGATTTATTATTTATCACTAATGTGTCTGATGATTTGTGAAGAAAATTGCTTAAAATTTCAATACCTTCTGGCTAATGTCCCCCGTGCAACTTCAATTATAACTAATCAATTATCCATCTGCCGTGACCCAATATAGCTGGTGACACTAGCAACATTATGATTCAATCTGAACAATCACATCAGCACGTCAATGGAAAACATCCTATCATCCTAAATTATAATCAACAGTCACAAGGTGATTAACTCACTCGGCAACCACAATAAGCTCTCCCCACTTCTAAACATTGTGGAGCTGAGTGCTGCCAAATGAAATCATACAGAAATAATTCCCACACGCATTAAGTATGTGGCAGAGTTAACTATTCTAACTTTGTACAGCTTATACTGTGTGTGATTGGTTTATTGATGTATTATTGGAGTACCACTGAAACTTGACTTAAAAAATGCTGCCAAGGTTTCTATGGTAACACTCCAGCATTTCTTGGCCAGTGCACTGTAATTTTATTCTTGATGGTTCCAAATCCTAGTTTTGGATGCGTACCAAAACAAAAGTAACAACTGGGGTGTACCGGTTAAAACTCACACAAATAGCTTTGATCACAACAGAGTTGTTTTCAATAATCCAGTTAAAAGTTCCCCTACTCATTATTACAAGTACTTGCTGTTTGAGTCAGTGCATGAGCGTACCAACTGACTCATATAGACTACCCATGACTCACAGATTTTAATCCAAGACGACGAGAATCATGCCAGCTCTTTCAGGTTAAAACTTCCGGCTAGTTAGGATAAGCAAGCCAAACTCTAACGGGAATCAGGCAACATTTCTACTATTGCAGCACACACAACCCCCTTCTTCCTCTGTAGTCCCCCTTCCCCCACACACCCCTCTCTCACCAGGAGGTAGGTTCATGGCTTCTGGCTGAAATCTGGATAACAATACTGTCCTCAACACAACACTGGCACACACACACACACACTTAAAACTGGATTGTTGTGCTGGGCCATGTAAAACTAGAGCTAGTGCTAACCACATGACAGTCCCAAGAACCATAACTCCAGGCTGTCTTTAACATAGCCACATCCTCAGCATTTAACCGTGTATTTCAATTGATAATATTTTGTATGTATGGTTGTAAAGCCTTTGGTGACGCTGTTAAATATCTGAAAAGTTCGGAGGAAGGTTTACTTCACCATTACCTTTTCACAGAGACTGAATGTGCAATTTTTTCCAGAAGGGCATCCAGTTTTTGAAAATCCAGCAAATCGTTTGACTTGGCATGCATCTTGTAATCCATTTATGAACTCCACTAAACAGAAACAGAAACCAAAAACCAAAAAGAGGGTAAAAAAGAGTTAAGAGTTTGTTTTTCCTTTTCTCTCATCCAAAACACCGGAGAGATTTATTCTTCAGTCTTAGTATCCTAAAATCCAACAGAACACGCCGAGTAATCCTTAGTGTAGTCCAAGCGGAGTTGAGAGTGGCTGTTCCAGGAAAAATGCCCCAGCCTGGAAACAGTGGGTCCTGGCGAGGAGGAGAGGCTGTGGAAGCCAACAGCCGGTAGGCTGTGTTAGCTGTGTGAACCGGTCCTCTCTCTACCCCATCCCCCTCTCAGTAGTACAACGGCCCAGTTGCCACAGGCTCTTCGCTCCATTGTGTGTCCTCTCCAGGGCCTCCCCAACTTAAATGGACACCAGCAGCAAGCGAGAGGTGAGCAAGGAGGAGAGGGGAAGGCGAGAGAGGAGAAAAAGGGCTCCGATAAGATCCAGGAGGCACACTTTATACCTCTAGCTCGCTCTCGCTCCCTCTCCCTAGTACAGGCAGACCAGCATGCAGTTACTCAACAGTAAAAATGGCTCTGCTGCTTCCTCATTCAGCGGAGCCTCAGCCCACACACCCCTCCCAGCCCTCCCTCCCTCCCTCCTACGTGCTTGCTCATTCAACCCCTCCCCTCTTTCCCCATCAATAGCTTGAGGTCCTTGCTCTCTCCTCTCTCTCTCTCTCGCTCTCTCTCACTGTTACACCTTCAACACCCCACCCCCTTCCTGTCTTTCCTCTGTCCATTTCATCATGCCCCACCCCCACTCACTCTCTTCCTTCAGAGTGATCTTGTATATGGCTTCCCCCACCAATTTAAGGGCTCCCATATCTGCTCTCCATCCTCTCCTTATATACAACTCACATTCATATTGTGGCTGGACTACTCCAATACAAAAGAAGCGGCACAAACAGTTTGTTGTTTTCTCGCAAACTGTCAGTCATCAGTTTTAATGAAATTAACACTTGACTAATAAAGATAAAATCTATTGGAAATTTTATTTTTTGTCAGACATAAACTCGCACCAGGTAAAATAAGGACAGGAAGTGTGTTCTGTGTGGCCAAGTTGCTCCTACAGCAAGTAATTTTGTACCTCATCACCACAATCATGAGCATATTCACTAATTGGTATGAGTGCTGTGCCACCCACAACTTGCACGAAGGCAGAGGCTGCACTTAGAACTCAAGACTGCAGGTAAACCCATCTGAATAATGTAGTGCAGCATAACAGTCACCAGCAAGGGACGTCATGGATCAGAGAGAGTATACAGTATATGAGACAGACAGGGCGCAAAAGAGTGAGACCACCCACTATGCTTTCCTGTAGAAGAGCAGCTGCCAGTAATTATGTTCATGACAGTATGGTGACAACAGTGTAGTGGCGGCAGGAAGTTGAACTCTTTTAATCAGAGGAGCTGGATTATTTCTAATATTTATCTGTGATGCTTTGTTGTCTAGACAAATTGACTGCGGACAAACGCTTTGGGTTCAGGCAGATTTCATCAAGAGGTATGAATAATTCACACAACTAAAAATCAAGTTCTTAGAAGGGCAGTTTAATACCATTACCATTATTTCCAAAATATTGAAGTGCTCAAAGTAAATGCTGCCTCATAAAATAAATGTTTAAGTGTACTTTAAATTTGTGCACAAAAAATGAGCGGAAAGGCCAGAAATGTGAAAAAAGTCAAATTTTGATAAAAGCTTAGCTGAGGTGGAAAAGTTGGTACGATAAAAAGAAAATGCGACAAAGTGCTATGGAAACAGACTTAACGAAGAAATCACAATGTGCAGTACCAGTCAAAAGCTTCGGCTCCACTGAACTGACGAAAAATGCCAGTGGATGAAAACATCTGCCATGAGGAGAGTGTAACGTTCCTCAAACTAATATATAAAACAATCATAAATGCCTTTTCCCCCCCCCATCACGTTTTCCACATACTTTTCTATTACTTGAGGTTTGACTGGCACTCTTTTAATTAAGTCATATCATTGCACCCTCTTCTTCTGCAATAGTTTAATGGCACCGGACCAGAGAATTAGCGCTACAAACTGTTTATCTTGGGTCCAACTCCTAATGTTCGCACATTAGCAGTGCATGAAAAAGCACAATCATTCACTTTTGTTTGCCAATTTTCTGGAAATTCAGTTAAAATTTGTGTTACATTTGTATGGAAACTCAGCCAGTAAGAGACCCAGTTTACTCTGCACCAATAACCCAAGCTGCCTGACAATGCTGCCTCTTAACCCTGCTAAAGAAACACTGGGCTTTTCACCTCCTGTTCAAAACTCACCAGGAGAACATGAGCTAATCCTAGGGCTGGTAATAGAGGAGATTGTTTGGTGGTGAGTGCATACTGCTTGACATTTCACAACTTTATGTAACTGCTTAAAACCTAAAATATTACATTTGAGTCTTGACCCAAATAACGAACCGCATTTCATGTCTCTATTCATAATATACACTACCTGAGGCAAGCTGACCACTGACCTCTCAATCAATCTTAAGTCTAATGTGCATGCAAAAAGGCCCCAAACCCCGAGAGATCAGGTGAGTAAACAGCCACACTGTGAAATGTGTACTTGTCAGGTGACTGGTGAGTCCAATGCACAATGTCTGATTTCCCAAATGAAACAAGCAGCAGCTCCTCTTGCAGCAGCCAGACACCGACAGTGTCCTCACAGACCCATTTCCCTGTCCACGTGCCATATGCACCATTCCCAGAGACAATACAGCAGCTGCCAGAGTGACAAAGCTCCAACCTATAGCAATTCAGAGGAGGCCAAACCGATGGCCCTGTCATTGGAAGGGTGGTGGTGGTGGTTGTGGTGGTGGGGGGGGTCGTATTCAGACATAAGGAGGCAGGGAGGGAGGGAGGGATGATAGCGAGAGGAAGGGGGGACGTGAAGGGAAGGGTTGCACATAGACTGGGGGTTGGGTCAGAGCGAGAGGCAGCGGTGCACACAGAGATGAGACTCAGCGAGAAAGTCTGAGCGCGCTTCCATTAATCATCAGAGCACTAGAGCAGCCCAAACCTACAGGGACCTGGAGTAGAGAAAAGAGGGAACAGGCAATTTGCCAACTTGACATGGTATAGCATGCACCTGTGTACATTCAGTTATGCATTGAGAAACGAGAAAGAAGAAGGGTGGTGAAAGTAGTGCTTAGTAGTAATAATAACCAAAGTCCATTTTTATTGTTTGAGAAAAAAAACTGGATCTAACAGAGAATTCTACTGCAGTTACACAACTGTGCTTTTTACACCCACAAAATATCATTCAACATCCTGGAAACAGTAACCCAAGCATTTCTCACATCTTGTCCTCTCTATTGTAATATATTGTACACTTGTCTGAGCCAACTAGACCCGTTTAGACTTCAGCTAGTACAAAACGCTACAGTCAGTCTTCTTACTAGATCCAGGATGTGGGGATATGTCAGGTCGATTTTCTCATCTTCACGACTATTACCTATCAGTTTAGAAGTGATTTAAGAGGACATCTGGGGTTTGTTCATGCATTTTTTTTTTTGCTTTTTAACCTGTGGACATAGACCCCAAGTAATCCATATGTTTACTTTACACTTTGCACTGACATCATTTTTTCTAAAATCTGAATCTACCCTACACCTCAGAATCTAAATCAGACATTTGTTTTTTAGCTTTTCCTTTTTAAAAAGGCTAAATTTCTGCAATTTTAAATAGAAATTAGTTTTCAAAAACATGTACTAACAATCTTAATACTAGATAAGGGCTGCAGCTAACAATTATTTTCATTATCGAGTCATCCGCAGATTATTTTCACAAGTAATTGTTTAGTCTACAAGACATTCAATTTAATAATACTATAATGTAAGACAAGGGAAAACAGAAAATATTCACATTTGAGATGAACTGGCATTTCTGCTTGAAAACCGACTTCAGCGATTAATCAATTGTCAAAATAGTTTATTATTCTGTTTATTTATTTGATTATTTTTCTGTTGATTGACTGATTAATCGACTAACTGTTGTGCTCCCTACTAGATCTGAGCAGCATAAGGTAAAAAATTGTGTCAACACTTAAGGAGTGTGCAATGCTTTGGATAACACTGTATAATAGGTAGGCTAAAGTATTTAAAGGATGCTCAAATCCACCAGACAATGACTGAAATTGGCTGAAAGTCATAATATACAAGTCAATCTATACTCCTTAAATTTACAGACGATCATACAATAGGTGAAGCAAATATATGATCTAATATTAAAACAGTGTTTTCACTGCCCAATCTATCATCTCCAATACACAGGCCTTCACACAGGACGCTTATGTACCACATGAGTAAGTTTGTTGAACAACTGCACTGACTAAAACACTGAAAATATTCAGTCCATGTTCAAGAGTTGAGAAGCTTCCAGGTATTACTCAGCATATTTATTCAGCTAATGTCTAAATCCTGCTCCACAAGACATACTCCCTGCCTTGTGCCATGCAGCCTGACACTGCTGACCATAGTGGAGTCAAGATCTAGAAAGGTCCTAAAAAAATTAACTGGCAACAGAGTGTCAATGTTTGTAATACAATGAATTTTTCAAGCTATTCTGTGATCAGTCATAATGACACGCATGGGAGCGACACCTATTGAGAACTATTGATAAGAAAATAGCGGCTTCTGGGCGATGTAAAGGAATATAAGAAGTTGCAATAAATAACAGCTTCCTTAAAATGGCCTGTTGCTTTTGAAATGCACTACCTCTTGGTATAGGACATTTTTTTTTAGAAAGACTGAGCAATGTTTTGATTAAAACAACTGTATGGCGTCAATAGGAAATTATAATGTGAGAAAGTGTTTGGTCACAGGTTTGAGAGTTGTGACTGCCCTCAGCTGGAATTTATGCATAAATGTTTGCTCCACATAAAGATATGACAAATATTGTTGAAAACCTGCATAAATTCAGCAATCGGACAGTATATCATTAAATGGTCCCCGCCAAAACACTATTCTTAATGTGTGATTAGATTAGATTATTAGTCATGTAGTTCTCAAAAAATTAATTTATCTCAGCCATATTGTTGAACAGAGAATTGAAAATTATGTCGATGACAGACAAGATAACTGACTTTGACAGTGATGCAGGAGCTTTCTGTAGAAGTGATTAAAACAGGAACCAGTGACTGGTGTTAGATTGGCTCATTCTAATGACATAAGAGCCTTAAACAACATGGCCCTAGCAGAGCATTATTAATGGTAGTAATCGGAAATAAAAATATTCGTATTAGCTAAAACTGAAATAGACATTATTGGTCATCACATAATGATTACAAAAAACAAACAAAAAAAAATCAGTATCATCTATACCAACATGCCACAGTATGACAAAGATGCTTCATGTGGCTGAAGAGACCAAAAATCCCATGTTCAATAATATTGTTTTTGTAGTAGAAGCAGTAATATGGTTGTAGTATGTCTCATTCAAAAGTGATAAATGGTGCACATACATATACACACACTCACACACTAAGATTTTGTTTCCTAGCTCATTTCTTCTCAGACCACACTCTCTTTTTCATTCAGAGGTCATTCACAAGTAGGCCAAAGATGGTGTTACCATGGCAACTAAACCAGAGAGAGCAGAACCAAAAAAAGGAATAATAAAATAGAAAAAAAAAAACAACAGGGCGAGAAAAGTGTGTTCGACACACGACATGATAAGACATCATAATGAGCACAATCTGTGGTCAAAATCACAGCCAGACCTAGTAGGATCTCAGTCTGTAAATCAAGCTGCACACATGCACAGTTTCAATTTTAGACTCCGTGGAAATGTTTCAGGTAGTTGATCAGTTTCATGGAAAAACCAACGCTCATCACACAGTCATTCTGAGGCATGCAATTAATAATTTAGCTTTGTGTGATTTACTGCCTACCTAGTATCTGCAAGCACTTTGATTCAATGTGTTATCTTTATTTACAAACATACACTGTGCAGTTGATCAGTTTCAACTGGGAAGCCCCATTGGGAGTAAAATGATTAAAAGCTCAGCCCTCTGAGCATCTTTTATTTACTGTTTAGCTGGCAACTTCATGCCCTTTGACCCAATTCATCCTCTTTACTCACAAACTTAAGGTGATAACACCTTTTATAACTAACCAGTGACAAGCTAATCTCAAAACTGACCTGTGGCTTTTATTAATACATACACAACTCTGGGCAACAATGTGACAAAACATTGTTTAAGGTAGAATGCAAAGAAATGGCACAGGTAACCATTAACTGTATGCCTAGGGCTTTAAACTGCACCAGTCTTTGTGCACCTTCAGGCAAAGAAGCCTATCCAAAACAAGCATGTGACTGCAGGTAGGCTAGTGTCAGTGCTGTATGTTATCATCACATTGGCTCCCGTGTCTCTAGCTACGATAGCAATAATCAATCATTAAAAGCAAAAACACGTAAAATTAGGAAATCCTAGTGCAAAGACAACAGCAGAGCCAGTATGCCGAGTAACGGGCCTCTGCATGAGTGATCTGTTTGAACACACCGGTCGGCTGAATGCCACTGCTTTGTCTATCATACCCAGCCATATTAGTCACATATAAACACTACAGACCTAAAGATCTGTCTAGGGCATGGTCTATTACCAGATGTGGTGAATGCAACGATAAATTGCAGAGTAATGACTGCTGGCGAGCGAGCATCGTCGAGGAGCCAAGATCCTAACGTTAGGCCACAGGGCATAGATTATTGCCTGGGTTTCGTAATGGACGTCAGTGCCACACACAGTAGAACTGGAAGCGCGTGAATATAAAAAGGCATTTTGTTTCCAAGTTAATGGCAGCAAGACTTTGGAAAAAAATGAATCTGACACTTGTATTTTGTGTTATCTGCTCCATTGACTGCATTCTCAGCAAACAGCCTCAGTCTGAGTGTGCGCCATCATCACCGTGACGGCGTCACCGTCTCACACAACACAAGACAGTCGACGAGCAAACTAGCACTAGATGCCGAACACGGCGGTCGTAACAGCATTTGGTGGGCTATTTGTAGCGTAATTGTGGCCAACAGTGAGTAAGCCAGGTGCGGGATGTCAGATAGACACACAATGTAAGTGCGGTTATTGTGTCTTTTTTATAGACAACTGCCAACTAGCTTTAGCTCGCAAGCTAGCTATCCAGAACAGGCCGCCGATCAAGTGAACGGTCTCAGTGGGCGCCGGACATTAGCTCTACCTGTTCAGCCTTTGCACCGCTGCCACCGTGTTTCTTGCTGTCTTCTCATACAGTTTACTGACTTTACATGACTAGCAGAATAACGTTGGAAACAACGGCGTTTACCTGGGTTTATCAGGTTGCCAGGGCGCGCGGGATCTTTCTCTCCGAGGATCCTGAACACCTCTCGTCGTCGATGACGTCACGCGTAGGTCTTTTCGTTTAGGACGTAAAGAGCGCGTCACGGACTGCAACTTCAGCGGCAACTGAGGGGAGAAATTTAATCTGTGCGCCAGGATAACTTGCTAAAAACTTTAAATAAACACGACAGGACATTTAGTGACAATGGAAAATATAGCTGAAAAGTAATGTACTTCACTTTGCCAAAGTTACAGACCAAACTATTTAATTTCAGTTATTATATTTTATGGTAGCAATAATAATAATATTAATAAACTTTATTGATATAGTACAATGCATGCATAAAATGCAACACAAATAGCTTAACATAAAAGCAGATAATCATAGCATTTATGATAAAACAATAAAAACAAGGGAAAAAAATAAGATAAGATTAAATTAAAACGACCGGATAAGATAACATAAAACAACCGTCAAGTAAAAACATTTGAGGAGAAAGCAATGGTAAAAAGATGTGTCTTAAGATTTCGTTTGAAAGTGTGAACAGATTTAGAGCCCCCTTAGACCCTCAGGCAGACTGTTTTTCATTAACAGTATTTGTCCTCGCTGTTATTTTTCTATCCTTCCCATGAACATGTTACAGCAGTGTCCTCCTAACAAAAGTTGTTCCCAACAATATCAGTGGCCACTCTTGTTGAAAAGTAACACACGTGACTGACTCAAGAGTGGCAATAATTTACCCAAACACACTGTGGCTTCCTTGCAGACTTATCTGTTTCTAATCAGATTAGATAAAATCGTAGTTCCTAAGAGTTAAAGTCCCCTGGGTTAAATGTGTTTTTCTTTTTGTTCCTAAAGTTGAATGTTTGAGCTTCACTGTACAGAATGATGTACAGTATGAGCAGAGTTTGACACTGTAAGACTGTTTTCAAATTCATCTGCTGAAAGTGGAAAGTTTCCCTGTGCTCACTGAAAATCTGATTTTGAGGTGGGCCTACAAGCATAGTTTGTGACATCACAACTAGTTTGGAGCCAATTCTGGTCCAAAATTCAATTTAACATAAGTGTGATGTGGAAACTTGAAGCCTCCAGTGCGCATACACTGAGGTTAGACTTTACAAGTAGGATACATCTTGTGTCCAGCAGGAAACTTTTGAGATAAAATATATTTGCATATTTATAGATTCAGGAATTTTTAATGAGGGAGAAGACGGAGATGTCATTTTAAGTATTTTAACAAGATAATTTAACTTTTTTTGTGGAAAAACTATATTAGACACAAATTATTATTCAAAGTAGAGTATTTTACATACATCTTAAAACATGTCTGGGGGATCTTTTTAAGAGTCAAAGAAAAATAAGTGATGAAAAGAGTTGGAAAATATAGAAGAAAATGGGTTTGGTAAAACCAATTAATATATTAGCACCACAAAGACATAATTTAAAAAAAATCTAAGAGATATCATTCACTAGACTGGCATTATTCTGGGGTTGTTGATGTTGTTTTACATTAAAGATTAGTAGACCAGGATCAGCAAAAAGTTCAATACAGTATTCCCTACCTACCCACATTTAACCAGATAAAAATGACAGCTGGACAAATTCAATGGCTCGCAGCACCACTCAGTGGACAACCACTGTCCAAAAAACTTTATTACACTGACGTCGTCTGCGATCCAAAAGTACGCTTTAGACTTCCAGATACCCAAAATTAATTTAATAATAGATAAAATGTTTATTTGAACAAAATACCATATGATTGTCAAATTTCAATTGTGTTAAAATTAACATTTTTCCCCACATAAACCCGGCGCATGCGTTGTGGCTTTCACGTGACCTTCGAGAAACCCGGAACTAGTGTGAAGGTCTTTGGCTGTGTAGCTGGGGTTTAGATAACACTTCCCGGTGGTAGGTCCGAAGTCGATGTGAAAATGGGTGTTAAAATAGAGATGTTTAGAGTAAGTAGCACCTACTTTAAATCAACAATCGTGGACGTTTATTATGTATTTGTCTTAAGATTTAAATCCGCACAAGTTGGCCTAGGTTTCATGTTTTGATCTAGCTAGTCATTATCAATAAGCTAACAGTGGTCATGAAGACTCACTAGCTGGTGTATTTGTTGTTGTTTTGTGCAGATGATGCTGTATTTGTCCTTTCCTGTGGCTATGTTCTGGGTCTCAAATCAAGCAGAGTACTTTGAAGAGTATATAGTAAAAAGAAAGGTCAGTACTGTATAGTAATGCAGTTTTTATTTTTAAATTTGAATATCACTCCACTCAGTGAAGTTTGGTTCTTCTTGTAATAACAAATGTATGTTTCTCTGCACTATGGTGGCATCTTTTCTGGTCCCCAGAGGGAGATCTTCCCCCCTGATGAGGGACGTCATGTAAGTCTAATCCACATAGCTCATCTGTGTTTAAAAAGTCCATCATTTTAATCAAAAATAAACCATGATTTATTTTTTCTGACTCCACATTTATCTTGCTATTACCAGCACCTCATACTCTGCACTACAAGCTGTGTGTGAAAAGCTTTTTTTTGTATTTTTCTCCATACAGTCTTTTGCTCACTTTGAAGCAAACAGATAAATGGCACAATCAAACCACACAGAGGCCATCAGAGCTCCTTATTGTGATGCTGCTTTTTTAATTTAAATTTAAGGAAGTCCGATCATGCTGACATACCATACTGTTTTCAAGTTGAATGTTTTTTTTTAAATGATTTATTGAGGTGATAATTTTTTTTGATAGTTTTTTTTCTCACTTTCCATCACTTTCCATGATTCTCCCCTGAAACCATAAACCAGTGTTGAATAATTTGTCTGTGCCTGTATGCATCTTAGCTGATTTCCTTTTATTTGTTTTACCTAGTCATAAAGATCTGAAGATGCTAACTGACTCAATGCTGATAATTGTGTTATGTTTATTTACAGAGGAAAGAGTTGGAAGACTTCAAAGAACGAATGCGTGTTCGGAAGGAGCAGCGGATATTAAAAGACATTTCTATGGAGTCTGAGAACTGAGGATTATGTGTTGATGTATAAGGTCTCAGCACAATGATGGAGAAGTATCCGGCAATGTTTTTTGGGCAAAGGAAAACTGGGTGGACTGGAGTAAGAGCATGACACACTGGAAATCCCTGCAAAGTTAACACATCCCAAGTGTTTTCTGGGTGTTTTCCAGAGATTAATCATGCCAGTCGAATTTTCATGTGAGACTTTTTAAATGCCCGGATTTGCCTGATCATTTGAGTTGCTGTGATGGCACAGTCATTAAATCATTTTTGAGTTAAATATCCAGTTGGATCTAATGTTATTATCGTGGTTTATTTTGTGGGACACAGTGCCTTCATACCCTTGGATTTGTTCAGTTTAGTCTTTCCATTGTATCATTATTGTATCATAGTGGAATCAAATGAGACTTTTTTTGGCACTGATCAACAGAAAAAATAATATAAAATATAAAAAATATAATAAGAACTGGGTAGCTTTGTCTTTATGTTCTGGTTTGTTATTGGAAAGAAATGTTCCCTCAAGTCGCAATTCACTTACTGCAGCAGGTCGATCTATCTGTATTTTGCTGCATTCATTTTAACCGCTACCTTCACATGCCTCCTGCTATAAATCAGCATCCCCACAGCATGATGCAACCACCACCATCACCAGAAAAGCACTATCTGCATGCTTTTTCTGGTGACGTCTGTTTTTATTGTACATGAACAATAGCCTTAGTATTATGACCAAAGAGCTCATCTTTGCTGCCATTGGATCATGGAGGCGTCTTCCATTTTGTTCCAGACACTTCCTCATGCCTTCTTGCAAACACTAGATCAGATACTGGGAATATTTGTTAACAGTAGCTTTTTTATAGCAGTAGAGTTACTCATTGGATTGTAGGCACGTTGGCTGTTCCTTTATCTTCATGAGTTTTTGCACCTTGCAAATACTTATATGTACAAGCTAAACTCACTTGTCACACCTTGATTACACACAGGAGATCAACTTGTGACATCCAAATACAATTGGCTGCACTAATTATGATTTAGCTGTGTTGGTTGTGTGACACTTTGACATGAAATGATATTTTTCTATTACCGACTGTTGTAAAAGCCCAATTACATCCATTTTGCATGTGTAAAACAGTCAAAGGTAGTGGTGGGGTTATTACTAAAGGCACTGATTAAATGTATTCTTGTAGACGTGTCTGTTTAATCCTGTCATTTGTTGGTTTTGTTTCACAGACTGATAGATTTATTCATTGGATGTGGTTGTATTTGTATATGACATTGTATCTTATGTACACATTTTATGGCCACATCTGTAACCTCAGGTTACCAGAGGATTGCAGGTTTGATCCTCTGGACCAATATTTTTAACAAAAATGTGATATGAATGACAAACACCCAGTGTCTGATTGGCTGGTTTTTGTCAGACTGTGCAGCTCTAAATTGTGTCAATGTGAGCATGTGTTCTCAGTAAACCTCCACAAGTTTTTGCTTGTTCAGAAAGTGCCACTTGTACCTGAGTCTTATCCCTGACCCCATATATTCCCTAATGCTAAATCACATAAGAAACCACATATTTATATTACCAAATATGTCATTCATTGTTACTGAGTTTGCAACAACTTGAGCATTGGCATAGACTATCCATATGAAATGTGACCCAAATGTACATCCTAGAACAAGGCAACATAAAATACCGGACTATGTACTTCAGTAATTTCAAAATGTTTCAACTTCTGAAATAAAACAAAATACTTATCAGGCTTTTACCAATAATTTGTGGGTAAGCTGGTGCTGTCAGTTTAAAAAAGGAATTCCCAGCATACAGTCTCATGTATGCTGAATGTGCATGAGGATATGCATGTTACAGCACAGTATGACACCACAGCGCGGTTGATTGCCCAGCTCCACTTATCTGAATTTGGCCCTGAATGTTACTAGGATGTTGTGTTGATTGGAGTGCAAAGGCAACAGTTGCAAATTAATGCCTTTTTTAAGAGGTAATACTTGTTCTCACATGCTTAAAAGTTCATAACAGTTCATAAGTCATTTTGAATATGACATAGGCAAAATTACACCGTGGCCTTCTTCAGACCACCACAGCTATCTGTGATCTCCCAAATATAAGTCTTGGATGTGTCTGACATGAACCAAAGTAATGAACTGCTGAAATTCTCATCCATCATGACGAAGCGATGACATGTTTTTCCCAAGCCTCATCAAATGTTCCCCTCAAATATATTTGGCAATGAGCAGTGGCCAGCTAGATGTCTCACAGTCTCTCTCCAGAGACACTGGAGAGAGAGAGTGTGTATTTTCCTTCTTGCAGCTGTTTCTTTTTCATAGCTGCCATTCATTTTGAAACTCACATTCAAAATATAGTACTATGTGATACTCTTATAGGCTGATAAATAATATTCCTCCTGTGATAAGTGATGGAAGATTAAGTGTACTGACGGTACATGTAAACCTTGCCTAAGTGATCACATTGTCCTTATCATATTATTATCTTGAGGCTTTAATTATCACAATTCTTGGTGATGACCAGAACCACTGAGAAGCCTCTGAGCACCACACACAACAGTACTCACATTGTTATATTTACTAATTTACTATAGTTATTGTTACATTGAATTTTTAGATAAGCTCAGGAATTGCCAGGCTTTATTTAAGGCTAAAATGAATTGGAATTAATGTAGTTTCACAGATATTTCCGGGATTCTTGCTATTTTTGCTGTGATGTGTTCTAGCGAGATTAATATCAGACAGTAGGGGGCAGTATTTACCTTTGAATAGCCGTGTGCATGGACCATACAGGCTTTAACAACAAGGAAGTGACCACCTAACCAGCAGACTGCTGTCAAGATGGCACCGAGTGGGCTGAAAGCGGTAGTAGGAGAAAGTAAGTGACATATCTGTTGTAAAGTTGTATCATTCATGAAGTTTCGTTCCAACCAGAAGACACGGGTAGTTTAACCGAATTATCTCGTAGCAGCTTAATAAATTGACGCAAAACTTTACACTAAAAACCGCTGGGGACGTCGGTCCTTTAGGTTTCTTCCTGCTCCAGTCACAATTAAAACGCTAACATTACCGAGGAAAATATGTCATCTAACTAACCAAGTTAGGGCTAAAAAGTAGTATTATGGTGTTGAAGGTATTGGTAACAACATTTACTCGGTGGAAATGATGGGTTGTTGTTGTGACATTTGACAGACGTACAAAGAGTAACTTAACGTTAAAAGTCGCAGTGACTGACAGTCCAAGTTGTAGGCTAACGTTAGGCTAACGTTAGCTAACTGAGTTAACCGAAAAGGAAGTTCATAACTTTGCTTGTGATGGACTAGTTAAATTAACAGGAGTATTTATGATTTAAGCAATTTAACACCAACACAATTACAAACTTTTGGTACAATATGTTTTTGGTGTATCTTATGTTTCGATATTAACGCACTTGTCTTGTGTAGGTTAACAAATAACTATTGAACCAGGTGTAAAAGTAGCTTTAACGCTAGCTGTTATTTAAAGTTAAAGATGTTCAAAAATCTTTACATATTCAAATAATTTTATATAAGTCTAATGTTTATTACTTTATTAGGTACACATGTACAATCTGATGCAATTCAATACACCAGCTCAGCCATAAATTTAACTTTTATGTTGCTTATAATGTTCAGGGAGCTGCATTATATTCAGAGGTGTTTCTAATATTCTGCCCCCCTCGTGTATGTAAAAAGGGAGGACAAAAAATTAGAAACACCTCTCAATATATTGTAGTTCAGTACAACAACACCTTTAACTATGACCTCAGTAATAAACATATAATTGAATTTACACATTTTCGACTCTGTCAACAAAAACTGAACATTATAAACTACATGAAAGTAGAATTCATGGCAGAGCTGTTGGGTTGCATTAGATTATACAGGTGTACCTAATAAAGTGGCCACTAAGTGTATGTTATATAATATTTTAATATTAGAATAAAGTGGTTCAATTATTCTAAACAATTTTGAAACTCTAAACGGTGAAATGTTTTGAATACAGATACAACTCCCGTAAAATATGTAGTATTTCTGCAAGGGTTGTCTGTGACTGTATTTTGATCTTGTACAGATTAGGAGTGTAGTGTGAACACACCCGTCTGTCAGAATTGCTAAAATCTTTAGGTGTATATTGCTAATAATCCTGACCTTGCCCAGGATCAGGCCAACAATGACTTGATATTTGCTTGTACTAACCAATAACAAAAAATATTAGCTAATTTCTATGAGTTTTGGAATATCCACTTATTCTTGAGCTGCTACAATATCTGCTGCTCAATTCAATGCCATTATTATTATTTATGATAATCAGAATTTAAAACACACATTTATGAAGTCAACAGAAACAGGTGAAACAGGTGAAAATGGAGGCATGTGGCCAGGTCTTATGAGGTTAACCTGATGCTTGAAACATTGTTGTTTAGTTTAAGCACAGGAGTATGCAGGTCCTCTCCTTTGTCATTGTTAATAATGGCAAATAAAATCTTTAGTCATAAACTCAGGGCAGTGACAGAATAAAGTCAAATAAGGCCTCAAACAGCATTGTGTTGTAGGCCAGACGGGTTTCCAGGGCAATTTTGCATGCAGATATTTTTGGACATTTTGAAAATGACCAAATACATAGGCTAATCTTGCCAGGTTTGCTTGGAATGGTTGTCTATTTTAATGCAAGTAACAAGTAGTCATCGTTTCCAGTTCCCAGTATGGAAATAGGTTTGGCATTACAAGACAAGACATTTGTCAGTGTGGAATTTTCCACTTGGTTCAAAATCTTAATAAAAAACATATAATTATGAGTGCATAATGTTTATTATATTTACATTTACATAATTTTCAGTTAGTCTACAGTATTTCTGGCAGACAGTTTTATGTTGAATGTGCAAAATGTTGGTACAAAACTAGATCATAGTTCTGCCTGACTCAGAAACAAATGAGATATTCAGCAACCCATCAACACCAAATAATATTTTTTAAGCTGTTCATAACATGGTGATTACAATGACAGATAACAGTAGGAGAAATTCCCATAACTCGCTAATTGTCATTTTAATTTGCAAGTGAATTGATGTGGTAATAAGAATTAAATCAAAGCACTGAATCAAATGTCTTTAGTGAGTCACCACTGCGTTTCTAAATATGTTCAACAAGGAAGTTGAGGAACACGATGACGCCTTTTGTGTAGCTCTTCATTCATCAGTATGTGTCTTCGCACAGTCTCCTTCCTTCAATGCTTCCTTCAAATTGTCAGTAAAGGGGATTTGAGACATAGTTTCACGGTTTCCCCACGGAAATAGTTTTATCGAGGTCATTAGCCACCGAGATCATTTGGAGGAGATAATGGCCACATTAAATGTAATGGCTTTTTGCTACATGAAATAGCGTCTCTGCTCTTTTACCCTGTAGGTTAATGTGTGACTTCTGGGTATTTTGGGCACGTTGGCCCCACCTCCACTGTAAAACACTGAGGTAAACCCTCAGTTTTGCAATTTGTTTCACCAATAGCACCACACCTCAGCTGTCGTGCCTATGAAGTCACTAGAACAACTACGCTGTTGTGTGATCCCCGTAGCCTGTAATCTCAACAGTATAACGCAAGAAGGTTGCACCCAACCGGCCGAGTTGGTAAATACAAATACCAAATATGGATTTGTTTTAAGAAAGTTCCGGGTTCCTGATTTAGAGTTTTAGACACGTAACTGACCTCTAACATTTGCATTGTGTTTATACATGAAATTTAATTAAATTTCAATTGCATATTTAATGCATACTTTCAGTTAAACAACATATGTATTCTTTTACCCTTTTAATCCGATGGTGCACAACAGATTATATGCTGGATTTAGTCGTACTTTATAGAGATTAATTGACCTAAATATGAATTGTATAAATTAAGATAGAATGCTGTAATAAAGATTGGAATTTTTTGAATCATACAGTTTCCTTTTTAGAAAAACGTCACAGAAATGTTACGCTATCACGTACAATATTATTATGGTGTTATGTTGCTTCTGCTTTATAAACAGCTTTGCTAAGGTATTGCTGTATTGGAGCCATTGTGACTGTTCCAGCACTTGTTACCCATTTTATCTAACTTCTTCTGTGCTGAGCTAGAAATGTTTTCTTAGAAATCATTGATAGTTCTGTAATCATATGTCAATCTTTGTCTTCTCTTTTACAGAGATCCTCAACGGGGTCATCAAGAGTGTGAAGAAGGATGGAGAGTGGAAGGTGACGGTTGCCAAATAACAATGAAGAAATCCTCTGATTTTGTCACACTGAATTATAACCCCTGTTTATCTCATATTTCTTCAGGTTCTTATTGTGGACCACATGAGCATGCGAATTCTGTCCTCTTGCTGCAAGATGTCTGATATTTTGGCAGAGGGGGTGACCAGTAAGTCCTGTGCATCAATTGTATACATGATGGTACAGATATCCACACACTTTTTTTTTTTTTTTTAGTTTAGCTCAACTTTTCTCAATCTGGGGGATGTACACAGCATATATACTCAGAGCAGGGTTTTAGGATGAACAAAATGCTCATCCTCTTCCCTACACATTTCACCTTTTCCGTTATAGCTGGATGACAGTAATCTGTTCTAAGTTGTTTCCTGTCCCCAGGACTCTGATTGATTGGATGAAAGAGACGCAGTCCATACAAAGCCACTTCGCTCACAAAATCAAAGAAATTTTAGATTTGCACTTGTAAAAATGTTTTTCACCCACCTTTATAACTCAACTGTTTCCTTCTAGGAGTTCCACTTGTAATTGATGTCAGTACTCACTCACTTCAGTTGTCCTGGCAGCTTGTATCAGCACATTATGTTGCTGTATTTCACATTATATTGATGTTTTATTTGCATGTGGTATTGGTTAATTCAGATTGTTTAAAAATGAAGTAAAATTCCTCTCTTCTCTGCTTTTCAGTTGTGGAGGACATCAATAAACGCAGGGAGCCCATCTCTAGTCTGGAAGCCATATATTTGATTTCACCAGTAGAGAAGGTTAGTGGTCTTCTGTGTTTATTTTCATATTTCTCATATCTCAATATTTGCCATATTCAAAATCTTTTAAACATTTTGTTTTTTGAATTACAGTCAGTTCGTGCTCTCATTAGCGACTTCAAAGACACTGCCTTTACTTACAAAGCAGCACACATCTTCTTCACTGACAGTAAGTTTGTGTGTGTGTGTGTGTACACTATACTCTGCTACAGCTACAGAAACCTTTATTTTCAAATGTAGTGTTCAAAATATTTAAAGTTACAAAATATATAAAATAATCAAATCAAGCTATTGCTATTCATAATATTTGTTATTCCTTTGCTTCTGTAGCTTGCCCAGATGGCCTCTTCACTGAGATTGGGAAATCCAGAGTTGCCAAGGTTGTCAAGACTTTAAAAGAAATCAACGTTGCTTTCCTGCCGTATGAGTCTCAGGTAGGGGAATGTGTCTACTTTGCTCCACTATGTTCGACATAAACATTTATTTTTTGTTCTGTGAAATTTATAATTACAGTTTTCAGTTTTGCTGCTTAAATGCAGTGTCTCACAATATTTGCTGTAGTGGCATTACTGTGCGCATGGATGCATTTACATATACTGAACGTAGGCTCTCTAATTGTTAAGAGTAAATTGTTAAAGAAATTACATTTTATTGTACCATCATTTATAGTAGTTGTTGCCTCACTGGGCAGATAGGCCTATCATTACCCCAAGACAGGAAGAAAAAAAATGAAGCCCTTGACAATCTTGGCTTAGCCCCAGATCTTTTCAAATCCTAGAAACGCCTCTGGTCATCAACAAGATATATTCAAACTAAGGCAAATCTTAATCCCTGTCACCCCTACAGGTATTCTCCCTGGATGACCCAACCTCCTTGTACTCCTTCTATAGCTCAAAACCCTCTGTAGAAAGAGGCAAAATGATGGAGAATCTGGCTGAGCAGATCGCAACCCTGTGTGACACACTTAAGGAGTACCCTGCAATCCGATACCGCAAGTATGAAAGCCTTGCAGCAAAGTACAATGAAATTAGATTGCCTCTGAATTTACTTGTTGATTCCAAATTGTCTGCTACTCTGTCTCACAGGGGACCAGAGGAGAATGCTAGACTGGCTGAAGAGGTCTACCAGCGCCTGAATGCTCACAAAGCTGACAACCCAAGCATGGGAGAGGTTAGGGACCACTAAGACACCACCCACATCAATTTCTATATGCTCTACTGTATTTATTCTTTGACAAAAAATCCAGAACGGGATTCTTACACTGCTTTTTTTCTGCTGAACCAGCTTTTTCATACAAGAAAATAAACTTCCATTGGGATTCTGCAGCTCTTCACCTTTACTGGTTGTGGAAGTTTCTCTGGTTTCAGGGTTGTATTCCCTGTTTATTTCCTAATTTTTCTCATGCTTTGCTGGACCTTTTCTCTTTTTCCCTTCTTCTTTTCTGTCTCTCTCAGCTGACATTTCCTTGCTCCTGACATGGGTCTTAACAGGCATGTATTACTGTTCTTTTCCCCCTATTCATCTGAATTGCATTAAAATACTGTTCTGTATAAGCATTCTCTGTATTTCCTTCGACTGTACTTGACGTGGCATGTTTGCTGAAGGGCTACTTTACGCTGCATCATTCAGACAGTGATCTGTTTTTTTTTTTTTTTTTATATAGATAAAAGCTGATAACACTTTTAACTGCCTGACAGACTTACAAAAACATAATGAAGGACTTTATACATAATATATATGTGGGAAAAAAAACATGTACTGTAGACTAGATGCCAGTTTATTATGCATCTGTGAAGTAATTAATATCTTTCATTTGTATTGGTTCATATGCCTAATCTTTATTGTTTTCAGGGTGCAGATAAGGCGCGATCCCAGCTACTGATTATTGATCGTGGGTTTGATCCCATGTCACCTATTCTACACGAGTTGACCTTCCAGGCAATGGCCTACGATTTGCTTGATATCGAACAGGACATCTATAAGTGAGTAAACATCTGATTTCACTTAAGCTGCTATTCATTGGCTTTGCCAGGTCAGTGTGCTGTATTTGGTGTCCCATTTTTCCATACAAACTTTTGTTGTACATATTTTTTTTTTTTTTAAGATATCAGACAACCGGCATTGGGAATGCAAAAGACAGAGAAGTGTTGCTGGACGAAGATGATGAGCTCTGGGTTCAGCTCAAACATATGCACATCGCAGATGTCTCTAAGTAAGTCCACACGAGTGCTTCTCATGGTCATCCTTCCCAACAAGTGCTGGTCATTGCTTTCACCTGGCTGTATATTACACCTTCTAAACACACACCTCGCTGTGTGTCCCCTCTCAAAAATTAGAAATTGTTACTTTGATATTATGTTGTAATTTTATATTTAATGGAGAGAAATGAAAATAATGGATTCATCTGGTTTTTTTTTTGTCCACTTAAGTCATATTTTAATAAGGAATGGTGGGGCCAAATAAGGTGTGTTCAGATTGCAGTAAGAAAGTTGCCCAAAAGATGGTGTGAAATGCATTGTGTGTGTGTGCATATATAACAGTTGAGTAAACTTTTGATCCTGTAAGTTAAGGTACCTAAATTACAATGTGATTGTTCATTAACAACCATTTCCCAAATTAATTGTTGCAGGAAAGTGACAGAGCTTCTTCGCACCTTTTGTGAGAGCAAGAGAATGTGCACTGACAATGTGAGTGTTTATGTGCAATAATCATTTTTGTTTAGTTATTATTACAAATGTTCCTGATATAACATGTCTTATTGTTGTGATGCAATTTGAGTACAAATGTGTTTTTCCATTTCAGGCCAACATCAAAGATCTCTCTCAGATGTTAAAGAAGATGCCGCAGTATCAGAAGGAACTGAGCAATGTGAGTGGGATGAAGAAAAGCCAGCTGTTAACCTTTTTAGTGTCATCATCCAATAATAATCTTCCTATTATGAAGATGGTACTCTCTACACTGCTCAAGATTGTGACTGTACAAATGGCAACACGATCAGAATTTTGAATGTCTTTTATTAGGAGGTACTTCTGACAGTAAATTAGAGACTATTCAGATTCACAGTGTTTTTTAAAGCTTTAAAGTACTTCTAGGTAATTTGCCCACATTCTAGTTAATTTACCTCATACATTGACTGTCCATTATGACTAAGATCTGCCTTTATTTTTAGTGGAGAAGCTCCAGAATTGTCTGTCTTGCTTCTAGCTTTGAAAAAATAAGTTTTACAGATTTTGGCTGAGCTTCCGTCGGGCGTGTGAATAATATGAAGATAGATAAATAATTAATGCTGCGATATTGTACATGTAATGCTTATTTTTATTTCATTCACAGTACTCTACCCACTTGCACCTAGCTGAAGCTTGTATGAAGAAATTCAAGGCCTCTGTTGATAAGCTTTGTGAAGTGGAACAGGTCAGTACTCTTGTAAAGTGTACATTTGAAATTTATCTCATGTTGTGATGGTATCATCCAAATTTTGACTTAGAAAATCAGAGTTGGCGGTATAAATAGAAACACGATAATGGACTCTTGATCCCTCAAGAGAAAGGCAGCCATAGATTACCACTGAGCCATTGAACTTCTTGGAATTAGTCTGCTCATGTGTTGTTGGCAAAACCTGTCGGACTGTAGTTTTTATCACACGGGATCAACTAGAATGTCCCACTGTGTTAGTTGCTGACAGTAAGTATCTTAGAGAGAATGTCTGACATGGAATTACTCTGTCCCACTCACTCAGCAGACTAAGTGCCCTCAACTTGATAGTGCCTTTATTTATAGCTCCTCTGCGGTGTGTTTAAATGCCACTGGCATGGTCTGGTGATATTTAATGGAGAATCTTAATCGTAATATTGCATAAGAAGCTTGCAACCGGACATCAGCATGCATATATCTACAGAAATGCGGAAGAAGCTGTTATGCCATTTCTGCGTGTAAAGGCATTTAATAACATGCACATGCACTACTTGGTAATGTAGAAATCCTTCCAGGCTCATGTATGAGCCAGGCTATATAAAAAGTTGGATAAAGCCAAGGCCCAGACCAGTGCCAAACCTTAGTGTGTTATTTGGATATGCCAGACATGCTTTGTCTCCCTGAGGGCATGTATTCTGCCACATTTAGTCTTGTATCAAATGAGTCTCAACCACATAGAAAATGATAAGATATGCATGGTTGTGGCATTATGAGATGCAAGTGTTAATGGGGCCTTTTTGTATGACTGAATGACTCAACTGCATTAATGGATTGCCAGCATGTCTGAAAGCTGCCTCTTTAATCCAATGGGCATGTTTTGGCTCTGTGATGGACTGTGTGATCCAAACAGCAATAGCTCTCTGTCAGCTGTCATTTGTGGAAGTGTTTTACATTGTCTGGACAAGCAGTTACAAATGTATGTGTATAACATAAAAAAGTACTATATTTAGATGTGCTCTTCTTGCCATTTTCTAATTTTAGTTGGTCATAAAAAGCTTTGTTGTTGATTGGCCCTAACAAGGCTTAGTCCAAATTCATCATAAAGCTTAGCAAGAGTTTTTAGGGAGGTCACCCAGTGCCCAGGATGTCATTAAAGGGAAATCTCAAAGCTAGATGTAAGTATAAAAGCCCAGTTAAGTAGCCAGTATTTGTCATTATTTTTGACTTGGATGATGGATTACAAATGCAAGTCTGGAAGTTTACTGAATAATCTAGGATAGTTTCTTTCATTAGAGAGATTTTTTTTTTTTACTGTTCAGTGAAAACTTTGTAAGTATAAAGAGTCGTTCCATGTTTTGTAACACCAACATTAACTTAAAGTAGTTTAGGGAAAGGGTCAGAGCAGTAGTGCCATTGCCTAAATTACAGCGTGGTCATGAGCATAAGAATTGAGAAGACATATAAAGTGTCAGCTGCCCTGTGAGTCAGCTGTCAGCTGACTTAAGGTGTGATTGGTAATTCAGATTCCAATAATAGTTAATAGTTAACCACAGGCATCTTCCACAGGACCTTGCAATGGGTGCAAATGCAGAGGGGGAACCTCTAAAAGATGCCATGAAGAGCATTGTTCCTGTGCTCCTCAACAATGAAATTAAGGCCTATGACAAAATCCGCATCATACTGCTCTACATATTCCACAAGAAAAAAGGTGGGCCCTTGACACAACTGTGTCTGTTTTTAAGTAATACCCATGTGACATTTTAAAACCAATATTTTTGTGCAAAAAAGCATCAAGTGTTATCATTGGCCTCACTGTTTTTAAATAAAAGAGTTTGGTTATCCATGCAGGTATCGGGGAGGAGAATCTCGCCAAGCTCATTCAGCATGCAAACATACAGGCAGACAGCAACATCATCACCAACCTGCAGAACCTGGGCTGTAACATTATAGCTGAGGTAAATTTCTTGATTTCAGTTTGGCCATGGTCTTAATGGTTGTATGTGAGTATTTCTTACATGTGCTATGTTTGTTTAGGGCCGCAATGCCGGTAAAACACTGCCAGAGCGGAAGGTGCGCACAGAGAGCACATACGATCTCTCTAGATGGACACCCATCATCAAAGATGTCATGGAGGTATTAAAGCCAAAGTGAGATTTCAGATGTTGCTGGCACACCTGCTCAATTTTGGTTTCAGCTGTTTACACCATCTGTGTTTCTGTGTCCCAGGATGCCATAGAGGATAAACTGGACAGAAGGCAGTGGCCATTCATCTCTGATCCTGCTCCCATCAATACAACCCAGACTGCAGTCAGGTGGGAACTAGAAAAGAGGACACTTTCATTTTATCAGAGTTTGCAATGTATATAAAGAAATTATTAAATGAAATCATGCCATTTTTCTGATGTTCCAAGGAAATTTTAGTTTGGAAAAATGTCCATTCTTTTTGTTTGTTGAAGCAACACAACTATTAAGTGGGGTAACAGGCAGATTATTTTTGTAAAATGAAAGCTTTTATCCTTGTAACTGAGATTGAGTCAAGCTTTTGACAAAGTGAGTTGAAGTTGAAAGGGTGAAATTAAGCCAGTTTTGCTTTGAATACTGAATATAATCCCCCAGGGAATTCCCATCATGATGATGGTGCTTATACAAACCACTCTGATGGACCCGGGTTCACTCATAATCTGTATAATGCACAATGCCTGTCTCCATCCTTTCCTTTTAGCAAAGTGCAGAATTAAAGCTGAGTAGTCATTAATATTAACACTAGAATACAGGCTAGCTATACAGGGCTGTATAAAACCAGACATGGCAGTCGAACTTTTGTAACATTATGAAACTGATTAGCGGAGGTAGTAAGCAGAGAATTACAATAAAATATAATATCAACTTGAACTTAAGTTCTCTTACATGTGCTGTCACTTATTCCTCACATGTCCCCAGCTGATTGTGACTGTGAGCTGTTGGCTTCCAGATCGCTTCGTGACATGCTTTATTTTTTAGGATTTTCACATTAAATCATCAGGGTCAATTTCTTGTTAATACTGTATCAAAAGGAAGTATTCCATGATATTTTGAGTAGTGTCATTTAATTGAAATTGAAATTATTAATGATGGATCATGTATGTGTAATGAAACTGACTGCTCACAAACAGCCCTTCATTTAGTTACTTGTTGCTTAATTATTCTTTTAATTCTTTTACAGCAGTGCACGTTTTGGACACTGGCACAAAAATAAAACTCCAACAGAATATCGTTCTGGCCCACGGCTTATTATTTTTGTGATTGGTGGGGTGTCGCACTCAGAGATGCGCTCTGCCTATGAAGTCACTCGAGCTACTGATGGGAAATGGGAAGTGCTGATCGGTAAGCAATTACTGTTGTGAAGTGGCATGATTTTTGTACCTGTTTCCTCCCAAAAATGTAGCATTCAAGAGGTTTTGCCTTTATTCATTATATAATTTTCTCCTTGACAGGGTCATCTCACACCCTGACTCCAACCAGCTTCCTTAATGACCTGAAGAGTCTGGACCAAGTTCCTAATCCTGATTGTTAGACCCTGAACAGGGAAGAGCACATTGGAATAAGGGTTTAGTCTTTCCTTTGAGATGATTGGTTGCTGGTCTTCTGTCACAGCATCTCCGACATCTGAAGTGAAACATGAAGAGAAATTTTAGATGTAGATGGAAGGAATTATTTGTGATGCTTTATTTTATTTTAGAAGGTTCTTTTTATTGGTTCTGTATACTTCTGTGATTCAAATTATGTTGAAAATATTTAATTTGAATGTAGGCAT
The DNA here is from genome assembly GCA_038419695.1 of Scomberomorus guttatus. Taxonomy (NCBI): domain Eukaryota; kingdom Metazoa; phylum Chordata; class Actinopteri; order Scombriformes; family Scombridae; genus Scomberomorus; species Scomberomorus guttatus. The sequence goes on from CM076459.1 coordinate 12,405,759, forward strand.
TATTAACATTTTGATTATTGTACTATTCTCATTCAAAGTCTTATTTTTGTTACTATATATATTTGATTTCCTTAGTTTTGTACTGAAAAGATTGCATCATTTCCACAAAACTGATCATCTCACACCAAAAATCTTATTCAAGTCTAATCTAGATGTATATAAGTCAATAGGTATGTGCCTTATATCCAGGGACATTAAGTGTGTGATAACCTGTTTTCTCTAGGTACCTTTTTCTCCCTCATCTGGGAAATTTCATCTCAGCCAAAACGTCTCACCTGCTGTTTTATGAAATCTTGCACATTTACCTTTTACTTTAATATATTGCTGGGAGCAAGTGTGGTGGGTGTGTGTTTCTTGGTTGTTAAAAATAAGTAATAAAGAAACATATTCACTCTAAGTTGTGGTTTTAAATGTTTGACAAAACATCTCAAATCTCAAGGCCCACTCACTAGCTTTTCTGAGCTTCTATCAATGTATCAGACAGCTCAATTTGCCATGAATTTGAATATTTACACCTGCTCTCTACAACCAGAACCAAATTTTATTATCAAAATGTGTGTATTATACTGGTAAGTGTATCACAGCAGGGGCAGTTTTGTTCATCTCAATACTGTGTGACCTGGGCATATGCCTTCTTGCTATATATAATGACAACGTGGAAGCATTTGTCAATGTGGAAGTTCATGTTTGCAAAATGCAAACATGAACTTTAAGTACAGTGTTAGGTCAAAGGGGAGTCATGTACACCTACCAGTGAAAAAGATCATCTCTCTCCATGCTGAGGATTATGTTTTCATCTGGGATTACAGATGGTAATATTAAGAACGGGACACTGGCTGGGGTCTTAATGGCAATGGGTTAATACTCCGGACTTAACTCTGTTTAAAAGCCTTCCACCAAGCCATATCCAGTACACATTTGGAGAAACATCGAACAGGACCATATTTTCCATTGCACATACACCCAATAGATCCATTCAAGAAGTATTGACTGGGATCTCGATCAATAGTACTTCTGTGCAACTTTCTTGACTTTTTGCATTTTACCTGGTTTTCAGTTAGGGACTTTTTCCGTTTTTGGATTATTTTTCATGATGGCAGCTGCTGGAGTGGACTCAAAATCAGAGGCTGCAGACACTGTGCCGGTAAGTCATTTGTACTGTAACAACAATTATTAATCCTTGAAAGTTTTTACATTTTGAGGTATTTTGATTCTTTATATTTTTGATCAATAATTTGGTTCTTTTTAGTGTTAAATGTACATTTTTCAGATGTTTTATGCAGATTTATATTATTTCTCAATTACCAAAAGAAGTAAATATTTTAAGTTATTACATTTATGCTTTCCCCTTAGAAGTATTTTATCACAATTTGTTGAAAATGTAATATGCTGTAATTGGTTACCTTTTAATATGATGCATTGATGTTTTAAATTGATCCACAACATGAGTTCCAAGACTTTCATTGTGATATGGAGACATTTATATAGGATGACAGATGTCTATCAGTTCTGATAGTTCATACTATTTGCCCATTCGTTTGGCCTATGTTCAATAGGAAACCCCTGAACAGGAGCAGATCTTCAACATACTGAGTTACTCACAGCGTGGACGAATGGACGATCAATGTTGCGCCTTGAGTCCTACTAAACCTGCACAAACCAAAACCTCACCTGCAGGTTGGGACACTAAACACAAAGATACCCTCTGCATTGTATATGTCCTTTTGTAGATTTATTCTTGATTGTTTCACCCCTGCTCCTCACAGGTTCGTACAACAAGAACTTCCTCCATACCGTTGACAACATGCAGGGAGGCTTTAGTGACCAGCAGGTGTCATTACCAGAGTTAAACTATCAGGTACTTAAGTACAGGTTGTAAAGGGCTGACTGCATGTACCTGCACAGGTGGTGTGATGATGAAATGTCTGACCTCCAAAATGTGACTTTTTCTCAGGAACCAAGGAGTAATGGCTGTCATGGCTCTGCACCTCAGATCTCTGTGACAGAGAGTACTCCAGATATGAACAGGAAGCTCCTGTTAGCGCCAGCCGACCAATTACAGGTTCCCCCTCAGCGTGACCGCTCCAGTTCCATAAAGGTCTGTTCTCTCCCACTGTGTCATTATGGTTGCTTTATCCATTATAGATTTGTTTTACTGACTTGTTTGATCATGTGTTATTAAATGTTGATCATCCTCATTTTGGTCAGATCATTATTGCACTGTTTTTGTCCAATAGAAAGAGACACCTGATGAACAACAAAAGTTCATGAATATGATCAGCCATGGCCAACGTGGACGCATGGATGACCAGCGCTGTTCCTTAAATGTTTGCAGGAGTGCTCCCTGCACACCCAAACACACAGACAGAAAGCCTGTTACAAGTACACTAAACACTGGTGAATGATAAATATAACTGGCTGTATTCATAAATATTTCTGTAAACATTAACAGAATTGTGTTGCAATTCTTGCAAATGCCTCTTGCTTACCACCTCTTTATGACATATCCTGGTTCAGACAAGTTATATTGCCTAAATACTTAACTATTACATATGTTTTCACATTTCATCTCCCCAGCTCCAGATTCTGAAATGTTATTCAGCCTCTTGGCCAACACTCAGAGCCAACGGCTCGATGACCAGCGAGTATCTCTTCCGTCATTACCAGGATTACAGAAAGAAAATCCTAAATCTATGGCCGAGGAAGATTCAAACAACTTGAGTTACCTGGTCTCTAAAGTTCAGGTTAGTCCTTCCTACTTTTCTTATAAATATCTAATATTTTTCACACCAATGGATGTCGGATGGCACATAAGGCCAAACAGCCATAAATTTACAGCAAGCAGTATAACTCTTCCCCATGTTTTGGATGTATAGTGCTTCAAAGTCTGTTTTCATGGAAATGTCATGTTAAAGCATGCCATCAACCAACAGCTTGTAGCTTTAAGAACAGTTGACATTGACAGTTTTGCACAGTTGCTGAAAGCTGTGATATATCATTTGTAAAATTCAAACCAGTTGACATTCATTATCTTTTGCTTGTTGTGCTGTGGAACTGTATGCATTAAAGAAGTCTGCATCTAAATTAAAAAATGGCAGGAAATGGTCTAATTAATTTTCAGGGTTCCAGAATGGAGGACCAAAGGTGCTCCCTACCCAAGATCCTGACCCCAGAGGCCCAGTGTTCATCACAAAAGGATAAGTCAGGACCTCCACGTTCATCCTCCTTCAGCCCCGGCTCAGACATAGAACGTTTAAAGAGCAAAGATAAAGCATCTTCAAAACAGGTATATGCAGAAGTGACGGCTTTAATTTTTAGCATAGGGAGGTAAAGGCATCCACATTTAAAACAATGATGTTTTAGATCTGCAATCTTAATCTTAATGCCTTTTTTTTACCATCTAGGTCTTAACTTCAACTGAACAGAAGGATTTTTTTTCCTTGATGAGTCATGCCCAGCGTGGGCGAATGGACGAACAGCGATGTGTCTTAAATGTTAGCCCGACTCCCAAGTCCACACCCAAACACAAGCCCACTCAGAGTACAGTGCCCAAAGGTTAGAGGTTTGCTTTCCACTCTTGTTTTAAAATTTTTTGATGATAATTTAATTGCTCTTTTTTGTTCTTATGTAACAACTCTTTACACATTTGATCATACAGCTAATATGTCTCTTTTGTACTGTCCCAGGTCCAGATTCTGAAAAGTTGTTCAGCCTGCTGGCCAACTCTCAGGGCCGACGGCTTGATGACCAGCGAGTATCTCTTCCTTCATTGCCAGGGATACAGAATGGAGGCACAACATCAGCTGCTGCAGAGAAGGATGCAAGCTTCTTGTTTTACATGGTCTCCAAAGTCCAGGTTAGCCCCATATGTAACATGGTGTAAAGACCATTGTGAAAAGTTGTTGACTGTTTGTCATTTTCCTCTTCACACATTTAATTGAAAATATAGCATATCTTTAATAATACACCCAAATGTTTTGATACATGACTGCAGTTAATCATATTTTCCTCCCACAGGGCTCAAGGATGGATGAACAGAGATGTTCTGCACCCCAAATCTTACAGACTACGGGTACCCCATCTACTCAGCGCAAAGACCATCCTATTTCAGACACATCTGATAAATCTCCCGGAAGGACTGCCTCCCTACGTCGTGCCAAAATTGACCAACATCAGCAGGTGAGACTTCATGCTGCACAATGCACAGCTAGACGTACTTCTACTGTCCTGTAATCTCGTGTTCTTTAAGTAAGACATTCAACATCCCACTTCTCATTGCTTTTCTCTCTTTAAATCTTTTTTTTTAGGAGGCATCTCCAGCTGAGCAGGAGCAGTTCTTTAAAATGATAAGCCATGCACAAAGTGGACGTATGGAGGAGCAACGTTGCTCTTTACAACCGAGCAGAAGCACACCTGCCACACCCACACACAATGGAAGTGCTTTAAATAATGTAACCACAGGTCAGAAAAACACACAGGGCTCAGAGGGTCAAGTATGTGTTCTTTGTCTTTGAGATGCCACAAAAATAACACTTGACTCTCTGTAACAGGTGCAGAAGCTGATGCATTCTTTAAAATCCTTGCCTCCAGTCAGGGTAGACGGCTAGACGATCAGCGTATTGCGCTTCCTGCCCTGCCGGGGATATGTGGGAATTCTGAAGGAAAGCAAACTAAGAGTCACGCAAAAGCTGCAATCCCAGTAGGTTACACCCTATTTAAATAATTAGTGGTGTGAACAAAAAGAACATTGCCAACCTAAATGTATTTCCTTGTTATTTTTGTGATTTTCCACCCCCAAGGTGAATGGTACGCAGTACATGATGCACAGACACATTCTTGTGACTACAGTGCTGTAACTTGAGAACTATTCATGGCAGAAATGTCATACTTGAACCCAAGGTTCCCCCTATAGAATAGTTGAGCAGAATAGATTTTGGTACACCTTCATGACTCCTCAGTTCTAGATATGGTGCATATTTGTACCATCTGATCACTGGTGTTATGAAGGAATACTTGACAGCTCGTCTGCCTTTTTTCTCATTTTTCTTCTGCAAGGCTTCTGCCCCGCACATCACTGTGGCTGAAAGTACACCAACAACATCAAGGAAGGACTGTTCCAGACCTTCCTCTCAACCCCAAATTGCAGAATCTGGCTCCCCCAGAGCCCTGCCCAAGTCTGCTTCATTTAGCCCCGAGACAGAATATCAGAAGCTAAATTCCCCAGGACAGGTAAAAAGTTCCCCTCAAATGCAAAACTATTTTCATCAAGTGTGACTGCTGGAAATATGAATATGCAGAGGCCATATAAAAGGGTGTCAGTATAATGCATGTATTTACCAATCTGGTTGATCTTTAGTGCTTTGCACATAAGTACATCAAATCGATGAGAGTGAAAAGATCTAACTTGCATGTGTCCAGCAGATGCTGTTTGTTCACTCTTAATGATATGAATCATTGCTACATGTAAGCAAACTGACCATACCCTATCTCAGGTAGTGGTTTCAGTTAGGGAGAAGGAATGCTCCTCTCTTGGAGCCTCATGTGTGAGTTTTGCTGAGGTGGGTCTCTTGCCCTTCCCGTGATTTTAAAGTTTTATCTTAATGCAAGACTACAGAGTCACTGAAACACTTCGTATAGAACAATGACGTGATGTTTCTTTACAGCTTACATTGAAGGTGTCTATGAGCTTCACACCACAGCAGGTAAGCTGTGCCACAGCTTGTGCTAATAGTGAGCTATTTGCCCAAGGATGTGATAATAGATGTGTGCTTTCATCAATCCTTTTTTGACTCTTTTATCTGTCAAAGGGACATAAGAATATCGACAAGCCATGTACATTCCCAGAAGTCTTCCTTACTCTAGGAGCCCCAGGAGAAAATCTTGTGATCCCTCTGAGCCCAGCACCTGGCAGACCCCTTTCCTTCAACTTAAACCTTGTGCCAAAAGATGATGTTACATCCAGGCGCTGCTCTTCAAGCCATGCCAGTCCCCGGAAGGCCCACTCAAGGCCATCATCGCCCAACCCAGGAGCAACCAATAAAGAACAAACTATAACTTCGTGCCCTCATGAACAGGGGAAGCTTGTGACCAGCCCTATCAGTCCAGATGACGACTGCTTCTCTCTGATTGAGAAGGTTCACACAGCCCAGCTGCAGAAGGGGATGGCTCAAGGAGAGCAAAAATGGA